>CM065426.1:0-1200000 GCA_033060865.1 Dorcus hopei | reverse complement strand
TCAACAGCGACAAGATGGTAGGTTATGTGAATAAAAACTGGCGTTTAAAATTTGAATTTGAAATGCCATATGACGCTTGTAAAGTGACGGCTGTCAGTGTCAACCGGAAGTTACGTCAGTTGTACCATTTAAAAATAAAATTCAGCATTGCCAACTCAAACAGTGATTCTTGACCACTTTGTATTAGCCAAAAATTGAACTTGTGTGCAATAATTGGTTGACGATGGTACGTTTAAGTAAAACTGAGCGTATCGAAATTCTGAATTTTTTTCTGAATACAATGATATAGCACAAGATCCGCTTTATTTGTATTAAAAAAGATTTCTCTTCAAAATAAGACCACTTTAAAAGAAAAATTGGACAATTGTCAGTACTAAAAACCTTTAAAAGAAAAAGCGATGAAACCATGGTATTCTGTAATTAGCAATACATAGAATTTGAAAGTAAAGTACACTGAATTGGAACAAAATACATTTAATAAAAATTTAAAAAAATATTTTTTCTTTCTACAAGAGATGTTCAAAGTGACCTCCATTTACCTCCTGACAATAATGAATGTGTTGAACAAAATTTTGTATCGAATGAATCAAGGTGATGGGAGAAATATTAGCAATTTCGTTCCTTATGCGGTCCTGTAAGTCTTCAATTTGCAATGGTCTGTTGACATACACTTGACTTTTTAGATGACCCCACAGGAAAAAATCAAGTGAAGTCAAATCAGGAGATCTAGCTGGCCATTCAATTGTTCCTCTTCGTCCTATCCATCTACCGGGAAACGTGTCATCTAAATATTGGCGCACTTGACGGCCAAAATGTGGCGGTGCTTGTTGAAACCATACGCTTTCTGCTGGTATATTTCGATTATCGTGGTTTGGGAATATTTCTCTAAGTCGGGGAACAATACGTTGTTGTAAAAGTTGTAAATATCTTTCAGACGTTAAATTGTCATTAATGAAAAAAGGGCCCACGATATCTTGATCAATAATACCACACCAAACATTAACTTTTTGGGGATACTGGGTATGTGCCCCCTCCATCCAATGTGGATTTTTGTCAGACCAGTATCTACAATTATGGCGGTTAACGTGTACGTTTAAAATAAAAGTTGACTCGTCAGAAAAGAGGACGCTGTTGATAAAATTACCATCCTGATGTATTCGGTGCATCATAGTTTCGCAAAATTCTACTCTGTGATCAAAATCGTCTTCACTTAATTCTTGCAGCAGATAAATTTTGTGAGGATGATATTTCTCTCGTTTCAAAACTTTCTGTACGGATCCTCTACTCATGTTGTGGTTCAAAGCTAACTGTTGCACTGAACATTTTGGATTTTCTACCACAGCCAACATTACAATCAGAGAATTTTCTTCATTTGTGACAATTCTTGGTCGTCCAGATTTTTCAAGGTCTTCAACGCTACCAGTTTCTTGAAATCTTTGCAAAGTTTTGGAAACCGTTATCCTAGAGATCGGTTCTCGATCAGGATGAATTGTATTAAAAAGAGTCACCACTTCTGTACAACTTCGTCTTCTGTCACCATACCCAACCATCATAAGAATTTCTATACGCTCAGTTTTACTTAAACGTACCATCGTCAACCAATTATTGCACACAAGTTCAATTTTTAGCTAATATTACAAGTGACAGATTAATAATAGAAGCATTTTCTAAGCTGTCTTAATTTTACTTTTTCAAAATTAAATTTTTGAAATATTGTATTTTTTACCTTTTAATATAAATAAAGATGAGCATGTGATACATCACTGTATTCAGAAAAAAATGCGCTTTTCAAAAATGATAAATTTGACCCCTCGTGCCATTAAAAAAATCAAGTTAGCCTTGTATCTCCGAAACAAAAGACTGTAGAAAATTAAAAGTAAGCTCAGGTAACAGAATTTAAATTCTTCTAACTTTCTCCTGAATTTTAACGAGTTCTAATAAACTGTTCCGGAAATATTTAGCTGTATCCATACATAATAGCGACCCGTATAAATAAGGCAGGGATGGGCACAAGCGGGGATGTGTACTCCCACCATGTTAAGCGTTTGGCATGGAGAGCGATTGTAACTGTAGCTGAAAAATCAAATAACTTAATAAAGTTATTAAGTTCCACGTAAATACATACGTGGAATCCCAAATTGCAAAAACAAAATTCAGTTGGATATAAACTAAAATTTGCGATTTTTTTCCACAGTGTCACTAATGTTCTGTTTCTCTTGAAACATACTTAGCTATGTCATAATGTTTTGAATTTAGGGATTACTTTTAAAGTATGTATGTAAGTAAAATTATTTAAACATTTCAACAGATTACTTCATTTTTATTTAACATTAATTTTTAAACCTTCTAATAGTTAGGTAGACAGTTTGCTTGATATGGTTAGGTGTCCGCCTAAGAGAGGTTTCACTGTGCTACCTAAAATATCTCCAGAGAATTTGAAGAGTTTAATACATTTTGTGGCATGTTTACTAAATTTGAGTATTACATTGCGACAAGTGATTGACTTAAAATAAAACCAAATGTGGGACTATTTTATTTAAGAATGCAATTACAATTAATAATGACTATGGGATCCATTCTAATTAATACGAATAATAACTTCAAATATTCTATTTGGCAGTGAGCGATACAGTACATCTAAATAACCTTTGTGGAATATTACCCCAAACTTGTTCGCTTGTGTTAGTTAAATGTTATTATGCTGTCGTCCATCTTCATAAATCTTACGTGCCCAGGCCCATAGATTTTTAATAATATTATTTTTTACTTCGTCCTTAACCCGATCATCAAACTTTACTCAATGACAAGATTCAGGACACAAGAAATCATTCAATAATATTTAAGTCGGAAGAATTGCTAGACCAATTAAAAATCTGAATTAATAGTTATTTTCTTCCCTAAACCACTTTTGCATGATCCCTGCTGTGAGACCTGACTCTACAAATAATAAAAGAGCTTTCGAATTGAAACAAGTGTTTATAATTAATGTTAAACCCATGTTCATTTCGAAAACGGGTCATCTCACGAATCGAAAAAAAAAAATGTTGGCCGAAAATCATTGTGTAAGCTTTCTGTATAAGGTTGCATCTCCTATTAAGATACAAAAATAGCTGCAATTTACACTGAGCAATATTAACTGGAAACGGGTTCTTTGGTTTTCCTGTAAAATTGGAGTTAACCCGAATGTGTGGCAATTTGACGGATCTTCAGCATTTGTTCGCTATAAGCAACCATTCGTTATAACTTATAAGCCAAGGTCTTTATCACCGAGCACTACCGTATAGTATTTTCAATGATAAATAAAACTCAAAAATTGGAATTCAATTCTTAATTCTAGACGCGTATACAGGGTGTTATCGAATTGAGTGGAATAATTTCACAGGATGATAGTTCGAATCAGGACGATCAAAAATTGGTGTCCTAAATGTAACCATTTTTGAATGGGAATATTACTTTGGATGCAGGAATTTCCATTCTTGCTGTTGCGTTTTGATGTAAGTTTCTGAAATTCAATATTTTTTTTTCTCGAAAACGGATACATTGATGCACAGGAAACAATGTTCAAACACTTTGGTAACTCGATCTCAGAAGATTGCACCACTGATATTGAAGTACCACATAGCTTATTTTTCCATCCAGTGGACGAAAGTGAGCTTTTAAACATAATTAGACAATTGCCTAATAAAAAGTCAACCGGGTATGAAGGTATTTCGGTGAAAATAATAAAACATGTATGCGACGTGATAGTTGAACCGCTGGTGTATCTGATAAATTTATCCATTTCATCAGGTGTTTTCCCAAATTCCCTAAAGCTAGCAATTATAGTACCTTTGTTCAAGAAGGGAGACAGGAACGATGTAGAGAATTATAGACCCATATCTCTATTGAGTATTTTTTCCAAGATTTTTGAAAAACTGTTTTATAATCGTCTATCATCTTTTTTGAATAGGTATGATCTGCTAGCAAAATCGCAACATGGTTTTATCATTAATAAAAATACGGAAACAGCAACATTTGAATTTGTGAATTTCATTAACAAGGAAGTCGACAGCAACAGATACGTAGCGGCTCTATTTTATGACCTGACTCGTGCCTTCGACACGATTGACTTTGACTTTTTAATAAAAAAGTTAGATAAATTGGGCATTAAAGGCAATATCCTAAGATGGATAGCATCATTCTTACATCAACGCCATTCAATGGTTAAAGTAAATGGAACCTTTTCAGAAAAATTTGATATTAATACAGGCGTTGCTCAAGGTTCAGTAATTGGGCCATTGTTGTTCTTGTTATATATCAATGATCTACCCCAGTTTCTTAAAACTGCCGGAATAGTCGTCAACTTTGCCGACGATACATCAATTAGTGTATCCGCTTCCACTCATGAGGGCTTACAGCACAAAATAAACGCTGTAACGGACGAATTTCAGTTATGGTGCTATAATAATAAGCTTCTCTTAAATGCACGAAAAACTATTTGCATATTGTTTGGCAGTGACATTTCTTGTAACGCTAAATTCTTAGGATCGTACGTAGACAATAAATTAAAATGGGACAAACAACTAGACTACGTTTGTAGTAAAATTAATAGTGCATTTTATGCTTTACTTAGACTAAAATCAGTGTTGGACATAAATGCCTTAACTAAAGTTTATTATTCTCTCGTACACTGCCATCTAAAATATAATGTGATACTCTGGGGCGGAGCTGTAGGAATCGATCGTGTGTTTTTACAGCAAAAGCGTATTATTGGAATTATGTTCGGCTTAAAAAATCGCGAATCTTGCAAATCAACTTTCAAAGACAAAGGTATACTCACGTTTCCGAGCATACACGTATGCAGTTGCGCAATGTTTGTACGCAAGAACAAAGAGCTTTTTCCAAAAAAATGGGACCAATCACGACTACGATACCCGTCAGCGCGAAGAATTAAGGATAATACGTCACCACACCGCTCTCTTCGAAAGATCGCCAGCATATACCTGCATCAGCATATATGATCGATTGCCAGGTTTCATTAAGGACTCAGGTTCAATCAATATTTTTAAATATCGTTTAAAGAAACATTTACTTGAACACTGCTTTTACTCACTCCGTGAGTTTTTTTATGTAACATTGTGTGTATGTTATGTGTTTGCTATTATTGTCGATTTGTGACCTGCGAACTGCTAAATTTTATTAATCTCCCTACTACTACTACTTCTGCATTTTGACCTGTCCTATGTCCTTGGTAATTTAAAGGATTAAGGGCCGTTTTCATAATAGTGCTAAAGGAGACTTTAATTTAAAGCCACTTTAAGCATAGGAAAGCTAATGTATATTTATACGTTAAAGTCACTTTAAATTTAAAGTTCTATTATGAAAACGGCCCTAATATAGATTATTATTATTATGATTATCATTTAGGACACCATATTATATAACATTTTTTGATCGCCTTGATCCAAGCTAACACCCTGTGAAATTCTTCCATTCAATTCGATAACACCCTGTATAAACAGTGTGAATTTGACCTACGTTTATTAAAATTTTCCATTCTTCATTTCAGGATAATATAGCTAAATACATGCAGTTAATAGTAGAACAGCCTGTAAGTAACAGAAATGGCATTTTTTAATTTGCTGATTTATACACTGCGTTCGTAAAGTATGGAATAAATTCATTTTCTACGAAATAAACGATTTTTATGTAAAATCCTGAGACAGGTCGATTTTTAATTAATAAATGACACTATTTTAGTGGAATTTTGTATCTCCCCCTCCAACCCCCTCCGAGTGACAGTTGCACCTTTAAAATTTTTTAATGGAATGGGGGGTTATGTGATACCTCATTTGGAAGAGCTTTTCATTCTCTATTCAGTAGTAGAAGAATTTTTTTTAAATTCCTATTTTTTCTAAAAAGAATAATACATTTTAAAATCAACACACAAAATTTTAAAATGAAATAATTTAAATGAAATGTTCGAACTGGGAACCGTATGATTAATGACAATAGTACAAACGTTGCTGACGTTCATCTAAAACATTTCATTTCCAGGGTAATTTGATTAATTCCAATTTTTTTTTTAAATTCTTTATGAAAACGAATAGAAATTGTAGACACTAATGTATGTAATCAACGTAGAAGTAAAAGTAATAACACCAATATCAAAGAAACTGTTCAAAATGTCCTCCTCCTACCTCTTGACAATAACCAAGACGAAATTCAAACTCATGCAAAACATTGTCGATTATTTCCGGACTGATTCCTCGTAGTTCATTTCTTATTCTGTCTTTTAGTTCTTCAAGACTAGTTCTGGAGACTTTACTTTTTAGAAATCCCCATAAAAAGAAATCGAGAGATGTTAGATCAGGAGATCTAGCCTGTTACTCAATTGCCCCCCTTCGACCAATCCATCTATTGGGGAAATCGTCATCCAAATAATCCATTTTAAAATTTCGTGTGTTGATTTTAAAATGTATTATTCTTTTTAGAAAAAATAGGAATTAAAAAAAAATTCTTATACTACTGAATAGAGAATGAAAAGCCCTTTCAAATGAGGTATCACATGTCCCCTCATTCCATTTAAAAATTTTAAAGGGGCAACTGTCACTCGGAGGGGGTTGGAGGGGGAGATGCAAAATTCCGCTAAAATAGTGTCACTTTTTAATTAAAAATCGACCTGTTTCAGGATTTTACATAAAAATCGTTTATTTCGTAGAAAATGAATTTATTCCATACTTTACGAACGCAGCGTATATTCACAATCTCAAAAGATATTTAAAACAGTTAATAATAAATTTGAAATCTTTGAAAGACATTTTAAGCGCAGCAAGTTTCTGCAAAGAACTAAGTTAATTTGTTAGAGAGTACATGATCTTTCTGTTTTAGTTTCAAAGAGTGTTCGCAACGATAAGATAAATAATTCCTGATATCGCTTCGAACTCATCCTTAAACGAAGCTATCTTTAAAAAAAAAAGCGTATAAAATATGCAAATAAGTAACAGTCGGTCTGTAATAACTTCATCGTAAAGTGGAATAAGCGCTGGGAGGAAATTGAATTCGAAAGCGCCACTTTTTTCTTCGGCTTTACGTAACGCTTTGCTCTGTAAACGTCAGGACCATTTGTAGCTTTTGTACGCGCGGGCATTATTCATTATCGATGATTAAGTAGCACGGGCGCTAACAAACGCGTGGTTCCGGGTCAGCCAAACGAAGCTCCGGGCGGGTAAATAAATATATTTACTCGTGAAATTGGTGTGCTCGGTTAATTTACAATTTCGGAAGCACTGTACTGGCCTACTGGAAAATCGATGCGTCCACAATAAAGCCCTCGCACTGTAGAAGACGCTACGAAACATTTTACCCCGGTATGGTACTGACAATGAAAGTTTATGAACGAACGAGCGAATCGGGCCTACTGTGACGGGTCGCTCATCCTGCGTAAGGAAATGGAACAGGAGATAAGTACGAACTACAATTTTACGTCTTTTAGACGTCGTAAATTGTTTTCGCAAACAGGAAAATTGATCCAGAAGTCGGCGTAAATTTGCGTCAGTGTTTACGCAAATTGCTCATCGCTTGTATAAAAAAAGCGTATACTCCCCAGCACGTCGTTTAAGAAAAAGTTATTTATTTTTCACGTTCAAATATTACTTAATATAAAAATAACAAATAATAATAATAACAAAAATTGAATACAAATTTTGACGTACCCCCATTTTAAGTAATATACTCCCATCAAGACATTTCAAAAATGTTTATTCAAAGTTGGAATTATCGCGACAAGGAGCGACGATCACATTTTTAAGATATAGCTTAAACACCGGTTTCCTCCAAACATGTGAAACGCTTTATTATATCTACAATTCATCGCTGACAATATTTTTACACTTATTAAACGGGAAGTATATTTTATACACATCTGATACATATAAAATATGCTTCATTTAAAGAGCATATAAAAAAACTTTCATGGAAGGGTGCAATGATAAATAAAGATAGATATACGTGCATATCTGAGATACCACAATGGGTGACATTTCAAAACTACATTTTTCAGTTTTGTCAGATTTAAATTTTCAATATTCTCTCACATTTCAATGTTATGGCTTTCACTGATCTTAAAAAATGCTGTATGTTAGAAATATATTTTAGAAAAGTGAAATAATTGATGTTTTGTGAATTTATTTAAAACGTAACGCATTTGAAGATTTGGTATAGTTCCAACATTCAAACTTGAAATTCGGACATGCATAATTTTTTTCGTGGCACACTTTGATGAAAGTTTTATTGAATCTCAGGTTACGATATTTCATTTATTTGTGTATACATATACCACGTGTCCACCGAGTGTGGTTTCTTTTTGTGACGTTTAAACTATTTAATATAGAAAAAAATTTCAAACGTTATCATCCTCTAATTAAACAACACTATACGTTAAATTTATTTGCAATTACGCAGTGTGTTCATTTTACAAGTGTCAAAAAGTACCTTTAATATTTCAAATGGAACGCCCTACATATTATTACGAAATCCTTTGAGATTGTTCTGCCTCGGCTGCGAGCGGCCTCAGCGACAGTTTTTCTCTACGTACGCTAAAGTATGATTTCGCGGCCTTGATATACCATATGTCCAAATAAATTTTTGATAAAAGTAGGTCATGGAGTGTAAAAATCTACAACACCAAGCAGTTTTTGAAGTTAATGACATATCAAGCTGTAAGATATGGCCAATTAAACTTCAATTTTACTTAGCTACTCAAGAACTAGAGAGTGTTTTAATGTAAATAATGTAATAATTTATCTTCCATGACCTACCTTTATCAGAAATTTATTTGGACGTATTGCGGTGTTTATAAGCTGAACAAAAGATTTTTTCAATTTTTCATAAAGAAATAATTTGTAGATAGTAAAGAAACATTTAGAGTAATGTATTATTTATGTTTTACAGGATTTATTTGTTTACAATGGTTAAATTCAAGGTTTATCAAACAGATTAAGTTTGTGTAAATATTTATAGAAATAAGCGATTTTAAATTACATGTATAATATAAGTAAATTATTTAGAATTTTTGAAATGTAAATACTTAAGATTTAAGCTCATAATTGTAATAATTAGAATAATTGCTTTTGGAAACTGTAAGCGGGAGCGCGGAGTTCGGAAATTGAATCAGTGAGGGCGCCGCGTGAGCTATTGTAAATTAGAACAACCGGCACAAATACCATATCCTCCCGTCTACGATTCAAATGCATTCAAGTTCTGATCAAATACCAACTCGGATCTAAAGTAAGTAATCGCTGGTTTTGCAAAAAAAAACATGCGAACAAATGAAACTACGGCCCTCTGAATTTTTGTTATAATCAGAATTTGTTTGTACGACTCTTCATGAACATTGACTTAATAAACCGTTGTTTCTATCACTTTCTACGAGTATTCTTCTTTATTTACATACACACATACACGAACACGTACACTGACGCGGTAATTTTGAATGCAAGGGCTCGTGAGTGCCTTTTACATTCAAAACTTATCACTTAACGAATACACTCCACGCAAGAAAAAAATTCAGCCTACGAGATACACTGCAAAATACATCAGGAGAGGAGCAGGAGCCGTCACCGACATCAACAAAATAAGAATAGCAATAAACAAATAAGATTTTAACTGTAAACAAAACAAGGATTTAGAAAATATCGACAAAAATTACCCTGAGAAAAGCAACGAACGCAAAACTTTGCAAAAGATACCAAAGAACAGAGCATAAAATTGACTCTCAAAACGTGGAAACAAAGACATTTATGCTAAAATCTGCAAGAGTTTCACAACACCGCAATATGTTACAAATAACTATCTATTATTAGTACTCAATAAAACCAATTCATTTTTGCAAATGTTTTTTAATGCAATGATGTATCACATGATATGAAAACTTCTTCAAAATTTTGAGAAACTGAGCTTATTCTTTTTACAGGCAGAAATCACTAGTGTCATGATCACAAAAACTTTATTTTTTGTTTATCAAGTCATGTGTGATTTTGTTTCGAAACAAAAAGCATGCTTTATCATCATACGTGCCTGTCAGTAGTGAAAGCGTCATTATTTCAACTTAACGTCCATTTTTCCTGCAGAGAATAATACAGGTTCACACAGCTAAAATATCTACTAACGCAGCAGGAATTAAGTTAGGAAACTGTAACACATTTTATCTATAAATTCGTGAGATGTACCCGATTGCGAAGTATGCTATGAGTATGCATTTGAATGCCTGTGAAAATTAAAATGTAAACGGTAAAAGCAGGATGAGAATTTCATTTCTAAAAATTCGGTGTTTTAACGACAGTAAACATTCAAGTCAATTTTTATGTTGTTGTACACTTTCATTATCATTTCTTTCTCTGATTGAGAAAGATGTTCTAATAAATGTTAAGTGCGTTTTAAACCGTAATAGAAGCTTGTAAGTCACGACCGTAACTTAGTTAAGAAGAAAGAATTAATTAATTGATTAATTAATTTAACGGGATGCGGTCTGATTGGACGTTAACAAGGATAGCTCCTTTGTTTAAAACTCAATATTTCGATTTTTTATTTAAATCTTCATCAGGAGAAACTACAAATAATACAAGAGTCACTCTAAGTTTAAAGCAAAAATTAAATTACTTACAAACTGGAAGCTTAAGAATTGGTTAACAAACTTGAACATGAACATAAACAATTAATTACATTTTAAAATAGTAAAAGACGTTAATGAACCGGACAAAACACGTGTATAAATTACAAGATGGTGATTGGAGCAAAGTTCAAATTTTTAACAAGAATGTAACCTACATTTAGTTACAAATAAAAGTTACTAACATTTGTTATTTAAAATATTTAAAATATTGGTATAAAAATTACTTAGTATTTAGTATTTAGTATATTTATTTGTGCAGTAGATTTACATACATATAAATACATACACATACATAAAATAATACACGTGTCAAGTCGATGTAAATATTATACAGTCAGTGATGAAAATTTGTCACTAATACAATCTTCAATAGAGTAAAAACCTTTAATCCGTTATTTTATCTTTAAATTCTTTAAAAGGCAAACTCTTAACCTCAGTTGGTAAAAGATTAAATAGCTTAGGAGAATAAAAATTTACTGCATCCCTACTATGAGCCAGCCTCAAGAAGTCTAATTTTATGTTTTTGCACCCTCTAGTTTCATAGTTATGTTCAAAATAATTAAAATTCTGAAGGTTTTTCCGGGCATATAGGAGGCATTCCCGTATACAGGGTGATTCAGGCAACCCGTTCATTAAAAGTTTACGGACTTCCCATTTGAATTGCTTTTTCATATTTTGGATTTATAGATTACCGATAACGATCTATTTAACTGTAATATTTTCAACTTTCGGACACTTCCGGTTATACCGGAAATTGCTGTCAACTTTGTTATTTTAAATGGAACACCCCATTTTTTATTGCTTTTTTGAATTCCTCCCGGAATTCTAAATCAATTTTATACCACATAAGATACAAGAAAAATTAATTGTTTCCGAGTTATTTCAATTTTTTATTAAAAAATTCAATTTGCAGTACCTTGTTTATGATATTGCCATTTTTATAAAACAAAATCCATGATGTTAATTTTTGGCCTACAGTAGGCCATATTAATAGGCTTCCAGATTATATTCAATTTTATACTTAATTATTTACAGGGTAGTTAAAAAGTGTTCTTTAGTTCTGTATCAGCATTACCTATACCTATCTCTTACCGTTTACTTGCTATTGATGATTTTATCTTTGACATATCGATTTTTTTCACTTTTCAGTATTATTCCTCAATAGTGTGCTATGAAAATAAAAAAAAAGAAGTGTTTTTCTTAATTAATTTCTAGCTTAAGTTTCAAGTAAGCTATGTTCACTCTCAAAATCTAAGAAAAATATTTAGACATAAATTTATTAAGTGTACCACACGGTATCAAGTGTATTTCTGTTTACATTTGATGCATGTATCATAATGTTTAGACAAATACAATCAAATATTTAACAATTTCAAGTTAAAACTTAACTAAATCAATAAGGAATTATAATACCGTCACATTTGGTCTCATTTATAATATTTGTTCTATGTAACCTCCGTTATTATCTAGACAAAATAAAATTCTTTTATTAACTTCTTCGGTTGTGGATTTTGTAATCATCTGTACATCTAGCTCAGCAAAAGCAGCTCTAACTCGATGTAACAGTTGTTCCTTGGTATTCACAGGAGTTGAATACACTTTGTTTTTAATGGTTCCCCATAGGAAAAAATCAAGTGGTGACAAATCGGGAGACCTGGGGAGGCCATGGAATTGGACCGAACCGCGATGTACAGGGTGGATCAATTTCGATGTCTCTTATGGGCATCTCTGTAACTATAAGAGTTAGAAAAAAACTAGTGGCCAAGTCTCGATCTCTTTTTTAGAGATAAAGTCAATAGACTAAACAAAAATTGGCTATCTTCTTTTGTTTTCGAGTTATAGGCAAAAATTGACATTTTCGACTTTTCGTCAATCGCGCATATCTCGTTTATTTTTACAGATATTAGAAAACTGTTTTAACATTATTAGGTCACTTTTTTGAATACAATTCAGCGGTGTAGTTGGTTTTTTGATATTTACTTAAATTTTCGAGTTATAACATAAAGTTATATTTTTTTTAATGAAAATCATAGTAGGCAATGTCACCATTAAATAGAGATTTTTTTTCTGTTTTCAAAAATATATACTTTGTTGGGTTTATTTCTTACAATTAATAGAATAAAACGCCTTTTTTATTATTCTTGGGTGTATTTTATTCTTAGTAGGCTGGTTTGAACAAAGGCCGACAATTTTTTTGTTTGTTTTTATTAAATATCAACTCTTGTTCAAATATTTTGACAGTTGCAACCGCATAAAGAGAAAGAAAGATAGAACGAGCATCCTCTAAGAGTCACAAAGACTACAACAATACCGATACCATGTGGTTTGGGTGAAATTCGAAATTATGTAACTTCATTTTATAATTAAATTTAAAACGCATTTTTTTCGATCAAACATGCATTTCATGGGATAATGAACTAAATTATATGTATAAATTAAAAACATCTTAAAAATAAGAAATTATTGCAGAAAAAGTTAAAGAATATTGAAGTGTAAGTAGATAATAAACACAACTCTTGATATATCACAATAAATAACTTAAAACCCAGAAAATAATATCAAAATAAATCACAATTTCAACACTGCCGCGCAAAAATACACAGCCAACTCATATTGCAACCCAATCCAGCTCTATCGGTGCTAGCTTTCTATCTCTTATGTTTATCGCAATACCTCTCACTCTTGTGCTACCCAATCTTCAAATCTTTGTTAATATTTAATAAAAACAAAAGAAAATTGTCGGCTTTTGTTGAAACTAGCCTCCTAAGAAAAGAATGCACCCAAAAATAATAAAAAAGGCGTTTTATTCTATTAACTGTAAGAAATAAACACAACAAAGTATATATTTTTGAAAACAGAAAAAAAATCTCTATTTAATGATGACATTGCCAACTATGATTTCCATTAAAAAAAATATAACTTTATGCTATAACTCGAAAATTTAATTAAATATCAAAAAACCAACTACACCACTGAATTGTATTCCAAAAAGTGTCCTAATAATGTCAAAACAGTTTTTTAATATCTGCAAAAATAAACGAGATATAACTGATTGACGAAAAGTCGAAAATCTCAATTTTGGCTTATAACTCGAAAACAAAAGAAGATGGCCAATTTTTGTTTACACTATTGACTTTATCTCTAAAAAAGAGATCGAGACTTGGCCATTAGTTTTTTTCTATCTCTTATAGTTACAGAGTTGTCCATAAGAGACATCGAAATTGATCCACCCTGTACTTCATAGCTGGAATGTGCCGGAGCGCCTTCCATTTGATACCAATATTTATTTAAAACATTAAGCGGCAAATTATCCAAGAAATGTGATACAATTCCCCTTATAATTTCCAGATATTTATTTGAATTCAAATTTTCATTGTAAATTTCGAAACAAATACGGTTGTCCATAATTAAAGAAAAAACACTAAAACTAAAATTATCTTGAAAATTTGCGTCACGTCAATTTCGGATTTTGTTGGGCCCAAAAGTGCAAGTTTCTTCTATTTGTGACTCCCTCCCTGCTGAATTTTGATTCGTCTGTCCAAATAATGTTTTTCAAAAAATTCTGATCCTCCTGAATTTTGATTAACATTGCCTCGCAAAATTGTACATGTCGTATTTCGTCGCCAGGGCGAAAAGCTTGCACATTTAAAATGGAATAGACATGCATTTTATGTTTTTCAAGAATTCTCTGAATAGACGAGTAACACAGTCCCAGGTCTTCTGAAGCAGATCTTATTGAAGCATGCGGTGTTGCATGGAAATATGCTAAAACGTTATTATAAAAAATTTGATTGAAGTTTTCTAAACTTTGTGCTAGTCATTGGTTGTAAGTGGGGATATCTCTCATTAAACACACGACAAGTTCTGCTAACAATTCTGCCACATTCGCCATAAATAAAAAATACATTTATTAGGTCTGCGTTTGAATATTCTCAGTCGTGGTTAGCCATAGCCATAGCTAAACTATTTTTTGACAGTTGCTAGATTGATAAATTGAAAAATGAGAATTACTTTTATTTTCATAGCACAATATTGAGAAATAATACTGAAAAGTGAAAAAAATCGATATGTCAAAGATAAAATCATCAATAGCAAGTAAACGGTAAGAAATAGGTATAGGGAATGCTGATACAGAACGAAAGAACATTTAATTCTAAATCACATGACATAAAAATATATCGGGTGTTCCATTAAAAAAAATTACTTTTGGACAGTTGAACTTGGTCCGAATTGGAGTTACTTTTTAACTACCCTGTAAATAATTAAGTATAAAATTGAATATTATCTGGAAGACTATTAATGTGGCCTACTGCAGGCCAAAAATTAACATCGTGGATTTTGTTTTATAAAAATGGCAATATCATAAACAACAAATTGAATTTTTTTATAAAAAATTGAAATAACTTGAAAAAAGTTAATTTTTCTTGTATCTTATGCGGTATAAAATTAGTTTAGAATTCCGGGAGGAATTCAAAAAAGCAATAAAAAATGGGGTGTTCTATTTAAAATAACAAAGTTGACAGCAATTTCCGGTATAACCGGAAGTGCCCGAAAGTTGAAAATACTACAGTTAAATAGATCGTTACCGGTAATCTACAGGCTGTTACAAATTCGAGGCTCACCATTGGGATCTCGGAAACGGTAAGAGATACGAAGTCGGTTAAATTGGGGCAAAGTTGCGTATTTTGGTGCTGAACAATAATCCGTTCTGAAAAATCTTCTACGTTTTGTAGTTTCTGAAATATTTCAAAAAAACAAGAAAACGTAATTTTCTTTTTTATTTTTTCCTGAAGTTATTGTTGCAGGGATCATAACAAAATTAATACATTCTACAGGCACTTTTTTAAGCTCTTTATGATGATATCATTAGATTTTACTTAAAACGTTTCGTCTCGTTCTCATCATCATCATCTTCATTTTTTCTTATGGGCGCTACATTGGGTTTTAATACCATTGAATAGATCTATTTTTTCTGATGCTTTTCCATGTATCACACATCCCTATTTAATAATTTGAAACAGCTGGAAATGCAAGAAATTGTTGAAAATAACACTGCAAAGAAAAACATGGTATGCAGTGAAAACAAAAACCAAAAAAGTTTGATATACCTTCGGAGTTTTATTTCGTATATCACAAGAGCTGATTTTAGTAAAATTTTTAGATCTAAAAATGAATGTTTTTGAACCCAAGAATGACGTAAATTTAAAAATTTATTGTGGTCTTAACAACAACAATTTAGTAATAACGAGCGAAATTTCCTTCCAACAATATCCAGAAAGACAACTACAAAACAATAGTTGATTTTATAAGTAACTATTTAACTACCTCTACTAATAATTCTTCATTCTCATCATCATTAAAGCGATCTCGATACGTCCTTCGAGCTTCATGAAAATATCCATAAAGTGCAATGTTTCTATCTAACTTAATAACATTGTTCTGTGTGGATGGCATCTTTCTGGGGTATTATTGGAAGTAAATTTCTCTTGCTATTACTAAATTGTTGTTAGCACAATACCTTTTTAAATTTACAAGAATGAGAGATTTTTAAAGACATAATTTCTTGTGATACTTTCTTGCTTTAATCATAAAAATGTATAATTTAATTACGAAACTAATTAAATACTGCGTCATCGTTATTGTTGGAAGTAAATTTCTCTTGCTATTACTAAATTATTGTTGTTAGCACAATACGTTTTAAAAATGTACGTCTTTCTTGGATTCACATCATTCATTTTATATCTAAAAATTTTCAAAAATCTGCTTTTGTGATAGACGAAATAAAACTCCGAAGGTATATCAAACTTTTTTGGTTTTTGTTTTCACTGCATACCATGTTTTTCTTTGCAGTGTTATTTTTAACAATTTCTTGCATTTCCAGCTGTTTCAAATTATTAAATAGGGATGTGTGATACATGGAAAAGCATCAGAAAAAATAGATCTATTCAATGGTATTAAAACCCAATGTAGCGCCCATAAGAAAAAATGAAGTTGATGATGATCAGAACGAGACGAAACGTTTTAAGTAAAATCTAATGATATCATCATAAAGAGCTTAAAAAAGTGCCTGTAGAATGTATTAATTTTGTTATGATCCCTGCAACAATAACTTCAGGAAAGAATAAAAAAGAAAATTACGTTTTCTTGTTTTTTTGAAATATTTCAGAAACTACAAAACGTAGAAGATTTTTCAGAACGGATTATTGTTCAGCACCAAAATACACAACTTTGCCCCAATTTAACCGACTTCGTATCTCTTACCGTTTCCGAGATCCCAATGGTGAGCCTCGAATTTGTAACAGCCTGTATAAATCCAAAATATGAGAAAGCTATTCAAATGAGAAGTCCGTAAACTTTTAATGAACGGGTTGCCTGAATCACCCTGTATATAGACATGGTAATGTAAGTAGTTTGAAATTTATAAATACTTCTTTGCAGTCACTTTTATATGGTAAATTACCTAGTATTCTGACAGCGCGACGTTGCAGAACAAAAATGCGATTCATCGAGGAACAATGGCCCCAACACAGTAGAGCATAAGACATTACCGAAAAAATCAAAGAAAAATAACATGTTCTAAGAGTATCGAAATTTACAACTGGTTTTAGAGTTCATAAAACAAAAATATTTTTACTTATTTTTTTTGCAAGAGCATCCGTGTGGTTTTTCCAAGCCAGAGCAGGATCCAGGCAAACTCCCAAGAATGTTTTATCTACAGAGATTGATTGATTTAAGTGGTTTCGAGAAAAGATAATTGTGGCTGTCTTATTTATATTTAAAGAAAGTTTGTTTGCCTTGAACCACTCTGTAACATTCGAACGTGTATTTCTCATCGCATCATTTAAAAGCTCAATATTTGGTTCAGCTAAAAGACTGTTTGATTCATCGGCGTACTGCACAAAAACTGCACCGGTCTCCGCATAGCTCAAATCATTCACGAATAGAATGAACAAGACCGGGCCCAGTACAGATCCCTGCGGCACGCCAATGTTGATCCTACGCAGTGATGACCGCACCTGATTGCAATCAACAAACTGTTTGCGATTAGTTAAATACGATTTTAGTAGCGTAATACTGTCAGTCTTAAAATTATATGCTTTCAGTTTGTTTAATAGTAAATCGTGAGGGACACAATCGAAAGCTTTTGACAGATCACATAGTAAAGCACCGCATTGTTTTTTGCCTTCAAAATTTTTATTTAGGAATTTTGTGAGATCTAGAATGGCATCGGTAGTATTTTTACCTTTTCGGAAACCAAATTGAGAGCTAGAAAAAATATTATTTCTCTCACAGAAGTCAACAATTTGATTTTTTAGGACAATGTCATAAATTTTGCCAATAGCTGGAATTAAAGATATCGGCCTAAAATCATTTAGGGACACTGCCGATCCACTCTTTGGAATGGGAACTACACGACTAATTTTTAAAATATCCGGAAAAGTGTTGGCTCTAATAACCTTATTTATCAGTTTAGTTAGTGGAATAATGATTAAGCATTTTTGTGTTTGTACTATAGCAATCCATACTGTTGGTATTCTTTAAAGAGTTAAAAATGTCACGTACTTCTATGAAACTTACTTCTCTAAATTGAAACAAGGCATTTTTATTATTAGTAGTCGGCAAGAAAGATAACGGATTAATCTGTGAGTCAGGAATTTCTGCAACAATATCATTTGCAATACTAGAAAAATATGAGTTAAAAACTTCCGCTGAAAAATGGTTACATGAAATAGTGGTTTGAGGTTGCCTTTTTTGATTGATTATATCCCACATTGCCTTTTGTTTGTTGTGACAAGTACGAATAATATCATCATTTTGAGCTTTCTTGGCTTTTTCGAGTGAAACTCTAAAAGTCTTTCTACAATTGTTACACATTTCCTTACGTATTATATTCCCTGGATATTGTTTCTTAATATTATAAAGAAAATCTTATATTCTCTATATCTTATATTCTCTATATCAGTTCTATAGTTAATCGACTGTTGATCTTTCTGAATATATATCATTTCTAGAAAAAGTCTATTTTTTAAACTTTTTTCAAATGTTAAAATTTTTGTATTTTCAAAGTCAAATTGATGATCACTATTAATAGAATGTGAAGCCAAAGCACAAGCCACCCTTCCTGTCTTAACATCACTTTTATGTTTGGCTATCCGATTTTTTAACCATTGATTTGTCTGGCCAATGTAATTTTTTTGACAATGATTACATGGAATCGAGTAGACTAAGCCACTGTTAAAACCAAAGGGTGTCTTGTCCTTGGTTATTGAGAACAATTTTTTAATAGAGAAGTTATTGTATTGTACAATATTCAAAAATTGACAGTCTTTAAAAACATTAATGATCCTATTGCTTAAAAATTGTACATGAGTTAATTTTTTGAATTTTTTGTTATTTTCATTTAAACGAGGCGATCGGGGTTGTTGATTCTGGTTAATTAATTTAGTTACCATAAATTTAGGAAAACCGTTATTGACGAATAATTTGGATAATTTAGTTAAATTATCATTTAGGAAATCAGGGTGTGAGATGTATTTTATCCTGTTGCTCATGGACACGATAACATTAAACTTTTGTTTGATGTTATGACAAGAATGAAAATTAATGTATCTGCCTGATGCTGTAGGTTTCTGATACCAGTTTAAACGAATGCTTTGATCTTCCATTCTTATAACTTTAGTATCCAAAAAAGGGACACTATTGTCTTTCTCAATTTCTACCGTGAATTGAAGGTGTTGACTGAAATTATTGAAAGTTTCTAAAACATTCTGTATCTGATCTTCAGGAACCGATGTGATCAGGTCGTCAACATATTTGAAAATGAAAGGTAAATGAGCGATTTAATGAGAGGATTATTGCAACTAATGGAATGATACGTTGTCCTGCAAGATCACCTGATCTGGTCCTCCTGATATCTTTTTGTGGGGTACTGTTAAAGATAAACTGTATGGTCCTACATACAACAATGTTGAAGAATTGCAGGAAGCAGTACTTGAGGCATTTAACGGTATTAATGGCAATACTATCCGTAAAGTCATTAATAGTGTTCAGAAACGGTGCCAACTTTGCATTGCAAACAATGATGGCTTATTTGAGTGATTTAATATTTTTGATTATTATTTTTGTAATTGAGTTTGGTTTTGTTTTGCCAATAAAAATATTTAAATTACCATACAAATTAATTCAAACCGCATCTAAATATCCTAAGTAACAAAAAAGTTACGGCAAATAAAAGAAATTATAATTTTTTTTTTAATTTTAAGCAAGTTGGCCAAATAAAATTTGAAAATGTATTCTCAATGAGCTCTTGAACCCGCACCTTTTTACTAATTTAACCGTCTCTCTATCTCTTCGAATAAAAAAGTTACCCATGTTGTCTCTACGAAATCGGGCATCCATTTTTTATTACGTTTGACAAAATATTACGAGCCCTAACAACTAAATATTCGGACAGACGTTATTTTAAAAATATCTGTTAATTTTTCTGGCTATAATTATAAGAAATATATTGTATAGATTTATTTGAAGACATATACTTCCTAATTAATATTTCGTCTATTAATTTTTAAATTGTTGATATTGTGTCTACTTAATACAATTAATTTGATTGTTATATAAAATTTGCTGGCAACTAATTGTTCAGACGTCTACTTTTCACGCTTTAAAAACAGGGAAATCTTGAAAACAAAAACCATAAATCATTATCAACACAAGTTAATTGTTGATATTGATACTAAGAACAAAATGTTCAGGAAAGATATGGCCCGTGGCGTACCAACTCATAAAAAAGTACGTGAAATTATAATTTGACAATATGCCACGAATAAAACCATAAAAAAAAAATTGCGAACGAATTTAATTTAACGAAATGAACAATTGGCGATATAATAAAAAAAATATGGATACACGGCAAACATTGATATTCGCAGCAAAAGTCCTGGAAAACCAAGCACTGCAACAGAAAGACAACGAAGAATTCTCACTAAAATTTGCAAACGGTAACGATAGGGTACTTTAAAAGAAATTCGGTCCCAATAGAATGAAGAAACTGGTCTAATTGAATTTAGGAAATGTTGCCAAACAATGGTTTACACAAATTCGGCAACGGTTTTTATAAAGTTAATATTATTGACTGCACTCAATATTCATTTAAATTTAAGAACCTAAATTTAAATACATTTTATTTTTAAAAAGCTGAAACAAAAACCAAATAATTTTTACTGATGAATCAGGGTTTGAAGTCTATATTAGTGCTGGCAACCGAAACCGGTTTTGAAGAAAACTGAAAACCGGTTATCCGGATCATCGGTTATTCGAATATCCAATTATTCGGATAACCGGATATTCGAATATTATCGGTTTTTTGGAAAATCGGATATTCGAATAACCGGTTATTCGGATAATGGATATTCAGATATCCGAATAACTGGAAATTCGAATAACCAGATATCAGAATGAGTTTGTTTTTTATTTAATGATCTAGTACATATTTATTTAGTTAATTGCTTTTATTATAACGTATTTGCGTATTTAATCTCAGCGAATTCTATAATTACGATACTGCAGTACCTAGATATTTTCTGCATTTTCTAAATATGTCGTCTCGCAACAGGAATGTACCCAGCAGTTGAGATTATGCAGGTTTAGCAAAATTCAATGCGCCTAAAACTTAAGGCGAACACGTTTATTTTAATGAGAGTAAGGCCATGTTTATATCGAACGCGCTTTGCTTAGTGTTTCACGCATACTCACAGTATAAAGAAAAGCGCTAAGTAATGCACACGAGAATAGGTGTTTATATCGACAAGGTGTTGAAACGCGTTTCAGCCACCACTTGACAGTTATTGAAACATGAAGAAATTAACACGCAAGTTGTTGCTATTGGAAAATACTACATCAAAAAATGAAAACATTAAGGAGACGGCCTAGAAAATGGGTACATGCATTTAATCCACAGTTTCTGCAAAAGGTTTACGTTTTTATGGCCGGCATCTCTTGGATTCCAGATTGGTTCCCGTTTATATACTAAACTAATCAATTGCTCTTCCATATTTTTATAAAAGTACTTTTCGTAAACAAAGCGTTCAACTTCTACCAGGCGGAAAAAACGAACACTGTCCGTTAACCGGCGCTTCACTTAGTTTACTGCTAAGCATAGTATAGCATGAAAAGCGCGCGGTATGAACGTTTACGTGCTAGGCAGTAGGACGATTAACATCGCTTTACCGCCTAGCGTGCAGTAAGACGCAAAGCGCAAAGTAAAGCGCGTTCGGTATAAACGTGGCCTAAGGCTGCCTTTTCACAAAGCGTCTCCTCGTAGACGCCTATAAATTAGTGCTGGCAACCGAAACCGGTTTTTTGGATAATCGGTTAACCGGTTTTGGATATTCGCGGTTTTGAAGAAAACCGAAAACCGGTTATCCGGATAATCGGTTTTTGGATATTCGAATAGTCAGTTTTTACCATTATTTGGATAACCGATTATATCCGAAACCGGTTTTTGCCAGCACTAGTCGGTATTGGTGATTGTCGGAAGAGAGTGATCACTGATCAAAACAAATTCGGGACTTTCTATAAAAACTGTTTTAACGAACCATAAAATCCCACGAGGAATTATGATTTGGTGATGCATGTCCGGTAAAGGTTTAGTCAAACTGGAGTTTATTGATGATATCATAAACGCAGAAAAATATTAAGATATTTTAGAAGGAAGCCTCCTGCAGATTGCAAGGATGCAGTTCGGAATAGAAAATTTCTTTTGTCAATAGGAAAAGACTTCGTGTTACACGGCCAAATTGTTCGGGGACAAATGATATTAGTGTTAGCTTGACCCTCAAATATCCCCAACTTAAATGTCATTGAAACCCTGCAACATGAAATGAAAAAGATCTTGTGAAAAAGTCCCCAACCATCTACCGGACTAAAGGCTAAAATACAAGAAATATGGAATTCTTTCACCCAGGAATATTATGAATCCTTAGTGGACATTGTGCCCGAAAAATCCTTGGTGCAATAAAAGCCAAAAGTGGTGTAACCTGTATTAATTTTTTAAAGGCTAGATTCGTCCGAATGTTAAATTGTCGCCATAATTTATAGTTTTTCTTGAAAAATCTGATTTCTATTTTTGTTATTAGAATAAAACTTGTTTTGAATAAATTATTAGTTACTATTAATCAATCTTATTGTTTATTTTTTTTATATTAAAAGTTTTAAACATTTTCTTATGATTATGAGTTAGAGAATAATTTTTATAAAATCAGTTCTCGTCCGAATATTTACTTGTTAGGGCTCGTATATCCGAAATATTATACCATCCGTAAAGAAATTTTGCAACATAGCCGTTTGCACGATCGTCAATACAAAGGAACTTAAAAATCGAACATAAAAATATATGTACATGTTTATAATATACATCACATTGTATTTTTTGTGGCCCGGAAAGGATACTTATGTAAATATCCTCGATTTGTAAAAGGATCTAATATACAATATACATATCCGTCGAAAAAACTTGAATACATAAATAATATACCTACAAACTATATTCTGTGCAGTATTTAATATACATTACAGTATTTAATATACATTGTATATCATATACCCCCAATTGGTCGAACTATGTATAGTTCGTCATTCATGCATAATGGTCACATTTGAGTTTTTTATGACGCCTAACGTGATTGTTAACATCTAATTTTATATTAAGCTTAAGTGTAGCTACAGATTATGGTACTAATTTTGTAACGGCGAATGGAACCAGGACGATAGCTCGAGTGGCGATCTTTTATAATATATCAGAGGTACTTCACGCGTTAGGTAGCACCATGTTACACATGCGCAATGCGCAAGTGTAGCTTCACAATAATGTAAAACTTTCAAAGCACCTGTTCAAAGTGAGGCCGTTGCTATAATTATTTTATGAAATCTGTATAAAATAATTTATTTCAGGTGATTAGCATGCATTTCTCAAGTCAATATTTTGGTGTTCGTATTTCAGCTGATCACGTCAATTCCGTTTAAAGGTCAAGTACACACCCGATGCCGCGCCGAAGCAATCATTACACTATAAAACACTTTTACGACTGTATTTATTTCGTTCACCTCTGCGCTTTGTTGAAAACTAAAGTACCTGCATAGAATTCGTTTAACATTTTCCCCGTACTTTCGGATATCATTTCTTTCCGTGTTTTTTTTTTGGCGGAACAATTGTCAGTCACTCTATATATTAGATTACATTACCAAACGCCATCTTTTTAGGACCGTCATAGTAGGTTAAGTATTTTGTGAGTTTCAAATATTGTTAAATATTCTATGCTACTGCAATTCGTAACTTAATTCAAACATTATATAGGTTGTCTATTTAAATTCATGGCTACTGCTAAGTAAATATTTCATTGAGTAGCTGTACAGGGTGATTAGTTAGTCTCTTTACAAACTTTGGTAAATGAAAGAAGATGTAATTTTATGAAGAAGACATCCTCTCAACATAGGTCCGATCTGCTTTTGTTTAGAAGTTATAGAGATGTAAAGTTATTTAAGAAAAAATAGTGCCATTATTTAACAAAACATTGAAAACAAAAGTTGTTAAAAGGTGTCATGGTACTTTATTATTTACTAAATCAGTATTTTACTCATTGTTTGTAATGCTTCCATTTTCTAACGAAGAATATGCCGATACTATTTTTATCAGGCAGAGTTAGATTTCCCAGTAGACGTGAACCTGCACATAACTTTTGAACATTTGCTGTAATTTTATGATTTTATCTTTGTATTGTTTATTTACTTAGAGTTTGTACCATCACAATAAATAGTTTTTGTTCTTAAATACATATACGTACTGCATTTTCAATCATTGAAAAAAACGAAAACCCTGTAAGTTCTAAACTAACGCAAAATCGGACCTATGTTGATAGAATGTCTCTTTCATAAAATTACATCTACTTTCGTTTGCCAAAGTTTGTAACTAACGATTCACCCTGTATGGCGAAGCAAATTTTAAGACCCGACCTTTTCAACTTCAGTTAACTTTATCTCACAGTTTATTCCTATAGTAACAAATGTGATCAACAATCGTTACTATGGGAATTAATCGCCAGATAAAGTTAATTGGAGATTAAAAGACCGGGCCTAAAGTGATGCAAACTTAATGTCAGATTTGTTTTTTATTATGTTAATATTTGTTATAAAAATTTAAAGTTTTTTATTATGTTAATATTTGTTATAAAAATTTAAAGTTTTTTATTATGTTAATATTTGTTATAAAAATTTAAAGTTTTTTATTATGTTAATATTTGTTATAAAAATTTAAAGTTGATATTAGAAGGGTGTATTTTATAGTAAAAATATATGAATTAGCATTTTATTACGGTCCATTTTACAATTGGAAACATTATTCCATTACGTAAAAGCAATTCATACTATCGGAATAAAGCAATTTAACATTTAAATTAGTTTTCGAGCATTTGAATTGTCGTGTCAAAGCCCAGTACATTCACACTACATTCAGATATACGCGCTCACCTTGCTTCCAGAAGCCTTGTAATTAGAATTGTCTATGAACTGTGCATGTTTGGTAAAACTACTACAGTGAAAAGTCAAACTTATTTAAATGTCACTTTATTATAAATGTCAAAAATGAATTAAATTACACACAAAATATTTAAAAAGGATGTTGAAAATGTTGGCTGTTATTGTTAAAACACACATTATGCGTTTGTTACGTCTTCAAAAACGCTGCCGAGAACGTTTACAACTAGCTACACTGCCTATAGTCTGTTTTTTAATTCGGAGGAGCACTTTGAAATTTTGTGGCGCTAGAAACGAGTTTGTCATTGGTAGTTGGCCGGTAACAATCATATTAGTAAAATCACAGCCGATCGCAATTCTCAGCATGTCAGCCACATTGTTCCATCAGCTGGGGCGTGTTTCATAATAAAATACAAGCTAATAATATTAGTATTGAATAACACGTTTGATAATTGGATTAAGGACGAAGTAAAAAACTCTTCGTTCATTCTGCTGACAGTTTCGGTTTGTAAACTGAAACTGTCGGTTTATAAACCGAAACTGTCAGCTATAGTTTTTTACTTCGTCCTTAATCCGATCATCAAACGTTTTATTCAGTACTAATATTATTAGCTTTTATTTTATTATGAAACAGGCCCCTGGTCGAAGTTTCGTTTTGTGTGAACAAAATTTCCAATTAACTCCTCCGAATTAAAAAACAGACTATAGTGACATTTATTTAAGAATACAACTTATGCTTGAGCGTTCAAAAGCACCTTGGTTACAAGAATTTTAGGACATACTGCTGTGTTATGCCCCACATTTTTGGGCCATGTTTTATGCTGTGTTCTCAGGGTATTTTGTATTTCTTGAAATTATACGGATAAAGTATACATTGTGATTAGTCAATACATGTACAGTCATGCGCACCTAAAACGCACATCCTGTACGCAAACCTCTTCCTTAAAACCTTGTGGGACTAGGCTCACAGGGCTGTCAAGTTGTAGCATTCAAGCTGTGCACGGTTGTGCTACGGACGGAAACGTATAAACGAAATTTGAATTTGCCTTTACTGTATGGTTTCGTAAATTGAATTTATATTTTCTTATAAGTTTCCTGATCTGTATAATTTGATTCAGACATGGTTTTTTAATATTTTTTCGCTTGTCTGAAAAGCAAGACATCCACCTACGTTTTTAACACATTGTGCTATTAGTATAATGCCCGTTTTAGACGATCACATTTCTTGTACAAATTTGTTACAAAGTGAGAGAGATAAGTTACCACAGTGAATGTTGATTGGTTGAATTGGCACTTCTCACTCACTTCGTAACAAATTTGTTACAAGAAATGTGGCCGTCTAAAACCGACTTATTATTTGAAAGAATATCTGTGTTCAGCTTATTTCTGAGGTCGGTCTTAAATAGAAAACTGAGACTGTTAGTATACTCCATTATTATTATGTGTTTTTTAAAAATGCCATAAGGGGTGGCTGTGGAAAAGAAGATTCATGTCTTAGCTCCATTCATGTACTTTAAATTATCAGTTTTCGCATGTGTTAGATGCCAAGCTATGGCCATGAGTTTTAATTTTCATGGCCAACCTTTATGGCATTTTAAAAAAAAATACACCGTATTAGGTTGTTCGGAAAAAAATGTCGTTTTATGTCTAGAGTTTTTTGATTCCAGAAAAATTTGGGTGATATCATCGTGGAATACAACTACTAGCAGAAAGATGGCAAAAGATCACTGATGCAAATGGTGATTATATAGATCAGGGGTGACCAAACTTTTTGCCGCAAGGGCCAGATTGAGATATAAATTCATTTGCGGCGGGCCACGTGAATATGTGAATAAAAAGACACCCCACAGAATCTGTGTATTCGTGTATGTTCGCTATTCGCCTGTCTTCGTACCAATTAGCCAAATAGCCGCAAAAGTATTTTTCAAAAACCTTCGCGGGCCGGATAATATCACCTGCCGGGCCGTAGTTTGGACACCTCTGATATAGATTAATCAAAATTCATATACTTATATATATAAACATTCTGAATTAAGAAGAAAACAACAATTTTTCCGAACACCCTAATATTTACCTAGGGAAGCAGTGTGATATCATTCTAAGGTTACATTATTCCGCCGATTAAAAAAATAGAGTGTACAGATCATTTTTTACTATATGCCGATCGTATAGATTTGAGTTAAGAAAATATACGACGAAATTACATGACATAACAAAAGTGGCAAGTGGCAAGGCTGTTTCACGAAAGTTAGAAGGAGACATTTATATAAAAGTTTCTTAACTTATCGATCGAGCGATCCGCATATATTGAGAAAGTGAATTGCAGTTTTCATTTTATCATTTTGAATTTTTTCCACAATGTCATCAATACTCCTTTGCATTTTACCAGGCACTCAACTCCGAATATATGGTATCTTTTCCTTAACTTATGGTATTATTGTACGATAAGCAAAATTTTGGTAAAGATACCATAATCATGGTAGAGTTGGCAACGTTGCTTATGCCTAATTGCAACGGATTTTTAATCATAGATTAAATTTAAGACGTGTTTAGAATATGACAATCGTGAATACATGACAGCATATTGTCAATCACCATCTAATTGACACTTAAACTTCAATTTAAGTGTCAGTTAGAATATGCCTGACATTATTCTGGTTCCACGTAAATATCACATTCTAAACAAGACTGAAATTTAATCTCTGCTTAAAAAAGCGGTGCAATTGGCTATTACTCACTTATCCATAACTGTTGGATCTAATCGTATAATAGTAATGTGTAATTAACTTGCCCTCCTCGCGTATCGTTTTTCAAAGTTTTCTTGCGCCAAAGAAAATTAATTTTTGCACTCCTTCAGGAGAGAAACTGCAGGCAAATTTCACTGAAAGGGGCCAAGTTAACCGTAGCTCCTCCCAATCAGATACGTTTTTGTTGCTTATCAGGACAGTATTTTTTTCCTACATTTTGTCATTTATAAGTTATTATTGTATTCATTTGTAGGTCATTTTGAATTTAACAAGAAACTTTCTAATTTAATAATAATAATAATAATAATAATGGTTTATTGTCATTATTTTCTCTCAGTTGAAAGAACGACAGAGTCAACAAGTAAATGTATAGTATACAAATTTTACATAATAAATATATCGTCAATACAACAAAAACACATTTAAAACATAAAAAGCGACAAGAAGAACAAGTAATAAAAGGTGGTGAGTCGCAGCCGTATTTATATGCCTCACCGCTGTTCTTTAGTTAGAAATTCATTAAAGCTGTAAAAACAGTTATGTATTAAGTAATTCTTTAATTCTTTCTTATATAGTACATTATTATTTATATTTTTCAGGTAATGGGGCTGTGCATTATATGCTAGTATTGCTCGATAATAAGGGCCACGTTCGAAAAGTGTCGAATTATGCTGCGGGATAGCTAGATTGTTGTAATGTCGTGTTGTCATACTACGTGATATATCAGAATTTTTAGTGAATATAAATTTATTATTTCTTTGAAATAATAGAAGCCGATAAATATAAAGGCTTGGAACAGTTAGTATTTTAAGATTCTGAAAGTAATATTTACATGGCGTTTTAGCTGGTACATGCATTAAACATCTTATTATTCTTTTTTGACAGACAAATACCCTGTTTGCCGAAGAACTTGCAGACCAGAACAGAATACTGTACAAGATATGAGATTGCACATGGGAATAATAAATTGTTAATAGAGTCTCTATGTTAACAACATTTCTTAAATTGTATATCATATAAAATGCTTTATTTAACTTGTTACAAAGATTGTTGATTTGGTCATCAAATTTAAAAATATTATCAATATTTACACGCAGAAATTTTATAAGATTTTGTTGGCAGAGTGACTTACCACAGAAATTTACATATAGGGATTCAAGTTTGGGTTTGTTGGTGAATAGAACCATTTTAGTTTTCATCCGGTTTAAAACTAAGGAATTTATGTCGCACCAGGCTGCCATTTCATTAATTGTTCTGGTAGCTGCAAATGAAAGATCAGGGAAATTATTTTTTGTAACAATACACGATGTGTCATCGGCAAATTGGTATATCGACTGCGCATTTAAGTGAAGGTGTATAAGTCATTGACATAAACCAAGAAAAGTAAAGGCCCCAGTATTGAACCCTGTGGTACGCCTTGAACAATTTTATTTTCCGATGAGTACATACTTCTAGTATGACCGTCAATTACACTACTAACGCATACTCGTTGTGTTCTAGATGTTATGTATGACTTAATAAGTAATAATGCATTGCCTCTTATTCCATAACTGTATAGTTTATCGATTAAAATTTGATGATTAATAGTATCGAATGCTTTCGATAAGTCAAAGTATATTCCCGCTACTTTGTTACCTTTGTCAATGTTTTCCAAAATACATGTTATGGAACAAAATATTGCTTGCTCGCAGGATTTTCCAGGCAAGAAGCCATACTGACATTTATTTATAACATTATGTTTGCTAAAAAAATCAAATAATCTAACATATATTATTTTCTCAAAAATTTTGGAGAATGATGACAAAAGCGAAATTGGCCTGTAGCTCTAAATATCGAGTTTAGAGCCGCCTTTAAGAATAGGGATAATTTTTGCCTCCTTCAAACGAGATGGAAATTTTGCACAATTAAACATTAAATTAATTATATCTGTAAGTGGTTTAGCAATAAATTCTGAACATTTAGAGACAATAAAACCTGGTATCTCGTCTAACCCGCAAGACTTTTTTGGGTGGACTTGTTTAATTACTTTACAAATTTCGGTTTCGTTGGTTGGGAAGAAATATATGCTTTGCGAAATACTTTCAATTATATTTTTATCGTGCAAGTTAGGTAGTGGAGTCAATGGATCATTTAAAAAAAATTGTTAAAAAGTTCAGCGACTTTACCGGGATCATTTATAGTTCTGTTATGAAAGTTCAGAGAAATATTTTCAGTAGGCTTCATTCCTACATTGTCATTTATTATCTCCCATATAGCTTTTGATTTATTTTGTGCGTTTAAGATTTTATTGTCATTATATGTTTTCCTCACAGCAGCTAAATATGTTCTCATTTCATCCTTTCTTAATTTATAATAATTCCATAACATATCGTTATTAAACTGTTTACATATTAAATGTAGATCATTAATTTCGGACAGCTTGCGCTTTATTTCCTGTGAAATCCAGGGTTGCTTTTTATACATTGAAGCTTTAAATTTTACTGATGGAAATGACCTATTGAAATAAAAATAAAACGTATTAAGGAATATTTCATATTTAGAATCAATATCTTTTTCTTCGAGAATGTTATCCCAAGTTTCAGTCTTAATATTTTCTATGAAGTCGTTTATATTTTTAGAATTAAATATTCTTTTATAAAAAAATGCATCATTATTATTGACAGGCAAATCAATGGACATTAAAATATATGAGTGGTCAGAAAAATTAGAAGGTTTTACTTTGAAGTGAGCATATTCACTCGGATAATTAGTGAATATGTTGTCTATACATGAGGCGCTGGTCTGAGTTATTCTAGTGTTTAGTGTAACAAGACGCTGCAGCGAGTAAGAAGAAAAGATATCCAAAACACGAGTTTTATTTATGGATTGGTCATTGAAATTGACATTAAAATCACCACAGACAAAGATATAGTCATATTTATTACACACTGAATTCAAGATATTTAGTAGACTAATTGTATTTACATTTATCATTAATCACTTTTGATAAATGAAAAATCCATTTCGCGAAACTTCAAGTACTTAAATATAGGTACTTTTGTTCGATATAATTTTTTCTTCATATAATAAAAAAGAACTTAAAATAACTGAGCGATAAGGGGGATGCTAGCTAAGTTTCTCAGTTGTCTAAGCGGTGCAAAATTAGAAAATAGTGGTACATATGGGTACATAAAGAATGCAACAACATAGAATCAAAAACTCTTGAAAGAACTCACACGGGAAGTTTGTTTTCTCTCGATAAAAAAAATTCACTGGGGAGTAGTTAAGTTTCTATTTTATTTTATTTTCCTCAGCTATCTGACCGACAATGGTGGTGTATAAGGGGTACAACAAGGTGCGACAAAAAAGTTCGAAAATTTTCACGAGGGGGGGAGGCTAGCTAAGTTTAAAATTTGTTTTTTTTCTCAGCTATTTGAGCGGTGCGATAGTTAAAAAAAAGGTGGTGCATAAGAGTACATAAGGGGTGCAACAAGGTGCGACAATAAAAGTTCGAAAATTTTCACTGGGGGGCTAGCTAAGTTACTATTTTTTTTCTCAGCTATTTAAGTGGTGCATAAGTTAAAAAAAGGTGGTGCATAAAGGTGCATAAGGGGTGCAATAAGGCGCACCAAAGAAAATTTTCACTGGAGGGGCGCTACGGTTAACTTGGCCCTTCCCTGTGAAATTTGACTGCAGTTCTCTCCTAAAGGGGTGCAAAAATTTATTTTGGTGGTACTATTGCGAGATAAATAATTGGTACGGTTGCTTTTTAAAGTAGGCTGAATTTTCAAAATTTTAGCATATTGAATTGCTCTTAAATGCTAGAATTAAAACGTTTATGGAAACAATTAATATTTTATGGAACCACCATTCTGATCTAACACATCTCATTGATTCTACCAATGTTCGTGTGAATTGTGGAGTGAGAGTTTCCCATACATGTTGCATTGCCTGAATCAGTTCATCCCTATTCTGCGGCCGAAAATCATTCCTGTAAATTTTTTTGACAATGTAACCCCAAATGTTTTCAATTGGATTAATATCCGGACTTCTTGAAGGCCAAGGAAGAACTTCAAGTTCATTTTCTGCTATCCAATCTTGCACGATTCTAGCTTTATGGACAGGAGAATTATCCTAGAAAATAGAATTCTTTAGTCAGTTTCAATGAAATTTGAGGAAAGAAAACACGCATAGTGTCGTGCTCAACCTGCTGATACACGAAACCCTCATGAAATCTTTCTCTAACAGACGGAAGCATCACGTCATTCAAGAGTTCAACATATTTTTGGCCATTCAGACGATCATCTATAAAATGAATTATTTATTTATTTATTTAAGAACAAAACAGGCACTAATGCCTTATTACAATGTTCCATGTATCCTAATAATAAATAATTAAACAACTAATTCATATATGAGTAGGTGTAATATTTAAGTTAATTACATTTAATAGATATATCTTAGATATATAATAGATATATCTTGTGATGATGTCATCAAAAATATCGATTTCTGTTTGCATAGAAATATGATTATACATTGTACAAATCTTGGGAACCGGTGATCGCTGTTGAGTATCCGTACGAAAACATTTAATAGCAAATAATTCTCTATTTCTAGATCTATAAGCTGGCACATAAAAAGTTAATGCGGACAGTAACTCAGAGCAATCAATGCGATGGTGGATCAGTTTATATAAGAACATAATTGACAAAATTTGTCGGCGTTGTGATAGTTTTATTAAATTAAATTCTTTCCTTATACCTCCGTATGAGTAATATCCTGGATACCTTTTATATTTCTTGAAATATAAATATTTCAAAAATTTATTTTGAATCATTTCAATTAAATCTTTATATACACCGCCTCCCGGGTCCCACACAATACTACAATACTCCAATTTTGACCTAACTAGGGAATTAAAGAGAGTAGTTATGGCACTAATATTGTCAAATTCATTGCATGTCATTTTTATAAAGCCCAGATATTTCATTGCTTTACTTACCATTGATTAAATATGTACAGGGTGGATCAATTTCGATGTCTCTTACGGGCATCTCTGTAACTATAAGAGATAGAAAAAAACTAGCGGCCAAGTCTCGATCTCTTTTTTAGAGATAAAGTCAATGGTGTAAACAAAAATTGGCTATCTTCTTTTGTTTTCGAGTTATAAGCCAAAATTGAGATTTTCGACTTTTCGTCAATCATTCACATCTCGTTTATTTTTGCAGATATTAAAAAACTGTTTTGACATTATTAGGACACTTTTTTGAATACAATCCAGTGGTGTAGTTGGTTTTTTGATATTTAATTAAATTTTCGAGTTATAGCATAAAGTTATATTTTTTTAAATGGAAATCATAGTAGGCAATGTCATCATTAAATAGAGATTTTTTTTCTGTTTTCGAAAATATATACTTTGTTGGGTTTATTTCTTACAGTTAATAGAATAAAACGCCTTTTTTATTATTTTTGGTGCATTCTTTTCTTAGTAGGCTAGTTTCAACAAAAGCCGACAATTTTCTTTTGATTTTATTAAATATTAACAAAGATTTGATGATTGGGTAGCACAAGAGTGAGAGGTATTGTGAGGAACATAAGAGATAGAAAGTTAGCGCCGATAGAGCTGGGTTGAGTTACAACATGAGTTGGCTGCGTATTTTAGCTCGGCAGTGTTTAAATTGTGATTTTAATTTGATATTATTTTCTGGGTTTTAACTTATTTATTGTGATATATCAAGAGTTGTGTTTATTATCTAATTACATTTCAATATTCTTTACCTTTTCTACAATCATTTCTTATTGTTAAGATGTTTTTAATTTATACATATAATTTAGTTTAATATAATATTAAATGAAGTTCCATAATTTCGAATTTGACCCAAACCACATGGTATCGATATTGTTGTAATCTTTGTGACTCTTAAAGGATGCTCGTTCTATCTTTCTTTCTCTTTATGCGGCTGCAACTGTCAAAATATTTGAACAAAAGTTGATATTTAATAAAAACAAACAAAAAATTGTCGGCTTTTGTTGAAACTAGCCTACTAAGAAAATGATGCACCAAAAATAATAAAAAAGGCGTTTTATTCTATTAACTGTAAGAAATAAACCCAACAAAGTATATATTTTCGAAAACAGAAAAAAAATCTCTATTTAATGATGACATTGCCTACTATGATTTCCATTTAAAAAAATATAACTTTATGCTATAACTCGAAAATTTAATTAAATATCAAAAAACCAACTACACCACTGGATTGTATTCAAAAAAGTGTCCTAATAATGTCAAAACAGTTTTTTAATATCTGCAAAAATAAACGAGATATGACTGATTGACGAAAAGTCGAAAATCTCAATTTTGGCTTATAACTCGAAAACAAAAGAAGATAGCCAATTTTTGTTTACACCATTGACTTTATCTCTAAAAAAGAGATCGAGACTTGGCCACTAGTTTTTTTCTATCTCTTATAGTTACAGAGATGCCCATAAGAGACATCGAAATTGATCCACCCTGTACATCAAATTTTAAATTCGTTGTGAATTGTATGCCCAAGTCACACACAGTTTGCACTCCTTCCACCTGTATGCCCCCCCATACTTATTATTGGACATAAAGTCCCTAGATAGTATAAAGTACGGCAATAGGGAAGCCATTTTCTGGCTTATTATGCGCGGGAATTTCAAAATGAAAATTTTAGTTGATTTTCATGACAACGGAAAACAAATGTAAATATCAATATTTTAGAGCTTTTACTGCGCAAATCTGAGCATGTAAACTATACTGTTTGTCGACTAGTAAATTTCTCCCATAATAAACTATAATAACGTCCTTCCAACCCTTTAACACGATTAACCATTGTAAATCGATAAAAATAAACAAAATCCAATAACCGTCACAAACCACAAATGAACAAACCAGGAGCACCATGGGGCATGGACGATCACCTTCGAGTATCGAGCAAGCACAAATTAATATTTTACACATAACGCAAAACTGCAATATTTCCGTTACCTGCAAAAACTACTCCATTTTTTTCTATCAAAACTCAAAATTTTAAGCAAAAGGGTTTTAATAATCATATCTTCAACGTCTTTAGATTAATATGGCTTATTTATTATGATGTTTTTAATATGATTTATTTCGTATTTCTAATTCCTTTTGGGAGCTGACATTTATCAACTGCCAAAAAATCTAAAACTTCTTCGTTTCCATGACAAATATTTGTTTATTCAACTCAAATACACAAGTCTGTTTGTGTCACGTGACACAGACGCCATATTTTGGCTAGTTTTTAAAATTTGGTCCTAAACTGTGCATTGCCGTACTTTAGTAATCTAGGGACTTTAATTGGACACTTTAAGTAGCGACATCTTTCGATTGCTTTTTGACCTGACATTGCAGTAGGATTGACAAATTGAAGCCAGTTCGCTACGTAATAAGTCATCCCATGCAAGGCGGCCATGCTTGCTGTCAAAACATATGAGAATTATAAAAAAATTTTGTGCAAATCGTCGAAGGCCCAACTATGCCTGAAACAGCTGTACAGAGCCTGCTCGAGGAATCCGCTGCAACCAAAACCGATTTGCACAAAATTTTTTTCATATTATTATTGTTATTGATTATGCTTGAGTTCAGCATGTATGACATAATTTTATATTTTTTGTAATTAAAGTATAATTTATTTTATTCACTCCAACGTACAATCGCATTTAAGTCATGTTGTAATTTGAGATGATCACTTGTTTGTGTTAGATTGAGATAAAGTTTATTATACCAGGGCCCTCACTCGGAAACCAACCCCATACATGCACGGAAAACCGACCACTCTGCTCTTTATGGTGCAGGTATTCCTGATTGTATCGTTGATGTCGAGGGCGGTACACCCTTTGTCTGGCATTATTTCCTGATTGAAAGTTCTTTTCATCCGTGAAGACAACTGTTTTCCAAAAATCGTGATTCCTGTTTACAAACATATTTGCAAACTCTATTCTCTTCAGTTTATTTTCTTCTGTTAAAAAAGATTTTTGCGCCGCTGTCGAGTTACGTAAACCTGCATCTTTTAAACGTTTCCTACCAGTATGCTCTCCAGCAGGAAAATTAGTTCTTTGTTTGGCCTCTACAGCCGTAGAAAAGGGGTGGTTTCTCACATAATTAACAAGATCATCGTCTTCATCATGTGTTGTCTTCCGTTTACGACTCGCACCAGGAATACGGGCCAACGGGCCAACGAATGCGTTTCCTCCCTCTTCCTCTTGAGGTTCTGAATAGTGGATTTTTTGAATCTAGATGATCTGCTACTCGTTGCAAAGACCATCCCTCTTCCGGCTTAGCAATGGCGGTTGCATTTTCTGCTTCGGAAAGAATCTTGTAAGACGTCAAAATAACTTACACTAACTTTTGACAGCAACAATTCTATAATATTTTTAGTACGAAACGCATAAAGTCCTTTTTAAATAGGAAAAATCTACCGTACCAAATATTTATCTCGCAATGGTACATAAGGGTGCAATCATTTGGTGCAAGAAAACTTTGAAAAACGTTACCGGGGGAGGCCAAGTTAATTGACCCAATAGTAACTATATTAAAAAACAAGTTTCATAAGACAAGATTTTAGCGCACGCATCCAGGTTTAGAAAATGAGAAATGGACAAGTGCACTAAAATGTCCATGTATATCTATTATAATACATGCTGTTATTGCTCATTTTTTACAGCTTTTTGTGATTTTTTTAATATTCATTTACAAAGTTTTTCCTGTATACAATTGGTAACAGGAAAAATAAAAGCTTTGTCAGCCTCTACGGATTTATTGTGCATAATAAATCTGCAGAAGCTGACAAAGTTTCTTGGTTTTCCTTAAATCCAACTTTGCAATAGTAAGGCCCAGTTTCATAAAACGTAGTTAACCACTCGATCAAGTTAATCGTGTGATTAAGCAATATCATTGGAGGAAAGTTTAAATTTCCTCCAATAAAATTGCTTAATCACATGATTAACTTGATCGAGTGGTTAACTACTTTTTATGAAACTGGGCCTAAGAAGCTTTTCGCTCAATTGATAAAATTTTGCTTCTGAAAGGTTGTGGGGAGTATTTTAAATTTTTTACCACAGTTACTTATAAAAAAAAATAACCTTTGAAGACGACATCAGCGGTAAAATAAAACCACAGATAATAGAACTGGACAGATGGCTCATCAAATGTTCTTAAATCTGACGCCCCAATTTGGAGACAAACTCAGTTTAGTTTGGAGACACCTCACCAAATATGTGGTGGCGCTACTGTTACAAAAGCAGAGTAGAAAACCGAAACCTGAAAGTATAAGTAACATTTAAACAAATTCTATAACTAAGTGGTGTGATGCAAAGTTTAAAAGGAGAATTAACTGCATACTATAACCATATGTCACATTATCGTGTCCTGGCCTCACTTTAAATTTATTTCTCTGTTACTTAAAAGCGACATCGGGCGGTAAATGAGCCAATTAAACTCCAGAATTAGCAAGTGGTTTATGACAAATGTTCAGTTTTCGAATTTGTGCATACAAGTGACATGTATTGAGCATTTAACGAACTATTTTTAGAGCGTCCGTTCGTTCCTATCTCGTTAGCTATCTGGAGAGATCCATTATCTGTGATAAAACACAGTTGGCATAACTTTCTCTAAATTCTGTTATAGAAATAAAAAAAATCTTTCAATTCTATTTCGAGAAATAAATTGTTCTATTTTTTGTTGCAAAATTGTAAAGAAATTGAAGTGTACCTATCCTCCCGTCAGTCAACTATAAACAATTCTTCAAAACAATGTAATGCCGGCAGCTCTACTACGAAGCCTAAAAATAATCTCGACGGACGGATTAAATTGTTCTTTACGACGCTGTCATGCTAGTTTTACAACTTTGTCAACGTTAAGATTACGGAGAATGATAAAATATTGCCGCATTTTGCGCGGTTTACTGCGGATTTATTGCGCCGCGCAGAAATCAGCGAATTTCGGGCTTCATCAATTTTACGACGCCCTCGTGAACTTTCCAAAAAAGTTTGGTGAATTACGGTTCACAATTACTTACTAGGAACAAATAGCTGACTCTGTTTTCAGACAGTCCGCACTGCAAGTAATGATCAGTGAAACTGAAGAACGTATATTGTAGCTGCAGAGTTTCTGATTTATCTGAGAGTTTATTCTCGAATTCTAAAATATAGGAATTCTAGAGAGAGAGAAGACAAAGCTAAGATTCGTTTCTGGAAAAGAGGGAGAAAACAATAAAAAAGCAACTTCTAAAATAGTCAGCCCAAAATATGTTGTTTCAAATTCAGTAAGGGGCCTCCAGGTTTATAGAAATTAATCCACAATACATTTCTTTTAAAAATTTATTATCTGAAACAGCATTACCTACAATAAACTTATTTTAATTAATTCAGATAATTTACGCACAGTTATATACAACTCTTAGAAAAGTAAACCTTGAGTGACTATTGGATATCACATCAAATTCCAGGAGAAATCAGAAAAAAAGTAAAAGATCTCCTGAGCTAAGCAGGAGTCTAAAGTGCACAGGTAGCACAAAAAAGATCTAAATGATACTTCCTAAAAATTGTACTAACAGTTCTACAATCCAAAACCAGGAACGCTGAGCCTTCTTACAAACTAAGATAGTTTAAGAGGGTATATGCGATTATCAATCCTTAGCACAGATATGTGGAAAAAAGAAAAAAAATATTTGTTAAACTGACATCATACATACATAAAAATTTTTGGGATAAAATGTTCTCCTCCTAATCGGTGTTAAAAAATACGGATAGAGTTTTACTTGAAAAGTTGTAAAGCTTATCTCATTTAGTGATGTTAAAATCTTTTCCTGATTAAAATGCGTCTAAAAATAGGTGTTAAAAAATTATATATATATAATACATATATAGAAATAACTACCGCAAGGATTAAAATGCTACTTTTGTAGACCACGTTAACACTTTCTAAAGTTAAGCGTCCTAACTCCGTTTATTTTAACACCAAAAACGGATGGACGCGAGGAAACACCAGACGCGAGGGAACTCCAGATTTTTATCTGTGTATTTACGCAATAAATAAAATGGTAAATATGCAATTTTTTGACCTTTGAATATAATTCCTATATTTCTGAATCTTGATATCTTGAATGTTATCTATAATTTGAGAAAAAGGAAATTATGTTCTAAATTCCACTTCGATCAGTCAGAATCGAAAACTAATTTTCAGATCATATACAAGAAGTGAATGGCGAAGGAAGCGGAGTAAATGACTGCATTATAGTACTAAATAGAATCGCCGGCGATAACATTCACAGTAAATTTCCACTGGAGGAAGTCAGCACGGCGTCATAGATGTTAAAGTGGAACTTTTCCGGAATTTTCGTCGAACGAATGAAATAAACTGAACTTCAGTAATCGAGCATTCACTGCAAAGCGTTTTTTTATTTATAACCTGACCTCAAAACGTCCTGTGATTGGGACGTCCGGTCCTTTTGAAGAAAAGGTCTATGCAATTAATATGCCGACGTAAATGTAACTTGTCAACGAAGATGCAGTGTACACAATAGATTTTTTATGCGATAGAAGTAAATATTATATTATACGAGTGTCGTAAATAAAGCAGGACTTTATCACAAGGAGCCTACGTAAACACCATAGGTGTTGCTTCCACCAACAGATAAAATCAAGGAAAATACTCGTATGTGAAATATCAAATGTGTACAAGAGCAGAACAGCAACCACAGATCAAGAGTGTCCGTGATTATCCGTGAGTAAAATATTTTCTTAATAATGCTTTACCGTATTGTACCAAAAAGCATTTCGTATTAGACACAGAAAATTCCTTATACAAATCACTCTCAATTTCAGAAAAATAATTGGGCAATTGCAATATAGGACTAGAACCTTAACACGATGAAGACGAATTGGACGATTACACCAGCTTACGATTAAGGAAGAGGAAAATTCGATCAAACCAATTCGTACCCATTCCTTCAAACTGAGCTTTCTCCGTTTCCCCAATATAGTGAATACCGGAGGCAGTTGAAACTGCGATAAACTCGTAAACTTGTGGTCTAGAATGAGCCTCAATAAATACCGGGTGTCCCAATATGGATGGCGACCGGCGATATATAAAAAACGGTAATACTTAGAGCTTCGGGAAAAAAAAATTATGTCTAAAGTGACCATGAGAAATTCAATGAAAATATTTTTAAGTATCACACTTGACCACAAGGGGGCGCAATCAATAGGCCAACAATAAAATTTAATAATACTAGCCAAAGTCTTAGTATAAGGGGCAGCTTTGATAGCGCCATTGGAAAGTTGAATTAATGCCGCACATCTTTGATTTGAGATTTGAGACTAGAGTGGGAGCTTCACTCTTGCTTACCTGGCGCGGGCGTCTCGTGCATCCTAACCCTAGAGTGGGAGTTTCACTCTTTCTTACCTGGCGCGGGCGTCTCGTGTATCCTGACTCTAGAGTGGGAGTTTCACTCTTTCTTACCGTACCTCTGATCCGATTCCCGGAGCCTGTACCGGAACGTATGCACAGTGCGTTGTCATTTAGTTGACATTAGTGTCCGTGAGACACACCGTATATTACCGTTTCCGAAACTACCGTCCTGTGATTAGTGTCCGTAAGACACACCGTATATTACCGTTTCCGAAACTACCGTCCGGGAGTTTAACTTTCGTTTACCGTCCAGTGAATTTCGTTTGCCGGAATATAAACATTCCAATTTGTAAACACCTGTAAATATCCCAAGCAACAGCAGCACTTCTTTTATTAGACGGTTTGTATACGATAGTTAGGGATATTTTTGGTATGGGTATATAGAATACCAAAAATATTCGTATCTTGAAGGTACTAGTTACCCCAGAATATAAGTGATACGTTAATTAAACGTCTTCATTAAAATGTGAATTTTAGATCAAAAATCGGTCAGGAGATTTCGCGATTCGGTAGAAAAAAGAAAAGAGATACAATGGAAAACATGTGTTCTATACTGTCTCAATTGAAAAGACTTTATTTATAAAGATGTCATAAAATTGTAGTAATGGTAAACCTGGTTTTAGGATTTTCTCAGTAAATAAAGTCTAGAAACAATTTGATGTTATAGGTAAACATGAGTTTCAATTCTGAATCTGTAATGTGAAGTGTTGGTTTATTTTTGCCTTGTTTCCTCTCACGTAAATCGATAATTTAGCTTACTCTATGTTTTCCAAGAAAACACGATGGCTTTTACCACAAAGCCGGCATAATTTGCATTTACCGGCGAATGCGCACAACAAGCGGCAACTACACGAAAAGCAAAACGGCAATCCAAATTTGCCATCCTCCTAATTACATTCGAAACACTAACGGAAATAATTAGCCTGCTCATTCACTATGAGGTATTTTGGAAATCAATATTTAACGATTCACCGCTCACTTTCGGTGTAGCCGTCCCACGTAAAACATATTAATTCGGTAAAGCGAACTGCTTGCTTTTTGCTTTGATTGCTGCAGTGAATCAGTGCAGTTTACGCGACAACCGCAACGCAGTTATCCGAGCCTCGGTTCTCGCTGGAGAATCACGACAAATTATCAGCCAGTCAATCCTAATTTGGAGCGAGTGTTTCAGTTAATAATGCTTTCACGCGAATCCTCAGGGAAATAGTACAGTAATGACGCAACGATTTCAAATGCCTTCAGAAGGAACAACATCGCAATTCCTCTAATGTGAAACAACATTTGCATGAAGAATCAAATTAATTGCTATGACGTTTGAAAATTTACTATAACACTAATAAAAATTCAAATTTCTGTAAGTTTATTTATATATTGGCACACTTTGTAATCCTTATTATGCACACAGTTTGTTTTAGTTACTTCGTGCTTCCTTGTTTCCTGTCATTATTTTCTCTTGATCTTTGCTGCCCTGTTATACTATGCAAGACTGTAGCAGATTTCTAATATAGTTTTCTCCTTTAATCCTGCTTCTGTTTCATCAGTAACTATTTCTATATTATTTTCTTGAATCATCTGAATACGTTCCGTTCATAATAACAGTTGTTATGGTATTCCATTTATAAATTGATTTTTATGGAATATATTTTTATTTTAACGCCTGAACGGTCCAGTGGTAAGAGGACCGGCTTTTCAATCGCATGGTCGTCGGTTAGACCCGCACTCGGGATTTTTCTCGGGGGTGGTGGTATCGACTTTAGGCACCCTTCGTGTTGGGGATAAAATTCGACACTGCTTCCCTTTAAATGGCGAGAAGGTTGGAAGTAACAAAGCCATGGAACACTTTACACACACACTCAAATACACTCCCGCTCCTGAGGTCCTGACAAGTCTTTGACTTAGGACCCCGTTGGGCAACCACCACAGATTAAAAAAAAATGTCATAGGGTTATTTATCGAAGTTAATGTAATGCGCCGAAACGGGGTTGCAAAGAAGTGATCAAAAAGGGGCCCAAGAGATAGAAGTTCAAATAAATTTCTGACTTCATCATATAAAACTTTTACTCAATAAACAGCAATTTTCTTTAACTTTTTCTCACTCTTTTTTACCAAAATTTTAGCAGCCATAAAAAACCCAAATCGCAATTGCTGTGTTTTAGCGTTTCTGAGTTTAGTTTCTAGATAGTCAGGAATTACCTTCGGCGCCCTTTTTGTATGGAATGAATCTTGGCCCTTTTTTACAGTACCTTTGCTGTATTAATAATTTCGAGGTCAACGAAATTTCTGCCTATTACTTATTTTGTCTTACGAATTTTTACATTCAATAAAATACTATAATTTCTTAAAATAGATATTATATTCAAATAAAACAATGTACAGTGCCTTTCATAAAGTTCGTAACAAATTAGAAAAATTTTTGTTATCGGTTTTTGCGAAAAAAATTTACTGCAGTTAGTTCGTGCACCAATCAAAATAAAAAATAAGACAATTTCATCCAAGCAGTCATTTAAAATATGGCTGAAAACTTAAAAAATTCAGATGATGCTTAAGGGGACGGGGGAAGTCAGAAAAGATCAGTTAGAAAGCGCCTAGCTCTTCACAATTGGAACACATTAGGTCAGCTCCAAAGTAATTCGTAACGATAGATACAAAATGATTACAATGAAATCCGATAAAGAAAGAGTTTCTTTTCTCATTTTCACAAGGTGTTTTACCTTTTTATGAGAAGTTGCGAAGGTATTTTGCTTTTTCTGAGAAGTTGTGAAGGTAACTGTCAAAGCACAAAGGTAATTGTCACGAAAATATAAAAACTAAGAAGACCTAGACATTTTTGTTGCCATTTGAAAGGATCATTGTTTGTCTACTATTCAGTTCAGTGTTGGCGAGCAATATCTTATAGAAAATAAGGACGTCGGCGCCATGCCCGATGTTTTAAACGCCCTAGAAGGACAATAGATCGACAACATCTTCGTTCGGCAGTTAGAAACCACCATGCGTTCACACGTACAACTACTGCTTAGCTTAATAGTAGGTTAGCCAATTATTCTACTAAAAATTTATCGCCGAATAAAATTGTGTCTTGCGCAGTTATCCTCCTCATTTGTTTCTGCATTTGGCTCATGATCATCGTTGTGGATGACTGGTACGATTCGAAAAGTAAGTGAATCCATAAAATAGTATGCAGCAATCTTCATGGATAATTTCAGATTTCATTTGGAACTGCATAGTACCTAAAGGATCAGGGCAACTAAAAGCAAAAAATGTATCTTATGGTTTACAACTGTAATTGAGCTAAAATTGTTAATTAATATTATTCTCGTTTATTATTAATCGTTTACTAAATCTTATCTAAAGATCTTTTCTCGCATTCTTTTGATAAATAAATGTGAAACTGGGACAGCCATGATACTAAGCTGTATAAGATTGTTCAGTTGTGAGTTCTAGCAGGATAGCAGTCAAGACTGCTATCCTGTTCCTTAGGTTTGCAGTCGCGATCAGAAGCCGTTTTATAAAAGTTTTTGGCGATCCATTGCTGTAAACGTCAATAGAAGATAATGGCAACTACGTTATTATTACTTTTGCATAAAACAAAACTTTTGCAAACTAAACAAATTTAAGTTTCGGTGTGACTTGTATCAGCACAAATACTCCTTTCACAGGATTAAAGAAAACATACTCCTCGCATTTATTTATAACGTGTGTCCGACAATTATTGTAGTCCTGGGTGGCTGTAGAGTCAAGCATTTTTAACTAATTATTGTTTCAAATGGCATTAAAACATTAAATACGTAAAGAAACATTTATCTGTTGTCTAACAGTCAATATTTGAGACTTGAATTCAACGATACGAAGTAAAAATCGGCATTTATGTGTGATACCACAGCCACCCAGGACTACAATAATTGTTGGACGCATGATACTTTCATTTTAGTTATTATTAACGCATAGAATTTACAGTAACAATGGATTATGTAAAAAAAAAATGTTGGTTGATATCATTTCTAAGGTGCGCTCATTAAAATCGGACATCCATTCATCATAATCGATGAAACTGTCGTATAATTAAAAGAATATTTCTGTAAGGGACGGGGGTTAAAAGATAAAAGAAAAGGAATGAACTATCCAATATTTTCGAATTTATGTGGAAATGATATCATACGAAATAAACTCAAAATAACTTTATAAAAAGAAGAAACGGCATTCTGTACATCAATTAAAGCCCTTGTTAATTTCTAATAATATACACCATTCACGTTACTTTGAGACTCTAAAGGGCCATACTTTTTTTTCGTTAAATTATATATTATCCGCTCACTCGGTTTCCTCGCCAGAGTAGGCGAGTTAGGGTAACATTTTTGTTGGTATCACAATAAAATATAGACGTTAGATGAAGCGGTTATGTTTATTTTAACTTTATGGTTATGATCTTAGTACACTGACAGCTCGACTGTAATGCATAGGGGTAAAACCACGATATACGAAAAACTGGTATGCTCACTAGCCGCCATTTTGGGATCCAAATTTAGCACAAGAATTTCGCTAGATAGCAGGGCATGATTTGGCGACTATCACTGCCACGTGTTTGTGTTAGGCCCAGTTTAATAAAACTTAGTTAACCCCTCGATCAAGTTAATTGTGTGGTGTGATTAAGCATTATCATTGGAGGAAAGTTTAAATTTCCACCAATGATATTGCTTAATCACACAGTTAACTTGATCAAGTGGTTAACTACGTTTTATGAAACTGGGCCTTCCTCCGTCATTAGGTGAAACTTATCATTTTTGTTAAAATGAGCAAATGTTTTATTTGAGGTGAAGTAAAAGTTGCAAATAAAGACATTTCTTTATTTCAAACTCCCTCGGTACCAGTATTTCCAAATTGAATTAATAATTTTCAAGAGACTTCAAGAATGGAGTGTCGACAAAAAAATTACAATAGCAAAAAGAAAATGAAACAAGTTATATTAATTAAAAGCACAATGTAATAATAATAATAATAATAATAAATTGTCTTTATTGTTATGGCGAAGTTTAGCCAACGCTATTCATTTAACCATCAAAAATATACATTTACATTCAAGCGTCGATTTACCGTAACAAGGAAAAAAACAAATGATAAATATAAATAAAGACTGGCCGAATTTCAGGAGCACTGTATACAGATCAAATTATACGCACAATACAGAATATTTTCTAGAATTTTTAACAATTTTATTAAGGAAAACAGCAAAATGTAATTTCCTTCGATTTTTCATGTTCAGCCAACTCAATTCCTTCAGTTTATGTGAAACATGGTCAAAGTGTCTGAGATTATAAATAAGTCTAATACAAGAGTTCTGAACTCTTTTATTAACATGATCTCGAAATCTTAATCCAGTGTCCATATGAAGCCCAAGATTTTTCGCAACCTTGGAAATAGTTAAAGGCTGACCTAATATACTGAGACTGCATTTAGCAGCAGCCTTTTCTAAATTCAGATTGAACGTTGGGAATTATATTATTCTCAGTTGCGTAATTCATAATTTGCTTGTAAACAATCTTTTCAAGGACCTTTGAAAGTGTGGGAAGTATACTGATTGGTCGCAAGTCGGAATATTCAGAAGGAGAGCTCTTTTTGGGCAAAGGGTGTACTAAAGATTTTTTCCAACAATTAGGAAAATAACCAACTTCCAAGCAACAATTTACAATGTGGGTTATATATTTTGCAATACGTGGTATGCAGTATCGTAACATTCTTATAGAAATTCCATCAATACCGTAGGCATTAGATTTAATATTATATACAACTTCAATAACCTCTTCAGTTGTTGCAAGTTGAAAATGGAAATTAAAATCTGCCAAATTGTTACAGGAATAATAATTAAGGGCATCACTACAATCTTCATCAATTTGTGAAACAGAATCAATAAAATAATCATTTATTTCATCAACATTTGTTAAACTATCAGGAATGTCTACAGCTTTAGATTTAGAAATATTCATACTATTTAATACTGACCAAGTCTTATTCATGTTAGATTTAGACAAAGTACTTAAGTAAACCCTTTTCTCTTTTCTAATAGAATTTAAAGTTAGATTACGCAACTGTTTATAATAATCCCAATCTGCTGGAAGTCTAGTTTGTTTAAATTTAGTTAAAGCATTATTCCGAAGTTTAATCATATGTTTAATAACATCCGTTAACCACGGAGCTTTAGGTTTCGACACACGCACCGTTTTGAGGGGAGCATGTAAATTAAATAAACCAATTAAGTTATTATTAAAAAATTCTAGTTTAGCCTCAATGTTATTTAATAAACAAATATCATTCCAACGCATGTTCAAAAGATCTCGAATAAAGATTTGATAAGAAAATTTGCTAAAATCAGGAAAAGTCACATATTTCTGTTTGGCAGGAGGAACAGTAATAGCTAATGTACAATAGGTAAGCAAATGATCCGAAAATAAATCTGCATTTACGGTACCGCATTCAGAAACAAGATCCTTATTTGATACAAAAATAAGATCAAGTAAGGAACTGCAATTAGCAGTTATTCGTGTGGGTTCAGCAACAATTTGACTAAGACCAAAACCATCAAAACAATTAATAATTGAGCAAGTGGCATTAGTCGAATTTAAAAGGTTAATATTAAAATCTCCAAGACATACAAGTTCATCGCAGTTAGGAATTACAAGAGATAGTGACAAATCCATTTGATCAAAACATGTAACATGTGTTTTTTAAAGGAAAATTTCTATTTTCTGTTAAGAGCCATCGTATTTAAAGCAATGTTTTGATGTTGATGGTGCTTTCTACAGTATAAGTCAAAGAATGAAACTATATTTGTCTTTCAAAATTTACGACTATGTCTGAATTTTGAAGCTACAGAAGAAAGGATTCCAAAAAAGGACATTTTCAATCTTATTTTTTTTGTAAAAAATTGTCTTCAGCGACATTACGTTATTGGTTGCACTTCATAATAGCATTCCTTTCACGAGCTTCAAGCTTCGTACAGTTTGCACACTGATGCTGGGTTTGATAAAAGTCAATCAACAGGCATTTACGAAAATTAACTCACAAGGCGTCGAGCACCACCTCAGAAGATGGTGCATGAGGGGTGAGAGGAATCTCTTGCGAACTGTTCTAGTACGCGACGCGCTTCCATCTACATTAGTGAATGGAACAAGGGCTTGGTGCACTTGAGCTGTTGTTCAGATCTCTTCTAGTTTGTGAAAGAAATGCTACTAATATCGTCCGACTGCATCCGTGCTATTCTAAAAATTTATCTGTTTTCAAATTATCACTTTGCTAATGGAATATAGTGTAATGTCAACCGTTCTAGAGATTCTGTATATTACTCTTAAGATAAGAGTTAGGCAAACGGCCCTCGAATTTTGATTGGTTTGGATCCGCCAGATCCGCGTTACTTTGGTAACTAATGTATTAATCAACGTCAGATAAATTAATTTGTAATTCTGTCATTTGATTTGTAACGTAGGAAACGATTAGAAACTATTTACCTTGGATCAACTATGGCGGATGACAGCCGCGATTGCCTAACTCTTACCTTAAATAATATACAGGAACTCTAAACCGTTCATACATTGTTACGTCCGTTTGGTTCGAATTTTCCTTTCTTTTAGTAAATTTTATGTTTCGCTCGTTGTCAACCCTGTGTACGGACAGCCAACGCCTCGAGGATCGTTTAGTTTTCGTTCTTTTCGTCGCTGGACTTTGCTGAGCACGCAAGCTGCCGTTTTGTTGCCCTTGTGGGGTAGTGTTCTGTTCGAGCTTATGGCTTAAATTATTGTGCAGCGTGCAAAGACCGTTTTGGTCGCTCCGTGTTTTGGAGATTTTGTCCCGCAAGGTCCGCAAAGCCGATTCATCGGTAAGTAGTTTTCCGAGCTGTAATGGCGTCTCTGTGTCACAAGGCTTGTTCACTCTTTTATAGGCTTTTGTTATTGGAGTTTTATTAACCACCTATTGTTACGTGAAGTCCCCAGCGTAAATTCACAAGTCGTCGATTCGCCCGTGGAATTTACCACGCATGAAGCATTGTACCCAGTAGCCGATCTTGGTGATCTCGCTTCCACGTTCCGCGTGCTGGTCATTGCGCATGGATCGTCCGGAATAGCCGTTGGCAACCCTGCGACAGCTGACTTAACCTTTGACTTTCGTTGACAACTCAACTTCAGGTTCGTGGAACATTTGCTCTTGCGATTTGTGTTTTACATCTCAACTTCACTGGATTTACACGTATAAGGTTAACTACTCCTTATGAGTTATTGAAAGTTAAATACCCTTCAGGTATTTATTTATTTATTTGTTGAACTCTTGAGTCCGTGTCCGTCAGACACGTACTGTTGTTATTTGACTTTTAATTTGACAGTAAAGTAAAGTGACTTAGGTCCTTGTTTTGTTTGGTGCTTTTATGCACACTTTATCGATTTGTAAATATTATTGTGAGGTGTTTGGAATTCCAATAACTGACATGTTATCTGTCTTTAATTTGATTTGGCGTGTGTATTCGAACTTACCGCAGTACTTTGTACTCCCTTCTGGAGTTGTACTTTTATAATTTTGTTGATTTATGCTTGAGGATATATTCAATATTATGCATTTATTTTATGGCTTCATATGACAATCAATGACCATACTATTTTACTACAAATACACGAGATACACACGTATGTTTGGTTTCTTTTGGGGGTGTGTATTATTGGACCTCCTACTGTCTGAGTCAAAGGATTCAGTGGGTTTATCATTCGCCTCTTGTGTTCAAAAATAATACTTTGGCTGGCGCCTACCGGATTTATTTGGATTTCGAATTACGATTACCAACCCAACCACGCTCTCCGATTATCTGAGTTTTGAGCTAGCGGACCTAGAGGTTTGTGTCGTCCAGTTCATTACCGTACCGCCCTGCTGGAGGTGGACAGACACACTGCGAACCACTGGATGGTACTTATAGTTTCGCAGGTAAGTTGTTACGTATTGGTTTCCGTTTTCGACGTAATAACTAACAACCCGAGTTGCTACCTTGGCGTGTCAAACAGTAACGTTCACCGTGTATTTTACCCGTGTGAAAAATTGGCGCTCTCCCGTGTTGTAGAAAAGCGGCCACTTTATTTGTTGTCGGTGTCGTAGCGAAAGGAGGGTAGCAAAAGTGGCGTCCAACGTGGATATATGTCTTAGCGAAAGTATCGACCAAGTGTGTAAAATATCGACCTTCGTGTATATTTTAACGTCATATGGGTGTTGTTAGAAATCCAACGTGTGTGTTAGATTATTGGGCAATTTCTATTCATATCGTCCAACTTTAAGTCAAAACCAGTCGTGTTCACGTGTCATTGTCAGTCTACAATTCTCGTTGACCTTAAGTCAAACTTTGCAGTTTTTCCTTTTGTGTTGGGGGGGGAGTGTTGTGTATACCCAGTATATACATTGTTTTTTTTGTACGCTTGCTTGGTTATCAGTATTATGGAGACTCAATTTGAAGTAGGGGCTCTAGCGCAGGATGAATTAATCTACCAGTTGCGGATTAGAGGTGTTTCGGAAACTGACCCTGTAGATTCATTGCGGAAAACATTGAGACAACTGATTAAGCTTGAAAAAAGTAAAACTTTCTTTCGCCCTCCTTATCCATTTAAATTTGAGGAAGATTACAATGCGATTAATGCAAAAATCGATGAACTTAAAGCGTTAATTGATGCCTTCTCTGATACTTCGTCACCTTATCAGCGGAAAAAAATTTCTTCTAAATTGGCCCATACTTTTTCGCGAGTTAATTATTGTAACCCTCAAACTAAGGATCAGGAAGCACAACGTTCAGGTGTTTTAGTCCGTTTAGTAGCGCTATCTTCCGATTTTGATCGTCGAATTAAAGCCTTAACGTCTTCACCCTTGCACCAAACGCAAGTTAATTTGTCAACAGTTCTTCCGGCCACAACGTCTTCACCTATACCGAGTAGCTCAGATAGCTCTGACGAAGAATTTCATTCTCTGAGAATTTCTCCAGTTAAACCTGTTCCAGTTCGGAATTGGAATTTATCTTTTTCTGGAAATGCAAAGGATATGTCACTGAGTAGTTTCTTTGAACGTGTAGAAGAACTTCGTGTAGCCCGTAATGTTTCTAAAACAGTATTGTTCAATTCGGCTATAGACCTTTTCAAAGATAAAGCTTTAGTCTGGTATCGTGCCAATAAGACGTCGTTCCATTCGTGGGATGATGTCGCAGCAGGCCTTAGAGCAGAATTTCAGCCAGCAGACTATGACGAACAGCTTTTTGAGGAAATCAAACGTCGCACGCAAGGTCCTACTGAAAGTATCGGCATGTACATCTCCATTATGCAGAACTTGTTTTCTCGGTTAACTGTTGATATTTCCGAACAGCAACAACTTAAAATTCTTATGAGAAATTTAACGCCATCTTTCCAGACTCAGTTAGCTTTGGTTGATATCTCCTCAATAGTACAACTTTTGAAGTACGGTCGTCAGATAGAAGCACGTAAAGCTGCTATCAATGCTTATGTCCCGCCTCCTAGGAAAAATTTGACCTTGGAACCCGATTTGGCTTATGTTTACTCAGGATCTTCAACATCAGTTCATAGTACTACGTCGTCTCAAGCTTCAACGTCTAAATCGTCAGTTAAGAATGAATCCCGTTGTTGGAATTGCAACAATCTTGGACATTTAGCAAATAATTGTACCCAACCTAAGAAACGGTTTTGTTATCGCTGCGGTAATCCCGGTGTAACGGTTCGAACTTGCCATAAATGTTCTTTAAACTCTCGTCGAATGCATTAGGCGGTCGGCTGATGTGTTCTAAGCCCGAGAATTTCGTGCAAACGACCGAATCTCAAAAAATTTTATTGGACTTTATCTTAGCACATTCTAGAGATGATGAAAGACCTTATCTTGAAGTTTTAATTTTGGATCAACCTTTTCTTGGCTTGTTAGATTCTGGCGCTTCGCGCACAATTGTAGGTAGTCCTGGTTGGAAACGACTACAGGATATGGGATTAAATCTTCGGGAAAGTTCTACTGTATGTACGGTTGCTAATGGTCAAGAATGTCAAAGTCTTGGTGAGATTTGTACTCCGATTAGAGTTCAGAATCGTGTGAGCCTTATAAATTTATTGGTCGTTCCGGACCTTAACCATTCGTTAATTTTGGGCACAGATTTCTGGAAAAATTTAGGTATTGTCCCGGACTTACGATCTGGAGTTTGGCATTTCAGTTCACCTAAAGCGGATGTTTCCTCGACTGACATTATTACCCCGTACTACAACCTTAATTCAGAACAGCGTCATGAATTAAATGATGTCCTCCATCAGGCTTTTCTCAAACCTAACGTTGATCGTATCGGCTGCACCAATCTTGTAGCACATACTATTTGTACGGATAGTCCTCCAATTAAGCAGAGATATTATCCACTTTCTCCGGCTATGCAAAAGGTCGCGAATGAAGAGTTGAATAAAATGTTAGCTTTAGGCATTGTGGAACCTAGTAATAGTCCTTGGTCTTCACCGATCGTTCTTATTCCAAAGAAGGATGGTTCACGACGTTTCTGCGTCGATTATCGGAAACTTAACCAGGTCACTAGGGGAGATGCGTACCCTCTTCCATTCGTGTCGAACACTCTCGATAAACTTAGGGATGCGAAATTTTTATCAACCCTCGACATTAAAGCCGCGTATTGGCAGATTCCGGTTGAAGAATCTTCTCGCCCTTATACTGCTTTTACAGTTCCTGGTAGGGGTTTGTTCCAGTTTAAACGGATGCCCTTCGGATTGCATAATGCACCCGCCACTTGGCAACGGTTCATTGATCGTGTGGTTGGCGCTGATCTCGAACCTTATGTTTTCGCATACCTTGACGACATCGTGATTGTTACCCAGACCTTCCATCAACATTTGGTCATATTGAAGGAAGTATTAAGCCGTATTCGTAAGGCAGGTCTAACGTTGAGTCAAGATAAATGCAATTTCTGTTGTGACGAATTAAAATATCTAGGATATGTGGTCGATCGACAAGGTTTACATGTTGACCCAGATAAAGTGAAAGCCATCATTAATATTCCGACTCCTTCTACGGTTCGTGACGTAAGACGAGTTGTTGGTATGGCATCTTGGTACCGTCGGTTTATCAAAGATTTCGCTACGGTTATTTCACCCTTAACCGCTTTGTTACGGAAAAATCAACCTTTCAATTGGACTTCTGAATGCGAACACGCATGGTCTTCGATTAAGAATAGTTTGGTGACAGCTCCGATTCTGTCATGTCCTGATTTTTCCAAAGAATTTGTCGTACAAACGGATGCGTCTGATTTCGGGATTGGGTGTGTTTTAAGTCAAAACTTTGATGAGGGAGAACGAGTAATTTGTTACTTGAGTAGATCACTGACACCTCAAGAAAGGAAATTTTCTACTGTGGAAAAAGAATGTCTCGCGGTGCTATGGTCAGTGGAAAAGTTAAGACCGTATCTGGAAGGTACTCATTTCACCATCATTACCGATCACTTCTCTTTGAAGTGGATTAATTCGTTACAAAATCCTTCTGGTCGACTTTCTCGGTGGAGTATGCGGTTACAGCCATACGACTTCACCATAGTGCATCGCAAGGGTAAAGATCACGTCGTTCCGGATGCTCTGTCTCGTTCCGTACCTATCGTTAATTCCATACAGACATCCGAGATCAAAGATGATTGGTATCTTAGATTGCGTGACTTAGTGCAACACCAGCCTCAGAAATACCCGGCATTTCGTGTAGACAATAATGTTCTCTACAAATTCATTCGAACTCCTTACTCTAGTTCATTAGATCCAGATCTTCAATGGAAACAAGTAGTTCCTGAGAACCAGCGAAAAGATCTCATTCGTGTTTGTCATGATCATCCGACAAGCGGACATCTTGGTGTTTTTAAAACTTTTCACCGTCTCGCTCAGAATTACTATTGGCCTTCTATGAAGTGCCATGTTGCGAAATATATTCGGAATTGTCGAACTTGTCTTCGTACTAAGCCGCTTCAAACGAAACCTACTGGTATTATGGGTGGACATTCAAAAATATCCAAGCCATGGGAAGTAATTAGTTTGGACATTGTGGGTCCGTTACCACGGTCCACAAAAGGATTTTCGTATATTTTAGTAGTTTGCGATTGTTTTAGTAAATTTTCGTTATGTTTCCCGTTACGCAAAGCTACTACAGCCAGTGTTATAAAACATCTCGAGGATGATGTGTTCCTTCTTTTTGGGGTCCCTAAAGTTGTCATTTCAGACAACGGAGTCCAGTTCCGGTCCAAAGAATTCGCACGACTTTTGGCCACGTACCGCACCAAATCTCGCTTTACCTCTTATTACCATCCTCAGGCTAATCCTACCGAACGGGTCAATCGTGTGTTGAAAACCATGCTAATTTCGTACGTGTCGGCTAATCAAAGGGAGTGGGATAAGTTCCTTCCAAAGGTATCTTGCGCTCTACGTACGGCAATGCATGAAGTCACAGGTATGACACCGTACTTTATCAACTTTGGTCGTGAAATGGTTCTTGACGGTTCTGCTACCGAATCTAGTCTTCCATCCAACGAAACAACTTCCATCCATCGAGACCCTGAAGAGTTTAAGAAACGCTCATCGGCGTTTGAGACACTTTTTAAAGACGTTCGGAATAGGTTACAGCGTGCTTATGTTAAAGCGAAAGGTCGTTATGATCTTCGAAGACGTCCTGTTAATTTCACGCCCGGACAACTGGTATGGCGGAAAAACTTTACGCTGTCTGATAGTACAAAACATTTTTCGTCCAAACTTGCCGACAAGTTTGTTGGTCCTTTCCGGATACATCGTCGCTTAGGGACGGATACTTATGAATTATCGGATTTAGACAAACGCGTGTTGCCTGGAACTTGGCATTCACAGCATTTGAAACCACATCCGGAGGATGAGGATGAAGTCTAATGTTTCGCTTAGCTTGGTTGTATGTTTTCGTGAACCCGGTTTGGGGTTCACCGTGTGTTTTGGGGAGGTCATATGCTGTCGTATTTGAGAATTTCGACACTTCAATTTTCTTGTAGATCCCTTTTGCAGTTGTGATTTGGTTGGGATACTCTCGTTGTTGAGACTTCTGGGGAAAATTGTTGTTTGAAGGTTCCATTGTGAGTTTGAGCTTGTGCCTTTGTCGTTTTGACCTTACCCTGTTGTGATTTGTATCGTTATTTGTTGTACAGCTAAGCTGATTTACCGGTTGTGACTTTTGTGTTCCAGCGGTTTACCGTTTGGGAACGTATTTCTCGGATTTGACTTTGGTAGGGAAGTTTGTTGCTGAACAGGTCCGTAGGGATTTCGATGTTTTTTGTTTTATGTGATAAGGTCGTAATTGTTGTTTCCGGGTCCCTGTTCGGAGGTTCAGTAGCCTTCTTCCCAGGGTGATCGTCAGCACCCTTTAAACTTTTTAACGTTCACTTTTCCACCTTTTGTTCTGACTTGGGATTTGTTTCTTTTTTTTGCCACACTTGTCGCTTGTTGGGTCCCCGCTCGACAGCGATCTTCACTTAGGTTAAGAGGGGAGTCTCGTCTTTTGGTGCGATGGTATTTGTCCTTGTCAACTGTGTGAGTGTGAGTGCCGCCATCGTTACCTTCCCTTACCGCGATCCTTACCCGCTTGTTTCCTGTTGGTAGTAATAAACCTGTTTTTAGTTGTCCCTTTTTTTTTTTGTTTTTTTTTTGACCTGTCTCCGCTTCACGGGGGTGTGTCATTTTGCGTGGGTAATTGGTGGTTTCGAGCAGTGCGTGTTGCGGCTCGGGCGGTTTGGGGCTATCCGTTATTCACACCTTTGGTTGTTTTACGGTTGTTTTACGGTTGTTTTACGTTTCTTTTTCTTCCTAGGCCAGCTGACTGCTGAAGAGCTCTGTGGGTTTTTGGGCTGATGGTGGTGCACTCAGTGTGAGTGGGTTGAATGGCGTTGACAAGGTTGAATCTATCCCTGGGAGATACAGACATTAGGTTAGTTTTCGGACCCTTTTGATTTCTTTTGGGTGTTGGGAATTTACGGTCGTAGCACTCCACGTTTTGGTGGGACTTTTTTTTTTTTTTCTTTCTTTTTTTTTTTTCCTTTCTCCTCGCTGCCGTCTATCGCTAAGTTAAGGAAATTTTCCTTTGGTAAAATTTCTTTTCGAGGAAAGGGGGGGATTGTTACGTCCGTTTGGTTCGAATTTTCCTTTCTTTTAGTAAATTTTATGTTTCGCTCGTTGTCAACCCTGTGTACGGACAGCCAACGCCTCGAGGATCGTTTAGTTTTCGTTCTTTTCGTCGCTGGACTTTGCTGAGCACGCAAGCTGCCGTTTTGTTGCCCTTGTGGGGTAGTGTTCTGTTCGAGCTTATGGCTTAAATTATTGTGCAGCGTGCAAAGACCGTTTTGGTCGCTCCGTGTTTTGGAGATTTTGTCCCGCAAGGTCCGCAAAGCCGATTCATCGGTAAGTAGTTTTCCGAGCTGTAATGGCGTCTCTGTGTCACAAGGCTTGTTCACTCTTTTATAGGCTTTTGTTATTGGAGTTTTATTAACCACCTATTGTTACGTGAAGTCCCCAGCGTAAATTCACAAGTCGTCGATTCGCCCGTGGAATTTACCACGCATGAAGCATTGTACCCAGTAGCCGATCTTGGTGATCTCGCTTCCACGTTCCGCGTGCTGGTCATTGCGCATGGATCGTCCGGAATAGCCGTTGGCAACCCTGCGACAGCTGACTTAACCTTTTGACTTTCGTTGACAACTCAACTTCAGGTTCGTGGAACATTTGCTCTTGCGATTTGTGTTTTACATCTCAACTTCACTGGATTTACACGTATAAGGTTAACTACTCCTTATGAGTTATTGAAAGTTAAATACCCTTCAGGTATTTATTTATTTATTTGTTGAACTCTTGAGTCCGTGTCCGTCAGACACGTACTGTTGTTATTTGACTTTTAATTTGACAGTAAAGTAAAGTGACTTAGGTCCTTGTTTTGTTTGGTGCTTTTATGCACACTTTATCGATTTGTAAATATTATTGTGAGGTGTTTGGAATTCCAATAACTGACATGTTATCTGTCTTTAATTTGATTTGGCGTGTGTATTCGAACTTACCGCAGTACTTTGTACTCCCTTCTGGAGTTGTACTTTTATAATTTTGTTGATTTATGCTTGAGGATATATTCAATATTATGCATTTATTTTATGGCTTCATATGACAATCAATGACCATACTATTTTACTACAAATACACGAGATACACACGTATGTTTGGTTTCTTTTGGGTGTGTATTATTGGACCTCCTACTGTCTGAGTCAAAGGATTCAGTGGGTTTATCATTCGCCTCTTGTGTTCAAAAATAATACTTTGGCTGGCGCCTACCGGATTTATTTGGATTTCGAATTACGATTACCAACCCAACCACGCTCTCCGATTATCTGAGTTTTGAGCTAGCGGACCTAGAGGTTTGTGTCGTCCAGTTCATTACCGTACCGCCCTGCTGGAGGTGGACAGACACACTGCGAACCACTGGATGGTACTTATAGTTTCGCAGGTAAGTTGTTACGTATTGGTTTCCGTTTTCGACGTAATAACTAACAACCCGAGTTGCTACCTTGGCGTGTCAAACAGTAACGTTCACCGTGTATTTTACCCGTGTGAAAAATTGGCGCTCTCCCGTGTTGTAGAAAAGCGGCCACTTTATTTGTTGTCGGTGTCGTAGCGAAAGGAGGGTAGCAACATATAACACCATCTAGCGACAATTACTGGAACCCACTATCTAGCATACATTTCTGTATATCTTGGGTAAAACAAACAGATCGAAACAGACTCCTTTGGCATCATTGATCGACGGTGTAGAATTGTCATCTAACCACGTGTTCAATTTTCTCAATCGCAGATTGGTCAGATGGTTTAGTCCGATCGTTGACTTGATTTTGTGCAGTTTGACCGTTCACTTAACTCGGCTAACATTTTTAATGGCCATCAGAATTTATGCCAGCAACTTAAGGAAAAGAGAACACGACCTGCTCTGGCGAGGAAATCGAGTGAACGGATAATAGCTATATGTATTTTGATGAAAGTCAAAATCTGACGTGATAAAATTATGACATGGTCACGTCAACTATACTGACTGTGTTGCCACAACGTACCTAACGTGCGTGCCTAACGTGTACTACGGTGGCACGATTAAAGTAAAAAGTAATTTAAACTTAACTGTTATTTAAAAATCCATATGTGTAATACTTTTTTATTGAAAAAAAATTAAAGTAGGTTCTTGTCCGATGAAAATTGCTACCTACCTGAAGGCCAGCAAATTGTGCGAGTGACTTACGTTTCTCCAGCACCGCTCGGCTAAGCTCTTGGAGAAGGGACGAAATCCCAAAGCAAAAGGTGGGCAAAGTGAATAAAATAAAAAGCACCAGCTGAGTACACTTGTTTTTATTTAAAATGCTCAAAAATAAATAACGAATAAGAAAAATAATCTACAAGTATCGAGTTCGACCCAGAAGGGGTCCCAATGAAAGGAATCACGAAATGTAATTAAGTAAACAACAAGTTAGATATTATCCGATCAACAAATCTGTTCTTCGTTTACAATTAACGTTTAAAGTGATTAACGAAATTCACTTGATTAACGACTAAGTGAGAATAAAAATTACAACGCCGCGGAAAGGTGAATCAACCCAATAAAGTAATTAAAAATAACACTAGCCTGCGAAGGTTTGGCGGATGATATAAAACTAAGTTTATGTAGTAGATTTGATGTTCCTGGGTTCGATAAAAATGTAATAATTTTTTCATCACGTCCCATTTTTTTAATACAATATTTCAAAGTACATTTTTCAAACATAATTTTCGAGAAACTGATCACGAATCACTCTGTATTTCGTGACTCCAATTTGAGTATGGTTTCTAAGATTTGCCGAGAAAATGAAGCTTTTTATACAGAATGTACATGTAGTCAAAAAACTTAAATTTATGTGTGGTTTCTGAAGGTGCTCGAATAGTAGAATTTCTTGTAAAGAATAAATTTTTTGCGTAAAGTCAATAATAAAAACATTACTTTGATATGTGCAATATGAAACTAAGAAATTTCAATTTTATAGACAGACTGTAGTTAAAAATTTAAATTTAACCATTGTTTCTGAAGTTTCTTGAGAAGCAGAACTTTTTGTAAAGAAAAACTTTTTTACGTAAAATTGATATTAAAAAAGTTTTTCCTCTTGTCAACTCAATCCGGGGAGAATTGTATACAGTAAAGTCTGGTTATATTATAACGAATCCAAAAAATGCACCAAAACAGGTTCGTTATATCCAAAGTTTGCTATAACCGGTAAATAAATACGAAGCATGTATTTAATAGGTTTTTAATTGCTCGAAATATAGTACGTTATAACCAAGAGTTCATTTCAAGTGGGTTCAATATAGCCGACCTTCACAGTAATTTCATTTTTTTTTTTAAACCTGACGTGATAGAAAAAAATTAATAACAGATTCTTCTTTACAATGCCAAAATCATTCAAGAACACCCAATTTTATTTCATCCGCAAAAAAAAATATTTTTTTCGCAGGCTAGTGTAATTAGAGTAATTCCGACCTTGTAACCAGGATCCGGCGCGGCGTAATGACAGTCAGCTGTCAACAGTAAGGGAGCGACCTCCAACGAAGGTAAGTGCAGTCAGTCACGTACTTCGACACCGATGTTACGTCATCAAGTGCCGTCGAGTCAACGGGTCAGGTCCACTTGTCGGGGGTTCAACCAGTTCCAAACACCGATTCCGGCCTTTTCCTTCACCCAAAAAAAGTTTCATTAAGGTTTTCTCTGATGGGTAAAACTACCACTAAAAGCCTAATAGAAAAGAGAGAAACGCCTTACCAACAGAACATCGCACAAAATGGCCAACAAAACATACCTGTTCCTTTTCACAAAAGCAGGCTTTCGAAATGCTGTTTAATGAGCTTGTAATTCACTCGGCGTGCCTTAATAAATCTCGGAGGGAATTACGTTTGAGGTTTCAATCACAAATTCCATGAAAGAAACACAAAGATTTTAATCATCCACACAAACAAAGGAACGCACGGCACGAGTGTTGATTGCAAGTCTGATCGCGAGACGAGAGCGGCGTACTTTTCCACTATCGCTACGACGGAAGTCGTTACGAAAGAACTCAGTTTTTAGCCGGACGACAGAGTGAAATGGAGAAATACTGTAGGACTAAATAACAACGTATGATCTAGCTGACGCAACACTGTGAAATGTGACGATCGTCACGTAGGCACACTGAACTTTTACTGCCGGTTTAAATACAGGGCGATTGCCAAATATTATTATGAATAGCTTAAATGAATTTTTCAACCGTAACAAAATTGTATCACAAATTCTTTAAAACGGACAGTGAAAATGCGCACTACCACTTAACTTTTCGCTGTCGTTTGACAGCTTCGTCAGAAGTGAAAAAATATAAACAAGGTTGTCAAAATAACAAGGTTTGTGTATGTTGTATTTTGTTTCTTGAATAAACAAACCTTGTTTGTTTTGACAACCTTGTTTATATTTTTTCACTTCTGACGAAGCTGTCAAATGATGGCGAAACGTTAAGTGGTAGTGCGCATTTTCAGTGTCCGTTTTAAAGAATTTATGAAAAAAATTATTAATTGTTTATTTGAGACAAAATTCTCGCTTTCATGGACACCGCAGTTTTGCTGGCAATAGGCGTTTGATTTTAAGATCGCAGCGCTACCGTGGATAAATCTGAACCTCTGTAATCTATGTGGAATTTTTGTAATGTACGTGCTTAAGTGCGTACTAATATAAATACACAAGTTGATTTAATGTGAATATCACATATAACACAAACCTGATACATCATATACTCAGGATCGATGCCAAAACACGATTTGTTGTGTAGCATACAAGGGTTTGTTTAGTTGACACCAGGTGGCGAACGCTTAGCTGCAAACTCCAATAGTGGCACTGTCAGTTTTCAAAAATATAACCGTAAAATTTAAAATAAATGTCAATAAAATTTCTGACAAGCATATTTTTTATGCTGCGTTCGAAAATTATACGTCGGATGTATCTGAAGCGTCTGATGTCATCTTTCTCACTCACGATTTTTAATCTATTTTGTATCTCACTCATCCGTTTTAAAACGTCTTGTGTTTATATTATTTCCATGACAACAGGCGATCTTTTTACACTCAACTTAAATGTGGGATGTGAAAGATCGCCTGTTGTCATGGAAATACTATAAACATAAAATTTTTTTAAACGGATGAGCGCGATACAAAATAGGTTAAAAATCGTGATTGAGAAAGATGAGATCATACGCTCCAGATACATCCGATGTATAATTTTCGAACGCAGCATTAGTGATACGGACAGAAATATCTCTACCCTCTCATGGCCTACTCTGAGTCTCAAAAGAACGTGAATAGTGTTTATCTAGTTGGAAAATAAATTGGTTTTTGCTCACCAAACCCTGGTACTGGATACAAAGAGAGAAACGGAATTTGGAACTTGCCACGATGACACACTGACATTTTTCTAATGTCACTTCTACCGATGTGATTACGGCCATACGTCTTCTGATTGTGTGATGATTTTCATGATAACAGCCATCTTTTATTAGATCGAAAAACTCTGATTAATTACCTACTATCAAAATTTGTATGCTGAATCATGTTGCAACTCAGAACACACGTGTTCCAAAACGAATGCAGGTGTTCCAAATTTCTATACCGGTTTCTTACATTTTAACAATGGCAAATATTTGCGTCTAAGTATAGAATTCTCTTCTACTTCTTAAGACGCATTTAGACCAAGAGAGCGAATGCTCATTTTATTTGACAAAGAAGGAAGGGGTAGAATGGTTGGTCTAAATGCGCCTTTAGATAAATGATATTCTGATAACAGGGCGGCGATGTAGAAAAAAAATTAGAATAACTGAATAAAGTCACGCAGACCCTTAAGGTGATAAAGACTGAAATTGATAACGCGGAAGTAACGGACATTTAAAATTACTAATATTCAGCGTCAGTGTCAGCTTAAACGAAGCAATTATTCTGCATTCGTCAACTTTAAATCGGATAAAAACAATGAATCCGAGAAGTTGCGCTCGCCTTTTCTGTAATTAACCAAATTATAAGCGTTAAAAACTCGCCCCCAGGATCAGAGGACGAGAACTGCGAAAAAAGTTTCCGGGAATCATTAGAGTGCGAATTAATCGGGCCGGCGAATTTTTACGAAATAAAATCCGGCCCGATTTCCATATAAATTGGTTAAGGAGACCGCCTGCTGTCTGTGGCAGCTGAGACGGATGCTGTCAAGCCATGCGTCGCTTATTTATTTCACTTCCATAAACAAACAAAAATGAATTCTTAATGGAAATGCGAACGTATTTTTAATTCGGTAATTTTTTGCAGTCATTTGCGCTCACAAAGAGAAAATCCTAAAAGAAAAACCTTAACCATTATTCAATATTGAATAATGCTACACAGATAAAAATGCAGTGTTAGATTTAACACCGTTTTTACTCTTTTTGGTTGTTCCCTCACGTCCATTTACACAAGTAGTTAAACACGATGATGTTAAAATTTTAATCACAAAATCTTTTAACCGGACACTAAATCGCGCACTATACACTTAACGTTTCGCAGTCGTCCGACAGCTTCGTCAGAAGTGAAAAATATAAACATGTTGTCAAAATAAACACGACGAAGCTGTCGAACGACTGCGAAACGTTAAGTGTATAGTGCGCGATTTAGTGTCCGGTTAAAAGATTTTGTGATACAAATTTCATCGGACAAGAACCAACTTTAAATTAAAATTTTAAGGAATAAAAGCAACTTCAAGAAGGAAATAAATTTCCTCCGCAAAAGATATAAAAGCATGTTAATTTTAATTCATGTGTTTATTACAATCACTTTTTTGCAAAGTGGAAGTAACGTTAAAAGTCTGTTGCTTTTTACATTTTGGAACTTTTTAACACAGTTTTGTTGTGGAAATAATGGGTGGTATGAATAAAAACGAAGTAAATGCTACTGCTTCAAGCATTAGCATTTTCTACGTAGTATTTGCTTCGACGCTGTAGTATTTACTAACTTCCGGTAGAACTTACTTCGTTTTATAAAGAAGATACTTCATAGCAAAATAAGTACTTCGCCAGGTGTAATAGATGTTTCTGCGGTGTAGTATAGGCCAGTTGCACATTTTAAATTTTGCGCCGTCCTGCGACCTCTGGTGGAACTTTTCTCACAACGGTCATGAAAACAGATGTAAACAAACAAGTGTTGTTAAGTGCCAGTCTTGGTGGAATAAGCGTTAAAATCTGTCTTTTTCTTGAAAAGGTGAGTAAATGAGGTTATAAAACCATTTAACAACCGAAAATTATTCCTTTATAATAAGCGAAGTCTCCACTAGCAAGAAAATTGTGCAAGTTCTTCAGCAAGAACTTGCTGGTCTGTTTCCACTACATGCAATTTATCTATCGCAAGTTTCTTTTGAAAGTTTCTAGAAGTTATCTTCCAGCAAGTTCTTGCAAAGTCGTTTCGATGCATACCAAACAGTAAACTTGTGAACCAGTTTTTTCATATTCAAATTATTTTTTATTTTATTTGAGGTCATTTTACTTTTTTTAGAATTACTTTATTGAGCTGCAAAATCTTAAGCACAAAATGATTCTTAAAAAATATATATTAACTGATTAATTATGCAGTAACATTTAACAAAAAGGATCTGAATTTGCTTTTGAAAAAAATTAATTTTCAAAATTTACTTAACTTACAGCATGTCCTCTAAAAATATTTATAATTGATGCAAATAAAAACTTTCTCTGTCTTAATAATAATAATTTGAAATTAACTGTGAAACTTCTAAAAATAATTTAAATTATTATTTACTGTAGGAAACAATAACAATTGCTTAGTATAAAAATCGCCAAATAAATGTACAGGTGTCCCAGCTTTCAACAACTATACAGACTGTTTCTTTATTAAGTTACACACCAAACTTGTTTTTCCTTTTATGGAATACTACACATATTACATATTTGGATAATACCTAAGAGCTAATGAAAATTACTGAAAGTAAGTTAATATATTGTAATATCATCATTTCTTCCAGTACCATTCAAATATCTAAATCGCTGTAATGTGTTATTCTTCTTTACTTTATTTCTCTAGTCTTTTGATTTAGTGTCCCACAACTCTGGATATTGTTCATAAAGAGATATTAATTTAATTATTTCATCTCAAGACCACACCCTTTCTTCTCAGACATTGATGAAAACTTGCTGAACTTTATTTTGCAATCAAAATAAACAAGCAAGTTTACACAGCAAGCTGAAAATACTGTGTACACATGCAGCTTGCTTGCAAATTTCGCAAATCACTGAAACTTGCAGAAGTTGGCTTGCTGCGGATGTTTACACACTAACGACTACTTGTGCAAGCTAACTTCTACAAATTTTGTTGCTAGTGGACACTTCGCTTTTAGACCGCAAGAACATACACAAAATATCCTGCGATACATTGAATGTATGCATCAAAGAGGAAAAGTCATTGTGGCAAAAAGAACGATAATTTCGGAAAACAGCTTCGAGAGCTTATGCAACATGTTATCATAAAGTCCCGTGGCCCCCGTAGGCTTTGGAAGTGTGAACGCATGTCTTTTCTTAAAATAATTAATTAATCAGGATGACATTTCTATTTAATCAATCGACACATATCAAAACGCTACAGGCTAAAGAAACGTGTATATTAACGAAAAATTTCAATATTAAAGCAAATTCATAAAAGTTGTTGAAAATGGTGCCCATTTTGCTGACGTCGCTTCATATTGTCGAATTCTAATTCTAATGTGACATATACAAATTATAAACGTCATTCAATTTTCTAAAAAAAGACGTGCCCTTACACATCCAAGGCCTACTGGGGTCACGGGACTTTATGACAACATGTTATAAGAGGTGCTTTTACCACAAATCTTACCTCAGATCAGATAAACGTCATTTCCGTTAGTACGAATAAGTGAGTTTGAATTGAGATTTGGACCTCCCACCTTGCTGCTTAAGCACTCCCATTAGTTGCTAGGTTGAAATATCCATTCAAACTTACTTGTTCTTGCTAACGGAAATGACGTCTAAGTGATCTGAGGTAAGATTTGTGGCAAAAGGAACGCAGCTAAGGGATCCAACTGAGAAGAAAAATGTCAGAAATATTTTTATTGTTGCCAGACATTGTTAAATTAAAAGAAATTTATTTTCAAATAATGTTACACTGTGTAATTAACAATAATAAAATTGTTATTAATGTAACTTCAAGTTAAGAGTAGTTATTTAGAAAATAAAGAATGTTATATCTGCAGACATATTTTTATTATAGGTACCTGCATGCAGAAAAGATTTCACATTTGCTTTTACATTGCAGAGAGGTGGCTGGTAGTACCAATTGGAAAGTCATAAACGAAATTATACGTGGTCAAACTGTTAGTGCGCAGCGCATATTCGGTGTCCGTTTCAAAGAATTTGCGATACAATTTTCAACGGACAAGAACCTGCTTTAATGAAAATAAAAAAAATTATAGATATGAAAAAAAAACGACTGTTTTTAGAAACGGTAGTCTGATGAACTCCTAAATCAATGCCAGCTCCCAGTTGCATTCCAGGGTCACCTTAATTAAAAAAATATCTTTAACTTGTTGTTTTTTCCAAATCTCTTACATCTTCCTTACCTAAACTCCGTAAAAAATCTCCATTCGTTCCATATGTGAAAGAGCGCCACCCCTAGTTTCATTAATTGGCTCCAGAAATTCGTTAGCCAACCAAATTATGTTATCACTGTTAAACCTATAAAAATGACGAGTTCAGGCAATTGTATAAATAGATGTGTGGTAATTCTTTTATACATTTATACTTACCTAAATATTTTACGATATAGCACATCATTTTCGTAATTTCGTCTACTGTAATAAACTTTTCCATTACGCATTTGTGCCATTTTTCGCAAATATTATACGAATGGAAGTGCGCAAGCTGAAGCTGCGATGAGAGCAGCTTCGCTAACTTGAAGTAAATACTACAGTTTTATGTTAAAACTGAAGCATTTAGTGACCGAAGCAAATACTTCTGAGCGAAATAAGTACTTCGATAGTTTCCACGTGAATGCTACATATTGAAGCATCTTCCGGAAAATAAGAAGTACTTACTTCACAACGTAGTATCTACTCCAAAACTGAAGTAAATACTACGAAGAAGATACTTCAAAGTGTAGCAGTAGCATTTACTTCGCTTTTATTCATACCACCCAATATTTACCTCCTCAAATCTGTAACATGTTCAACCGTTCGGAAACATTTAAACACACAGATATGTTAAATTAATTTTTAACAACGTAAAGGTCTAATATTTCTCCGTTTTGTATATTTAAAATTTTTAACAACTGTGCAGATTGTTAAATGTACATCGAAAAGAGTTACTTTGAAAAAATAAAGGAATAGTTTTTATTACGTTAGGAGAAATGTAACTTTTCTGTAGAAACATTTAACTATTTACTCCTTAAACCCCGCACAATTTTTATCAGTGTAATTCCTATTCTAATCTTTTTTTATTCAGGAATTAAAATGTTCATATTAAGTTACACCTAACGTCTTGCCTTCAAAAACCTGGAGACAAAACAAAAAATTGTTTAACATGTTATTTTATTTTTAATAATTTTATATTGTTTAAATGGTTGTATGGGTGTCAAGAAATGTTCAATACAAAACTTATGTAGTAGACTAATACAAAGTTCTGCTGGTGTACACAGAAAGATATAAACAAAAATGGTGTTTTTTTTTTAAATAGAACACTCGATGTGTTAGTGCATACAGATTTGGATACCGCACTAAATTCTGATACACATTTTCTCATTGCAATCAAAATCGACTTGTAACAATTTTCCATATTTTTATAGCTGCCACATTACGTTCTCATCTGCTGTATCAAAGATCAACTGACGGTAGGAAAAATTTTGAAACACAAAATAAAGAGGTTTTCTAGTAATACGACAAGTTCATTTAGGACCATGCGTTTGTCTAGGGTATAACGTATAAACATGTTTAAGTGTAATCGATAAACTTCCCAAACTAAAGTGCAGAAACCTGTTATTATCAGTTTGTTTTAGTAAATTGAAGTGAATATTTTATTTACTTAATACAAGCACTATCGATTAGTAATTAAGCGCTGACTGACCTAATCACTGCAACCCCTCGAAATTTCTAACATCATGACCATTTGCAATCGATACCAAAGTCATTAGTTATCGGCAAGTGTGGAAGATAGAACGTTTAACGAAACAAAACTTCGGCTAGCAAATTACGTTTACTTGCACTTTTTATCTTTCTCACTCTCTATAATTTTCTTGCATTAATTATTAATATTTGCAAGTGCAAGCGTGCAAAGCATCTCACTACCTCAGGAGCTAGTTTCAAAACACGTTCCTCATGTTTATTACCTACTACATTGTTGGAATTACACTCTAGAAACTGTGCTGTGGGAGCGTAGGTGTTTCGTTGTTTTTGTGATAGCAACGTGATCGCTTTAGAACCCGATTATTTGGTGGAATATTAGGGAACTTGCTAACGTCACGGCTATTAAATTTATAAACACGGCTTAGATGACTTACTTTTAATAACAGCGCATATAAAATTAAATTCCTTCTTTGCACATTCCAGTAATTGGAAAAAATAGAGATGAAGCATTAAATTTTAACTACATCTTAATCTTTTGTTTCGATTAGTTCAAATTAATTAATAATAAATGAATAATTATTTAGTTTGATTCCAAAGTTTCGCTTTACAATTTTTAGTCATTTTTTAGTTTTACATGACACAGATTAAGATAAATATGTATAGTATAACAAATGTGCAATTTTCATTGGATGTGATTGCTAAATAAATATTTACATTAAATAAACAAAACGCTCGACATTTTAATTTTATTGAAATTGTGGGACTGACGACAAGTTTTGTGTACAATATGATATACAACGGAAATAAAAAAAACAGTATTTTATGACTTTATTGTTAGTTAGAGATATTTTTAATAATAATAATAGTGAGCTTTATTTCCAACAGACAAGAATGTCTATAGTGGTACATGTGTACACACATGAAATTGGCAGTTAGGTACTAATCTTATCTTCCACTTTAATTATTTTATTTTATTAATAATGTAAGGACTAAAAGGTAGGTATCTCCTGCTTCCTGCTTCCAAAAAAAAAGAATCGCCATCATGCACAAAGAGAAGGGAGAGTACCTTGAAGACAACAGTGGCCACTAAAACACAGTTTTTTTACAAGCGCATTCTGAGGATTAAATTGTCGCATCTCACACAATGTCGTGCACACTCTGACCGAACAAACCGAGACCCTAAACTGAAACAAAATAATACGACATACAAAGCAGAAATAGGACTACTCGCATACTAATCCCACAGTCGAGTGTGTACGTCAGGTTACGACAGGTCGAAATGGATACAAACGAACCTACCTGGATCACCCGATGTTTGAGACCGATGTTGCGACCAAAATCACGAGTCAGTGGAGAAGGCCGTGGGCAAACAGTTTCGCACAGGTAACTGTGGTTTAGAGACCCTTTAATTAGAGCCTGGACAATACCGCCATGTTATATCACAACAAAAAGCGCGCAATTCAAATGGAAACAGGGAAATAAAATGTTTTACACAATTTTTAAAATTACTTTATTATTGTATGCATTGCCATACTTTTGCTAGCATACGATATTTTTTGACGTACAGTTTTTCTGCAAGAAATTTTTTAACGAAATATTACAAATTTATTGATAATTTTTTGCTTTAAATTATGACAATTTAAAATATGTTGCCCATCGAGAAATGTATATTCTTGATACAAAAACTGGTACGGATTTGTAGTTTGACTTTTATCTTTGAGTGCAATCCTGTACTTGCGAAAAATGTGTTTAATTTGTAGGAGTAAAATGTATCTGCAAAAATCAGATTATGATCACTCTACTATATAATTAATTAACCAACAGCACGCTTCACAGAGTTTAGAACTGTTTTTGAGAATCCAGTTCATGCGTCCAATATTTTCTGTCCATTCTTTTCTTCGAGCAAGATTTCGAGGAAAAGCTCCCATTTTGAAACCTTTTCGGGTAGAATTCTGACATTCTGGCATACAACTCCCTGTCATTTTCCAATGGCAATGCTTTTTAATTAACAATTAATCTTGTGAAAACACAAAAGCACTTGTCATGTTTGACAGTTGTTTGGTGTCAATTTTTGGTTTGTGATATAACATGGCGGCACCAATCAAAGCTTAGTTACGAATTGTCCAGACTCTTATTAAAGGGACTCTACTGTGGTTCTAAGGGGGTCGCCTCCTATGGACGATCGCAACAACTTGCAATCAAGGAATTCCCCCAACAGGAGAGATATTCCCACTTACCAGTCGGTTCAGTGCTTAAGAAATCCGTTCCGAAAGGAGAGGGGGTGTAATCGCCAGTTATACACGGAACGTAAAAGTGAAATCCAAGAATAGATAAACAAATAAAATAGAACAAAAAAAACACCCACCACTTTAAATAAATTTTAATGGCAATATGGGAAAATTTAATGTCATTAAACGTCTCACCAAGCCACACATATGAATGGTGGTTTGAACACAGCGGCGAAATATCACAAAAGGAGCGTAAAACCGCGTTACTCTATTCTTTCTTTAAAAAAATAATAATAGCACTCTACAATAACATCCGCGCAATTCGCGCCTAAGACAAATTCCGACCGCTAGGGATCCCATACGTTCGTTTACAGGCAGGACTGAGAAGCAGTCACCTGCAAGTAAAAGTAAAACACAAAGCAAATGAAGTAAGACAAAATATAAACGTCGGGATAAGCCCGAGAATATTATAACCAAACCGAGCGCCAACGTAAGTGTGGCGTACGGATAATTAAATCTTAACTCAACACGCGTAAATTAAAGCACAAAAGGTGCGAAAACAAACAAAAAGAAAACTTCCAACAATAATGCGAAGTAGTACCACAAATGTAACCGAAGCGTAAAAAATTATTAACACTCCATAGATGGCAAAAGAAAGTCAAGAGGTACAGTGCCGTGAAGCATAAAAGCACGTCGGCTCTACTCCGATCTCCACGTCCTGGAGAGATTGCAGGTTCACCCAGCACCCTAGTGACGCTGCAGGGGTTTTATTTCTTTCTGCCGGGCGAATTGACGAGATGCCTACGAAGTCAAACTATGAAGGTGGTAACAACCAACAAAATCCCAACTGGGCGCGGTACCACCGAAATTTCCAAACCAAAGACCGCGGAAATACTCAAGGGATCAACGGTAAATCGCACCCATGAAAACAAAATGCCGCTTAGCTCACTCCACGCTAAGCCAAAGTGCAAAAATCTTAGTGCGCCGGCCCAATACTAACAACCACACACTTCCGCATTTGACTAAAGGCGGAAAGAACTACACGACGCGGCGCGGAATTCAAATCCACCGAGCTGGTTACCAGATACCACACGATGGCAGAAGCCGTTTTAAAACGATAGACCACAAGCGCGTTAAAGACGGAGAGATAACTGCGAGACCGTAACCAAGTAAACAAACGGTTTACCAATAGATTATAGTTTCAAATGGGATAAACACACAGAATATATTATAAATAAAACTAAATATTTACGTTTTTGCTAAACTTTCAAAAATTATGCCATCAAAATTACTTATATCATTTTATTGTGACCTTTCTCACAGTTGTTTTAATTTTGGTATTATTTCGTGGGGGTGGAGCTTATAAATCGTTAAAATAATTGCTATAAAGACTTTTAATAAGCTTTCAAACTTTAAGAAAAAAACAACAAAAATGAAATTAAAAGAATGGGTAAATTGGTAAACAATTTGTTTGTGCTTTTTTTATACTGAGATGTTTCCCAAAGTGATATTTATTGTCTTTTCTAACATAAGTAATATTAAGATCCTTAATTTTTCTTTTACACTCAAGTAACTTATAAAATATTGCCATGAACGCAGTGCCTGTGCCACCTGTTGGTGGTCGGTGAAAGGTAGGCGAGAGGGGTACCAAATCGCCCGTGGAGTGATAAGGAGTAGAGTTGTGCTTGGACTGGGCGACCTGGTAGACCTCTTAACCGAGCTGGGGCGAATAAAGGGGTTTAAGTGAATGTGCCATCTCCATTACTACCTCTCAACTACTCCCTCAGCAAAGCGAAGGAGAAGGTAAGTGAAACCCTTTCATAACTCCAACAAGGTACTTCGAGCTAGCGAGTACTCTTCCGGGAGGGATACGACCCCCATTTACGAATCCTCCCAAGGGTACGTAACAATATCCAAAGAGGTAATCTAAGGTTTGTTTGTTAACAACATTCATTATTATGATTTACGTATAAAACGATTAGGAGAATTGAAAACTGTCCGTCTAAGAGAAGTGTCCACATAAGAAAGGTGTCCCATAGGAGGTTTTATTTATTTAACCAGAAAATATTACAACAGAACATATGTTAATACTAAAGACGTAAACTAAGTTACATATACAAAGATCTGGTATAACTGGTATAATCTTAAAATTAAAACCGTAATTAAACTTATATTAAGCACAAAAATAAATAGAGTTGCAGAGTAATGATGATAGTACCAATTATCCTACAAAAAGATTAATTTTATTTATGTTTGAAAATCAAGAAATATCTCTTAGGTGTGAAACCTGCATAAAAAAGCACAATCAGAAAATCAAAAAAATGTTTAATAGCTCTGTACCCATTCTTAACTTTATTTGTTTGTTTTTCTTAGGTCTTAAAAGTATGAGCTCATTTGAAAGCCTAGATATGCATTGATAACTTTCATTAGGCGGACACCTCCACAGGGCCGACGGGAACAAAAAAAATTGGCACGACTTTGATACAAAAAGGCCCTTAAATCATAAAAGAAAACTATGTCGGTTCCTTTGATGTTCTGAGTGACCTTCAACACGACAGTCTTAATCCTGGGACATACAGATATATAAACATAAATTGGAGTGCATTCAAGACATATACTCTCGAGTGAATTTTCATCTAGTAGCTAGCAGAGATGAAGTTTATGAAATGTTAGAAAACGTATAAACTGTATTTTGTTCGTGCAAGTAATTTTGTTGCCGCCGAAAACAAATAACTTAAAAGTTATCAAGTTTCACATAAGTATTTGGGAATCTCAAATTGCAAAAACAAAATTCAGTTGGAAATAAACTAAAATTTGCGTCTTTTTTCCACACTGTCATTAACGTTTTAGGTTTTATAATTTTTCGATCGAGAAACCCGAAAAAACTTCAAACAAATTAGAAATTTACCCAACGCTCGATACTCCTAGCCGAATTTGTCCAATTAGTGCTTTGGTATACTAGTCAAAGTAACTCGTGTCTAAATAAAAACCTGGTCAAGTAGGCTACATTTAGTAATTCTGCTATGTAAATGTAATGGATAAATTCTCGATCATAACCCTCTTGACCAGGTTTTTATTTAGACGCTCGTTACTATTATTACGAAGTTAGTTAATTATCATCAGCTACATACCTATCATAAGAATATTTTATCTAAACCTAAAGACATCAATGACAGTTCAACTATTTTGCAAAGATAACACCTTGGAGTCCTTGAAACTGTAACATTAATATTAATCTCAAAAAGAAATCCAATAACAATCTACGCATGAATGTCTTTTGTTTGCCTGATCTCTCCATCAAAATATTAATGCATATTCAATAGTACAAAGGTCCCATTCCCAATTTAATCAAGGAAGTTGGACGAAATGAGCTTGACTTATACGAACTGAGCAGATGTAATGATGCGATTGTTTCCCCGCCGTAAAGTTATCCTTCGACCTATATGCAAATCCCCAAGCTGAGATTTCGTATTAAGTTGGCCGAACTATATACTGTACGTATTCATAACGTCGCGGGTCTATTTTGACGCGAACTCGTCGTCGTCGGTCGGGAATGTTTATTCGACGAATGCAAATGAAGATAATCGCGAGCCCCCTTTCTTGTACCGAAAATATCGTTTTGCGTTGCCAGCAGGAACAGATGCAGTTGGCGGGACAAATTTAAATTGGAGTTTACAATTTGCTCATTCGAAGTTTAGATTATTCAAAGGCATAATTTCACGTAAGATCTCAGAAGTTTAGTTTAAGATAGAACTCACCGCCAATTATTTTTACAATTTCCTTCAGACTAATTTTCCGTTATTGATCCCATTTGGAGTTTCGCAAGTGCATGTTCTTACTTACGTGCTACATAATTTAAACGACGCCCAACTTCACCACCAACTGCACGGAAACGCTTTATTTCAATTAAGCTCAGAAATGTGTTTGTGTTTGTTAGTCGAAGTAAACGATAGACTCATTACGTCTAACTACCTCCATAGAAACAAAACCCCAATTTTTATTAATCTATCTGAAAAAAAAAACGAACGTTACAAGCAATTTCTAAGTTGCTTTTTTATGTTGCTTAATACTTACGTAATAATTACGTAAATTTTTAATGCTTTCTTTGACAAGGATAATTTATTCAGGATCAAACAATTCCGACTTAAATAAAAAACGCCTTAGATTTCTTTTTGTTTTCGAAAACCCTACTTGGTGTTAATAATTGTAATTGTTATAATGAATGAAAAGTGTGACAATTTATTGCGAATTCTGACAATGTGTTCAAGCATTAAAAGCCTCATTTTATTTATGATGATAATTAGCTAGATTAATTAGTCCTCTGTGCCAGAACCAGTCGCGGGCGTTTATCGGGTGATAACTAATGACCAGCCCCGGTAAGATTATTTTTGCTTTTTTTTTACAATCTTAAACTTTGGCTGACATCATTAGCGTATGTTTTAAAACTTCGATTTTCAAACTCTTAAAATTATAAAACTTTGATAAAGCCTTTAAATTAAATAAAACTCCCAGATTTTATTCAATTTAAAATCACGATATATTGCTTCTTCCACCTGATAATAAAAACATTGAAAACATGTCTTTCTTAAAACAATTTTTTTTAATTAACACCCTGACTAGTCCCAAGCTTAGCAGCTTGTCGTAAGGCCTACCTTTTGATGAAAATAAATCTAAGCTAAAGAAACGAGTTCTTAAATCTCACTACGTTTTTTTGCCGTCGGATTTTTAAGGCTTGACAATTAGCACCGATTAAATGGAACAAGGGGGTTCCAATATGTTACAAATAAATAATTCTTCCAGCCAGCGTCTCTACGTACTTTAATCCGGGCGAAAAGGGGACCGACTGAGTTTTTGGGGCGCCCGGAATTTATTTAATGGTCTCTTATTAATTTTGAAATCCGGCCAGCTTTTACCCGTCGGAACTGAAACTAAGCAATCGCGCTTGTGCCTTATTGTTTCTCAATGCTGCTTAGGTACAATAAAATTTAACTGACTGCTTGGATTAATCGAAAACTTCGGTCACTCGTTATTGCGCACCGTTTTATAATGAAAAGGGAAAACGCAGATATTACGCGGGTAATAATCTCGGTTTCCGAGTATTAATGAAATATAGCTGTAATTATAGTCGGAAACTCAGAAAGCCCTGAAATGAAAATCGGAGCCCTTAAAACGACATTGTGATGGAGTTGACAGGATAAGATTTGTTGAAATTAGTGTTCTTTGATCTAAAATTCGCAACCAAGCGTTCAATATAGAGAACAGTTTAAGAATGTAATAGCGACATTGCTAGGATGCCGCGAGAGGAAGGGATTGCAGACGAAAGAATGCTTTGAAGAAATTAACCAGCTCACCCTGAATAGTGCTTTCAACTACGACATTTAAATAACGTAAAGTACATCAAAAGCACCTGGAAATGTAGTAATAGCCAGAAAAGTGAAATATTTTATGCATAATCCAGTTTGTAACAAATGCCACGAATAGATTTATTTTAATGAAATTAAAAGTAACTAGGAATCTGATGATTATAAAAAAAGTTATAATATATCTCAAAATCGGCAATCTAATTAAAAACGAATTATATTAGTATCTTGATCATCATTTATTCATTATCATTATTTTTTTCATTTAGTAAGTGCAACAGAAGATTTCACAGGAAACTATAATGAGAGATGGGAAGTTTAGAAATCTTTGAAATTTACAGCTACCATGAACCAGAGGAACATCAAAATTTAATCAATATTTCACTATCAATCCAAGAGTAGCACTCTAAGAAGGGAATTTAATTTGAAAGGCTAGAGTAGATCGAGTAGATCTATCTCTAAACAAAGCTGTCATTGATCGACTGGTTATTCGTTGAACTGTACGTGCGAGTTTTGTTCGACGTCTCACCACGGTGGCCATTTTTGATGCCTTCTGAATTTCGTATTACCTGAATTTGCAGTGTAACAACAGGCCATCCTTCGGGGTTTTGAAGTTGGGCAGACGTTGTTTACTTCTTCGAAGCAAGAATTGGCGCGGATTTTTTGAGAAATATGGGAATCGTGCCTGATTTACGTCGTGGTGAATGGCATTTTTCTGCCAATCCGACTTGTTCTGTGGATGCCGTTATATCACATCCTCTTCTTTCAACTGCTCAAAGATCTGAACTTGAAGACTTAGTAGATAGTCATTTTCTAAATCCTAGGTTGTACTTCATTGGTCGAGCATGAAATTTCTACCGATAGCGAGCCAATAAAGCAAAGATATTACCCGATATCCCCTGCTATGCAGAAGATAGTCGATCAGGAATTAAATCAGATGTTGGCTTTGGAAGTTGTTGAGGAATCCAAAAGCCCCTGGGCTTCACCAATTTTACTGGTCCCTAAGAAAGTCGGATCCTACAGGTTCTGTGTCGATTTCCTCAAATTGAACGGTGTACCGCGAAAAGATGCTTATCCGCTTCCTTACATCTCCGATACGTTGGATAAACTAAGAGACGCGAAATATCTTACGTCCTTGGACATAAAATCTTCATACTGGCAAATTCCTGTGGCTGAAAAATCTCGACCTTTCACGGCTTTCACGGTCCCAAATCGAGGGTTGTACCAATTCAAGCGAATGCCTTTCGGTTTGCACAATTCTCCCTCGACGTGGCAGCGCTTCATAGATCGAGTGATCGGTGTTGACCTTGACCCTTATGTCTTTATATACCTGGAAGATATTTTTATCGTGACGTCCACCTTTGACAAGCCTCTAGAGATCCTTCGAAAGGTTTTGGATCGCATCGCTGCGGCTGGTCTAACTCTAAATAGGGATAAGTATCAATTTTGTCGTGAGGAGTTCAAATACCTTGGGTAAGTGGTCAATAAACTCCGGAAAAGGTGCAGGCTATTTTATCGATCCCCACACCAAAAAGTGTTTCAGAGGTCCGACGTGTAGTAGGAATGGCTAGTTGGTACCGCCGTTTTATTCCAAATTTCTCGACCATCATCTCGCCACTTACGGAATTATTACGCAAGATAGAAAGTTTTCATGGTCCACAGAATGTGATACGGCTTGGAACAAAATAAAAGAACATCTCATTTTGGCACCAATTCTTTCGTGTCCAGATTTTGAAAAAGAATTTGTGGTTCAGACGGATGCTTCAGACTACGGAGTTGGAGCTCTCCTAACTCAACATTTCGATGACGGAGAAAAAGTCATAGCATGTCTTAGTCGTTCACTCTCGCGTCAAGATCGCAAATACGGAAAAGAAAACGGAAAAAAAAAATGTTTACCTGTTCTCTGGGTTATTAAAAGGCTGCGATCTTACCTTGAGGGTTCCCACTTCACAGTCATTACCGACCATTACTCCTTGGTGTGGCTTAACGGTCTTCAAACACCATCTGGTAGATTGTCGCGTTAGAGTGTGAGAGTACGACTTTGATATTACACACAAAAAGGGCAATGAACATGTCGTCCCTGACACACTCTCTCGTTCAGACCCAGTTGTATCAACGGTTGAGTCTAAAACCGTTAGAGATCCTTGGTATCAACGTCTCGTAGGGCTGGTGCAGACAAATCCTTTGAAGTATCCAACCTTTCGAGTAGGAAACGTTGTTTTATATCGTTTCGTTAGGGAACGTTACGTTGGTCTTAACGGAGAATCCAGTCAGTAGAAAAAGGTAATTCCTAAAGAAGAGCGTGAACAGTTACTTCATCAATGGCATGGCATTCCCACCAATGGACATCTCGGAGTGTGGAAAACTTATCAGAGATTGGCTCAAGATTGTTACTGGCCCAAAATGAAATCTGACATGTCTAAGCATGTTCGGAAGAGCACTACTTGCATGCGCAAAAAGCCGCTCCAAATGGCTAAACCTGGTCAGATGGGAGGACATTCACGAATTTCTTCGCCATGGGAGGTCTTTAGTATCGACATAGTTGGACCATTCCCCCGCTCTTCTTAAGGGTACAATTGGGTACAACTGACTGCTTTAGCAAATTTTCCTTGTGCTATCCATTGCGGAAGGCCACCGCGGCTTCCATAGTAAAACAACTTGAGAATGATGTATTTCTGGTGTTCGATGTTCCTCGTTCGATCGTGTCCGTTAATGGTGTACAATTTCGATCTAAGGAGTATGCTTCGCTTTTGAAGACGTATCAGGTACATTCGACTTTCACATCTTACTACCATCCCCAGGCTAAGCCGGTCGAAAGAGCGAATCGCGTTCTGAAGACAATGTTAATTTCGTATGCTTCCTCTAACCATCGCGAATGGGACAGATACCTCCCTAAAGTTGCTTGTGCCTTACGCACTGCGAAACATGAGGTAACGGGGTTAACTTTCTATTTCATCAATTTCGGGAGAGAAATGAATTTGACGGGACAAAGGAATAAGATAGGAAGTGGGGGTGAAATGTCGGTTGGAAGCGAAACCCTAGACGAAGCTAAAGTGGTAGAACGTACACTTGCTTTCCCTAAGTTGTATCAGGACGCCCAAAAGGGCTTGCAAAAAGCATATGAACGGTCCAAAACTTGGTATGATCGTCGCAGACGAGTTGTTCGTTATGAACCCAATCACTTGGTCTGGCGGAAAAATTTTGTGCTTTCTGATGCGACTAATCATTTTACCGCCGAATTAGCCGATATGTTTGTTGGACCCTTTTTGGTTCATCCCCGTGTATCCAACAATGCGTGACGATTAATAGCGTGTTGGGCCTGCAGTTAGGGTCTTGAAAAATACTACTGCCACAAAATCCAGCGTGATTGTACAAGGCGACTAATAGGGTCATAGCGTTCCGCATAACATTTTAGGAAAGCTACTTCGCTTGATTATCATCTGTCGAGTCCATGTTGATTTAGACATAATGACGTACTGTGGTTGGGATGTGTAGGTTGTGATTTTCTCTTTTTCTTGTTTTCGGCAAATTCCTTCCACACTGGTGTCTATATATTCATGATTAGCAACATTTCTGGTCTGTATCTGAGGTGTGGCGTTGGTGATTATTCCTTCTTGTTTGTGGGTTGCGTGGTCTTTCAAAACGATTGGCTGTCGTCGCGAAGTGTGGTAGTTCTTGGTCAGACGATGTTGACACTTGTCGATATGCGGACCCTTGGCATCTCTTCTCTTTTCTGTTTCCTCTTCTTCCTGCTCAACCCTCACATCTATTGGAGTTGTCCTTTCCGTCGCCCTGAGTCTACAGAACTTAGATTGTTTTTCTTTTGCATTGTCGTTTCGTATTAGATTTTTCTTTTGCATTGTCGTTTCGTATTAGATTTTTCTTTTGCGTTGTCGTTTCGTGTTAACTTTTTTTTCCGTGCTATATTTTCGAAGCAGATTTTGGTCATCAAAGAAATTTCTTTGGGAAAAATTTCATTTGGGAGGAAAGGGTGGAATTGTTACATGACTTAGATAATACCGATGGATATACTTCCCTTTTGCTATACCTGTGGGGAGGATAGCATACCCTTGTTCTGATTTTCCATACGGTACGCGTGAGCATAAATTTCCCAGCATCCCTTGCGCAAGTAAACGCGTGATCTATCATTGATTGCCTAGTTGTTCGTTGAACTGTACGTGCGAATTTTGTTTGACATCTCACCACGGTGGCCATTTTTGATGCTTTCTGAATTTCGTGTTACCTGAATTTGCGGTGTAACAATAGGGGGTTTTGAAGTTGGGGAGACGTTGTTTACTTCTTCGATGCAAGAATTGACTCGGCTTAAGCCGGATTTTGTGACTTTACGGGCACCTCGCACTCGAACGATTTCATCGCATTTCGTCAGAAAAACCAGCTTTCATCGGGGTTTCTTCTTTTGGTTTGGTTGGACCCCTCTCCGTTATTACGGTGATTACACTTCTGCGCTTCGTACTTGTGACTGCCCTTTTCCACACGGCCCCTTCGAACTCGCCGTTGAACGCATCGAAGGAAGGACATAAAGCAACTTCACCGACCTAAGAGGACTTCGCGTATTGCAGGCATAAAGCAGTTTCACCGGCCTAAGAGGAAAAGCAATTTCACCGGCCTAAGAGGAAGAGCAACTTCGCCGGCCTAAGAGGATTTCGCGTCTTGCAGGCATCGCAACCACGGAATTCTAAGGTCGGAACAAACCACCACCATTTCTTTATTTTGTTTTATCAAGAACACATTTTCTTTGTTTTGAAAGAGGTGATATTTAAATTACTACTGTCTTTTTCGGTGAGTTATTGTTCACATATTTTTCGTTACTCTTAATGAACTAATAGTCATGTAATTGCTATATTTGTTGCTGAATTAATATTCACTTATTTAATGTTACTTTCAACGAAACAATATTCACGGATTTGTCTGTAAACGCTAGCGAAAATTTTATATAATTTTATATTTTTGGAAACGTTTTGCGACAATTTGTGTCATTGATTTACATATTCTGGGGTGTGCAATATACAACTTTCAACCCTTTTATCTTCGCTTCGGTGTTTCATTTCAGATGTACCCTTCCCCTTATAGCGGTTGCTCTCTTAACTGTGGAACGACGTTTCGACCGTCCCTTCCAGCGGGGAACTGCAACTATTTCTATGCCCCATATCACCTTGGGTGTAGCTTAGGTCACCTTCAATCGCTGGTGGCGCCCTTTTCCGAAAACGACGTTTTGTGGTCACGGCTAATTGGACCCCATTTTGGCCCACGACCATCTCCACTGAGCTCGGGTACGAAAGGTTTGATCCAGGTAATGTTAACGACACATGGGGTAAGGGCTACCAGATAGCAACGAAGAAGCTAAGACTTAGACAACCTGTTATCCTGGGCAAGGACGAGGCGGAAAAATAGATTGAGAAGTTGTTCCCAAAGAGGCCTATTACCATCTGGCCCAACACCGGAGCATGTGAAGACATAGTACCATTCACAACAACGGAAATGGAATACGCTATCAGCAGAATCAGAGCGAAGAGATCTCCGGGCCCGGATAAAATTCCACCGGAGGTTATCCAGATCATCTCGAAGGCCAATACAACCACTTTTCTGGAGGTAATGAACGATTGCCTGACTGCCGGAGTCTTCCCGAACATATGGAAACGAGCGAGGCTGGTTCTGGTTGAAAAACCTGGAAAGACCCCCAACGACCGACCCTCTTACAGACCAATCTGCCTCTTGGACGTGGTAGCAAAAATGTTAGAAACCCTCATCAAGCAACGACTCGTCGAGGAAATGGAAGAGAAGAGGAACTTCCACGAACATCAATACGGCTTCAGACTAGGAAGATCAACCATAGACGCCCTAAGCAAGGTGTCTGAAATCGTAAACGAAACGAAGAAAGTCGCCTACCAACATAGAAGTTTCTGCCTGATGCTGGCCTTGGACGTGGAGAACGCGTTCAATTAGCTTCCTGGCCACACATCGTAGAAGCGTTAAGCGACGCCGAGATCAGCAAGTACATAATCAAAATAATACAATCGTACCTGACTGACCGAAAAGTCGACACCCAAACGGGCGAAGAGCTTGGACATCACGTGCGGAGTTCTGTAGGGCTCGGTTCTTGGACCAACGCTGTGGAACGTTCTGTACGACAACCTGCTACGATTGCAACTGGGACAGGGGATAATATCCATCACATATGCCGATGATCTGGCTATTATCATAACTGTAAAAACCATAACAGCTCTCGAAGAAAAGGCCCTCTACGCAATGAGTAGAGTCAATAGCTGGTTAGACCAATACGAACTAAAACTGGCCACTGCCAAAACAGAGTGTATAACATTGGCAGGACCGAGAAGACTGAAAAACATCACTCTACGCATGGAGGACGAGGTCATAATGAGCAGGGACGAAATAAAATACTTAGGGGTCTACCTCGACAGGGGACTCAGGATGACAGTGCACGTCAAGAGGGTATGCGAGAAGGCAAACAAAACTCTAGCGTCTTTGGGAAGGCTATTGCCAAACATCGGCGGCCCTAGGCCTAAAAAGCGAAAGGTGCTGGCAGGGGTTGTCCTCTCGACCATCCTCTACGCAGCCCCCATATGGTACAACGCGCTACGCTACAAGCACTACGAAAGGCAACTCGAGTCCATTAATAGGAAGATGGCCATACGCATTACGTCTGCGTACACGACTGTTGCCACAATATACGCAATATTGGCAATTGCAGCGGTGCCACCAATCAAGCTCGTAGCAGAGACCAGACTGAAGCATTACCAACAGCAGATGCTCACGAAGAACTAATAAACAAATGGCAGTCGTCTTGGGACTCATACCGAGGCTGGACCAAAACGTTTATTAAGGATCTGCGCGCTTGGTGCGGAAGAAAGTACGGGGAAGTGGACCACTACACGACGCAGGCCATGACTGGACACGGGGTCTTTGCCAGTTATTTACACAAGATCGGTAAATTGGACAGTGAGTCCTGCTGGTACTGTGGAGCCGCAGACACCCCAGAACACACAATCTTTGAATGTATTAGATGGAAGAACATAAGGGACGAAGCCAGCCAAGAATGCAGGATAACCATCACAACTGGTAACGTGGCGGAGCTGTTGGTAAGCAGCGAACATCTATGGAATACCGTGACCAATATGCTAAGAAGTATAATGAGTACCAAGGCAAAAGACGAAAAGGAAACACAAATACGTGAACAACAAACATAAAAAACTTTTTGGAACTATAATAACAACTGACAGTGCGAAATTCCTGATGTAATGCCTAGCGGCGGATTCCAGGATCTAGCAGCTGCGAGAGAGGTGTAGGAGTTTTAGTTGGTAGGTGCCTGTGTGGGAGACCTTAAGAAAGACAACGACCGGGTGAATCCAACACGTCACCGACATGGATATCCGTTGATGATGTTTTTTGAAGTTTCTCCAAACCTCTCATATAAAAAAAAGTAATGTTAACTCCACGGTGTACAGCAATTGAACGTGTGGTAGGTATTAATTGACTAAGATACTTTGACAAATTAAACGACCAAAAAAGGCGTGACACTCGCTAGTCATGTCATCGTCGTCGTGAGCCATATAGTTTATAGTGTTTATGATTCAGTGGACGGGGGGACATGGATGTCGGGCTGTCGGAGAAGAAGACGTACTTCCTAACTTAGAACTCGAGAAGAGTGCGTTATTGATATTTTTGTGTGTGAATAATCAATTTGAAGTTCTATGTTACGTATTATAAGAAAATAAACTTTAGTTATCTAACTAACAAATGTATCTGCATTATTTATATAGGCAAGACAGATAAAAATAATCCAAACACTACCTGTTTCGTCTCGCACAGAAGTTCGATCACTACTGTACGTCTTCCTACGATAATTGCACCCACCAAAATGACTTTGGAAATCCGATTGCTTTTATTTACTGATTAATGATTATTTATATTTAGGATGACATTCTAGAATATATGAAAATTACACGCCTGAAATGAAAACTACAGGAAGGTACGATGTCCGAAGACGAATGTTTTCCTAAATGACGATAATTGATTCCAATTTCTATTTCTAAAATCTGCAGCATTTTTTTTATATTATAGATATTATAGAATTTCATGGAAAGTTAGATTTCTTTATTGTAAAGTTAAAAACTATTTCGTTCTATCCATTTTCTAAATTGCGTGTACTTAATAAAATAAATATTCCAAAACAATGACAATATGGGGGTCACATACGATCATTTATCAATTTTGGCACGCAGTTCTTTTTATGCGTCAGGGAAGTGCTTTCTTTTTATTTAATTTTCAAAACTGTTATGCGAGAAAGCTATCATTTAGACACGCGTTACGCAAATAAAAGGCGCCGTATATTTTACTCAGGCCTTGTCGGGACAATCATTCCAATGCATATGAGGCAATAAAAGCCGTCCCACGTTTCGTCCTTCCGTCCGATTCACATAATAACAGTTGGTTCCAGATACAGAAACAGGATTCATCCGATACTCATCTAGTATCTTTTTTTTTGACCAAATATTTCTTTACGTTCAATTTCTTTATTACATTTGTATTTAAATAATTTCTCTTTCGTTTCATGAATAGCGAAATAACAATGATGTTCGTGGCAATAGCGAAGAGTTATTTGCAGTTGTTCAAATGGAAACTTACAGAGAAGCAGTTTGAGAAAACAGGAAAAGGAGTTTCGGGGAACTCACACTTTGAAAACTTAGCGCGTTTCACAAAGATTGCCATAATCTTAAACAGGGAATCCGTTTGGGCTTTAATTCAGTTTCGGTATTTCAATTCAGAGAAACTTTTATATTGTGTAAATCAGAACAAATGTAATATATTGTTTCAATCGACTAGTAAAAGTTGTCAGTAAATTCTTGGAAGTTACTATGACTGAATACTGAATACTGAAATAATTAATTTCATTTTATATTCTGCAAATTGTTTACTGTGAACTAAAATAGAAATTTGTAAGGTATTCTTCTTTAGATATCAATTTTTTATTTTGCGTGATACCTGCAACATTTTTATTAGAAAAATCACATGTCCGTGTCCATAAATTTAATCATCACGCCCAATTTAACTCTCGTGTATAATCTGATTGGAGCTTTAATGTAATAATGATTAAGGGCCGTATTACAAAACAATACGCGCCAGCTATATCCTGACCTGCAATCAACGAGGTATTTTATGCTTGTGCAGCATAAAACTTGATTAGTCGTTATCCCTTGCAACGTTATAATGTCATATCGGATAATATCGGCCATCAAGCCAATATATGGGAACCATCTACCGACATTATCCTGCAAGCGGAAAACATACATACAAGGTGTTCATTACGATAAAAGCCATTGAAAACATGAAATTCGTGATTTTAACACATCAAATATATAATTTGGCAAGTGCATCGGCAGAAAACTAGTTCAGGAAAACTATTTTATTGTTTTAGTTTTGTACGACTTTCTGGTAAACACGCAAATTGTATGCCAAATTTCATTCAACTGTGCAATTAAAACGTATTCATGAAATTAAATTGTGAATTTTCGATAATAATTTTATATGCTTCTGAATAAAATTGAATCAATTTCTTAGGAGCACATTTTTTAAATTTGCCATTATCCTAACTTATGCATAAAATTATTAATATTAGTGTAGTAATAAATATATGTGGAAATCGTTTAGGGAACGGATTATTTGATGAAGGATACTCAGGAAATTACGACAGTTCCTTTTAAAGCTTTTTATTCTCCTTTTTTTTATCACACTGATAACATATCAATTCACAACTTAACTATTTTCTCCGCCAACCCCTTGTTTCTCACTGCCCACTTGCTTCAATTCTCGAATCCCACACTCGGCCATCCTGCAAAACCTTCGGTCTCCGAAGAAAGTTCGCATGATTTCATGTAGTCAGCTGCTCACGTCGTTACTTTAGGTCCTTCATCGTCATTGGTAATTTTAACAAGCTCGTAACGATCGCTGCCCTTTATTTGAATTACCTTGTATGGTCCCAGATATTTCTTTTTAATTTTTAAGCCAGGTCCAAACTGCGTTCGACGAACCACCACTAAATCGCCTTCTTTGCAAATTTTAGCTTCTTTGAATTGACTGTCGTGATATCTTTTGTTTTCACGCTGAATTTTCAATACATTTTCTTTGGCAGTCTTTCGTAGGGCATCTCTTTCGTCGTTGAATATCTGGATTGCTTCTTGTTCTAAGAGTTCCATGATTGTCCTTGTTCTCGGTGATTCATCTTTACTACGAAGAGAACTTCGAAAGGGCTCATACTACGTTGAAAAGTGTTGTTAAGACACATTTGAACTGAATTTACGTGTTGATACCAATGATCCGGATTCTCATAGCTAGCTTCGTTAACACTGGAATAATAATTCTATGTTTCTCTCCACTTGGTCGTTTCCTCGTGGTACCCCTGCAGTCGTTCAAATGTGTTCTATACCTTCTCGTGTACAATGTTCTCTAAGGCCCGATTTTACAATCGTCGGATAAGCATTATTATTGGTATAACTGTAGGTATAACGTGACGTAGGTGTGCCGTAGATATGGAGGAACATTAAAGGATATTTGGCGAACAGTTATTCCGTTCTTATTCCACGATTGTAAAACTGGGCCTAAATGAGGTAGAAGTGAAAGCTGTGCCTCTGTCACTTATTATCCTCCTCGGATTTCCAAACGTTTGTTGCATAAGAGTCAACTTTTTAAGTACTTCATTTATGTTGGTTGTTCTGGTGGGAAATATCCAGGTGAATTTGGAAAAACCGTCGACGATAACCAAAAGATACTTATGAAACTTGGACGTCGCTGTCATGGGTCCTAAGTGGCATAGGAAATTGATCTCTCAGAATCTTCTTATTCAGCATTCTGTAGTCAATACATATCCTATGAGAGCCATCTTTCTTCGTACAATTACAACGGGACTTGCATACTCACTCTCGCTAGGCTTGACGATGCCATTTTCTAGCCACTCCTGTATTTGACTGTTCAAAATTTGTTTTTCTTTCGACGCTAATCGTCGAGGTTGTGAACTGACTAGTGTTTCGTCCTTGAGTATAATCTTCATTTCGACGGTTGTTCTTACCTCCTTTTTCGGTTGATGTTATGTTAAAAGTTGTTGAATTTTAAATCTGTATTGTTCGGGTACGTCGATTTCATCGGTCGTAATACATTGTAGGACCTTGAACACTTCACGGATGCTTTCTTCACGTTCTGGATTCGTTGACTGCTGCTGGTATTCGTTGAATATAAATCTTCCATTGCTTGATAATAAATTACTTCTACTTCTCTCATCCACTCTTGCCCTAAAATGAATTCAGCTGCCATTGATCTGGTAGGTACTACGTTACATTGGAGTATTGTAAACTTCACCACGAACATCAATATCTACATTGACTACACACCAAGAGATTTTGTGGTTTTGTTTCCTAGCCCAGTAAAAATACGAGTAGACTGGTTTAAAATTAGGTTACCCAGTTTTTTGTAGATATCTGATTGCATTAGGTTGATATCACTACCGGTATCCATCAGTGCATAGTAACATGCTCCTTTTACTTTGATTGCTATTAACAATTATCAATTAGTTTAATTGGTTATATTCAATCCACCATAAACGTAGTCTATTCATTTGATAATACATATACCTTTTTTTTAATCTGCATCATTTTCTTTAAGAAAATTATTCATTTTAATTAATACAAATAATTTGAAAAGAAAATTGCTAGCAACAATGCATTTTTTCATTTTCTTGTTATTTACGTGTATAGGTAATTATAATTTGTCAATTATTTGGACTTTAGGCAACTTGATTTTATACATGAACATGGCCTACTCATGTGGAAATTATTTTTTAAATATGTTGTTATTTTGTAAATAAATTCAAGAAATTTTGGTATAAGATGCGGAAAATTATTCATTCTAATTAATATAAATTCAAAAGAAATTAATAACGATGATGTTTTCTTTCATTTATTTGTTGTTTACGTGCACATTAGCTAGATATCATTAGTCATTTGTTTATAAACAATGCAATTCTAAACATTTAACTATATTGTTACGAATTTGGGGTTCGCAAATTATAATTGTTAAATTTATTTAAAAATAATCGCTTAACACAATAAAAGCACAAGAATATCGAGCTGCAACACTTGTCTAACAAATAGCACTTAAATAACTTAAATATTCTACTAATCACACGCTAGATTCACACGTATCACTTTCGGAATTGTAACTGATTCAAAGAGCCCGCCGTTCCACCCTTTTAGAGCAGAGATCCTTTCCTCCTCGGTTTTTTCAGTAAACGCACGAACCCTCTGGCACTCGACTCGAAACTCACTGGAATAATCGAGAAGGTACATACCATGGCATGACCAGACTAAAACTGAATGATTAAGTTTCAAAATTGTCTCCCGGTGAATAGAACATCAAAAAATAAGGTCAGCTTTTTATATAACTTTTTTTTTCCAAAAGTGGGAGTTGTAAGCCCTGAAAATATTGTTTTTTGCAATATCTTCTGAATCCTTTAAGTTAGCAAACTAATATTTTAAAGTCAGATATAAGGCAACTGACTGCGCATTTATAGATCCTCCCTCCTTTTAAAGGGGTGACTTTTAATATTTTATCGACCCCTCATAAGAAAATAGAAATTTCATCGTCCCTCTTTTAAACTGAATTATTATTACAGCTCTAAAACGATAGGTGCATTCTATATAAACTGAAGTACCTAATTATACGTAGTTTTACCAGCTCTTATATACTAACTAACATATTCGGTGTCCACTTCTACCACTACGATGGATGGGGTTTTATGGGGTTGATATCGTCTCGAAAGGAATCCTTGCTTAAAAGTATTGAATTATTCTTCTTAATTTCTTATTAATTTAATTGTTCATGGATTGTGCTCCCCTAATCATTTTCCGCCTAAAAAATATAATTTTCTTTCGAACGAAACCAAATTATAAAACTGTTTTTGAAACTTTTTTGATAACTGGTACAAACTTGAGACCTTTATAAAGTAAACGACAGATAATTCGAGAAACTTTGTACGAAGGTTTTCTACAGCAATGCGACATTCTCATTCTCAAGAGGAGAAAACGAACAAATAAGCAACGAAATAAACAGTTTTAATCGAGTGTATTCGAAGCGAGCTTGTAAGTAGAAGGCACGCGTGTCGAAGGAAGGACGTCCTTTTGTGTAAGACGGCGTCAAGAGCACACACATCTGACATTTTTAAAGTTCTTCGCCTTTCGAAACTTCGGCAATAAAAAATGAATTACGTTCGAGCGAGCTTACTTTTATTGAACTTTTTAAAAAGTATGCGATCGTCGATTGCTTATATTAAAAATCTGAAGCATAAAACACATATACTTAAAAAATAAAAATATGCTGTTAACAAATATCTTAAGGGAATTGCCGTATGATTAAATTTCTTATATTACAGCGTAATATCTATCTGAATTCCAATTCAAAGCTATATGATGAAGTAAGTGACTTTATGTGGGCGTTTTCAGTGCGTGGGATTTGTAACAAATACTGTGTGAGATGAGTTCAGCCTATTGAAAAAGATGTGAAAGACTTTCTAAACCTGTAATCTAAGGAGTTTCATTCAAGGAGAAAAAGGAGAAAATCTTCCCACTTTCTCTGTTGCTGCAGATGAAAGAAATTTATTGTTGAAAAAGATGGCAAATTGGAAGTCTTAACGCAGATCTAGTATGTCCTTTTATGGGAATTGTTTTGCAGATTCATTTTTATTAACTTTTCGCAGGTAATTAACTTTTAATTTCGTAATCTTGCGAGTAGGTTGTAATAAATTACAATTTTGTGCTAATACTCATCGATCATCTGAAAAGTTTACGTAACATGTTAGAAGTTTGCAAGTTCAATGAGCGAAGTGCTTTTGCGTAACATCGTTATATAGTTCGATGTCCGTGCTTAATGCGAAATGTTCCCTACTATATAACTTCACATGAACACATCCTAACGATACCCAAGAGAAGCCTCACTTCCTAATCAGTAATCACCTTATCTTAATTCCTGTACTACTTACCCGTATCTACTTCCCGTATTGGATTTTTTCATGAAAAGCGTATTTGTCAAAGACTTTTCAATTTATTTGACGTTCCATGCAATTTACTTCAACTCCAAACGTACCCTCACCATTAAGATAATTACATCTCCGGCAAAAGTGATTACTTTTACATGACGTCTTGCGTTTTATTTTTTAAGCTCCCTTATTTAATTACAGTGCGAATTTATTCGCTTACGAACCGAAGCGCGTAAGGAACTCGGAATCGTTCGAACAAATTACGTCGGCGCACCGAGTGGCAATAAAATAATGAAATATGAACCATAAATAAGAATTTCGTGGCCCCGGAGAGGGTAGAGAGCTTTTTTGACACCGAATTTTCTATTTGCACCGATAATGCCATATCTGAGCCTGTGTACGTTTGTTTGGCCGAGTTTTCATGTTAAATAATTGGAACGTAAAAGCAAATGTGTTGGAATTTACTGAGATTATAGAACCAAAATATAAGTCTCTTGCGGTAAATCACCAACATTTATTTCATTCAAGACAAATTTATAAAAATAAAGATAAATATGACATGAAATTGCATTTACTTTCTTCTTGAGATCAATATGGTAAAACCCAAGATTTTTGACTCCTCAGAAAGATTTTCGTTCAGGATTCTTTAGGAAAATGTTAATTTACCAAAAGAAGTCCAGATATGTTGTATAATATACCGATAAATAAGGGTTCATTATATAATTCATCAGTGGAATGAGCAGGAATCAGTAGAGTTTGCTCTCTTCAAAAATGTCCACGCAAGCACCTGCAGGCAAGCCTATGGTGATGATTTCTTAGGAACACCAGGAATTTCTTTTAGTTAATTAAATTTAGAAAGGTTAGTGTTTACTATGATACTCTTTTTAATTATATACTCTTTTCAATTATCTGCTATACAAGAGAAGCGCCTAAAATTGTTGAGAAAGAAGTTCTTTCTCTTCACAACACTACAACAAAGCACAAACTTCGACCTGTGCTTCCTATATACCTGTAGGTTTGCAAATTTTGTGCGAAGTGACTTAAGTATCTCCACACCGCTCGGCGTAGCTCGTGGAGAAGGGCGGCTCGACGAAACCCCGATGCAAAAGGTGGGCAAAATTATTTAGAGCACACTTGTTTATATTTAACTTGCTCACAATTGAAATAAAGTTCACTCAAAAACGAAACATAAATAAGTAACACGTCAAATTAAATCCGTACCACAGATCTGCTTCGGTCACACATACGGTTTAAAACAAATTAAATTAACAGCAAAATTTATTGTTCAAACGGGGCAAGGGGGAACGTTAAACAAGACCCCGCAATGGTCAATTGTTCAACCACAACCCCGTGAATACGATAATGAAATAAAGCTACTCCGACCTGTCAGTTTCAATCAGCTGTCCAGCGTCAGCAGATCGGAGCGTCCTCCCGCGGTGGTTAGCGGCGTAAGTCAAAGGTGATGCGTTGTCTTCCCGGACGAATCCACTATTCAAAGGTGAGGGGGTGTAGGCCTAATTCCGTCACTTCTTTTGACGCCAAAAACCCGGACTTCGAGCTATCACGGGAATTACTCAGAGGCCCAGTAACTGCCTCGAGAATGAACCAGAATTGAACCAAAATTAAAGTAGAAGTAGAATTTGAAGTAGAACTTGAATTTGAAGCCTGGTGGAAGAGAAAGACGCGTTACGGGGAGGGGTCACTAAAAGGTCAACAAAACCATACCTGTTCCCTTACTCGGGGCAGGCCTTCGAGAAGCCGATTTAAAACAGCTTGTGGGTCACTCGGCGTGCATTAGCAAATCACGGAGAACCGTTTCTAATTTCAGCCACAATTGCAGTGGGAAACTAAACAACACTAACTTTAGGCTCGCACGAAAACAATCGACCGCACGGCTCAAGGACTGTCCAGACAATGCCCAACAAACGACCGCGCCGTGCTCCACCACACGCGTTGGTAGACGGAAGTCGTTACTGATGAAATGCATTTTAAACGGGGAAACAAGTGAGATGGAGCTATGCAGTATGCCTGAAGTAACAGCGGATAATTTAACATCACGCTATGTTGTGCAATATGGTGAAATGCGACGACCGGCACGTACGCCGTATTTCCCAGGCTGCTACAGGGTGTACGGAAAATTAATATGAATGACTTGAATGGATTTTCAACCGTAACACCTGTTCAAATTAGAATTCTTGGAGTTAGACAATCCAGCATATTTCATTCATATAACCCTCTGAGACTTTTATTTATTCAGATGCCTAACCCTCCATTTCAAAACTACTAAAAAATTAGAAAAAATAACTGACAAGTAAAAAAAAACAGTAAACTAATTATTTTCCTGTATGGCAATATTAAAGCAAATCTATTTGGAGAATCGATCTATTTATTGAAATGTAAAGTAAAAATAGTAAAAATGGCAGTGGTTGTAAGAAAATCCAAAAAAGTGTGGTTTACAAGTGTCTGTAGCAACTTTTAACTTAAAATTAGTTTTTCTGTTGAAAACTCCCCAAGAATTTTCGTTATATGAGGCTAGATGCAGTCAAAGACTTGTAGAACTTTAACTGTACGTCTTTCGACAGTCTAAAGAGTGCTGGAACGCTATGAGGAGAGGGGTCAACTTAGGCAAAGACCCGAATCTGGAAGAGCCACTTCGAATATTTTGTCAGTTGTTAGAAATCCTCACCTTATTGCTACTGACGTCTAAAACAGATTGGCCGAAGTTCGGAATGTAATCGTAAGTCCATGGGCGATTAGAAGACGCTTTGATTTACAGGCAAGCAGACCAGCAACAGGCCCTGAACTTCTTAAATAGCATAGAATAGCTCAAATATGATTCAAAGCGATAGAGAACGTCGTCGGTCCGCAATTTACATATCAATACAAGTGTCCAAAAAATTTTGAATATCCACTGTACTTTACTAGTGAGTCTATTCAATTTTTTCGTGCCCTATACCAGTTAAGTTTCTTCTGCTATTTTTGGCTTAGAAAAATTCTTAAAAAAAACTCAAAAATTGAGAAGGGATGTCTTCAAATTCAAGACAGTTTTAAGAAATTCTGAGTTTTATTTAGTAACTAAACATGCTGCACACTTTCACGTCTTGGAAAACACGCCGCGCCGTCTCTGACTAAATATAGGATCCGTCAAAAAGGACTAACTAGTTTATTTTCTAAATGAAAAATTATTGTTATGAATTACAAATTGAAACAAAACCATTTGTTGAAGTGTTTGAATGGGAGATTTATTCGTGAAATACTCTATGACTAGTGTGACCTCCATCGTGTTCAATAACCGGCAGACGAAATTAAACATTACTCTGTTAAGTAATTCCTGCGGTATAGCACGAACCTTTAACTCACTATTTCTTTTAAATTCATCAATGGTTCTTGGTTTTTCACTCTTTTGGTACCCACACAGAAAAAATCTGGATATTGGTGTCTGGTGATCTTGATGACCAATTTAAGTCGCCATTGCGTGAAATTAAATGATGATGAAAAAAAAAGACCTCCATAGAAATTCTAGACAAGTCTCAATTATTTTATAAACATCTTCAAAGCCTAAGTCTTTGAAACAATACAATTTATATAGCGATTGCTTTGACATTAAATTTCTTATTTAGAAAATAAACTAGTTAGTCCTTTTTGACGGGCACTGTATTTTAATTATCTGCGCGATGGTGGAATTGTAACATAGGGTAGAAGTACCAGTTGTGGCTATTGTACCGATTTTGGCCACAACGAGTGTACAGGGTTGGGCAAATATCTGGAACCAAGCTACTAATATCGTCTATACCGTTAATTCGATTTCTCTGAAAATTTGTAGTAGTATACAAAATTTTAGAGCGGATCTTACTAATATTTGCTCATTCCAATAAGACTTCCGGTTTAACCGGAAATGATATCAACTTTTGTTTTTTAAATAGAACACTCTGTATATTTATAAATATTTAAAAGGAATTCAATGATATAAATAATTGGGTCCTGCGATGTTAAATTACTCCAAAAGGAATTCTTTTAATTTTTCTGTAAATACATTTGTTATCATGGAAACCTTATAAAATACAAAATAAATAGAATAATGTCAAAGTCAAATTAATTAAAATCATTTAAAATCAGTTGTACACAAGCGGCGGCCAAGTAATTTGCAAGAATTAAGACAAAGAATAATAGATGAAATAGAATTGATTCGTCCAGAAAATTTGGCAAATATTACACAAGGATTTTTTGACAGACTAGCATATTGTCAAGAAGTGAACGGTTATCCTTATCACTTTCAGCAACTTATTAAATAGTTTTATATTGTTTTTTGATATTTAAGTTTTTTTCTTTTGTTTCTTTAAAAACTGTTTTCGTCCTAAACTAAATTTTACAATTTTTTTCTGTAAAATGTAGTTTTGATATAAGGTTTCCATGATAACGCTCGTACTTACAGAAAAATTAAAAGAATTCCTTTTGGAGTAATTTAACATCTCAGGAGCCAAATATTTATATCATTGAATTCTTAAGAGGATGCTCTTTTTAAATCTTTATAAATATACAGTGTTTTATTTAAAAAACAAAAGTTATCATTTCCGGTTAAACCGGAAGTCTGATTCGAATGAACAAATGTTAGTTAGATCCGCCTCAAAATCTTGTATACTAGTACAAATTTTCAGAGAAATCGAATTAACGGTACAGACGATATTAGCCTTGGTTCCAGACATTTGCCTAACCCTGTATTTTCTGCTTTATCAAATAATTATTCCAGGATATCAAAAACATGCTTACTGTTTTATAGCCTTAGTGAACCGAGAAATTTAATTCACATAATTTCCGCTTAATAGAGCTGCGTGATTCTCTTATTTTAAGGTGTGAAGTTCGAAATTCGAAATTTTGAAGTTTTCTTATAAAAATTGCTAAGCATTGAGGTGAGTTTCCAATTTAATTAACAGTTACTAATGAGTGATTATGTATTTTACTTTGCATATATAAATTAATCCACATTTATCCAATTTTGGCCACGTAAGTGGCCAGAACCGGAACATGATGTTCCATTTCTGGCCACTATAGTTTTCATTGTTTAATAAGAAGTGATTTAAAATTTACCGGTTCAAAAGAGGACATGTGATTCGAGTGGTAAATTTTAAACAGTCCTAATTGGAAATGAACTACCGCCTTACATTCTAATTTTCAAAACATTCTACTGATTTTTAACTTGATTTTATCTTCTGTAGGTGACATAATGGCGAGAATTAAAAAACAAAGAACTATGAAAGGAAGTGGAAGTTTATTCAAATACAGTGCTGACGCAGGCAAAAATGCCTTGAAAGCAACTGATGGCGGAATGGCAGTTCAAGCAGCCAGCAAAACATTTGGCATTCCTCGAACCACGTTGCGGCACAAAATTTCTGGAGAAGTTCAAGAATCTTCTGGAAAAGTTGGACCAGACTGTATCTTAGGCAAAGAAATTGAAGACAAGTTGGTGGAATGGGTAAAAACTTGTACAAAAATGGGCTCTCCTATAAGTAAAGATGGTCTTCGATATTTGGTTAAAAAAAATATTAGAAGGTGACCAAAGAGACACTCCGTTTATTAACAATACTCCAGGTCGTAAATGGTTTGAGTTATTTCATAAGAGACATCCAGAATTATCAGTAAAAAAAGGTGAATATCTTAGTAAAGCACATGCCAATATTACACCTCAGATGATAAGAAAATGGTTTGTAGAAACATCAGCCCTGCTTGGAGATGATATATCTATTTTAAGTGATTCCTCTCGAATATGGAACATGGAGGAGACTGCGTTTTTTCTTAATCCAACAGGAGGTTATATCCTAGCTGAAAAGCGAAAACATGCTTGTAGCACTTCTAGTAACAGTGACAAAGAAAATGTTACGACTTTGATGTGTGTTAATGCCGCAGGTGATTATGCTCCACCTATGACACTTTATAATTATGATAGATTGCCAACTTCTTACATAAAGGCAGCACTACAAAACTGGGGAGTTGGTAAATCAAAGAATGGTTGCATGACTGCTCAAACATTTTACGAGTACTTCACAAATATTTTTTATCCGTTTCTAGTTGAATATAAATTTTTGTGTTTTTAGATGGGCATAGATCATACCTAAGTTTGCATTTAAGTCGTTTTTGCAAGGAAAATTATATTGGTATGTTTATGTCCTAATACTACGCACATCCTCCAGCTAGTAGACGTGTCTCTGTTAGCACCGCTTAAAAAACGCTGGCAACACTAAGTAAAAAATTGGAAATTATCACACAATGGAATGGAAACAAGAAGGCAAGATGTCCCAACTTTATTAATAGTATATTACATAACGAGAGTTGTAAATAGCAAATTACGCACGGTGGAAAAGTTACGCATGAGCCGCGCAGCGGCGAATGCAAGTAATTCCACAAGTGCGTAATTGCTTTACAACTCGAGTTTTGTACTATACTTTATCTACGACCACAAAAATTACCTTACTATTCAAGTTCAAAATATTCAGCAATGACACTTGCAATTTCGACGATTGTCAGTCTAATGTGATACGGCTACGTAGATCTAACTACAAATGTGCGTAAAGTAGGTGCGGTGCGTTGTGCGTTTTTCTTACTTTACCCACGACGTTTGTAAACACCGGCTTACTTAATTGATGTGTTGTACGTAATTTGTCATTTACAGTAGTGGTCGTAGATAAATAATATAATAACCACTACGAACTTTAAAACGATAATTGTAAATGGATTTAAAGTGTGTGATCTATATCCCTTCGATTTCAATAACGTGGATTACTCCAAATGCACCTTAAAAATTGCTGACATTGCGCAGAAGTAAAGTATTCCATCAGAAATCCATTATTTGCATTACTTAGAATCCAAGATTGGCGATGCCACTTTAAATGATTTCAAAATGTGTCAAAAATATAATCTGTCTCCAAATATAATCTGTCTCGAAATGTTGTATGAAATTTGTGCAAGTTTGCCTTAGAAGCCGGTGTTTCATATGTAGATAAAGAACTTGATAGTATAGTTGAGTTTTCTTTTCCTGAAATCAATATATGGAGATTGAAAACGATAATAGTGACTCTAAAGAAGTTGAAATAAAACGAAAAACTGAAGATCCCAACCAATCTTCATCAAATGATGTTCATTATATTTCAAATGTTGAAAGCAGTGAGGAAAGTTACATGAAGGCTCTATCAAACCAAACCTTTCAAGGAAATGAAATGGAAATTAACCAGGATTTGAACCTTAAAAATAATTGTATTTACCTACATTAATTCATAATACAAATAAAATAATAATTGATTTTTAGCTCATGAATAAGTACTGTTAGAGTACTTATTCAATACCCAAGTCTTCCAAAATTAACATTTTACAAAATATTCTTGTTTATCCTTCAGTTGAAAATTTTGCAAAAAAGAAAAAAAGACAAAGAAATAGTGGTATAGTGTTTTAACAAGTGAACAGTGGCTAGCTCTTGCAAAACAAGAGGAAGCAGAGAAAGAAAAGGCGTTACAAATTAAAAAAGAAAGACAATTGAAAAGGGAAAGCAAAAAAAAAGTAAGGAAAACATTCTACTCAAGATACAGAAGACAACAGAGAAATCTAATAGTAAGAAAAGTACTGAAAAAGAAATCGTGGGAAATGAGGTTGATGGAGATGCATTAAAAACTACGGAGAGTAAAGAACACCTTGATATTTTTCCAAAACAAATACAAGAAAACTCGTACGTTAACGTACAGTATGAAGGAAAACATTATCCTGGAAAAATCACCAAAATTGAAAAAGACAGCGTACGAGTATCAACCATGAATAAAAGTGGAGTAAATGCGTGGAAATGGCCTGCAAGGGTAGATGAACTGCCTTATCAAATGAAAGCCATCTGTGAAATAATTGACTCTCGTAAAAGTTATAAAATCACCTCTGTTCTTAATAACTTACCCGATTGTTTTGTAGACTCATCACCTTCCGTTTTCAAAATCAAATTGAAGACTTTGCTATTTAATAGTCAATGCTCTTAACTATTTTTCCCTCCTTAATAATGCGTCTGATATCTTTTTCTTATAGCTTATATTTTTGTTTATATAATTTGTAAGTATAGAAATGCGTTGTGTGTTATGATTACATGCTTTCTTGTAAATTTGAGTTTGCATGTTTTCTTTCTTTTTTTTCTTTACTTTTTTTTTGTTTTGTGCGCTTAGTGTATTGTATTTAGTTGGTTACTTATGCGGTGTAAGGGGAAGGTCATAGAAATATTTTCTATTTGTTTGACCTTACACCATTTAATCATGATAGACTTTGTTCTAAAAATCTTGCATGTGCATTATTTTATTTTTGTAGATTTATTGTACTTTTTTCCCCCCTAATCATGCTTAATAAACTTTTCATTATTATTATTATTAAAAAGAAAACTACTCACGGTGTATCTTCAGTACCAGAAATAAACAAATACACTGACTTTATACATTAGTATACACATATATAAATATCTGTTATCCTTTTATTAAAAAAAATAATTGTGTTTTAGTTCAAATAGAGTTTATTCTAGTAATGGCCAAAATAGATGCATCTTAATGGCCAAAATTGGGGTTATTGTAGCCACAACTGGTGAAATCCGATACAATTACAAAAATGTTAATTTATTAATTAAATAAAACGAATTTTTTTGTTTTTTAATCATGTGAATCGATTACACTGGGCAACAATGATTTTGCCTCAGAACCGCAACCAGCTAATAACAATGGGTTTTGTCACTCTGATAAAGAATATAAACATTAAAACTCATGATTGGCTCTGAATTTGATGAGATTATTTTTTTCATATTATTCATTTTAGTATTTTTTCATACGCGGATTGCACAGTTTTTATGAGGATCATAGTCACCTATGGATTATATCGATTTTTTTCATGCATGGTTCGCACGGTTATTATGAGTATCATAGTCGCCTATGGATTATTTCGATTTTTTTCATGCACGGTTCGCACCTTTGTTCGCACGGTTATTATGAGCATGATCGTCGCTTATGGATTATTTCGATTTTAATTTGTTTAGTTGTTTTCGTTTGACAGTTTGCAACAGTCTTGTTAATCATGAAATGATTAATAAATAAAGAGAAATAAATGTGTTAACAATGCTGATAACTTTTGTTACGTATGTGGTGAAGTTAATTTTACAAAACAAAAACGAAACATATCCGCTTCGGTTAAAAACGCATGTCATTTGTATTTTGGATTCGATATCGGTCACCAGGATAAGAAATGGGCTCCTCACAGGACATGTTTAACATGCAGCTGAACGCTCTTAAAGTGGTTGAAAGGAGAAAGGAAATCCATGCCCTTTGTTGTACCTATGCTATGGAGAGAACCATCAAATCATTTAACTGATTGCTACTTTTGTATGGTGCCACCGTTACGTAATGGGTACACTAAAAAGAAGAAATAGATAATAAAATATCCAAATTTACCTTCGGCAACCCGCCCTGTTCCTCACAGTAAGAACTCGCCTGTGCCTAAACCTGTAGCCAGTTGTTCTTTTGGTGCAATTGACGAAGATGAATTTGCTGGGAACAGATAGGGACAGTTTTTAGGATTCAAATTTTACATTAACTCCAAAACAGCCGCACAGAATCAATTAGGCTGAATTAAACGACTTGGTTAGAGATCTAGACTAAATCTAAGGCTGAGTTGCTTGGGTCAAGATTAAAACAGTGGCATCTGCTTGAAAAAGACGTGAATACGAGCATTTACCGAAACCGTCACAAGGATTTAGTAGAATTTTTTGCCATGGAAGACAATCTTGTCTTTTGTTCTGATGTAGACAACCTAATGAAGACTTTGGGAATTGAGCATAATCCAACAGAATGGCGCCTATTTATAGATTCGTCAAAGTTGAGTTTAAAGCCTGTGCTCTTGCATAATGGAAACATTTTACCATCTATTCCTATTGCTTATGCAGCACATATGAAAGAGACCTATAGTAATATGAAAAAGATTTTAACCAGTGTGAATTACGAAGAACATCAATGGCATATTTGTGGCGATCTGAAGGTGGTTGCTATTTTGTTAAGGTTGCAGCTAGGATACACAAAGTTCTGTTGCTTTCTTTGTGAATGGGACAGTAGGACTAGGACGCTACATTATAAGAAGAAGAACTGGTTGCCTCGTAAATCGTTTGTCCCAGGTTCTAAAAATGTTCAAAATTTGCCATTAGTTGAGCCAAATAAAGTTTCTCTTCCGCCCCTTCACATCAAACTCGGACTTATTAAAAATTTCGTCAAAGCTATTGATCAAACTGGGCGGGCTTTTCAGTATTTGCGAAACAAATTTCCTCAAATCAGTGACGCGAAAATTAAAGAAGGCAACTTTGTGGGTCCTCAGATTCGAAAGATACTCTATGACGTAGTATTTGAGAGTCTCTTGGCTGAAAAAGAAAAGGTCGCATGGAAAAGTTTTCAGCTTGTTGTGAGCAATTTCTTAGGCAACACAAAATCTGACAATTACAAGACACTAATCCAAAATCTGTTGCTCTCGTATGAAAGACTAGGTTGCAACATGTCTTTGAAGTTACATTTTCTTCATTCACATTTAGATTTTTTTCCTATTAACTTTAGAGCAGTTAGCGGTGAACACGGTGAACGATTTCACCAGGATATTGCCGCAATGGAAAAACGATATCAAGGGAAATAGACTGCTTCAATGTTGGCGGATTATTGCTGGACTCTTGTAAGGAACAGTCCAAAAGCTATTTATAAGTGACATGCGAAAAAAAGCACAACAAATTAAAAATTAATATTTATTTTGATGTGTTAAATGTATCGTTCTTTCTTCTTTGAAAAATAAATATTTTTCCAACCAGAGCCAATTATTTTTTTAAATTCATATATTTGCTTTTATCTATTGGTAAGTGATCCAAAAATAATAATTTGTTGAACGAGGCAAAAAAAAAGTTTCAATTTTGTTGCCCAGTGTTATTAATGTATGAATTGTTATGTATAATATCTGGAACGAATCCAGTGTATTTCTAGTATTATGTAGAAAGTCCCAAAATGGGAAAATCTCTTAAAGTGGCCACAACTAGTACGTCTACCCTATATGCAACAGTTTGTCATTTAATTCTGTACACATTCACAAGATAATTAATTCAGGTCGGAGAGTTTAGTTGCAAGTTTGCAACAAAATAAAATGAAAACAAAATAAAACGAAAAAAATTTGTAGAGTTAAGTGGAGACTATATGAAAAATAAAAACAATTATGCCCGATTGCACCAACTTTTTAAGCAGAGCTTAAATTTAAGTTATGTTTGGAATGTGACATTTCCTTATGGTCAGATTAATGTCAAATACATTCTGATTGACATTTAAACTTCAGCTTAAGTATCAATTAGATTGTGACTAACATTTTGTTAAATCTACAAATAATGTCATAGTCTAAACACCACTTAAATTTAGCTCTGCTTAAAAAGTTGGTGCAACCGGGCATTAATACTCAAAGTCTTTTCTTTCTACCCTAGGTAGACTATTATGTCCAGTTGCACCAACTTTTTAAGCAGAGCTTAAATTTGTCAAATACATTGTGATTGACATTTCAACTTCAATTTAAGTGCCAATTAGAATGGGACTAACATATTGTTAAATTTATAAATAATGTCATAGTCTAAACACCACTTAAATTTAAGCTCTGCTTAAAAAGTTGGTGCAACCGGACATCAGTCTAGATTCCCTCGTCTTAAAACAATAAATTTCTATAGCGATCGTAAACAAAAAAATAATAAATTCGAAAACACTCAATACTTCTCTTATTTCATAATATAAAGTGTCATCATTTCGGTAATATTTTTTTGCCAATTTTACATTAAATTTAAATTTAAAAACTAATTATTTTCTTATGAGACCTCTACGGAATTATAGACCTGGATGATAAAAATAAAAAGTAGTAGTAATGTAACGCTCCAAAAATGATAAAAATGAATACACATGTGAAACTTTTATTTAAAAAAAATTAAGTTCCATTGTGATCTGCCACAATTAAAGAAAATTTTGTTTCTTTGTTAACAATGTGTTAATAGAGAAAAGCTCATTTTTTCCTCAACAACAGCTAATTTGATAATGATGCTTCATATCTCATAAAAACCCGGTTTAATTGGCTCATCCTGAAAAAGGAATGCGTAATAAAACGAGCAACGTAGTCGTGTTTTTGTTAAAACCGACGTAATTATTGCGCTCCAAAATTCCCGCTTTCACTTCTTGCATTAACTTTTGCCACTAATTAATTACCTCGAACAAAACCCATACGGGTTGCCGTCATGATTAATTCTAATACATAATACAATTAGCTTACACTAAGCGTACTATATCTATTCTTATTATTGTTATTTCGAGGCACTAGTAAATTCAGGGAGTTTATTCAAGTGGCGTTATTAACCCTCACGTAATTCACGATAACTTACGTGAAATTTGGAATGATTATTCTAAATTTAGTATATTTCGTTCTTGTTTAATAAAAGTAATATATTCATGTAAAAAAATACGAAAATTGGTAGAGCTCTTTAGTAGGTATTTATCGAAAAGAACAGCAACTTTTTTAACTCGATTTCAGTTTATGGAGCTGTTAACGTCTAACTCATAAGAGCCCTTTTAGTATTAGTAGTTAGATAAATGAGCTTTTATTAAATTACAGAATGGAGGTATTTAACTGGGTGTATATTTTTTGTATCTCTATTCTCCTTTCGCTTTTGAAAAAAGGAAAGCTTTCACAGATCGACGATGCATGAGCGCCATTGCAAATGCACTCCCCCTTAAGAATATTGTTGTAATAAAGTGGCAAGCTTAATTAACAGACATAAAGAACTGGAGGAAGGCGATAAATTACATAAATTGTGCTAATTCGCACTAATGCATCCAAAGGCAATAAAGAACGTGAAAATATGTCAGAAAATGTAATGTTCCGGAGACGAACAAAAAACATTATGTACACTAGCGATTTTAACACTGTTCTTCCAAGTTTACGGTCCGCAGCGAAGATATGCAGCCGACGATTAAATATGCAATGAAGTTTAACAAGCTTCTCACACTGGCAACTCTAAATTATTACAGCTTGAAAATTTTATTAATAGAGGAGTTATGAACTGAAACGTATTGCGAGGGATTATAAATATGCGGCAAGTTTTAATTGGTTTCATTATAAATAGTTCGAGTGCACGCGGCCGCGACGCAAAGTTTTCCCCAAGACTCGTTAAAAAAAATCCGTCAAGATTTATTCGTCCAACGTAGCGTCGGCGTCGCGTCGGGCCAAACTTTCGACGCAAAAAGTGCATTATTTTCATTTTCAGTAAATTTATGCGAACGGTGTTTTTTCTTTTGGCATGGGGGGGCTTCATATCTTAAGAATTGAGAAGAAATATTGAGGCAAGCTACTTTGAATAATTAATAATTCAATTACGTCATGAAGTTTGTAAATATTTTGCTTTTTATATAAGGTGAATACTAGTTCATTATCTTTTGAATATTGATTATGAACACAATCTCATATAGTTTACACATAACATGACAGCTTATAATTTACAAAGTAGGTAAATTTAGTCTGTTTACTATTATCTAGTGTTAACTGTAAGGCATACTATACAGGGTGAGTTATTAAACGCCCTTTCTTCCATAGCTCATTTATAGAACGAGATAGAATTTTTTTCTTTTACAAGCACATTCTACCTATTGAGCACTATAACCTAAAATTATTTTGATACGTACAGAGTATTACATAAAACAATGGCAGCGGGATTTTTTTTAATGGAACACCCTGTGTATTTTCCTATAGAAAGATATAACACTCTATCCTCTAAACAGCAGCACATAAAATATTTATATTTATTTAACCAATTAAGAGTAAATTAATATTTTATTGAAAACGGTCTGATTTTCAACTTCTCTTAAAGTACTAACTGTAAACGTATCGTTTGTCGTACGGAAATAAAAATAGGTAGTGTTATAAAGTAAAGTATAGGGAATAACCCAGATATAAACTGATTTAGTTTCATTTGTTTTTTCAAGTGTTCAAGCCTGTGTAATTGTCAGATTTTCAAATTGCCGTTATTCAATTTTTTTAAATGCAACCCCCCCTATCTCTTTTCACGAATAGATAGTGTTCATGTTCCTCTTCAATTCTGTTATAGGTTTTCTGCATCTAATCCTTACAGTTTTATTGCTACAAGAAAGTTTTTACATTTTTACTCTAAAATCAATATTAAAAAGTTATTTAACGTACCGTATTTTAATTTGTTTAAGACAGCGTCCTCTATTTCATAAAACAGATGGATAATATCAAGTTTACAATTGGTTACAAACTCTTATTACATTATAATCATCGTATTTTTATTGTAATACAGTTCTTCCACCTTGTTGTAATTAACGTCTTAAAATTGATTCGATGTGGTTTACAACAAAAGAAAACATCAGTGTTTGCAAATAATTACCTTAATGTAAAAATTGTTGTACTTCAAAAAAAATATACAAATAATAAATTAATAATCTAACAAATAAATGAAAATCGGTGAATTTCTTTTGTTCAAGTATTCAGATTTTATTAAATCAAATGTTAATGAAGACAACTGAAGCTTAGGAATTACATCGAATCAATTTTAAAGCATTCTTAATTAAAACAAAGTAAAAGAATTGTGTTATAACAAAAATGCGATTATTATAATGTAATAAGAGTCTGTAATCAATTGTAAACTTGATATTATCCATCTCTTTTATGGCGTTGTCCTAAAGAAATTAAAATACGGTACATTAAATAACTTTTTAATATTGATTTCAGAGTAAAAATGTAAAAAGTTTATTATAGCAAAAGAACTGTAAGGATTAGATACAGAACACCTATAACAAAATTGAAGAGGAACATGAACACTATCTATTCGTGAAAACAGATAGGGAGGGTTGCATTTAAAAAAATTGAATAACGGCAGTTTGAAATTCTGACAATTACACAGGCTTGAACATTTGAAAAAACAAGTAAGACTAAAAGAATTTATATCTAGGTTATTCCTTACACTTTAATTTATAACACTACCGGTTTTTATTGTCGTACGGCAATACGTTTACAGTTAGTATTTCAAGAGAAGTTGAAAATCAGACCGTTTTCAATAAAATATTAATTTACTCTTAATTGGTTAATTAAATATAAATATTTTATGCGCTACTGTTTAGAGGATCGAGTGTTATGTCTTCCTATAAGAAAATACACAGGGTATTCCATTTAAAAAAATCCTGCTACATGCTGCCATTACTTTACGTAACACTCTGTATATACCAAAATAATTTTAGGATATAGTGCTCAATAGGTAGAATGTCCTTGTGAAAGAAAAAAATTCTATACCGTTCTATAAATGAGCTTTGGAAGAAAGGGCGCTTAATAACTCACCCTGTATGTTATTATGATTAATTTTCTAAAAATTAATTTAAATTTGACAGTATACAAAGAAACTTAATAAGTCTAACGTTTTAAAATTTAATGTAATAGGAGTATTCAAATTTTCTCCTCACGTGCAGAGCTAGTTACCCATTAACTTCATATGGAGTCAATAAATTATATAGGCACATTTATTTGGTAAGCTACAGTTCTAAGAATAATAAAATCATCTCGAAAAAGTTGAAAAATACACTATAAATTATTTTTTCAAAATGTGTATACAGGGTCAATGACAGTTATTCCGCAAAAAGAAAAAACACGATAAGAAGTGATATCCTAGAGTATGGGAAAAATATTTTAAAAATTCTATGCAGGAGAGCGCGGCGTAATGAGAGCCTGCGCGCAATAAGAGCCAGCCTGATTTAGGTGTAACTAACAAACGAAAAAAAAAAGAAATTTGATGAAGCAGTACCCCTCCCCGCCCAGGACGCATGGATTTTCCATTTATAGCAAAAAAAACAATGCTTAGTAATAGGAGTGTTTCAAAATAAGACTTGTGTTATTATGTGTCGTAATTTTTTATCGAGAAAGTAAGTAGTCACCTACTATGTTTTGGACAATATTTTGATTTCATATCAGTTGTTAATATATTTCATGTTTCTAATATTTGGTTTCTTGTTTATCTATGCTAAAATACCTAAAATATTAATGCTAACTGAGGTAATGAGAGCTAAGTTATTATTACATACAGGTGACTTTTATCATCCCTGATATTATAAAACTATGTTTTGTTGTTAAAGATGCTGAGGACTCGTAAAAGAACAACACTGTAAACTAGTTGAATATGCGATTTGTGCTCCTAATACTTCACAACAAGTATGTTAAAGTACTTTTATCATTGTTTTCGTATTTTTCTCAGTTATGTTACGAACGTATTAACTACAGCAGTTATTTATTAAAACAAGTGTTTTTAGGCAGCAGTCGGTGTACTGAATACGGACCTGTGCTTCTGGAAACATATCGATATTTCGGATAAGGTCATCTCGTAGCACTGAGATGTCATAAAAAAGCGAACCAATTGTGTAAACAAGGCTGTTACACTATCAAATACATTTTAATACTTAAGCGGCCCACTATAACCATAAAAGTTGCTAGAAAAGCATTTACGATATATACCATAAACGATGTCGTATTTGTGCGAACTAATTAGCATTTACAGGATGAATAAAGGAATAAATAATAAGAGCACTTCCTCATCAAGGCATTTATTTTATTCTAAGGGCCGGTTTTTCGATCACAGTTTAACTTTAATCTTCGGTTTATTCCTATAGCAGCAATGAAAATAAACTGACGATTAAAGTTAAACTGTGATCGAAAAACCGGACTTAACTGAGCTAGCGGTGCGGTGGTTTAATGAGTAACTACCCCCACGGTAGATAGTTGCACCCTACCCATTCGAAGCGTTCTCATCGTAAAATTACGTTCATTAATATGCCTGTAAAACAACATTTTCGCCCATTCTTAACTGCAGCACATCTGCAAGGTCAGGGTTAAGTATTTTACTGTGCTCTGGCGTCGCCAGCACTACACTGATAAAAATTATTCTGTAAAATTACTAAGAAAAACATTGGTTTTTTGTTACCTATGATTTTCCTAGTAAATTTACAATTGTTAGAAGTGAAGTGTAAAATTCCATTTCATATGTTTTATTCAGTACTTTTACAAATTCTTGGTAATCTTCCGTGGTGTTCACCAGGGGAACTACGTAAAATTACAGAATGCATTTTATTTTACCTATATTTTCCAGTAATTTCTAGTAATTTTACCACAACACTCATAATCATTAAGAAAATTTACGCGCGTTCTCTGTAAATACACATACTTCAATGGTTTAGTGTAAATAATTCAATATTTTCAAATTAAAATTACATATTATTGTAATTTTGAGTTACAGTTTACTATTAATACATAAAGTGTACAACATTTTACAAGAATTAAGGAAAAATAAATGTAATTTTATGTAAAATTCAAATCGTTAGCCAATCTATATAAAATCACATCAATATTCTATGTAAAAATATGTGTAATTTTACTGCCATTTTTATCAGTGTAATGCCCGGTTGCAGCAACTTTTTAAGCAGAACTTAAATTTAAGCTATGTTTAGAATGTGACATTTACGTATGGTCAGTATAATCTCAAATACATTCTGATTGACATTTAAACTTCAACTTAAGTATCAATTAGAATGTGTAACATTTTGCAAAGTATTGTTTATAGAGCGTCATCGATCCACTGGTGACGTATGGTCCTTTATACGTAATACACCCTGTATAGTTACGTCATTTTAATGGTTTTTCCTTATACGAAACAGTATAAAATTGTTAAGACAATACACTTTATATTTTTTAAAATATATTGATTTTCCTTAAGTGGTTCTCATTCCCCCCGTCATCTTACTTTAGTTTTCGAGAAATAATTATTGTGTAGTCGCAAAAACGACAACTAATTAAGGACAGTGGTGTTCAGGTTTTCGAAATGTTCACGTTTTTTATATTAATCACATATTTGCATTATATTTCATGTGTATAACTTTATTATACATATTTAGAGTATGTATTGAAAAAAACCTCGAAGGTTCATGAACAATCTTTATTAAAAAATATGTAAACAAAAATCTTTCCTTACAAAATGTTTAAATTTAACTAATTTTGTTCACGTTCTTGTTGACGACATTAGTATTTGTTCACGTTTTAGAGCTTGCAGATTACAGAGTATCGAAACTAGGTGTTCATGTTTAGTGGTGTTCATGTTACGGTACGTTCACGTTATACACTATATAGACTATACTGTAATGAAACGTTTTTTCCAAAACGACGATGCTCTCCTGGTTAAGAAAGAGGAGGAACGAAATACATGAAAGTGTTTCATAGTTTTATGATAGGTACGGCATACTTGGAAATAATGGGTGGAAATATTTTTGAAAATAAGAAGATTCGCGGTGACCGTTGGATCGGCTTATTTTGCCGACTATACAACTGATTGTGGTATAGGTGAAGGCTCTAGTCCACTATTATTTATACTGTTTACTAACGATCTCCCTCATCATGTAAGCACCCAGCAGGGGGGTTACCCTGCTTACTAAAGCGTGGATCCAACGGCTTCGGCCGTAGGTGACCATTGTGGACGTATGATAGAGTTCCTATGGGTGTGACGAGCCCACCGTCCCGAGTTGGCGTACCAGTGCCTGGATTGCACGTAACCTAATCTGTAGGACTCGGCCGACTTGCTCGGTCGTGGCCGAACTTCCCACCAGTGAAGCAAACTGGTACCGTGGGGACCGGTTAGCCCGGAGGATACCCTCCCCTCCTCTGAAGTGGAGCGAGCAGAGGGGACCTCCACCGGTCGACTGGGTTGGACTCACGGGGGCAGTGGTTGATGGCCCGCATGCTAGGGCTAGGGATGATGCCCACCCTATCCCGACGTGTGAACTGCGGATCTCAGTTCCGGCACTAGCCTGGATAGCTAGTAGAGATTAGATAGGTCTCCCTTGACCAGAAGGGGCGAGGGGCGTGCAACCCCGAACCAGTCTGATAGCAGGACGACACTTTATAGTGTCAGCCACCGAAAGATGGGCTGCCCTGCGCGTTGATTGGGCGTATCTCAATCCGATGGCTCTGGTCGGGGCCCGAGTCGGATAAGGGCTAACTTGCTCAGGTACCGCTCGTAGCGTTTTAGGGTAGATTAGGGAGCACTGTCTGTCTGTCTGTCATCATGTAAGCAGAGGACTGGTATTTAATTTCGCTGACGACATACCACTGGCTATCTCCGAAACAACTAGGGAAAAACTACAAGCATCATCGGTTTCCATACTATGCAGCCAATTTAAAACATGGTGTCATAAAAACAAAATGTTACTAAAGAGTCAAAAAACACAATGCTTATGTTTTAACAAAAGTACGCTTTGAGTGTAAACGACATATGTAGATGTTAAATTTGTAGGTATGCAACTGGACAATAATCTTACGTTGACTGATCATGTTGACCATGTCTCAATAATCTAATGTCACGCATATATTACGCAATGAAACACCTTAAAAACGTACTACCTACGGAAGTATTGAAACAAGTACACTATGCACTTGCTCATTCACATCTTAGTTATTGTACTGTATTGCTGGGGAGAGCGGTTGATATACGGCGGGTCTTGATACTGCAAAAGAGGGTTATAAGACTAATGTATTCAATGCATTTTCGCGAATCTTGTCGCCCTGTTTTTCGACAGCAAAATATTATGTGGGTATCTACATTTATAAACGTTGTTGTTATGTGAAGCAGAACGCAAACAAATTCGTGGCGAATTCTTCATTTCACAACTATCCTACTCGACTGAACTACAAATTCCGGACTACATGTCATAGAACTGCACTTTATCAAAAATCACCATCACATACGTGCATGCAAAAAGAACAGAAAACCCAAAAACTTTTCAAGCAAGCTTCAAAAAATACCTTACGAAAACGTTTATCATTTTAGACAGGAATACATGACAAAATGAATTTGGGAGCGTCCTGTAACACATCAATCTTGTTATTATGTTATTGTAAATGTAATGTATTGTTAACTTGTCCTATACTGTTACAGTCTTTGGATCGCACAAATATTATTATTATTATTATTACTATTACGAACCCATCGTCAGTGAAGTTCGTACCCCTTCGAATGACTTTTTAATTTATATATGAAACGATTACGGAAATTTGCGAACTCCAATAGCAAAGATCATAATCAGAAGAAGACCGCAAGATAGCTCAAGAAGACTATCCAGAAGGAGATTATCTTTGGTCAGGCTCAGGTTGAAGGAGTGCTTGTCTGAGCATTGGTAAATGTTTTATTATAGTTTTCCCTAGAAGCAAGCGGTTTGCCAGAAACATACAAGACTGGCCGAGCCAATGGTACAAGTGTACCATTCAGTTTCGCATATTTCTGGCAAATCCTTCTGCTTCTGGTAAGTTTCCTTGAGCTATCTTGCGGTCGTCTTTTGATTATGATTTTTGCTACTGACCTTCGCAAATTTCCGTAATTTATACATATAGGTATACCATAAATTAAAAATTCATAAAGTATAAACATTTTATGTATCTACTGTCATAAAAATGAAAGTAATATTTTGCATTTGTTAGACTAACAAAAATAACTCTTCCAACTTCAAAAAACAGACAATTAAGGACAGAAAACTAATATTAATTTTGATTACAAAATTGTGTAATTCTAGTTAATTGGACACCTTGTAAAATTGATATAAATGTCGCCGTTTCGTTATATGTTATAATAAGTCAAATTAAATTAAAAAAATAAACGCGTTGTTAAGGGAAACTAAACAACTTGACACTTAACAACTTTTCTTTTCTAGTACTTCTTTCTAGCATCGGAGGAAGAAAGATTATTATCTAAATTATTTGTTAAAAAATCAGTTACGTTGATCAATTATTGCCAATGTTTAATTGTGTTCTCAAATTTCCGATTTCTGTTTTACCTAAATTTTCCTTTCACACTTTAATTTTGTCTTCTTCAAGAGAACTAACCAAGGTAAATGTACCAATGCCTGACACTTTAAGAGAATGCATATATTAATACTATCGCACTTCCATAACTCGAAACTCTCTGTAAGTCGAAATTTACTGATGTCCCTGCACATTGTGTATAATTGAAATCTCTTTCTTTAACTCGAAATTTCTATAACTCGAAGTAATTTTCCGGTCCCTTGAGATTCGAGTTATAGAGGTTCCACTGTATAAGAAAGATCAACCTTTTAAAGTTGTTTTTTTTTAAATATATGTATTTCACGCATTTACATTTTGTTAAATGGATCTTTTTACGTACGTCATTGATTTTATCCTTATGAAACACATCAATACATTCAAGCCAAGTAATAAATCGTAAGTTTTACTTTACAACCATTCGTATAAAGACGTTCCTTTTTCAATCTGAACAAGTGATGTAGGTACAGTCAGGTAATAACAAGACGTCTCCCCCATAGAGTGTGATAGCACTATGCCGAGCAGGCGGACAAACGAGTGGAAGGAGCTTAACATTTTATGGGGGAGACGTCTTTTTATTAGCTGACTGAACCTAGATACAACAGGTACATATAAAAATTTGTTTTACTAGTTTGTCAATGACGTGTATAAAAAGATCCAATTAACAAACTGTATATTTGTACCAGTACCGGACAGGTTAAATTTATAGTTTTACTAATAGCTGACATATCGAGTCCCTAATGCCTGACAACTGATAATAAGTAATGAACAATCACATACATAATTAATAATAATAATCCATAGTTATTATACATATTTAGAGTATGTATTGAAAAAAACCTCGAAGGTTCATGAACAATCTTTATTAAAAAATATGTAAACAAAAATCTTTCCTTACAAAATGTTTAAATTTAACTAATTTTGTTCACGTTCTTGTTGACGACATTAGTATTTGTTCACGTTTTAGAGCTTGCAGATTACAGAGTATCGAAACTAGGTGTTCATGTTTAGTGGTGTTCATGTTACGGTACGTTCACGTTATACACTATATAGACTATACTGTAATGAAACGTTTTTTCCAAAACGACGATGCTCTCCTGGTTAAGAAAGAGGAGGAACGAAATACATGAAAGTGTTTCATAGTTTTATGATAGGTACGGCATACTTGGAAATAATGGGTGGAAATATTTTTGAAAATAAGAAGATTCGCGGATCGGCTTGTTTTTCCGACTATACAACTGATTTTGGTATAGGTGAAGGCTCAGGTCCACTATTATTTATACTGTTTACTAACGATCTCCCTCATCATGTAAGCACCCAGCAGGGGGGTTACCCTGCTTACTAAAGCGTGGATCCAACGGCTTCGGCCGTAGGTGACCATTGTGGACGTATGATAGAGTTCCTATGGGTGTGACGAGCCCACCGTCCCGAGTTGGCGTACCAGTGCCTGGATTGCACGTAACCTAATCTGTAGGACTCGGCCGACTTGCTCGGTCGTGGCCGAACTTCCCACCAGTGAAGCAAACTGGTACCGTGGGGACCGGTTAGCCCGGAGGATACCCTCCCCTCCTCTGAAGTGGAGCGAGCAGAGGGGACCTCCACCGGTCGACTGGGTTGGACTCACGGGGGCAGTGGTTGATGGCCCGCATGCTAGGGCTAGGGATGATGCCCACCCTATCCCGACGTGTGAACTGCGGATCTCAGTTCCGGCACTAGCCTGGATAGCTAGTAGAGATTAGATAGGTCTCCCTTGACCAGAAGGGGCGAGGGGCGTGCAACCCCGAACCAGTCTGATAGCAGGACGACACTTTATAGTGTCAGCCACCGAAAGATGGGCTGCCCTGCGCGTTGATTGGGCGTATCTCAATCCGATGGCTCTGGTCGGGGCCCGAGTCGGATAAGGGCTAACTTGCTCAGGTACCGCTCGTAGCGTTTTAGGGTAGATTAGGGAGCACTGTCTGTCTGTCTGTCATCATGTAAGCAGAGGACTGGTATTTAATTTCGCTGACGACACACCACCGGCTATTTCCGAAACAACTAGGGAAAAACTACAAGCATCATCGGTTTCCATACTATGCAGCCAATTTAAAACATGGTGTCATAAAAACAAAATGTTACTAAAGAGTCAAAAAACACAATGCTTATGTTTTAACAAAAGTACACTTTGAGTGTAAACGACATAGATGTTAAATTTGTAGGTATGCAACTGGACAATAATTTTACGTTGGCTGACCATGTCTCAATAATCTAATGTCACGCACATATTACGCAATAAAACACCTTAAAAACGTACTACCTACAGAAGTATTGAAACAAGTATACTACGCACTTGCTCATTTACATCTTAGTTATTGTACTGTATTGTTGGGGAGAGCGGTTGATATACGGCGGGTCTTGATACTGCAAAAGAGGGTTATAAGACTAATGTATTCAATGCATTTTCGCGAATCTTGTCGCCCTGTTTTTCGACAGCAAAATATTATGTGGGTATCTACATTTATAAACGTTGTTGTTATGTGAAGCAGAACGCAAACAAATTCGTCGCGAATTCTTCATTTCACAACTATCCTACTCGGCTGAACTACAAATTCCGGACTACATGTCATAGAACTGCACTTTATCAAAAATCACCATCACATACGTACATCAAACTTTATAATAGATTGGACATATCACTAAAAAGAACAGAAAACCCAAAAACTTTTCAAGCAAGCTTCAAAAAATAACTTACGAAAACGTTTATCATTTTAGATAGGAATACATGACAAAATGAATTTGAGAGCGTCCTGTAACACATCAATCTTGTTATTATGTTATTGTAAATGTGATGTATTGTTGACTTGTCCTATACTGTTACAGTCTTTGGATCGCACAAATATTATTATTATTATTACTATTACGAGCCCATCGTCAGTGAAGTTCGTACCCCTTCGAATGACTTTTTAATTTATATATGAAACGATTACGGAAATTTGCGAGCGCCAATAGCAAAGATCATCATCAGAAGAAGACCGCAAGATAGCTCAAGAAGACTATCCAGAAGCAGATTATCTTTGGTCAGGCTCAGGTTGAAGGAGTGCTTGTCTGAGCATTGGTAAATGTTTTACTGTAGTTTTCCCTAGAAGCAAGCGGTTTCCCAGAAATATACAAGACTGGCCGAGCCAATGGTACAAGTGTACCATTCAGTCTCGCATATTTCTGGCAAATCCTTCTGCTTCTGATAAGTTTCCTTGAGCTTATCTTGTGGTCGTCTTTTGATTATGATCTTTGCCACTGACCTTCGCAAATTTCCGTAATTTATACATATAGGTATACCATAAATTAAAAATTCATAAAGTATAAACATTTTATGTATCTACTGTCATAAAATGAAAGTAATATTTTGCATTTGTTAGACTAACAAAAATAACTCTTCCAACTTCAAAAAACAGACAATTAAGGACAGAAAACTAATATTAATTTTGATTACAAAATTGTGTAATTCTAGTTAATTGGACACCTTGTAAAATTGATATAAATGTCGCCGTTTCGTTATATGTTATAATAAGTCAAATTAAATTAAAAATAAACGCGTTGTTAAGGGAAACTAAACAACTTGACACTTAACAACTTTTCTTTTCTAGTACTTCTTTCTAGCATCGGAGGAAGAAAGATTATTATCTAAATTATTTGTTAAAAAATCAGTTACGTTGATCAATTATTGCCAATGTTTAATTGTGTTCTCAAATTTCCGATTTCTGTTTTACCTAAATTTTCCTTTCACACTTTAATTTTGTCTTCTTCAAGAGAACTAACCAAGGTAAATGTACCAATGCCTGACACTTTAAGAGAATGCATATATTAATACTATCGCACTTCCATAACTCGAAACTCTCTGTAAGTCGAAATTTACTGATGTCCCTGCACATTGTGTATAATTGAAATCTCTTTCTTTAACTCGAAATTTCTATAACTCGAAGTAATTTTCCGGTCCCTTGAGATTCGAGTTATAGAGGTTCCACTGTATAAGAAAGATCAACCTTTTAAAGTTGTTTTTTTAAATATATTTCAGGCATTTACAGTTTGTTAAATGGATCTTTTTACGTACGTCATTGATTTTATCCTTATGAAACACATCAATACATTCAAGCCAAGTAATAAATCGTAAGTTTTACTTTACAACCATTCGTATAAAGACGTTCCTTTTTCAATCTGAACAAGTGATGTAGGTACAGTCAGGTAATAACAAGACGTCTCCTCCATAGAGTGTGAGAGCACTATGCCGAGCAGGCGGACAAACGAGTGGAAGGAGCTTAACATTTTATGGGGGAGACGTCTTTTTATTACCTGGCTGAACCTAGATACAACAGGTACATATAAAAATTTGTTTTACTAGTTTGTCAATGACGTGTGTAAAAGGATCCAATTAACAAACTGTACATTTGTACCTGTACCGGACAGGTTAAATTTATAGTTTTACCAATAGCTGACATATCGAGTCCCTAATGCCTGACAACTGATAATAAGTAATGAACAATCACATACATAATTAATAATAATCCATAGTTTGGATAAGCATACATTGTGTTTTTTTTTTCTGTTAAAGAGATACAGTACATAAAACCAAATTTGATACCAAAGCAATGAAAACATTGTATCGAAATGTGAAAAACTGTACAGGGTGTTTCATTGAAAATAATAAAGTTGACATCATTTTCGGAGAAAGTAGATGGTCGACAACAACATCTGTACTGTGGTCTAATCCAACTTATTTGCCAATACATTGATGTAAAATATTAACTTTGTGGTATCTACCGTTTTTGAGATATTTTGATTATTCTATACTTTTGACTCAGTCTGTATATGAATTACAAATGAATACTTTATGCCAAGAAAAATTAATAAAATTTTCATGCGTTATTAGATGACTCCACCTACACTAACGTAACCGGTAAGTATTGGATAGAGAACCAGAATAGGATAAACTTGCCTAATTCGTACCCTTTAAAAACGTAAGTCTATAACTTTACGAAATTTGAACAAAAATAACCCGCAATTGCAATAGTAAACTCTTTTTTTTAACAAAGTCAATAATTTTACAAGCAAACGAAAATGAAAAATTACGAATCCTTAAGAAACAAAAGTTTTTCAAAAATACGAAAAAAGTTCCAAATCGTACCGAAACAGTTTTCGGCCTTTTTACCTATTTTTTTCTTCGTTTTCTCTTATTGTCTTTATTGGCTGTCTTTTCTAACACTGTTTTCCTTTTGAGAGTCTCATTTGCTGTTAAGTTCTTAGGTATGCTTTTCTTCTTTACTTTAGTCATCTAAATTGTTTTGTATGAATTTTCTGTTAGAATTTGGGTGTCCATAGTTATCTGGGATACTTTGAACATGTAAGCATTTGAAACCTCGGACATTTGTTTTCTATTTCAGTGCCTATTGATAAAGTACTATTGTGAGCTATTGTACGAAATAGGCGCAAACGCCACCGTGAGTGTAAATTTGACAAGGAAAACTTTAATAACTGGCCGGCGCGGCGGAAACAACCAAAAATAATATTGCAGATAGGTGTACTTTTGCAAGAAAAACTTATTTCATTCTTTAACTTCACTAGAATTGATGCCAAATCATTATGATTTTGATTTGAGTTGATGCCAATCATTATTTTGGTACACTGATTGATATAAATTTTAAAACTAATCAGTAGTAGAATAAAATCACACAACACTCGGCTATAAAAGTTATCGCTAAACCACTTACAGATAATTTCTGCCTGCATCTGACTGGCGGTATTTCAGCCAATGTAACATTTACAAAAAAATGCCGCCATTTTCAGGTTCGTTCCCGAGATGCTTTCAAAAGACCGCCTATTAGCTCTAATGTCAATTTTATTACTGTATTAACCTTTGCTTCCATATATCCTCTACGGATCGACGGTAATTATCTACTTAAATTTCAGGCATTTACTGTAATCACGCCTGGGCATTAGGATCATATTTTATTCAGGCTCAATTCACTAATGAACAGGGTAATTAACAAGCACTATCGAAAGAGTAGTTATTTCAGCACACGTGAAATAGCTTATTTATATAACACAAAATTAAAACAATTTAAATAGCAGTTAATCGTAAAACATCACAGATTGTATTAAGTAATACATAGATAAGCAGTTAATTAATTATTAATTAGCTTCAAAATGCCTCTAACGTATTGTAAACAGATTTTTTCCTGGACATTTACCAGCGTTACGTAACGTAAGTGAAAGTAAAAGTTTCCCTTGATAAGATCAGTTGACACCGTAAAATGTGTTCGATGTAGTCCTGAAGCTCGACGGAAAGTTGAGTTCGACACTAAATCATAAAATGTTTCGGGCCTCGTAAATGCTTGGGACGAAACCGAAACTCGTAAAAATACTTCCCGAAGTGTTAGGGCCGGCGAAAATTTATAAGTGCTGAAATAATTCCGGGCTTATAAATTTCTAATAATTCCAGCGTGAAAATTCCCCAATAAATCCTAATCGACTTGAAATTTTTAGAATTTATTAAACGGTTACGGTCCTTGAGCTTCCAAGGCGTGCAATAAATAGTTCAATAGAATAAGTTAATGCCCCCTTGGAGATAATTAAGTTCCGTTTTAAAAAGGAAAAACGACGACATGTTGGAAGAAAGGTGAGATATTAAATTGTGGGATTATGTTTGTTATCATTTAATTGAATTTGATATTATATTCCAATAAATGAAAACTAATGTCCTATAAAGTCGTGGGAGAAGAAAAACATTTAGCGATTTCATCTTATTTAGCAATATTATTTTAACCTTTTTAAACTGCTCCTTATTTTTTCGATTTCAGAATTCGAAGATTGTACAAATTTCCAAATTGTTTACGAGTGATTTCATGCAGCAGGGCAGACCAACTCTGTCTACTTTATTGTTTTATGTTACGAAAACAATACGTCAATATAGAACTTTGTAAACTTCTACTTTATTAAATATTCCTACATTTAAAACGAAGATTTGTTATTTTTTCTTTCGGGACAGTAAAAGAAAGTTGCCCTGTTTAACTACCGTGTTGCACGGCGTGTGAAAATATACTTCGCTACATTTTCTTGAATTTCATCTTCAGCCTGTTCTGTGGATTTGCTGCGGGCAAGACAAGTACCGAGATGAGAAAAAATTCTTTTGAAAATAAACGCTCCTCCTTTAACTCGACGGCAGCGTAAAGCTTTGATGTTCGAAATTAACTTCCGCGTACTGCACGTGTTTATTAAGGTAAATTTAAAAATTGATTGGGTGGAAAAGCTTAGAGCATAAAAAATGGCCGCGATGGGAAGGAAAAAATTAATTGAAACCCTACAAAAAAAAATTTGCTCTGGCCAAGCAAATTCTGAAAATGAAGCCCCCGGTAATTTCCAGCAGAAAATATTTTCTCCTGCCAATATCTGAAATTATACCTTCGAGTTTTCAGTGTTTTTAATCTCAGGTTATTACCACGATAATTATTATGGAATCCTACGTATGTTATTGATCTTTTTGTAAATGTTAACGCAAACATAGAATTCTGTTGACGTATTATGAAACAAATTTTATTTTATTTTTTTCCTAAAGTTTCCAAATTAAATTCGCTTGGTTTCGTTCTTAAACTTTTGTAATTACCTAATATAAATTGTTTGTTTATACGCAAGATAAAACCAGATTTTTGTCCGATGAAAATTTAATAAATTTTCGCAGACAACTTAAAAATAGTGCACTTTCTCTTTCCTGAAGAAGGTTTCAACCGATTGCGAAATGTTGAAATTTTTAAAAATTATGCGTTATCAAAAATTGTTATTACAGTTCATGTTTCAAGTTAAATAAAATACAGAAGTCATTGTTTAAAAGCTGATATAACAAGAGAGCCAGAAATTGAGTGAAATTTTAATATCCAAAAGAGACAATTTTCATTAATTGTTTCATTTAATTAATTACTGTTATCTTCTATATTATATTCACTGTCCTTGTACCTCCCAGTCGGCCAGATGATGGCTATGTCCGTGACCGAAACATGTCCGATATAAGATATAAATTTTTTTTAACTTACCATCGTTCAAATTCTTTAGTAACATTGGACATATCCTACAATCTTTACATATTTTAATTTGGGTTACTTATATCAAAATGGAGCAACTGACTGATTGTTAAAAAATTGTCTAGCTGCAAGTACCTACATAAATGAACACGTACAACATTTAATGACTTTCGCAGTTATCAATTTTCCCAGAGATTGCACAGAGTAATAGAAAACAAAAAAGCAAATAGCTTTTCTAAATTATTATATTTATTATACAGGCTGCTTTTTTAACTCCATGCAAAAAATGAAACCAGTGAAAGTTGACATTAAAAGTGATAGAATGAAGCAGCTTTTGTATAACAATTGATTAATAAATAATAGAGTTAATAAATGTTTTCGGCGAACGATGAAACGGTTTGATAGCCCCTGGTTTATTTTTATTACGTAATTACGTAATCGGAGAAGAATGCTGGAGTGTCAGCATCGGCTGTTAAAGTGGGTCAGTCCTCAGGTACACGTCGCAAATAACAGTGTTGAAAACATGGCCGAATTTTCCAATAGTGTTATTGTGGACATGATTTTAATTTGCGGCGAATGTGGTCAAGACGTTTATATGCACAGCATTACCCAGATCGTCCTTTGCCAAATAGCAGATTCTTTGTATCAGTTGTGCAGTTTGTTGTTTGGCAAATTATTCGTGAGGAACAATTACCCGTTCCATTTTCAAAGAGTGCAAGCTCTGATGCCTGCAGATTACCTTCAACGCATGTCGGCGGTTACTCCGGGAACAGACGGACAATCCGATCTTTGTTAATAACATTCTCTTCACCGACGAATCAATGTTTACAAGGAATAGTATATTTAATTTTCACAACCTGCATATGTGGGCAGGTATGTTAAACGGCACTTAATCGGTATGTTTACGACTCGCGCAAGGGGCGAACTTCGAACACTTATTGAGGGTGAAGGTTCTAAACATTTCACAAGGAATTGCCGGATGTCGGTATGAATTTTTTGATTTTTTTTCATTTTCATTTTGTGCATTCGTGAGTATCTGTTACCAAGTACGCCATTAATTTTTTTGCACGAACTTGAAGAACACCCTGTATTTATAATAATAATAATAATGTCTTTATTAGAGTAAGGAATACAAATGATAAGGTTAAGAGAAAATATTGTGGCGAGATTCGCCTGAGCGCTCTTCCATCTAACCACAATTTATAAAATGATTCGCGCCAAACATGGTTGGAAAAGTAGTTATTTAATTTGAGTTAGATTCACTTACCCTTATCAGTGCCCTTATCTTAAAATTAAATTTAAATTAAATTATCTTAAATTAAATTATCCCTGCTGCAAAAAAGTTATCTTCCTCAAATGGTATTTGAAAGCTAACAGAGTCATGGTCTTCAGGTTTTCAGGAATTTTGTTGTAAAGAGAGGGTGCGGTGTAAGCAAAAGATCTTGTAAAAATAGCAGTTGAGTGATGAGGAATCGTCAAATTATCTGTGTTACGCAATTTGCGACCGTGTACGAAACCCCTTAGAATTAGATATTCAAGTAGATATGGTGGAGTGCCTGTACTCAGAATTTTATGTGTCATGCAACCTAAATGAAGCTGTCGTCTGTTCTTCATGTTTAGCCATTTAAGTGATTTTATACCAGGCGAGATATGGTCACGTCTACGCAAACCTAAAATAAACCGCACACAAGAATTTTGGGCTTTTTGAATCCTACTTTCAGTAGCGTAATCCAAACACGGGCCATAGACGACATCACAGAAATTAAATAAAGATAAAACTAAAGACTCACATAGTACAGTTTTCGTCTGCAAATTTAAAAAGCTTTTGTTAGATTAAAGGGAACGCAATGCACCATAAGAACGCTGAATAAGTTTGCTTACATGTGATCTAAACCTTAGTTCGTCGTCCAAAATAATACCTATATAGGGCGACTTTAAAATAGACCGATACCTAAACTTTAATCACATCATCGGTTTGAAAGGTAGAACCAAATGCTGATACTTCCTGTGTGTCCATTTTATATTTCCGTTCCATCACCGACGCTAGTGTAATGAATACAACTAGCTGACTAACACAGCTGATATTGTAAAAAACCACAACAGTTCCTCGCATCATAAATGCCGATCTTGCATGTAGTAAAAAATGTGTTTCGAATGTCGTATTACGTATTGAGATCATTAATTTGAACCTCATAAAAAAACTTGACCTTAATTTTTATAACGGCATCGATACGGTTGATGAATTTAAGCAAATTGCAAAAATTCTAGGCTCTTGAGAATTTACTTGGTGTGATTTTACCCAAATTATTTTAATTTTTCAAATAGCTCAATTAGATTATCATCACGTGAAACTGTCGTTTAAAAATACAAAAAAGAGCACAGGTTTAACCTTTTATAGCAAATGTAAATTCGATGCACGAGCTCATCTGATCATAGTTGATGTCCTGCAGGCTGAAATTTCCCGTAATCCTGCAGATATACAACGGAAGTAAACGTTGTAAAATGTGGGACTTGGCGCAAGGGAAATCTTTCCATCTACAGTTGACGGGTGTGCATTGCATTCGGATTCCCCATAAAGTCAAACTATGTCTGCTTCTTCCGCATTCGAAAAATTCACCATTTAACATAACTCGTGTCACCCCCAACAAGTGTAGGTGAGATCACCTCGTCTCCTCCCTTTTACTTGCACAAATTTAGTTTAAAGTTCAAGTTTACGTGCTGTAAAGGTGTCCATTAACGTGTCGACTTTTGGGCGATCCGATCGCTAGCAATCCTATCGAGCGAGCGGATTTCTTCAATATCCCTATGTGAATGAGCAGTAGCGATTTGATTGCAAGCGATATTTTGATCGTCCCGAAATTTTTGTTCGTAAGCACTTAAGGCGTTAGTGGACCTCGTTTATTCCGACGATTTTCGGGCCATCAGATTGTAGCAACCAGTTCGCTTGAATATGGGAACGTCAATGGCCACCTTTACGATCATAAAACTATAGCTGTATTTATTTGGCTGATCTTTCTTAACCAGGGACGTTTCGTGATTTCTCGAAAACTAAGGTACAAAGAATTTTTTTTAAATTTTTGCCATAATCTCAGATATCGATTCTTTTATTGACTTCATTTTGTCGGTCTATTTCAAAGTCACACTGTATACAAAATATTGAATTCTCCAACGAGCAGGTGCCCTGCGTGAATCCCCCACCAAATACGAGTACTTTTAATTTTGTAAATACATAGGTCAATACAAATAATACTGATGATAAAAATATACCTTTTTATTCACCATGTGTTTTAGAAAACTCAAGAACTATTTAAAACTTGTTCTTAAAACTATGTGTAGAAATAAAGCCGCATGAATATGTAACTGGGTTGCAATTTATTCAGATAAGCTAATTTTAAATCTTGCTTTCTTATTTTATTGAAGTATTTATAATAATTTTTGTTCATATTTGTTATACACAAGCACCCTATATCATATGTATTTCTAAGGAAAACATATAAAATAAAATATCTCAGAAACTATTGAGTTTTGCATAATGGATATTGTCGCGATGAAGGCCGGCTGCCTCCACCAAGTCACGCTAAGGGCCTTCACCATGTCGCGACGGTGTGTCCTTAGCGTCTCGGGTTGATTGGGGGTATGTAGGTTCATCAGAGGGTAGAGCTTTAAGGCAATGATTAAAAAAAATAATACCTCTTTATTATGTAATGATTAATTTAGTTGAGGATGGTTTGGCCGTTAAAATTGGGGGTGCGGTCCTGGGTCGTTCGCGGCGACTGTGGTTGTTGATTCGTCTAAGGCCCTATCCTGACGGCGCCACACGACATCAACATAACATGCATGCGATATGTCGCCTCTGTGTTGCGGCTGTGTATTTAAATGCAGTCATTTTCACGGCGAGGTATGACATGCAAGGGATACGATATGCGGGACACATGTTGCGAGTCAACATTCTGACATCCTTATCCTAAGTATCGAATATCTTTACGATAACTATCACACAAATGTTGCGACGGCGACGTTTAGATACATATTTTTTTGTTGTGTCGCAAGCATGTTGTGTGGATGTCGTGCAGCGCCGTCAGGATAGGGCCTAAGACAGAATAGCGGGCGACGTTTCCTTAGCCGGGGAAATCTGGCGAATGTTCGAGGCCGGTCCGAGACTGGCGTGGTGGGTCAAGGTCGGTCTCGGTGGCAACGTTCCTTGGCTGGAGTGGAGCACGACACGTCCTTGCTCAGCTTAGGGGTGATTGGGTTGGAACAGCGTGGCCAGGGCAGAACTACGGTGGTGTCTTCTCTCGGACAGCTGGCGAGGGAGATGGTCCTCGTTCTCTTAGGACGGGTTCGGCAATGTTGTCGGCGGCGGTGGCAGATGATGTGGCTGCAGCAACGCTGATGCTGGGGTGGCGACGACGGCGATGCTGGGCGGCGGCGACGGCGTGGTTGGGGCGTCGGCGACGGCAATGTTGCTGGACGGCGATGTTGGGCGTCCCCTCTTAGTGCCCACTGAGTCGGTCCGGTGGCAACGACTACATGACTGCATCACTACTTCACTCCCCGTCCCCAACTGGCTTCCCAATTTTGGCCCGCACTTTAAATACACGTTTTTTGCCTAGTCGCCTGTTGCATTTTCCATCACCTGCTTTGTGTCCGTTTGCGTCATTCGTATACGCGCGTATAAACGCGTGGCCCCGTGTGTAATAAATTCCGCTGATGTCTTATTATGAAATATGAACCTTTACGTTACGTTGTATTAGTTACCTCCTTATTGTGTTTACATTTCGACACGGTCGCAATTTGCCCTCAATTACACAAGTTCGCGTTTAAATACTTTTTATGTTTTTTATTCGCGGAATACAGAAAAAAACCCTCGTGGTTTTTAGAAAATTCCCCCTCGTGACAATATGGTGGTTAAATCAATGGCAATGAGCTCCACTAAAATGTCCTCAAAGGAAAATGTCAACTTACCAATCACATAAATGTTCGTGACTGAAATAAATTTATTGTTAACGTAATACGTGCTTTAATTTATTTTTAACTTTTGTAAAGTGAGTTTTATTTATATTCACGAAATCTATTAATCATCTATAATTATTCATAATTATTTTATAATAATTTCTCTAATTCCAAGTACATACATATAATCTATTAAAACTTTAATTAAAAATTTCTGATCGAAATAACTTATTAAAGAAAAATTTAATTCCTTTGAAAAATGCACTGACGTATTTTACTGGATTTAATAAACTGTCTTAGATACGTATATGTATTCCTTAGACATGCAAAAGCAGTGAAAAATTGCACTCAAAATTAATATAAGCACGAGCAATTTCTTTTCAGAAGAATATTAATCAAGTTGAAACGTGATTAGGTTTATGTGCGAGAAATCTTCACAAAACGTACTACGATTTAATCAACTATTTTTGTTTTCATTTAGCTACTCAAACATAATATTGAAAATCTATGATTCCGTAGGAACAGAAAATAATTAATTTTAGGTGTAACTTAAATATAGCGCCTGTGCTTTCTGTGTTTTTATGTTCTAAATGAAAGGAAATTCAAAGTCATTTTTTGCATTAACTTTACGTCCTGAGAGATAATTTAATATCATATCTCAGAGTATGCGCCGCCGCTGTCAAATCCTTCTTTATGGCTTCCGGATTGAAAACGCTACCTAGCAGATAAGAAGGACTCAATTTCACCCAGAAAATTCACAAGGCCTCATCTTCAGGTCGTTATCCCCTTTTTTATAAAACAAGGGAATCTGGGCACGTATTCTGAACACATTGATCTCATTACTATTATATTCTAAAGTACCAGTTCTAACTTGGGCTTTTCATAATGTATTATTAATATAATTCTGTAAGCTTGCGGCTTTACAAATTCTTACCCATGAGTTGATAACGCAGTGCACGAATACATTTCACGCTTCATTATAATTAAATGACGCAATATCCAGTGGAAAAGAAGGATAAAATTTACCCTAAAAATTCGAGAAGGTTATCTTGAAGTTGTTATCCCTTCATTTATATAACAGAGGAGTTTCGGCGCGTATAAGGGGACTCTTTCGTTTAATTTCGATTACTCTGAAATTGACGAATTCCAATTTGAATTTCTCTTTATACCTAATTTTGTGGCAAATTAGAAACACATATCATTTGAATTTTATAGGAACTACCAAATGAAAGCAGTTTAATTTTTCTCTCTAATTGTTCGTAATTTATTATAAAAAACTAAATTTAAAACGTATATAGCAAACTCGAAACGCAGACAAATTGTATACCACAAATATTGTTTATCAAGTTATTATCATCACATTACTAGGCGAAAAGATTTTGATATACAGGATGATTCACGGAACTCGTTCATTAGAAGGTTGGGCACTTGACTTCATTATTTTTTTCTGAAAATTTGTACTCTCCCACAGCCGGTAGTGCACTTTTTAATGATTTTTTTTTCAAATTGTTTGAACTTCCGGTTATACCGGAAGTCGCTGTCATCTTCATTATTTTAAATGAAATCATATACTTTTTCTTGCAAATTTAGGATGTACAGGTAATTTTGAATAGAAAATTGTAAGATGCAACCGTTTTTGAAACATTTTGAATTTTGTAAATTTTTGTGCTTTAGCACTCTTTCTCTTTAAACTCATATTTTTTATTTCACAAAAATATGGAAGATCTAATCCGTGCCTTTTCAAAGAGGAACCTTTAGATAATGCGTTGATGTTTAGAAAGTATCCTAAAAACCTACAGTGTGCTCAGCAGATGGCGTTTGTTTAAGCTAACTTCAAGTCACCAAAACTTTATTTTTTTAATGGAATAACCTGTATATCTTTACTCTATTAGTTGCAGAATTTAATTGTGCATTAATTTGTATTAGCCTATTCGATACCCAGACCTGTTAGTTATCTAGTTATAAGGATTTTCTTAAGTAGATATATGAAAGTCTATGTATATATTGTAATTTATTGCGTAGTAGCCTCTGAAAATATTTTCAACTAAGGAGAAATGTGTAAAGGTACTAAGTATTACTTATTACAAATCATAAAAAAATTCGTACCTAATTACATTGTAGCAATATTATTTAAAAATTTTCAAAATGCGATGCAATCGATGGTACATACAGTATCATTTATTTTATAAATGTATCATTATATTAAATTACAACCTCATGGAACACGTTACAGAATTATGTAAAGTAACATTATTCGTGTGGAATTTTTACAATTTATAACTAAAATATTCGCGCAAGTCTATGTTTACTGCTTTAATAATTAACGCAATAATAACAAAATATGCACAATTAAAATATTTTATAATTAGTTGGGCAATTTCAGGGAATAAGTACTATAAAATCTAATTAACTATTAACATAAATATTTTATATAAATTCTTGCCGCAGTATCCCAAACAAAACAAAATTGTAAATATGTGGATTACAATAATTTGATTAAAACCAATAAAAAAAAGTGCTTATATATTCCGTTTAGAAAGTATCCGGTAAAAAGAAATAACACTGCAACTTCCAGTTTTTGAATTTATGAACGAGACAATTACGATAGAGGAAAACAATTGTAGTTATTTGTTTATGTAGTTTCAGTTTAATCTTAAAAGTTATATTAAACGTTCAGGGAACCTGAAATCAAATCAGCTACATCCCGAGTAGATTTGGTGTTTCATGCGTGTAAAATTTATGCTGTTATTTTATTTTTTCTTACATTTTTTGGTAGAAACAATTTTACAAGTTCTTTTTCTTTAATTATTAAGCCCTGTGTTGAAAGTATCATACGATTTATTGAAAACAGGCCAGAGTAGGCCATGAAATGTGCAAACTTACGTCTTAAGGCCGGTCCAGACGCAATACCTTATCCAACGACTTGTCGCATCAGGCAAAATGGAACGCAAAACGTACGTCTTGTCTAACGTTTTGCGGTCCACACGGTCCATTTTGCTTGATACGTTTTGTCTGATGCGATAAGTCGTTGCGTCTGGACCGGCCTTTAGATAACATTACTTTTAAAACAAACTTCAAAATAATTCAACCTATTTTAATGTCGAAACATCACAATAAATGTTCGAAGTGTTATCTTTCACTTGCAAAACATAACACAAAACACTTCTTTTTAAATGTAAACTTTATAATAAAAACGATTTTAGTTCATTAGAAAGCATTCTGGTCACAATTTTAAGAATATCTTAATATTTGTTAGTTGACAAATCTGGATATTAACTGCCATAAGAAAATTTGTTAAAGACAAACATTTGGAGACCCAAAGCCTGTTTTCAAAAGATCGCCGGTATGTTCTATCAGTTTTCCCTTTTCTCAAATTTAACACAGTTACTCATTTTTTTCTATTTGTGTTTACCATTTAACATCTGTGGTCACTTTTTATTGCTAGATTTTTGAGAAAACATGATTTTGATAAAATACTGTGCTCCTAAAAATATCGTAAACGTAATATAATATTTATAATAAGCAATACATTGATAGAAATTTCAAATTTCGGAATACTTTCTAGGCGGTCTATATTTTCACATGAGGTTAAAGAAAGATATAAGTATACACAGTGAATTTTTTTAGTGTGGCAATGGGGATTTACATACTAAAAATTTGACCTCGTGTACATATACATATGGTATGGGACAAATTTGAAGCAAATTTTTATTTTTATTAATAAATCAAACATTTTTCTACGAAATTCACATTGCTAGAATAACATGAACATGTTCTATTTAATTATTTTCCGGTTAAAAGTTGAAATTAATAAATATAAAATTAACCGAAGTCAAAAATCAGGGTAACTGAAATGTCATCAAGAGAAAAGTTCCGTTAAAGTCTATTTAGGTATTGCAAATTTATAAAGAAAATGTCCATTTATACTACGAGAGGGATTTGTTACGGCATACATAAAAGGTCTATATGTCTAGCAGAGAAATAATCGACATCTTTGCTGCCGCATATCTTAACCGTCCTATTCCCAGCAAAACTACAGTAAGGTGAAGTGGGGTTATTGTAAAAATGGGTCAATTGTAATAATGTCATGAAATTTACAAATTGATGAACTCGTAACATTGGCATCTCGTGTCAAGATAAAATAAAAGTACTCCAATTATAGCCAGCACTACAGATACCTTCAGAATTTGAAGGTTATATTTTTCCCGCTTGATGTTTGTTCACATGAGGCGTTTTCGGAAAATAACTCTGATTGGAAAGATTAACCCTAGCGGGTTAGTAGTCAGGTTGGTGAATTTTCGAACGCGAATGTGGTTATCAGGTCAGTATCACAATAACCACATCTGGCCAAATTTGGCAAACCCGTCATTTTGTGCAAAATAATTCACAAATAATTAAACACTTTAAACTAAAACAAATCAAATTATTCGTTAATACATGTCACACATTTCAAATTACCCAAACTTCAAAAAAAGAAACAGATTACCATAACCTCATAACAGAACCTATGTAACTCTACTCAATGACTAGAGTTACTTGGGTCGCGTACCTGTACCAATTTTCGAATGCAGAACAAGTAACCAGGTTTAATAAACGAACGCTTTTCCAAGAACCTGACTGATCCGACCGAATTTCCGAAAACGCCTATGGTATAATCTCAGATAGTGATTTGACAAGTGGTCTATCGGATACTTTGAAAGGGTTGTAATTTGGAAGATAAGATTACAGTAAATGCATGTCGTTGGAATGAAAGGTTAAATATGTTCATACAATTTGTTATTTTTCTCACAATCACAAATACACTAATTATTCTGAGGTATATTACAATTGCCCCTTATAAAAACCAATTTGGGGTAAATGTAATACCTACACACCTAAGGGGTAATTGTAAAATGTATGTTACATTAGCTCCATTTGCAGCAAAATTATCATGAGAAATTACATATGTAAAAGGCCTAATACCATGCGGCCATACAGCAAGCATGACATGGAAGAGGCCATTGAAGAAGTGAAAACTAGTAAATCAACAGTGTATGAGACGAGTAAGACTTACAACATTCCTTATTCCACACTTTACACTCGAGTAAAAGGTACAAGAGGAGCTATTCATAAAAGAAGTGGACGTCCTACATGCCTATCAGCTACAGAAGAAAAAACCGTGGCAGCAGGATTAAAACCATGGAAAAATGAGTATGTCGTATAACACGTCAAGAAGTTTTGGAAACAGTCAGTGATCATGTTAAAAAGAATGACATAAAAATACATTCAGAAATAACATGCCCGGTGAGGATTGGTTCCTTGGGTTTAAAAAAAGACATCGCCTAACTTTGAAGGTGCCTCAAAATGTAGAATATGCGAGAAAGAAAGCTTTGGATCCCTTTAGTATTTATGAATATTTCTGTCTGTTAGAAGAAACTGTTAATAACTTCAACATGCAAGACAAACCAGAAAGAATATGGAATTTAGATGAGAGCAGCTTAAGCATTGATCTCAGAAAAACTAAGGTGGTTGGCGCAATTGTAGGTGGTTGGCGCAATTAACAAAGCATCATCACGAACTGTAAGTACTCCAGGTAAGGAAAATACAACAATATTACTGATGTGTAATGCTGGTGGTGGTAAAGCTTCTCCTTTAATCATATATAAAGGCGTGCACATTTGAGATCAGTGGATGGCTGATGAAGATCAAGGATATCCAGGAACAGTGCATGCTGCTAGTAAGAAAGGTTGGATGGAAAGTGAAATCTTCTCCAATTATTTCATCAAAACCATTTTGCCTACCTATTGGAAAAGAGTGGCTTGTATTAATAATTTACGATGGTCATGCCACACACGTCACTATACCTGTTATTGAAAGAGCCCAGCGGGAAAACGTCACAATTATTAAATTGCCTCCACATAGTAGTCATTTACTCCAACCGCTGGACCTTGCAGTATTTAAATCGTTGAAATCACGGTGGGATCAGAAACTTGTCTCATGGCAACGTCAACATGTGGGTCATAAATTACCGAAGAAAATATTTTCACAGTTCCTATGTGAAACATGGAGACAAATTCCCACTGAAGTTATTTAGAATGGATTTAGAAAAGCAGGGATATGTCCACTAAATAAAGATGTTATCCCAGAAGATCAGGTTCCGCCACAAATGTTAAAAAAATGGAATGAGTATCTGGCTAAAAAGAATGCAAATGTTAACACACCACAATCCATGGCTAACATTTTAGAACCTATGGGTAGTTTGGAAGGTACTGTAGCTAATTCATCAGCAGTATTGGATCCTGATCAACTTCTACTAGACACTGCTGCAGCAGGCCCATCATCGCGGGATGAGCCAGCAATAGTCTCTGAATGCACTGTTAATGAAACTACCTCAAAAATGTCAACTAACTCAAGTGCACTGTCATTTGAAGACCTACTACTATCCAAAGTTCAGCAAAAGGTGATGCCAGAAAAAGAAAAGCGGCTTCGAGTATGTCGTGGCTCAGAGGTATTAACATCGACAGAAGCAATTGAACGTATGAAAAATCACGAAAATAACAAGAAACTAAAACCGAAAATACAGCAAAATAGAAACAAAAAAAACTAACAGCAAACATCTACCTCTGATGACAGTGACAATCCAGATGAGCCGACTATTCCAACATACATAGACACAGATAATGATATGGATGATGATGTAGAAGACTTGACAACAGAAGATGATGCGTCGTTTACAATACAAGTAAATTCTTGGGTATTAGTGCAATACACTACCAAGAAAACTGTGAAGCATTTTGTTGGACAAGTCACAAGTAAACATGAAAATGACTGGTTAATCAAATTTATAAAATTCTCAAATGGGCAAGTTGTGTGGCCGAAAATACAAGATGAAGATACAGTAGAAGAGACTCTAATATCATAAAGGTTCTACCAGAACCTAAAATTACACGAAGGGGTTGTCTTAAGTTTGATCTGATTATTCATATTGCCTGCACAAAAAAGTTTATAACTTGATTAAAAATTTATATAATTTTCTAAAATAAAAGTTATTTGTGTAATTTTTTGTCTAGTTTTATTATAGCCCCGTGGACTAAAGTCTATTATTACCATAACCCCATACCGCCGGTTTATTGTAATATAGGTCATGGTTTAAAAAAAAATACATAACTTTTTAGTGAACATACATTATTGTACTCAACCATCACAGCAGTTAGATATGTTAGTATGGAATACAACTTAATTTTTTTAATTTTGTTTTAAGGAACGACCCGGAGTACAAATACTTTTGAAATTGAACTATTACAAAACTATATTGCATTTACCCCACTTCACCTTACTTAAAATGTACAATAATTTTCACACTACAGGTTGTGTAAATTATAAACATAAGTAACGTGTGAGGAATTCTTCGGCCCTTACAAAAGAAACGAAAAGAAATCTACGTTTGAAGATAGAAGAAGAGGGCTCCACAACCTTGAATATGCTTGCAGATCAGTTTCAAATTTCAAGAAGTGGTTATTTTACAGTGTTAAAAAAGGAGAAATATAAATCATACAAAATAAGAAATGTGAACAAGTTAATACCACGTGATTTCTTATCAAGAATGGAATTTTGTGAATTTTGGATGGATAAAATAAATAATGATGAAAACATTTTAAACAGAATATTATTTTCTGATGAGAGTTCGTTTGTGTTAGATGGAACAGTAAATAAACAAAATCGACGTATTTGGGCACGAGAAAATCCATACAAAATTCGGGAGACTCACACACAGTGGCCTGAGAAAGTTAATGTTTGGATTGGAATAGTAAGTAATAACGTATTGGGGCCATATTTTATTGAAGGGTGTCTGAATGAGAATAAATATTTAGATCTGCTTCAGACGGAAGTAGGCCCTCGTCTACATGATTTCAGAGTCAATGGAGAAATAATTTTCCAACAAGATGGAGCTCCAGTTCATAGTAATGTTGCTATTACGGAATTTTTAAATAAGACGTTTCCTAATAGTAGAACTGGACGATATGGATCATTTAAGTGGCCTTCCAGAAGCCCAGACCTTAAACCACTTGATTTCTTTATATGGGGTCATTTATCAAATAAAGTTTATGACAGTGTCCGAGAGAAACTTGAAAACCTGGAAGAGTTAAAGACAAGAATTACAGAAGCTTGCAATTCCATTACAGTGCGAGAATTGCAAAACACTCGCAGACATTTTTATGATCGGTTGAGATATTGTTTAGCGGCCCAAGGAAAACATTTTGAACGGGTTCTTTAATAAGCGAATATTTTGAGTTTGTTTTTTTGTTTAATAGAGTGAAAGCTCTCATAAGCGGACACCGACGGTTCCAACTTTTTTATTCGCTTATGGAAGCTGTCCGCTTATAAAAGAGCTTTAAGCAAGAAAAAATTAAATTTTGGTTCCAGAAAAATTGTCCGGTCAAAAGAGATGTCCGCTTATGAGAGCTGTCCGTAAGGAGAGCGATCACTGTATTAAGTTTATTAATTTCAATTTTGTTGGTTCAATAAATAATATTTATCAAACATTTTAACAAAGAGTTTTGAAGCTTTAAACTTTTGTTTAATATTGTCCACGTCTGGATGACTTAAGATGATTGCAAAATATGCAGTTATTAAGCATTACAGTAAAAGTATCATTTATGTATGTTATAACAACTTCCACTCATTATTCAATGGTATGAAGAAGTATTTTTTACAAATAGTAATAAATTAATGTTGCAATAATTAGTTTGTCAGTGATCACAGTGACAAATTACTAATAACGTCAGCCTACATGATTATATTCGTTCAATAATTTGTGTCTATTTTCTTCAACTTTTTAGGAGTTACACTTCCGTTAAAAAGCATTATCGGACACATGTTTATTAGAAGTTTTTTGATTGAATTACTCATAGGAATAAACCGGTGAAGTTTTTCCCCGACGTCATAGATCACCCAGTATAAAGAAAAATATAAGAAAGAAAGATATAAGTAATAAGTTCTACCTATCGTAACCAATTGTCATTTTAGTGCGTATAGGATGGAAGCAAGACTATTCAAAGAAAATGTTAAGGATTCTAGGTGCAATTAAAAGCAGACATATTTTTAAAATTTGTCAGATGTAAAAAATTATTTGAATAAATATTTAGATATTCTTGAACATTGTTATAAAATATGTTAGATAAAAAGAGATATACTAGAAAATGTAAATAAGTCGATTAAAAAAATATTTAAAAAAAAACTATAGAATTTGTTATATTTTAGCATAAATTTAAAGAATTTTATCCCTTCAAATTGTATCCATTTTGAACAAAAATTGAAACAGATTGTTAATTTAATTTGAGGTATGTATTAAAAATATAATCAAAATTAATGTCGCTGCAACAACGGATCTAATATACGAATTTTTCGCGTTCGCATATAAAAAGCAGTTGATGTTTTTGGAGAAATACGAAGAAATTTGCTCTATCAAATTAAAATGGACGAATTATAATTCCAACCCTATGAGAATGATATTTAGAAGCGATAAGCAAATACAGTCTAGTTATGTATGCCACGTGTTCGCTTACAGCACATAATCAAGCCTTATACAGGGTGTTAATAAAGTAAAAACTACACACGCTAACAGGTGATAGTAGAGACCAAACAAGAAAAAAATTCTAAAGGCTGTTTTACATTATACTTTTCTCGTCTAGAAACTTTGACAAGTTCGATACGAGAACTAACTTGAATAATGTAAATCAGAAAAAAGTCATCCAAGTTTTCATACTAGAAACGTCTAGAAACTTATTTCCAAACTAGTTCTCAACCTATTTTTCGTCAAAGTTTACAAACTAGACTTGCCCATAAAGTACACGTCGCAGTATTACCAACACCCTAAAAGATAAACATAACTGTGATTGAAAATATAACCTCGAAGTACCTCCGCAATAAGCAGTCCTGACGCCAAATTCTAGGTTTCGTATTTTGTTTTTGCAAATAATAAATATGCAGAATTTTTGAAATTTTCTGAAATCTAGTTTGGTTTCTTTTATAAAAATTCATTTTTGAGCATTTAACTTCTCTTTAATTTTGTATGTTGGCAGTTTTGTTCCACGTTTAAATTTTCCCCACTGCGACGCCAGCGATCGGTTTATGAACTAATATTTTAAACAACCTTGAATTTAGATACTAGATCCTAGTATTCAAACTTGTTCAAGTTTCTAGACGAAAAAAGTATAATGTAAAACAGCTTAATAAACCCAGGTACAATTCTTAATGGTTTTCGAAATACGGAATTTTGAAATTTTGAGTTTGAATGAATCTATTAAAATCAAAATATGTATATGGTAAAACAAAAGTTTTCCTGCTGTGACAAATATTGACAGTAAAATTACTTATTAATAAGCAAGTTTAGTTTCGCAATGGTTACATTTAGGGGGAGTGGGGGTACATTGATACAGTGGGAACATTGATACAGTTATAATATCTCCTCATGAAATATATCTAAAAAGTCCACTTATCCACACATAGACGACGTTACGAGGCGCAAAGTTTATAAAGACTTTTCGTAAGCAAGTACTGCGTACTTGACCAACTGTGGTTGGTAACACGTTTAGCGATCTGTCAAGTAAATTGCTTCAACTGTCTTTGAAGAGTGATTTTTCCAAGATATTTTATTAAAAAGAAAAAAAAATGTTAAAGGCAAGAAAAATATATGTATTTTACTAATTTGTTACAAATTTTGAATTGACTTTCTATTATTTTCGGCTAAAAATATAGGAGTATTTTATTATGTACAGAACTGTGGGGTAGATTCATACAGTGACGTGCGAGGCCTCTTGATACATATCAATGTGCCTCGTAATGTATCAAAGTGCCCTGTATGGCTTAAAAGAAGTTGAAAAACATTATCATTTTATTTTAGGAATTTGAAATAATGAGAACCTACCAAAGAAAAACCGACAGGGTTAAAATTGACGAAACTGCCATAAACTCTGCAATATCAGAATGTTATGTTATAAATAAATAGTATACACAATAACGCTGTTTTTTTCAATCATAATTTAATTTATTTTTAGTTATTTTGATGAAGACCACTATAAATTAAGGATTCCTGGTATCCGTATCATTGTACCCCACGTCAGGGGCACATTGATACGAATTTCATTGAACACATAAAAAATTATAACATGGTTTTTTATTAACATATTACACAAATTTAATAAAAGCACATAAGAATAAGGACAAATCTATAAACTTAACCTATTACTTTCATCCCAATCTATGTGCAATATTATTTTTTCAACTTATAAATAGAATCGTATCAATGTTCACCCACTCCCCCTACTTTAGCGGAATACGCCGATATGCATTTCTGTTAAGCCAGAATTCGCCAAAGCTAGATGAATCTATCGGCGAAGGTATACTTTGAGGCATATTCCATCTCATGAAACTTTTCAAGAAGTCGTTCTTTGGCTCAGAAAAAAAGGAAATATGGTTTAATTAAAAAACTAAACTTGCTTACTATTACTATTACTTACTAATTTCACTGTCAATATTTGTCACAACAGGAAAACTTTTGTTTTACAATATTTTGATTTTAATGGATCCGCAAATTTTGGCTGCAAGTCGACTGGATTGCAATGAGGCCCCCTCTGTATACCTATTTCGGCTCTAATTGGGACCTCTTCAGCAGAAAAGTTGCTCGAGAACTCTATTACAATCCCGACAACCAACAAGACTTCCTTAAAAGATTCATTCAGATTCAAAATTTCAAAGTCCCATATCTTAAAAACCATTGAGAATTGGATCTGGGTTTATTAGAATTTTTTTCTTGTTTTGGTCTCTACTGTCACCTGTTAACGTATTTAAAGTTTTTTACTAACACCCAGTATACTTTTCAGATTTAAATAAGCACGCATACCTAAAATCCATTGAGGACTAAGTGTAAATGCTAAAATTTCTTAAATGTTATTAGAACGTGTGGTAAGACATTTGGAATTCGAAGAGCTTTTGTAGATGTTTAAACTTAGTAATCCAGAAATAAACGTTGGTGATAAAGTCCCGCAACAAGCTCATACTTTGTTTATTTAATGTTTTATTGCAAAATCCTGAAACAGGTAAATTTTTAATTTTAAAAAGACATATTTTAGTGCAAAAATCTTTTCTCGATCGGCATTTGTTTTACCACTATGACATCATCATTAATTTTTTTAATGGTAAGCCTGACTTTTTTTATGCATATTTTGATAGTCCTTCTTGTTAGCAAAATGGTGATGTAAAGAAGTCAGTACTTTCCACAACAAATTTTTCGAAAAACATAGACATTATAATTCAAAAATAGAAAGTTATTTTAATTATTTATATACTCCATGCTGTTCTATAGTTTATTAATTAAATTTGAGAAATGAGAAGTATTTTCATTAGAAAATCTTTAAAAATTTTGTTGCAAATCGGTTTTGATTGCAGTAGATCCCTCGAGCAGGATGTTGCTACTTAAACTTTTCATTACTTTTACATCGCAGGTGTGAATAACCTAGGACGGGTCGGTTAGGTTTGCAGTGGAATTCTCGAGCTATGCTTCTGCTTGCGAGGCCCCAAATAGAACCGAAACAGCTGTACAGAGGACGCTCGAGGGATCTACTGCAATGAAAACCGATTTGCAACAAAATTTTTAAAATTTACATTATGCTTTATAGTACGCATGGCCGCCTTGTGTGGGATAACTTATTATGTAACGAACTGGCTTCATGTTATCAATGTCAAGTCAAAAAGCGATCGCAGGATGTCGCTACTAAACCGGTTTCGCCTAGTCGGCATCCTCAGTACAACATTTTATAAATATTCAAGTAAAAATTAAAGATAATATTATAATACTTAAAAACTTAGATTTCTTAACATTCATTCAATTTGCAGTGCAGTACAGTATATTACCAGTTATAAAACTGAACTCAATTTTTTCTGCTAACAAATTATTTATTTATTTATTTATATTTTCAGTCATTTACACAAATATTTTATACACAATTACACATATAAATATCAAAATTTAGAAGATAATTTAAGTTTTTACTATTTTTAAGTATTATAAATAAAATTAGCTCGCTTAGAAAAACAAGAAAAAGAGACAGTAGATGAATATCTCACAAGAGCGCAGGCGCTGTCATCTGAGATTGTAGAGCTGGGTACCATCATCGAAGACAATGAATTGATTAGTTTTATTATTGAAGGTTTATCGAACAAATATAGTGAGGTAACAACGGCAATTTCTTCGAATCCAGACATGACATATGAGACAATGCGGGAAACACTTTTACGTTTTGAAAGGAATAAAAATGAACGACAATTACAAGATCAGGGAGTGAGAAGATCGACAAGAGAAAGGAAACGAAATACGAAATACGTAGTAAATATGACTCTAGAAAACATTCCTAAAAGTTATGAAGACGCAGTATATTCAAGAGAGAAGAATAAATGGAAAGAGGCGATGAATAAAGAATTAAAGACACTTGAGGATTATGAAACATGGGAAGTAGTGGATAGACCGAAAGATGAGAAAATAATCCGAGCAAATGAGTTTTTACGAAAAAATATAACGGAGAAAATTTGAAATACAAAGCGCGATTAGTCGCTGATGGATCTAGACAACGGTTGGGAGAAGATTACGAAAACTCATGCAATCCTGTAATGAAGAAAGAGAGTTTTCAAACATTATTAGCAATTGCGAGTATGAAAGATTACAAAGTTCGATTTATAGATGTAGAGACGGCTTACTTGAATGGTGAATTGAATAGAAAGGTCTACATGCAACCCCCAGATGGTGTCGAGATTGAAGGAGGGAAGACATTACTTGTGAAGAAGAGTCTGTATAGACTGCCCGAAGCTGGAAGGTGCTGGTACGACAAACTGATTGAAATTTTAAAAAGAGCAGGATTAAAAACAACTAAGGCAGATCCTTGTGTTTTCATTGCAAAACGGAGACCGAATTTTTAGCAGTTGGATTTTATGTAAATGACTGTATTATTGTTGGACAGAATGATGAAACAATAGACCGGTTGCTGGAAAAAATAAAAAGAGAAGTAAAAATCAAAGAATTTAAGAATGATAACATATTTCTGGGAATAAGCATAGAAAAATCAGAGGATGGATTCTTACTGAACCAGAGAAAATTTATTGAGGAAATGTTAGAGAAGTTTAACATGGAAACTGCAGCGCAGTACAAACGCCAGGAGTCATTAGGAGTAAGTTGGACGACTATGAAGATTCTGGAAAAGCGGACACAGTTTTGTATCAAGAAATATTAGGAAGTATTGGATATCTTGTAACTGGAACTAGACCGGATTTGGATTTACATACAGCAAATTATCGCAATATGCGAAAGACCCACGAGAAATTCATTTACAAGCTTTAAAGCGTATATTAAGGTATATACAGGGAACGAAAGAATTGAAACTTAAGACTGATAAAAACCAGGGTAAACTAGTTGTTAGTACTGACGCTAGTTGGTGTACAACGAAAGATTCCAAACCTTTTGCTGGATATAGTGTAAAAATTGGTGATTCATTGATTAGTTGGAAAATAAGAAAGCAAAATATTATTACGCTATCATCAAGGGAATCACTACTAGTCGGACTATGTGATGCAGTGTGTGAAGGTCGTTGGTTAGTGGGATTATTAGAAGAACTAAAACAACAAGAATTAGTGCAAAGACCAATTACAATAAATACAGACAGTCAAGCGGTGATAGACTGGATTGCTAATTCAAAGATCAACTGCAGGAACAAACATATTCATTGGAAATACTATTTCGTCAAGGATGGGGCTGATGAAGGTGAGATCAAACTCTGTCATGTCAAATATTCAGAGTTAGAAACAGATTTGATGACGAAAGATTCAAATGCAGAGCTGTTGGAAAAGCATATTTCAAGATTGGGAATAGTTACAGAAACATTTGCGATGCGAAAGGAGGGAAGTATTGAGAATCGCATAGCAAATGCATAAATAAAAGTAACGAGTTGGCAATAAAAAAAATAAGGATTGAACAATCGCGTGTGGCGAGTTTGAAGTTCGAGTTAAAATAAAATATTGATGTTACATATTCTTCAATTTTGTAATGCAAAAGAAATTGTATTACATTTATTTGAATAAAGAATAACATAAAGTACTATCTTTCATTTTTACTTGAAGGTTCAATATTTATAAAATGTTCTACTGAGGATGTCGACTAGGCGAAATCGGTTTAGATAGAATAAAATAATTAAAGATTTTGTAGTGAAAAGACTTCTCATTTCTCAAATTTAACAAAGTTATTTTATTTTATTTTAATCATAATCTTGAAATTGAAAACAAAAACAAGTAAAAATTAAAGAAAATATTGAAACTGTAACCCAGGAACCAAATGTTCAGATTTTCATTTCAGCATAACATAATTTTTTCAAAAAAATTCCAGAGGATGGTCTGGATCATGTTTATATTTTTTTTGAAAAAGTTGTTGCGTAAGGTACTATTTTTATATCACCATTTCATTGACAAGAAGGACGATCAAAATCTGCATTAAAAAGTTAGGGTTGCCATTTAAAAAAATTTACGATGATGTCACAGCGGAAAAAGAAATGCCGATTAAGAAAAGATTTTTGCACTAAAATGCATTAAATAAACAAATTAAGAGTTTGTTGTAGGACTTTATCACCACCGTGTATTTAATAACATTAATAATAATAATAATAATAATAATAATAATAATAATAATAATATTTATTCAACCTCTCGTATGTACATGAACCATTAGTAAATAACAAAAACACAACACGTTGAACCACAGAAATAACTTTCCTATTTGATGTATACATTTAAAATTGTAGCCTTCAAAACGATTTTGCAGCAAAAATGTAAATACATGTTTTTACATAAAATTATACACTCATATTAACTTCAGTTTCAATTAAAATTACATCATTTTGTTATTTTCAGTTTTCTAAACAATTAGCACAAAAGCAAGAAGAAGTTTTAGCGTTCATATGCGTCCAAGAAACCTATTTTCCTTAATAAATCAATTGTTGTGATTGCTTGCAAATATATTTTAAACTGTTTAAAAAAGCACAAAAATTCAACAATTATAAACGCAACAAAATAAATCTTACCCCATTTTAGCAAATAAAGTGGCAAATTACTGTACACCTAGAAAAAGAGACAGTTCTATTATTCTAAATGTGAACATCATCGAGTCATTCTGGTTAAATTGTGATCAACGAGTCCTAACTTAAGTTTCTCATTAAGCCTAATTTTTCGGCAAGCTCGAAACAGGTACTCATAAATTTCGCTCACAAAAGAATCATGTTAATCCGCAAAGTAGCGCAATTCAATCTAACTCGGAGGAAACTGAGCGCGGAACTAATGCGATTTCCTGGCCTAAACAAATGTATTATTAAAGACGCCCCATCCTATGATACTGTCGGACTGACCTTAAAAATCCTCTTATGTATCCCTAGCTCAGTGTTCACCGTTTGTTCGCAATCCTGGAAGCTTCACATTCCATAGCGCACAAAAGACAAACTACTTTTACACAGTTTCCGAACATCTTCAGAATTATTAATATTTTTATTTATTTTTTGGTCTTTGTGTTTAAATGTATGACCGCACTCAAAAACTCAAGCGCTACATTTTTATTGTAACTTTGATAATTTTCGTTTGTTACATGCTGTTGGCTTACGTGCGTTTGCGGACTGTTTGAGGAAAGTCCCGCACGTAAACAACTTTCACGAGCTTTCGCGCGTCACTGAAACTTCAGGCTCTGCTTCAGCTCAGTTACGGGTTTAGTTGCGCGCTCGCGATCGCGGCCAGCCGAATTTTCTCTGCGCAAATTCAACTCGCGTGATCGCTTTTTGCTATTATTTAATGAAGATTTTATCCATCAGGAAACATACAAATCGCATTCAAATATCCACGGTAAATCCGCCGCGATTATTCCTAGAAACGTTCGCTTGCTTCTTTTGGGTTGTTAAAAATTCATCTCGGTACGTTTTTCTGAATACTTAATTAGCCGTACGAAATTTGCATTAATATGAAATTATAATATATCGCGCGATTTTGATCGATCACTCATCAAAGAGTGGGACGGCCGCCCTAAACCGAATGACATTTTCCTTTCATAATAACACAAAGCATGTGAATAATGCATGGGAGTTCTAATGTATTCGACTTGCGACGGCCGGCGATAATTAATGAATATGTACTACATTAATCGCATGCGAATTATTAATTACCTTTGTCACAATCTATGAATTTGCAATGGCACGCCCGAAGAAGAAAGTAGCTTAAAAGCGACGCAATTTCAGCGAAGCTGCTGGAAAATGTTCACAGTAATTAGGACACGTTACATGTGCTACAGTAAATCAGCGGTCCTGTACGCTGGAAGCGCCGTTACTTGTCCATCTGTGTCCCTCACATGGGCCACAGTAATTTACAAAATTACCCTAAAATTGTGGGCTATTTATAGGATGAGTTTACGAGTTTGCGTACAAAAGTTTCATTTGCTCAACTTTTAATGAGGTCTTAAAATTATTGTGTTCTGTTCCTTACTTACCTTAACTTTCGAATGTACGTCATTATGAAAAGCAAAACGAAAAAATTTTCTTTATTATTTTCTCATCATACTTATTTAATCCTTCAGATTTCCTTCCTCTCGTTTTATGACTGTCGTCGTTGTTTTTCTGTTAATTTTGGGATTCCTTCGTTCTTCTGACGCTTTTACTTCTAAGAATTTGAATAATATACAATATTTGTATTTCTTCTAATTTTCCTTACATTTCTCAACTCCATATTGTTTAGTTTATGTTTCTATTTGTTGTGGATGACCTATAATTAACAGAAGTACGTCGGCGCGTCATTATTTTTTGCACTATTAGGAAGTTTGTATTGTAATGATTTTAAAGGTTCATTAATTTTTATTTTAAAACAAAACACGAAATAGTTAATAACTAATTTATTTACAAGCAAACTAATTTAACACTAACATTTAACAATAATTTATTTACAGACTTATACGTAATTTATTTCAACAGCCGAGCGAAAGTTTAACAGGCCACTTTTAATTTCGAACTGTCTCACGTTGCATTCTAATCGAACTTCTAACATTGAATGTATTTCCGTTTACCGGCCGCGTGTTTTATACGCCGGGGTTGTTTATCTCGAACATTCTGGAGGCGGCCCACTGTCTATTCTAGTTTATTCCGCCGTCAGAATTCCCTGGGCTGCCGCCTAAGGCGCGTCGACTAGGCGGCAGTGACGGAAAAGACAACTTGGCGCCGGCTAGTGACGATGAATCATTACAGTATTATTGCTTTTTTCTACTAGTATTTATTTTGATTTTATATTGTTACGGTAATAATTTAAGTAACATAAAATAAGGGACGTAGCTTAATATAACAAAACATTTATTATCAACTAATTACAAGTACAATTACTTACATTGTATTTTGGGGCACTTACTGATAATTAGACTAGATGACACTCTGACTAGATTTATTCTAATTATGCGCTAACGTTCGTTTTGTCGCCTTTTTATAGGGGTTTTGTTTCCCGGGTATTACGTCAATTGTTGCCTTGACATTTTGCACACGGCTCCGCGTTAGATCTGTGCCCGTAGATGAGTCATAAGATTTTGCGCACGACACACGAATGAATCATCGCTGTGATATGTGCAAGTGCATTTTCCGCAACGCGGGTGAGTCATACGTTACATAATTGCAAATGAGTCATTCTTATGTTTATGTTATCATCTTGTGTTTATGTTACGCTCGACTGATTTGCGGCTGTACATCTTTGCTGGTTTTCTTATCCTAGTTACAATATATTTTAAGTGGACTTTTTAGGCTTTAATGATATCAACTGTATAGGTCATTAGTCCTACAGTATCTGTTATAATCCTCATTAAGTAGGTCTACAAGCATTGGAACATGATAAGACATGGCAGCCGGGTAGCAAAGGGGCTATGCATATCTTAGATAATTGTAATTGATAAGGTAAGAATTAGTAAGAAATTTAGTGTTAAATAGTAATCAGAATAGAGGTCTTTTTGATGAATGAAAGAACTGATTTTATCCATTCAGACATGTTAGCAAAAATCTCCAGGAGTATTCCTCTAATATGGTGGGATTCTACGAAATCGATCAAAGCAGTGGCGGCATACAAAAATATGTTTGACCATAAAGTGTAGCCGGCACGTATAACAGAGCCTTACCCGTCAGTAAATATGTGGATGAAAATTTACTAATTCTAAGTCGCGTAATTGGTGCCTGTCTCTTCTTGTTAGGGCGGAAGGAAAAACCAGGGTCTTATGAACGGTGTAATTGTTTGAAAAGTGTTCCCAGAGTTATCCCATTGTCTTTGCATCTTCCAGGGGTTCAAGCGAAAATGGCTTACATCTCCCCAGTGTATATAGAAATCGTTTTAGGAAAAGATTTTATTTAACAAAGGCTGCCCCCACACTTTCATTCATCCTAGAGCCATCAGTATGGATTACCTCAGTATTAGGGGAGGAAGAAAGAATAGAAGAAAGGCCTCTACGGAGGACACCAACATTCCTCATCTCCTCAGAGATCTTTAGAAAATATAATCTGGATTCAATTAGCGACAATTTCTGGGATGGTTGGTCATTAAATCAGAACAGGAAATAAAAATTCATTTCCAGTAGTAAGTCTTCCATTCGTATCCCAATTGCTTTTTTCAGACAGCTTCTGCGTCGATATAGATCAAGTCGTGGGAGATTAAAGAGTACTTTCTATGCGGAGAGTAGGTACGTACATTATCCGCATATAATAAGAGGAACCGGTCCCTTCGAAAGGAGAGCAGTGGGATGTCATCTCACAACAGAGACTGAGGACTGGGCTCGTGGGAAAGACCCTGGTTGCTAGGCGTTTTGCTACATTTTGGATAACCTGAAGAGGGTGTAATCTAGATTTCGCTGTAGATGCAGCATGCTATACATCCGTAATCAATTCTGAAAAGCACCAGAGAAAAGAGTTTCTCGATTTGCACCCCAATTAATATTAGCCGATGGTATGAGGTTGAGGATTTTACCAAGTAATCTGATTTCTGGAACGCAGGGGATCCATATAAAGTTAAATGGGGTAAGTGATATGGTCTACACAGTCTGTAGAAATGAACGCGGGATGATTTTGTTTGGGAGCACCAAAACCCGCGATTATCTGCATTGGTAACTATTCTGTCATTGGTAGGTTGTAACAAACGGACTGTTACAGTTATTTTCACCGAAAAGAATTTTCGACGTATTTTTATAGCGAGCTGGCAACGTCGCAGGTGGATGTAGTTCGTTTTGCCCACCTAACATCACTGTAAACCCGCTTGTGAACGATCAAGTGAAATTCTGTCTTTACATTGGTTCTTAATTCAAATATATTTACGTCATAATTTTCCCATTGGCTACGCCATTGTTTCTCGTGTGACCCCGGCAGTTTTCCGTCTGAACAGCCATTTGTGCTTGCCGGCCACTTCTCATCTCGACAGCTATTTGTGAACTTGTGAAAGTTTTCTTCCGTGAATGGTTGCAAAAAATCTGTGCAATATTCCAAGTTAAACGGTTCTACCGGAATGAAATAAGTTCTTCGCGCTTCCCCGTAAAACACTGTTGTGTTTTAATCGAGCGATCTTGCTAAAAGCAGGTAAGATTTAATTATTGCGTTTGTGATTTACGGCAAGCTAATGGTCGCCCATTTTGTCTTCCCCAGGGTCGTTTTAAGTACTACTTTTAAGTACTAACGAGCGTCTAAATAAAAACCTGGTCAAGTGGGTTGTGATCGAGAATTTATCCATTACATTTACATAGCAGAATTACTAAATGTAGCCTACTTGACCAGGTTTCTATTTAGACACGAGTTACTTTCAAGTGCTACGTTCGAATACTGTTTTCAATTGTTGGTTTCAACCACCCATTTTAAGCCCCATTGGGTATTGAAAGCCCGTTGCCGGGTGGTTTCGTCCGATTGAAGCAACTTAGAAGCGTGTTAAACGACGCCGGACAGCTAACGCCACCTTCATTGACACAGCTGAACCTAGGCACCAGAGCACCCTTTCTCTATGTGACGTATAAATAATTTTGTTTATTTACTTACTTGGCTTCATCGTTTTGGGCCACTATTGGGCCAACTATTAGATTAAAATTTAGAATATTTAAGACGACAAATTAACGTTATTGCTTGATGGGCATTTTTTATCGGTTGTAAGATCAGATCTGATTTTCGCCTCGTGTTAACCTTTTGCTTTTGTTATCGAGTAGTTTACCGAATAATAGTTTACGCACTTTGTGCCCTGCTTTTCATAGTGTGTTACAATAAATTCTGTACCACAGTGTGTTTTGTTTATGCCGGCCCCTACTCTGAGCGTAACAAGTGAAGCAAATCTCCTGGAATTATTGTTCTAACTGAGGCGAACACATTGGGACCTAGGGAGGGGGTCTCGAATGTGGAGTTCTTACAATCGGGGGGGTACATACTCTCTGGCGCCCTTGATAAATACTCACCTCTTCTCCATTGAACTAGCTTGGGAGAACCGTTGTTGAGAGACAACGCCACTTGTCATCCAGTAAGTCAGTAATTTAAATCAGGAGTATTTCTTTTAACATTTTTGCGGTGACAGGACATAGGGTTGCCCAGGGTTAGCCGTTACAAAGATAGCCAAGTCGTCAACATATAAATATTGCTGTGTGGACGGAGGGAGGTCATCTGTTAAACTATAGTGGATTTAATTTCCATTGTAGATCTTTCACGTTCATCACATATAATATTCAGCACAGCACTACTCTGTATATCTATTATCCAAAATTTGAAGTTTGTAACAAACCCTTCCTGTATTTATAGAGTTCGCTATTCTGACACTAGATGGCGCACCAATGATGCCTCTCCTAACATATTACAACGCATTGTTATATGATCTCCCTTGGATAAAATATCTCATACCGACGTTATAAGTTATAGTTTCTCGTTTAATTTAATTTTTACATCTCCTTTAAGTTTGGAATGTACTCGTTCCTAGATGTAGTTGGTTTAATTGAAGGAAATGAAATGCCAACATTAGTCCCTTAGTTTTTATTCAGGAGACTGGTAATAGAAATTTTATAACAGAAACAACTCTTCTTTAGTTAGAAGAATCTGTGTTAATTGTAGTTCAGAAAAGCGAAATCAATTTGAGAAAAGGTGAATTGTATTTCAGAAAATAATAAGAAATGCAGTTCTTCGTTATTAACATGCAGGAACTTACAAACTTACAAAAAAAACTTAATTACAAATGATTCCTGATTTACAAAGAATGCTTTCAGATTTACAAATGATACTTTCTGATTTACAAATGATATTTTCTGAATTTCATATGACGCTTTCTGATATACAATTAATTTACTGATCTGAACTGCAATTACTACTTTCTGAAATACAATTTACTAATTTGAACTACAATTTTGACCATTTCTTAAATACAATTTGCTAATCTGAAATACATCTGAAATTTTCTGAAATAATTGGAAAAGGTGTAAACGTGTGGGTGTCCAAATATGGCGGCCGTAGCTTACTTGCTTGTGTATTTGGCCCCCCTTACTTTTTATAACCTTCTTAATCTTAACAGATTTCAGGGTGTGTAGGTCAGAATGGAAGCGTGCACATATAATGAAATCGCTGACATTATTCTCACTTGCCACATGTCACTCGAAGATAGTGATTTGCTATTAATGTGTGGGCAGATACTGTCGGTGGTCACTTGCTTGGCAATTAGGTATGTTCTTCCGTTGCGTTTGTATTTACACTTTTTGCTGGAAGTTTTACCAGAACTGTTACATAGATGTTCCATTACAATTTCGTAAGATTTATGTTTTTTATGCATCGTTCAGCAGAAATGTTTGTAACTGGTTAAACCAGCACTTTCGGCGTTTGTGGATAGGACGTAAAGACTATTAATTGGCCTCTCCGGAATTTCTACATAAACCCTTTGGATTTTTACTTATTATGGCATCTAAAAACAATTGTGTATGCCACCGAAGTGCTAACAGCGAGTGAACTTCTTGTCCGAATTCTCGACGCGCTGCTGCCGCTGCGCAAATTCGAAGCAATCCCGATTTTTGACGTCATTTGATACTCAGAATCTATAGTTTTAATTTGTCCAACACCCTATTGACACATTCAGAAATATAAATGTCTGGGTCTTTTTGAGGAAGAATATATTATTGGATATGAATCCGTTCTACACAAAATATGTCCCTTCATATGGGATTCGTTTAAAATTCATTTCCGTTAATACACAAGCATCCATGTTAACGAAAGATTTCAGTTAACTGTTAAATGAAAGAGTTACCATTAAGTAATGTGTTTCATTAAGCTGGAATTAAAGTTAAACGCTATAAATAATTGCCTTCATAATGGCAACCTTTGAGGTGGGTTGCAAAGCCCTACCAAAGTGTAAACTGAAACACTACAGCGAATGTCGCGGTCATGATGCATTACACCGAAGAACGGAAACTAATAAGGTTACACGATCCAGTGCCCCGACCTGGGCGAAGTTCGTTCAAAGCGCAACCGACGCATCCTGCCGTCGAAAGTCGTCCAAACTCTGCCGAAATTTATTAACATAGCGTGTTCCGGGGCTAAATATGAGATAACCGCGGTAAACATCTAACGATTTTGTAGTCCCTCGACACTGAATAAATTGCATAAAATAGTGCAACATTCTCCCGATGTGTATAAAGGAACGTTCGAAGCCGAAGAAAGTCATTGTTTAAAATAATACAAAGGTCCCCGCTGATTTACTCCGAACATATAAACTCCATTGTACGTTCTTTGAGAATGCCGCCAGTATCTTCTTTGTTTTAATATGGGCTTTGTATGTAACTAACCCTCTTGCGTTCCGTTAGGGAAGATAAATTTTCTCTTCCGCGCAAACTGTTTCTGCGGAAAACGCAACGGAAAAACCTTATCTTTACGAACTGCGAAATTTATAATTAGGTACTTTTTACAAGTCATATTGAAAGCATAATAGCTACTCTTTTTACGTTCTCATAAGACCATTGCTTCATAAAACAATTTTGCTTTCAAAAAATATATGAAATTGATATTCTCAATCAACTTTTTGAAAGTTAACTTCCTGGTAGCTGATTTTTTCCTAGGATACTCATGGAGAGTCTGTAAAAAAATTTACAAATCCCTATGCAACTAATCACTTAATCATGAAACAGTACCTACTACCCAAGCAGTAATAATCAAATGTTTAGTAATTTTCCAATCTAATCTGATGTCGTACAAGATGGTCTTATAAAACTTCTATCGTATGTACTCTACAGAGTGATTCAGATTTAATCTTGAAAACTTTAGGAAAGATAACAATGGCGCTACTGCCAGTTTAAGTAAGTAGAGAAGCTATCAGAAGGGGATAAGACTGTTCAACAAAATGGCACTTTCTTTCATGAACTGTCCAAAACGCTTCGTTTCGTGTCAAATTAAATTATCTTTTAATCCAATGCCCTGGATGATATTTCTATCCAGTAAAAAAAATGGAAATCAACCATAAATATGCCAGTATTTCAGTCATTCATAAGTAAAAGTGTGGCATTCACTAAATCTGACATGGCTACCTCATTCCTGTTATGGACAATCTGTTTTCTATAATATACTTGAGCAATAAGGTCGTCTCCTAAAGCTTCTCTATTTAACTTCATCACCTGGCTGCGATATCTCCAAATAAAAGTTTATACCAAATCGTAAATAATTATCTGGTTCCAAAATGACACTGCGGATTTTGGATTTCCTCCTTACCGTGAGGACTCACAAGAAATGGATTAGTTAATCAAGCCTGTCTTCCCATTACACGCCCATATGGTGTTATTCGAGACGGAGGCCTTAGGAATTTGCAGCTACGCTGGTTATTAAATATCGAAGGTGTTATGCAGAAGACTGGAGGCATTCCTCTTCCTAGACTCCAAAAGCGAAGCTATCTTTTCGGTACCTCCATCCTCCATCATAGTTGGAAATATTCAGAAATTAAAGGCGAGTGATCCTCCAACGGCCTATTGGAAAGAGCATGACCACTTAGCGGAGGTACTGAGAACGCTCTCAAAGCTCAGCCATGGTGGATGCAACGATATGGACTTCCTTAGGGAAATGCAATCGCGGACAGTCAATTTACCTGAACTCTAGAAATATAGAAGCAGCTGCAAGAAAAATGAATTAATCTCCAATACTGCAGACTTGTCCGACTACCGGACTACGATACAAAATAGATTGTAGTCTCTATAACGTGAACGTCCCATTACATGATCACCCCTATACGTGAACACCTGGGTTGCGTTCACAAAACATACCTCCGAGTGCACCTTTCACTCAAGATTTTTAACTTATTTTGTGTCTCGCTCATCTGTCTTGTGTTTACATTATTTCCATGACAACGGTCGCACTTTTCACAACCCACTTTTAAGTAGGGTGTAGTATTTTTTGCTATGGAAATCACACCTGATTTAGCCTTTTCTTAATTCTTGGATGAGAAACAAAATACATGAACTCATTTATGCAAGCCTGCAATATTAACCGAGAATAACTCTAGAGTGCCTTTTATGAACACGGCCCTGGTTTGGATACTATGCTTGTTCTAAAACGTGAACGATATTGTTGCAAGTACGGCTCTGTGTCAATAATTTCGATTACGCCCCTGTTGTTACCAAAAGAAAAAGGAGGTGGCGCTGCGGAATGAGTGTCGAAAAAACTATTTAAAGAGTGGTTGTCAAAAATAAAATAAAATGGAAGTTGTAAGCTCTGTCATTAATATACGTTTATCTACGTGTTTCATAACAGCTATGTTATGTAACTCATTTGGGTTGTATAATGAGACCTATTATAACACTAGTTATATAATGAAAAAAATTATCAGTTATTATTATGCGATTACTATGGATTTGCGCTACAACCAGGCTATTGCAATTTTCGCTTACTGATGGCTTCCTACAATATTTTTTAACACAAAATCTTTTAAGCGGACACTAAATCGCGCACTATACACTTTACGTTTCGCAGCCGTTCGACTGCTTCGTCAGAAGTGAAAAATATGTTGTCAAAATAAACAAGGTTGTCAACGGAAACTGAAAAAGTAACTTGATTTTTTTTTTATATATATATTATATTTATTTTTTAATCTAAAAATAATTTGAACATTACAAATGTTAGAAAATTGACAGATCTATGTTCTATTTAAGGAATCGAGAAAACTACAAAATGTATCGTTTAAATTTGCAAAATCAGTACGTTTATTAATAGAATTCGACGACATTTTTATTTTACACATTTCAATAAAACGTCTTTTGAAAATATTAGACTCGTAATATAAAATGTTAGTATTTTCAAAATCAAAATTATGGTCATTTTCTAATGAATGTTCTACAAGCATTGAATGATTTTGATTATTTTTTTGAATATGATATTTATGTTGGTCTAGACGTTTTTTTTAAACAAGCCAAAATTTAAAAAAACGTCTAGACCAACATAAATATCATATCCAAAAAAATAATCAAAATCATTCAATGCTTGTAGAACATTCATTAGAAAATGACCATAATTTTGATTTTGAAAATACTAACATTTTATATTACGAGTCTAATATTTTCAAAAGACGTTTTATTGAAATGTGTAAAATAAAAATGTCGTCGAATTCTATTAATAAACGTACTGATTTTGCAAATTTAAACGATACATTTTGTAGTTTTCTCGATTCCTTAAATAGAACATAGATCTGTCAATTTTTTAACATTTGTAATGTTCAAATTATTTTTAGATTAAAAAATAAATATAATATATATATAAAAAAAAAATCAAGTTACTTTTTCAGTTTCCGTTGACAACCTTGTTTATTTTGACAACATATTTTTCACTTCTGACGAAGCAGTCGAACGACTGCGAAACGTAGAGTGTATAGTGCGCGATTTAGTGTCCGCTTAAAAGATTTTGTGATACAAATTTCATCGGACAAGAACCAACTGTAAATATTTTTTAAATTAATAAAAATAAAAACCATGTTGCAGGAGTAGATAAAACGTTGTATATTACAAGTGTGATACTGCATCATTATAATATTCGTGCTCTCATCGCACTCATATTATAATGATATCTCTATTTCACTTGTAATATAAATAACTATTATAAAATCGAAGAGTACGTCTACGTATTTAACTATTTAGACTTAAGAATCAGATTCCCCCACAGCCGACGATACGTAACACTTTGACAGTTCGGTGGAAATTGTTTTAATCAGGACCCGATCTAGTTCTTCCGCCGCTCTGGGCAAAAATGATTTTTGCCGCCCCTTACATATTATTATAAATAATTACTTTAAAATATTATTTTTGATAGTGAATAATGTTTTTTGTTGGTAGTTGTTGAAATAATAAAAGCCTTTTATTGTGTGGAAAAATTAATGTTTATGAAAAGGAAGTAACAAAACAATATAAAAATATTGGTAAGAGGTAGGTACCTATTTTTTAAACCAAAGAAACACAACTCGTAAAGTATTTTATAAAATCAACAAAAAAAACAACACAAAACCAAAACCACAAAATACATTAAAAAATTTTAAATACAGTTTCAACTTAAAAAAAAATCTAACTTTCTTCTCCAAAATTTCACTAGTTCTTTAGTTAAAGATAATTTTCAAAATTCAATTAATTGTCAAAATTTTACTAGTTCTTTAGTTAATGATGTAACCTCTGATAAGTCCAACTCTCAAAATTTAGTTTATTGTCAAAATTTACAAAATTCTCTAAATTTTACTAGTTCTTTAGTTAATGTTGTAGCCTCGGATAAGTCCACTAGTCTCAATTGTAATCTTGGATTAGATTCTAGCCATTTAGATAAGAATTTAGTAGATAACTGTGATTTTAAAAGAGAAAATGTCCCATCAGGGGAGGTTGTGGCCACTCCCAGCGAAAACATGTACGTTTATTCAACGTTAATTTTACGTTGTGACGGTGGAAATAACGTTATTCGTTGAATAATGCAACGTTGTTTTTTGGTTGAATTAGCAACCATAATTATACCACGTTTGTATAACGTGTTTTTTAACGATCAGTTAAATATGGACGTAATTATAACGTGAAATAAATATGTAATAATTTTGTCTTTTTAAGACGTGATTTATACTATGAGTAATTGCAATGTATCTACCGTATGTTGATTACCATATCTTTTCAACGTTAATTCAACATCTACTATTCTACGTAATAAATAAGAAAAAAATTAACGAAACTAATACGTTAGATAAATCATAATTTACAACTAAATTTTTAACTCACGTTTTATAACGTTATTTTAACGTATACCGAATAAATATGCGCTACAAAACGTGATGTTGACGTTAGAAAACACTTAATTTTACAGTGATTTTCTACCGTGTTTCACACCTTTGAATTCTAATTTTACTAAAAATCTCTGAAATGTGAGGTTCTTCTCCATACTTGGCAGCTTTGAAATGAAACGAACCAGGTATGAAAAATACTGCTGATTTGCACATACGAGTCAACCATAACCTCTTTTTAAGTTGACGTAATCTGTCAATTTTTTTTAAGTTAGTTTGAATTTGATGCCCAAAATCTGTGATTAAAAATACTAAAGAAAATTACGATTTGTAAAAAAATTCTTGGAACAGGTCAATTTTTATTTTTAATGGCGCATATTACAAAGGGACTTTTTTAACTTTTCAATTATTTGGAGGGGTGAAACGACCCCTAACTATGTTTTTTTTTAATGGAAGGATATGTTGAAAAAATTGGGAATACAGCTACGTTTTATTTTTTTATTTTTCTTTAGCAGTAAAAGGTAAAAAATAAAAAAAGAATTTTTTTACTGTTTAAGAAAAATTAAAAAATAAAAACGTAGCTGTATTCCCAATCGAACAAGCTTTAAGAAAAAAAATTACTCAACATACCCTTCCATTAAAAAAAAATACTTAGGGGTTGTTTCATCCCTCCAAATAATTGAAAAGTTAAAGAAATCCTTTTATAATATGCGCCATAAAAATAAAAATTGACCTGTTCCAAGAATTTTGCTACAAATGGCAATTTTCTAAGTTACAGAATTTATTCCAGTTAAACTTTCCACTCTGTATAATTGTTAACGGGGTCACTTTGCTGAACTACAGATAATGGATTAATTGCGCGGGACAGTCGATTGGGGACCGAGCGGGAAGGTGGCCCAATAGCGAAGGGTGCTCAATAAAGCCTAAAAGTGGTGCGGTGGTTTTTCTGAAGAGGACCTTCCTTTTTAGAGCCGAGAACCGGGACAAAGTAAGCAAGTCTTTGTTATTCGGGTAAACTACCCCCAAGTGCCTTTAGCCTATACCTGGACGAAACCGTGTACCGACAGCTACGTGTACCCCAACAGCTGAATTTATTGCAAGCGCAAAGAGAGCGTGACAATATTGCGGTGTTTATGAGCAGCATGTAATTTTTTTTAAATTTTCATAAAGAAATAATTTTGTAAATAATAAAGTAAATTGAGAGTACTGTATTAAATGTGTTTTGTCGAATATTTTAAGTTAGTGTAAATATTTTTAGAAATAGGCGATTTAGAATTACATGTTTATTATAAATAAATTATTTAGAATTTTTGAAATGTATATACAAAGAAAATAAGCTTAGGATTGTAATAATTAGAAAAAATGATTTAATGATGTTATGACAATATGGATGTTGGAAGCAGAGTTGGGAAAACTACGTGTAAAAAATATTTTCTACATTACATTACGTCTAAACGTAATTTTTATGTAGTTAAATGTAATTTTTACACGCGTAGTTTATGTGAAATGTCACATTTTGAGAGGTCACCAATTGGCTTAGCGGTCTAGCCTAGCCGACTTGGAAAGTCGTGTCACTCGGCGGCGTGGGTTCGAATTCCACCATTAGCCATGTATGTTTGATCAGTCTAATGATTTAGACCGACCCAGCTTTAATACACGTCGTAATTAACTGATTCAACGTTACACGTGGACATTGCCGCGACATTTCTTCGTTGTTTCAACGTAACCATAACACACGAATTCAACGTTTGTTACATGTTATTCTACAACGTTTTTTATACGTATGTGTGCACTGGGATTTAACGTTGAAATACCGTGGACAAAGACGTTTAAAAGAACTTGATTCGAGCGTTGTTAAAACGTATCAATAACACACGAATTCAACGTTGATTAATTGTTATTCTACAACGTTTTTTACACGTGGACAGAGACGTTTAAAAGAAATTGATTGCCGCGACATTTTTTCGTTGTTTCGTTGTTATAATGATAATAATATTTTTGTACCACATATTAATTCCACTGAAAGTCCACTCTCAGCTCATAATCTTAATTATCACGTTGAACATATTTTTAATGGTCCTGTGACACAAGTCCACCAATTTCACAATCGTTTCATTAATCTATCGAATACTTCGTTCACTACCGCTGAAATTGATTTACTTAACAAAGGTCCAAAATGTTCACCTCATTTTAAGCTTAACAACCAACATTTAAAACATCTTATGATAAACATGTAGGCCAACATTGAAAAATTTGAATTTTTTTATGGTGACAATGTTAGATTTAGATGTTCTAATATTATTAATTCATTCACCGACCGCCAGTCTTCGTTTTCACAGTCTAAAACTTGTTTAAAATCTAAAATCACAGACAATAATTTAATAGTAAGCAAAGCCGATAAAGGCCATTGCCTCATCATAATGAACAAGTCTGATTATATTGACAAAGTTGAGACTTTCCTTGATAATGATATTTTTCTATTATTAATAAAGACCCTTCTATTAAATTTAATAAATTGGTAAATTTAAATCTACTGATAATAATGTTTCTTTCCTTCAGAATAAACAACTTATTCTTATGAACCCCGTGGTACCACGGTTATATGGGTTACCCAAAATTCATAAAAAAAGGTTTCCCCATCAGACCTGTTGTTAGTTATATCAATTCTCCGGTATCAAAATTAGCTTGCTTAATTGATTCTACTTTGAGGAATTCCTTGAATTTATCTCACATTTATACAATTAAGAATTCTATGGAACTCATTCAAAAGCTGAATAACTGTCATTTATCACCAGATTGTATACTCATTTCTCTCGACGTCACCAATCTTTTTACCTCTGTACCTATCACTGAATGTCTTAACTTGGTCAATATGCTACCAGTTGATGGTAATTTGAACGATTATGAAATACAATGCCTCATGGATTTACTAGATTTGGTACTTGAACAAAATTTCTTCCACTTTAATAATAAATTTTATACCCAAAAGGATGGACTTGCTATGGGATGCAATCTTTCCCCCCTTCTTGCTGACATTTTTATGAATTCTCTCGAAACTGAATTTTTTAAATCAGGGAATACTTTAGCTAATAATATTAAATTTTACGCTAGGTACGTGGATGATATCTTGATCGTTTGGCAGGGTGACGTTACTTCTGCTTCCCTATTGTTAAACCATTTCAATACCCTTCATCAAAACATCAAATTTACTTTAGAAGTTGAACATGATAATAGTATTAACTTTCTCGACATTACCATCACCAGATTTTTACAATCATTTTCTTTTAAAATTTTTAGAAAACCTACTAATACTGATGCTGTTATTAGTTTTAACTCAAATCACTCTATACAACATAAACTGTCCGCTTTTGTAGCTTTTTTCCATAGAGCTTTTGCTGTACCCATGAATTACGCCAATTTCGCTGGTGAAATCAAAATTATCCTTCAAATAGCTTACAATAATGATTTCCCTTCAGGCATTATTAAAAAACTTTATCACAAAATTCGTAATAAATTAATTAATAAATCCGTTTATCCTACTCAGCATGACATTTCCTCGGTTTCGAATTTCTCTTATGCTAGTATACCTTATGTTGGTCCGATTTCTGATAAATTAAGAAAATCTCTTAACCACCTTGAAGACGTTAAAGTCACTTTTTCAAATAATTCTAATATTTTGTCCTTACTCAGTAATACAAAGGATAAAGTTGATTTCATGAGGAGGAGTGGTGTCTATTCTTTGAAATGTGGTGATTGTAATTCTATATACATAGGCCAAACAGGTAGATGTCTGTCTACTCGTTTAAATGAACATTTAGCTTCTGCCAGATTGGGTAAAACCAATTCGAATTTTGCTAATCATATCATTGAGACTGGTCATAATAATACTGCCAAGCATGAGATCAAATTGATCCACCAATTACCTAAAAGTCTTAAACTCAACGTTGCGGAAATTTTAGAAATTTTTTTACACGGGAAGGATTGTAACGTCATTTTGTTGAACGATCAGATCCGATTTTCTCATCTTAACTTTTTTGAATCCATTAATTGGAAAAAATTTAATTAATTTGATGGCCTCAATTTTCTCTTTTTCCATTTTCTCGAAAGGGATTGATATTTTAACTTTTATTTTAATATCATGAGTTTAACTTGTTTGTGATGTAACTTCCAGCTTTTAGCTTTTTATAATTGTGATTTACGATTAGTTCGGTTCGCTTTTCCAAATCTCTGTATTTATTAAGCCTTCTGCTTCGATTTGTCATTTCTACCTCTTTTTTCATAAAAATTTTTCGAATTTAACTTAGTTTTCAAAAGGGAAAATTAATATAAATAAATTTTGTGACCCTCCTGGGGACTTAACTTTTCATGTAACTTAGGTTGGCAATAGGCCTTACCCTATGTCGTCGCACTGTCTTTTGACTTTAGTTTAGAAATGGCTACGCCTGCGGATTCGACTTAATTAGGTTTTTAATAAATTTTTCTACTTTTAGCAGTAATTTCATAAGTATTTTTTAAACTTTGTAGTTTTGATAATGGAATTTGTGAAATTTTAACCTAGATTTTATAGTGACTCGAGGCTTCTTTTCGACAATATTTGTTCAAAAAATGTATTTGAAATTTATTCATAATATGGTGCCAGAAACTGTAGATGAAGTTCCTCTGGAGATACGAGTGATATGTGGTGGTTATACGTGCATTTGGTGCATTTTCAACGTAATGTGCGGGATTTCTTAACAGTTCACTGTGACAGCGGTGTAGGTCATTTTAAAAATTCTCCGGATGCCCAAAAGCTAAAGCTAATGTAGTAGCTAATATGAATACTAGCAGTGGTATTGAAAAATTATTTGAACCATGTACAATAACAGCTAGAGTAAATGGGGTAGAAGGTAAGATATTGCGAGATAGTTCTGCAAGTTACAACTGCATACATGCTGATATAATTAAGACGAATGATTATAACGGAAAATGTATAAATGTAAGAGGAATTTTAAGTGAAGAATGTGTAACTTTACCAGTAGCAAAAGTAGAATTGAGTTTCCCGGAAAACGGAAACTTAGTTACTGAAGCAGCAGTCTCAAACCAATTACCTATTGGCTATTTTTATCTTTTGTCAAACAGAACTTGGGAAATGTTAAGTGAAAAGAAAGATAGCTTAATCCAACAAGTATTTGCATTAACAATATCAAAGGCAAAAATATTGTTAAAGCAAACAGAGGGAAATATTAGAAAGGAAGAAAAGCGAGAGAAAGATATGTCGGAAGATGAAGCTTCTAAATCAAAAAAGGAACAAGAGAATAATAGTGAGGAAAATGTAACGGAAGAAAACCGGGAAGAAAATGTAGGAAATAATGAAAATTTATCAATTCCTGAGTCGAATGTAGACTTTTAGATATCACAAAGTTGAAACCTACAACACTAAAATTAACGCAAATAGAGTTAATCTTAAAGAATATTTTAAAATCTCTGAAAATAAAAATTAGATTAATGGTGCTAAATTCTATATTTCGCAAGGAATTTTGCATAGACGATTGTTACGGTTGAAAAATTCATTTAAGTTATTCATAATATCCTTCCGAACACCCTGTATTAACGTGGGAATCTAACGGCCTACGTGCCTATCGTCGCATTTCACCATATTGTGCAATATTGCGTTAGGTAGATTATGCGTTGTTATTCAGCCATACAGTATATCTCCATTTCACTCGGTTCACTAGATAGATCTGTTTTCAAACTAACGACTCCCTTCTGAACTTGTGGAAGGAGAAGCAAAGCAGTGGTCGCTTCGTTCAGTCTCACATCAAAGCTTCCAGCGTGCGGCTCGTTTTTTCGTGAACTTTGCTTTTGTGCTCCTTTTCACGAGCGTATGTGAAGGAAGACGGAATCGGAATTTCTTCGAGATTTGTACTCGTACGTGGAGAGCATCTTAAGCTCGTCAAATAGTTTTTCCAAGCCTTTCCACGAAATAAGGAATTGGTATGTCATGTGACCTTCTTGCGACCATAACGAAACGTAACACGCATTTTCTTCCATTAGGCTTCTAGCTCGAGTTCCTGGGGCAGTTTTACCTATCTGGTATAACCAGGATAACCTTTGAGGACGTAAGAAAAGGCTGGTTTCCGGTTTTTGGTCCGATCGAAGTTTCGCAACTCGAACTCGACTTCCCCCCGTCAATGAAAATGGGCTAAACCTACAAGACGACGTATTTGTGACGGCATTACCGCAACATCGACTAACCACCGTAAGAGGACGCTCCGACCCTGTTGACGCTGACTGTTGGGATTTAATTATCAAGGTCGGATTTCTCTAATTATTGTTATTGATTCAATTGAGTTGATTCACATTACCGCGGTGTTGCTTTATTCACCGTGCTTTTGTTCATTAAGTTAATCACACTACGCAATATCTGTGACCGAGGAACAGATCTGTTCGGTCGGATTGATTTTAATTTAACCTCGTTTTCACATTATTGGGACCCCTTGCAGGCAAAGTTAGTGTATGAGAAGTTGCCTCATGCAACATCGGGCGGACTCGACACCTTTCGGCGGACTGACGTATGCGAGATACCCGTCAAGTAGGCTTCAAAATTCATGGATTACATTTTATGCATTTTAAACCTTGTACCAGTTTTTTTCGGCGGTAACCGTACGTTTTTTCTTTCCGGGTTGTTTCTTTCATATTAAAGGCGCTACATGCAATTCCGTTTCGTAAAAATGCATTGGAAATGCCCTATACTGAAACGGAAAGATCGTACGAATGCATTGGGGGGACTCTCGTGACGTCAGTCCTCGCACCCCACCACCGAGAGTTGGCGTTCGGCTTTTAGCATGTAAATTCGGGCGCATGAGACAACTTCCCATATACTAACTCTGCCTTGCAGGGCCAAATTTGTACTGGTGTAATATTTCTTTCAATATTTAATTCCTGAGCAATTTAAATAAAAAGAAGTGTGCTCAGCTGGTGCTTTTTATTTTATTCGCTTTGCCCACCTTTCGCTTTGGGGTTACGTCGAACCTCCCTTCTCCAAGAGCTTTGCCGGAGCAGTGCTGGAGAAACTCTGTCCCTCGCACAAATTTGCTGACCTACAGGTAGGTAGCACGATTTGTTGACAAGTTAGGGAGAAATTATGAATAAGTAGTTATCCCTACAAAATTGAAAACAAAACTATTAGATATTGCTCATGACAATATATGGATGGGATATCTATCGTATAACAAAACCATCGAAAGGCTGAAACTAAATTATGAGTGGAATCAAATGGCCAAAGATCTAAATATGAAAATAAAATGTTGTGATGTTTGCATACGAGTTGTAAAATCAACTGATAAGAAAAAAGCACCAATGTGCCGAGTTCCAATAATCACTGAACCTTTTAAAAGAGCGAAAGTGGATATAAGTAATTGGGCCGATGATTAAAACAGAAAAGGTAAATCGCTATTTATCAACTCTAGTATGCAGTGCGACAAGGTTTCCAGAAGCTCTTCCCTTACAAGTAACAGATTCAGAGTCAGAAGTTAGAGATCTTTTGAATATATTTCCTAGAGTAGGATTTTGTGATCAATGTAGAATTAAAATAATACACATATCATCCTTAATCAAATGTATTGGAAAGATTTCACGGCGTAGTTAAAAGAATATTAAGAACTTTATGCTACGAACATGGTAAAGAGTGAGATGAATGATCAAGTATTATTCGTTATGATAAGTGCTCCTCATGCAACCCATGGATTCAGTCCAGCTGAACTTTGTTATAGACGACAAATGGTTAAAGAATTGCGGGTTGGTAAAGACACAAATGAACCTGTGGTGAGCTATGTTTTAAATCTATTGGAACGTTTAAAGAAAATGCAAAAATGGAAGCTCAGAATAGATCCAAAAATATTATAATGAAAAAACAAAAAAGGCAAATTATTAAGTTGGAGATACTGTAATGTTGTGTAAAAATGCACAAACCAATAAACTACAGATGCAACGGACAGAACATAAGAAAATTGTAAAAAGAAATTCTGAAACCAATTATGTAATAGAAGAACCTTCAGGAAGAAGAAAACAAATAATAGTCCATGTAAATTTATTAACTCCGTTCTACGAAAAAGCTGAAGTGGTGACCTTGATTTTAACGCCTCCTGGTGCAAAAATGCTAAAAACAAAATTACAGTGAGACAAGAAGAAAGAGTTATCATTCCAAAGACTGAAAGCACTATTAAGTTGAAAGCTCCAAATTTTCATCGGGAATTTATACTGCAAACTGATTGTTCTAAACGTGAAATAGGAGTGACACTGTCACGTCTTGATGAGAATAATGAAGAACATCCAGTGCAGTATTTAAGTAAAGAGCTTACCGATAGAGCTAGTGAATTAGAATGTGCTGCTTTAGTATGGGCTGTGGGAAAATTGAGACCTTATTTATATCTTAGTCATTTTACAGTCGAAACTGACCATTGTCCATTAACGTGGATCTCCGCTCTGATGGATGAGCTGACGAGTAAAAATTTAGATAGGATCTGAATCGTTCTGATATGCAAAGCGCATAAAATAAAAATGCTAATTGAGAGTATGCCATTTCGATATCGATTTGTCGGTCGAGCCAATAAACAGAGGATTACATGTGGTTTATTAATTGTATTTAAATCCAGTGTGATGACCATATAATTACTTTAATGACCATACGAACAAACAAAAATCCTATATTAAGATATGGATGGAGAGCATTGGGTTCAACTTCTAGAGATATTTTTGGACCATTCAAAAAATTCTTGGTAGGAAATAATTTGCATTTAATGAAGATGTAATGATGGATATTGGTACTGATGAATATTGTGCAAAATTAGATAGATACTGGTATTGAAGGATATTGTGCAAAATTGACTACATCATCAACCGAAAGAATTTTTTTTCACGGGAATTTGGAAGCTACCCTGATGACGAAAGCAACGTATTTTAAAAGAAGACTGTTACTTAAAAAATTGGTATACTTATATGTTATTTTATAATTTGTACCGATTTGGTAAATACAAGTTAAGATTGAAGCGCCTTGTTATAATATCTCTTTATTAATCTTCTAACAGTATAAAGAAATAAATTTTGTTAAGTATAAGTTATAACGTAATTAAAAAAAAAAACTTGGTTTGTTCTTTAAATAGGCTATTAATTCACTTAATGAACTTTCTTATCCGCTATATTTACTGTTTCAAATTACGAGCTTCTGTATCTTTAGAAAAATGTTTCTTTCGAGCGAGTAGCCTTCGAGGAGAAACCGTGTGGCTCAAACGAAAAATTGCATTTTTCGCTTAATGAATGCAAAACACGCAACGTTTACTCTATTAACCGAGGCACTCGCTCACACAAGAGAGTCAGATTTCCTCGAATTAATTTGCAGCATAAATTTCGTATACGAGTGACATCAAGTGAGGCGGGAGAATTACGCCTTAATTACTTTAATATCTGTTTAAGAGCCATGATGAGTTTTAAATAGACCTGAACGCTTTCGGTGCCCTTATTTCCCCCCTCGTGCGCGGCTCTTACATTTATTACACATATTAAAGACTCACGAGAGCAGCACAATTTATGGCGCTGATTAGTACTGCGATTTATTGCTGAGAAATTTAATGGTAAAGTTAATTTGAATGATTCAAGTCTGCATATAATTGTGGAATTAAGTTACGGTTTTATTGGTATCTTCTCGATCTTCCGACTTCAAGATTAACCGGATATTCACAAAATTGCCAATTTCCTTTGAAAATACTGCCGTCTGACCGAAATGCTCCCAAAAGCCTCCCCAGCGAAAACACGTACGTGTAAAAAACGTTGTAAAATAACATGTAACCAAACGTTGAATTCGTGTGGTATTGTTACGTTGAAACAACGAAAAAATGTCGCGGCAATCAATTTCTTTTAAACGTCTCTGTCCACGTGTAAGAGACGTTGTAGAATAACAATTAATCAACGTTGAATTCGTGTGTTATGAATACGTTTTAACAACGCTCGAATCAACTTCTTTTAAACGTTTTTGTCCACGGTATTTCTACGTTAAATCCCAGTGCATACATACGTATAAAAAACGTTGTGGAATAACATGTAACAAACGTTGAATTCGTGTGTTATGGTTACGTCGAAACAACGAAAAAATGTCGCGGCAATGTCCACGTGTAACGTTGAATCAGACAATTACGACGTGTATTAAAGCTGGGGGTCTAAATCATTAGACTGAACAAACATACATGGTTAATGGTGGACTTCGAGAACCCACGCCGCCGAGTGACACGACTTTCCAAGTCGGCTAAACTAGACCACTAAGCCATTTGGAGATCCCAGTTCCGTATCGCTTCCGTAATAAAGCCGAACCGGGGACTTTAACTACAATAACTACGCGCCGCCCTCACTCGTTCAATTTCCGAACTCTTTACTACCTACAGTTTCCTTCTAACATCCGTATTATCATAACATCATTAAATCAATTTTTCTAATTATTACAATCCTAAGCTTATTTTCTTTGTATATACATTTCAAAAATTTTAAATTATTTATTTATAATAAACATGTAATTCTAAATCGCCTATTTCTAAAAATATTTACACTAACATAAAATATTCGACAAAACACATTTAATACAGTACTCTCAATTTACTTTATTATTTACAAAATTATTTCTTTATGAACATTTAAAAAAAATTACATGCTGCTCATGAACACCGCAGTGGAGTGGAAAGTTTAACTGGAATAATTTCTGTAACTTAGAAAATTGCCATTTGTAGCAAAATTCTTGGAACAGGTCAATTTTTATTTTTATGGCGCATATTATAAATGGATTTCTTTAACTTTTCAATTATTTGGAAGGATGAAACAACCCCTATTTTTTTTTAATGGAAGGGTATGTTGAGTAATTTTTTTTTCTTAAAGCTTGTTCAATTGGGAATACAGTTACGTTTTTATTTTTTTATTTTTCTTAAACAGTAAAAGGCGAAAAAATAAAAAATAAATTTTTGACTAGAACGATTTTAACGCATCAGATGTTCAAATGCTCGCCACCTCTCACTTGACAATACCCTAATCGATTATAAATTCCATCCCTAACAGTTTGTAACATTTCCGGCGTTACTCTCCTAATTTCATGCAGAATTTGAAGTTCTGAAGTTCTGCTATGTCGTTTGGTTTAGTCACATAAACTTTACTTTTTAAATACCCCCATAAAAAGTCTAAAGGGGTGAGATCTGGAGATCTTGTTGGCCACTCAATCGGTCATCGGTCATCTTCTTCCTATCCACCTATTGGGAAAAACTTCAGTGAGGTAATTACATACAATTAAAATTTAGCGCATTGGCAGCGCCATCTATTGGCTGCACGCAACAATACGATACCATATGGAATGCTTATTTCTTCTCATCAAATAATAAAAATGGAGTTCCTGAATTTTTGGCATTAAAAACGGTTTTAGTAAAAAAATTCTTTTTTTTGTTTTTTACCTTTTACTGCTAAAGAAAAATAAAAAAATAAAACGTAGCTGTATTCCTAATTTTTTCAACATATCCTTCCATTAAAAAAAACATAGTTAGGGGTCGTTTCACCCCTCCAAATAATTGAAAAGTTAAAAAAGTCCCTTTGTAATATGCGCCATTAAAAATAAAAATTGACCTGTTCCAAGAATTTTTTTTACAAATCGTAATCTTCTAAGTTACAGAATTTATTCCAGTTAAACTTTCCACTCTGTATACAGCTGTCCCCAATGAGTATTCGTGACAATATGTATGTATAATTGATTGACTATTGCGTTCTTTAGTATTTTTAATCACAGATTTTGGGCATCAAATTCAAACTAACTTAAAAAAATTTGACAGATTACGTCAACTTAAAAAGGGGTTGTGGTTGACTCGTATGTCCAAATTAGCAGTACTTACAATTCATACCTGTTTCGTTTCATTTCAAAGCTGCCAAGCATGGAGAAGAACCTCATATTTCATAGATTTTTAGTAAAATTAGAATTCAAAGGTGTGAAACACGATAGACAATCACTGTAAAATTAAATGTTTTCTAACGTCAACATCACGTTTTGTAAGCATATTTATTCGGTATACGTTAAAATAACGTTATAAAACGTGGGTTAAAAATTTAGTTGTAAATTATGATTTATCTAACGTATTAGTTTCGTTAATTTTTTTCTCATTTATTACGTAGAATAGTAGATGTTGAATTAACGTTGAAATGATGTGGTAATCAACGTATGGTAGATACATCGCATTTATTCATAGTATAAATCACGTCGTAAAAAGACAAAATTGTTACGCATTTATTTCACGTTATAATTACGTCCATATTAAACTGATCGTTAAAAAACACGTCATACAAACGTGATATAATTATGGTTGCTAATTCAACCAAAAAACAACGTTGCATTTTTCAACGAATAACGTTATTTCCACCATTACAACGTGAAATTAACGTTGAATAAACGTACATGTTTTCGCTGGGTCGAGAATAAAATAAGTTGATGATCTTAAAACACACCGGAAAGTAGTAAGAAGCCTAGGTATTACTTTCTGTTAAGTTTTGATGTTATGATCAACTCGTGAAGGCAAAGCGATCCTAAAAAAATTATTAAAATACATTAACTTCTTCTATTTTTGTCAACAGTTACGATACTTATAGTGCATTTAGCAAAAGATGAAATGTATTTTTGTTGGTTTTCAAGAAACTTATTCTCTATATTTAAACCAAGGAATAATTTAATCGTGATCTTCCGATTATTCTTTTGAAATAAACTAAGGCTAGTAATAGCGTAATAGTTTAGATGTTAATAAAAGCCCTGAAATTCATTATTTTATTATTATTTATATTATAAAGAGTCTCCTTTATTCTCTGTCAAGATATTATAAACAAGTTTTTTCTTCTGCACATGTAATACGTTTTTATAAGAAAGTTATTTGAGAATGGTACAATGTGTACAATGACTAAAGTTTTTCATTGTTTTTCAGATAAACTTTTTTATATTCTAAAAAGCGGATTCTTTCCGAGGGAGATCTGTTACTGCTGACACATTCCTTCTTTTTCAGTATTCGCCTCAGTTTATGGACAAGATTATCAATTGAACTTCATGTACGATTTTTCCAAGGACAGTAATAAAACTCTCCGTCCTTCGTTAATCGTAATGTTGGAAAACTTCAGTATCTTAGGACGGATTTTATTATCTTAAACCATTAAAGATTAACGTAACACTGTTTATACAAAATCAAAAGAAAATTATATTTTGCGACAGAGAGCGCAGAGAAAAGTCAGTGGTTGCATTTAAAAAAATTAAGTTATTGATTGTTGAAAACTATCAACTTCTGTGGATCAACTGTAAACTCTGTAAAGTATACGATTTATCTTTTATCATCTTCATCTTTGTGATCAAACAGTGAAAAGTACAATTGAAGAGTGGAAATTCACAAGGGTCTAAGTGCCAAAAAAAGGACACTGAGATACTACATAAAATATGTCTAGAACATAAAATAAAATTAAAATCTTTCTTGAAAATTTTTATTAAGTAAAGAAAACAAAAATTAATGAACACATTGTTACACATTTAAAAAAAATGACAAATACACCCCTAGACAGGTGTTGCCTGAAATTTTCTGGAAATGGCATTAGACCCTTTTGAATTTCCACTCTTCAATTCTCTGTCATTTTTAGTCTTTGAAATATTCCAATTTATTGTATTCACTGCAATCTTCAAAATAAAAAAAATAAAAATTGAATATCGTCAAAACAGTAACTTTTAGCCCTGAAGTATGTAGTTACAAATGATGCAGAATTGAACGGGGAGTCCAAAAATATAATAATAAGTTGGGTGTTCGTTTAAAATGAGAAAGTTAGTGTCGACTTCCGGTAGAACCGGAAGTACGCAATAGCTAATTTTGTAGTAGTATTGATTACATAGTTCGTGATTGATTATTACCATGTACAAACTTTAAATGATCTGTAAGGCGTAGTTTTCACTCACCGTGAATATCCCTGTATAAACAGCAATTTCGATTAGTAAAGAACGAGGGAGATTTTTTTATTTTATGTCAAAGGTTTTTCGAAGTACATAGTTGTATATTTCAACAATAATACTATTTGACTTCTACAATTATTCTAGACCTTAACTTGAAACATTAATTTATCTGAATTATCTTGAAATTTCTGTTTGGGTTAGGTACCGATTTTTCAAGAATTTGGTTTGAACCGAGAAATAAATTTTAACACTTTAATAATTTATTTGGATTACCTAATTCAAAATTAGAATATACTCAGAGTGAATTAAAATAAGGTAAAACATTAAGTTGTTGGCGATAATTAATTTTAGGAATTACTGCTTTAAAATTTATTCTGCAAGAAGTATGTTTATTAAATCAAGGGTAAATGCAGACGAAACTGTCGATAAAACAAAAACTTGTATGACGAAAAGACAAAATTTATCGCAGCGTTTAGTCTACGGTCATCATGACCCCGTTTTCAAACGATCACGCAAGAAACGAAGTAGAACTCCTATTGCGTGTTCGCCAGGACGTGATCTTCCTTTCGGAAGTTGTTCTTATATACTCGACAAGAATATTCGCCATAAAAAACAAGACTTTTTAAATTATACCGTTCCTAAATCTTTAAACTTAGCTGTTACAATATACATATACACATAGAAGTACTGCGAAAAAGAAACATTTCTTTATGTTTAGTGTTGAAACTATCTGCGATCTGCTTTGTTGAAACAATGAGAAAAAACTATTTTGTGCAATTTTATTAGATTTGCTACAAACTGACAGTTATTTTTATTGGTATCTAATAACACGCATATTCCTTTTATACACATGCTACTAAATTAATAGAATGCTAACTATTGAAAAAACTGAAGTGATTGTAATAAAATTAAAGTTTTGTCCTCAGCACTTCCCCTAAAACTTTAATTTTAACACAACTCAATTTTAAAGAAACTCCATTGCTAACAAATAACGCAAAGTATTAAATATTGTACATTGAATGGGCTTTGTACAAATATCAGCTATAGCCCCCTTCTTAATTTGTTACCACCCTGGTATGCCGAGTGGGCACAGGTAAGTTTAGGTGGTAGCAGTGTTTCTTCAGCTTCACCTGGTTGTATGTCTTCCTCCATAGGAGTATTTACTGGATTAGCGTTATCCAGCTTGAACCTCTGCAGAATTTCTTCAGTGTATTTTCCCTAATACAGGGTGTTCTGCAAGTTCATACAAAAAAATTAATGGCGTATTTGGTAACAGATATTCTCACGAATGCACCAAAATTAAACCGAAAAAAAATCAAAAAATTCATACCAACATCCGACAATTCCTTGTGAAATGTTTAGGACCAGTAGACACAACGGACGGTGACCTTCACCCACAATGTTCGAAGTTCCCCCCCTGCGCGAGACGTAAACATACCGATTAAAATGCCGTTTAACATACCTCTGCCCACACATGCAGGTTGTGAAAATTAAACGTACCATCCCTTGTAAACATTGATTCGTCGGTGAAGAGAATGTTATTAACAAAGTTCGAATTGTCCGTCTGTTCCCGAAGTAATCACCGACAACATCGTATGCGTTGTAGCTAATCTGCGGGCATCAGAACTTGCACTCTTTGAAATTGGAACGGATAAATATTACTTAAGAAAAATTTGGCAAACAAGAAACTTCACAACTGACACAAAGGATCTGCTATTTGGCAAAGGGCAATCTGGGTATTTAACGCTGTGCATACAAATGTTTTGCAGCCAACGCATTTTGCCCACATTCGCCGTAAATTAACAAGAACACTACTGGAAAATTCGGCCATGTTTTCAACGCTGTTATCTGCGACGACCGACGTGCAGGTGAGAACTGGTAACTGACCCACTTTAACAGCCTACGCTGACACACCGGCATACTTCTCCGATTACGTAATTACGTAATAAAAATAAACTAGGGACTATCAAACGGTTTCATCGTTCGCCGAAAACATTAATTATTTCTAATATTTATTAATCAATTGTTATACAAAAACTATCATCACTATCATTCTATCACTTTTAATGTCAACTTTCACTGGTTTCATTTTTTGTATGAAGTTAAAAAACACTCAGTATATAAATATAAATCCATCAGCACATTGTTGAATGTACATATTAAGAAAATAATCAATTAGTTCCGCAGTTATTTTAAATTTCTTTCTAACTTGTGTAGAAACTCATCGATGGTATCTTTTCTTATTGCTGCAACCAGATCGTCGCGTCGTCAACATATATTACCACTATCAATTTGTCATTGTATAATTTCTATAAAACAAGCAAGGATCTGCTTGGCTTTCCTAAAGTCCAAACTTGACCAATACGTCCTTAAAGCGCTCGTTTCAACATCTGGGCGATTGTTTCAAACCAAGCTCTTTTGATGTCTGCACATCCGAGAAGTAGAGTCCTGAAAATCCCTTAGGTTGCTCCATGAAGATTTCTTCATTAAGCACTCCATTCAAGAAAGCCGACTTTACACGAAATTGCTTCAGCATTTATAGCGACACTAAGTAAAGTTCTAATCGTGTCAAAACGGTCAACCGGACCAAAGGTCTTCTGCTGTTTGTAACCTTAAGCAACCAGCTAAGCCTTGAAGAGATTGACTTGGCCATCAGCATTACGTTTAATACGGTAAAGCCACCGATTAGAGATTGCCTTGCGACCAGGTAGTAGTTTAACTAGATTCCAAGTTGGAGTTTCTTCCAAGGACTGCATCTCTTTTTCCATTGCAGCTTTCCACCGTTTGTTGTGCTGCAAAGTGACGGCCTCTTCATAGTTCTGCGGTCCTTCAACATCTGCCAAAACTGTTTCTATTAGTGGTTGCCGTGGCCTAACCTTGTTCTGTGCCTCAATGAGACTATTTGCATTTTAGATGATTTCTTTTCTGCACATTCCTTTTTTCTCGAACAGTTTCACTTGATACACCTGAACACCTGATACACTTCATCTTTTTCTGTCTCTATAGACCCAGCATTTTCTTCACGGTTTTTATTTTCTGCAGATTCTTCATTACAGTTTTCAGGTTGATCTTTTGTTTCTTTTGCAAACAGACTTAACACTTTTCCACCTTTTTCAGGCTTGAAGGTTACATGTGTACTTCGAATAACTTGCTTACCTGGTTTTAACCAGATACAGTAGCCATCAATGTCTTCTGGACATCCTACAAATATATCAAGCTACCCTTTTGCATCCCACTTTTCTCTTCTTTCCGCAGGAACGTGAACATAACACATTACCGAAAATATGTAATGTTTCTAGATGTGATTTCTTACCAGTAAAGGAGCTCGAATGGTATCTTAAGATCAGCTCAACTGAGTTCAGTCCGATTAAGCGCGTAAACAACCGAATTAACAGCTTCTCCCCAAAGTGATTTAGGAAGGCACTTTGAGCCTTGCCAAGCGTTGATTAAAAAAATAAAATCGAATGTCTTGGGTAACAGAAAACTGTAGAAACATTCATGTTAAAATAGAAACATTTAGATGCAGTTTAAAATTTTCCCTCTTCAGTGACGTACCCTTCATTACCGTTATGGGGGATTTGAGTACCAAGTCTCCGGAGTATGAGGACCTGAGACTAGATATCCGCGTTCTAGGGGTACGCGGTTGCAAAGGGCTTTCGAAGGAAGGTACGCTGCATCTTAGAGAGATTACAGGCGATTTTTACATAGCATTTTAAAGGGTACTAAATGGGTAAATTGTAAATATTTCTAATCGGGTTAGGGAGAGAAGAAAAAGTTTACAGAAAGGGTCGCGGTTGAGACCCCAGGCAAAAGAAGTCGCGGTTTAGATCCTGAACAAGGAGGTCTCATTTTTAGATTCCAAAAGGGGAAGTCACGCTTTAGATTCGAATTACGTTTGTCGTACCATGGTGTCCAAATTCGAGATCGGTAATTTCCGGTTAAAACAGAAGTGAAAACAAGGGCAATTTTTAAATTACTTATCGCATCCGGTGTTTTTTAGATAAATGAAGTTGTGTTTGTGTGCGTCATTGCGCCAAAATTGTGATTTCTGTGTTGTCTTTGCGTCCATTGAATTTACAGGTATGACTGTATCTGGTTTCTATATGAGGTTTTGTAAATTTGGCAAAACTTTACTGTGTTTTTAATTTAATTCGTATATTCGATTCAATGAAATACAATTAATAAATAAACACTGGCCAACACTCATTTTGGTGCCAAAGGTTTAAGTCCTGATTTAGAGTATATCTGGTTCGCTGATTACAAAAATGCGATTAGTTTTTCTATATCAGCTCTAAATTACAAGTTATGAAATAAAGCGAATTTTAACAAAAAGTTGATTTATTTCATCATTCGACATTCGCTTAAGTGACTTTCTGGAATGAATTTGGTTTGGACAGTCTCGCATAAGGCCCCAGTAATAGTCTGCCATCTTCCTCGGTACCTATCTTCCATCGTTTTCATATCTTGATGGAAGCGCTCTCCTTGTTCTTCATTAAGGTCTCCCAGATTATGCGGAAAGTGATCTAAATGGTTGTGTAAATATTATATTTTAATACTCATATTGCAGCCTATATTTTTGAAGTGATTAAGCTTCTCATTCACTAAATCAATATTACACGGGTGTCGCAAAAGTTCCCGGAATTTTTTTAAATATTTCAACAGTCTATAGCAGTCATGTAAATCAACGAATTACCAAGTTCAAAGAATAAAACACTTCTATTAAAGCATTATCAATAAATAAACGGTAAAATTACAACAAATGTTCAAAATTGCTTTCATCGACTTCAGTATATTTACGAAGACGGTTTAGGAAATTACTTATTATGGTCCCTCACTTTTCCACAGTAATTTCGCCTTAGGCGCGCATCAACACCGCTTTCAATGCTTCCACAGTATTGTAGCGCCTTCCCGAGATCTTCTGCTCCAAGATGAATCATATGAAGTAGTCCATCGGGTTGAGATCTGGCGAGTTTGGAGGCCAAGTATCCTTGCCCCAAAATTCGGGGAACAGGTCCTCGCAAACGGCGATGGTTTAATGGGCCGAATGTGTCGGCGTCCAGGCTCGCTGAAGAGTAAATCCTTTTTCGCCAAAGTGCTCTACTGCCCTTGACTTCAGTACATCTCAGAGAACTTGCTGCTGATAGTTGACGGTGCTGATTTTTACGTTTCTTCCAAGTCGGGCACGTCCCGACCCAAACCATCACAGATATGTTCTGACATTTCTTGAGTAATTGGCGATGGTTTTGGCGATTGTGGAGGGGCTCGACGGTAAAAATCTTCTCGGCGGTGAAGAGGACTTTCTTCAAGTGACCAGGCGAAGCATTCAGCGAGATTTCTTCAATCGTTTCAGCTTCATCGTGTCGTTGAGGAAATGAGTGCGATCAATTTTATAACTACGCATTCTGAGCTTCGTTTTGACCATCTACGAATGCTGTTCTTGCTGATGCCGAGCTGTTGTGTCGTTCTTCGCATTACAGTTCAGTATTCGGCAGCGCAGCTTGTTGGCGTTCTCTGGCTTAGCTGCTATAGTAGATTGCCCACTCCGAGGACTATCCGCGATTCCACCAGCCTCCCTGAATCGTTTCACGGTATCGTAGACAGTAGATTTCTTAAAACCCTTTGTCCGAACAATGTCGATTGTTTTCGTTCCCGTCCTGTGCAATTTTATAATTGTGACACGTTCATTTTGATGATTCATAATTGAAAAACACATTCTAGAGTAAAATTTAACGAAAAATTCAATACAATCATCAGTTTTTAGAAATATCCACAAAAAACATCAAAAAATTGCGTGTAAATAAAATTCCAGGAACTTTTGCGACACCCTGTAGTTATCTGCTTTATAACTGCCGAGAAAATGTTTGATAACCAATACAAAAAAATTCCAAGCAAGTCGCTCAACATCAGTCATAGATCATTAAGCTCACTTTGAGTAAATAACTTAGAATTGGATGAGTGTCCAGAGTAGTCACTGTAGTCAGAAACGTTGTTTATCTGGCTAGCACCAAACTCTTCATCTTTATCCGCCTGAAACTGTGGCAGTTGATGAACAGCAAGCAGGAATTGGAATGGTCTCTGAATGTGCAACAGGTCTTCTTGCTGAAGGGATGTCAAGGTGTGGCTACTTGTGGTGATTGTTTTTATTGATGCCTATTATCACCATTGTATTCACCATACAAAAATAGCAGTCGTCGTGGTAATTTTTTGTTCTTTCCAAATCATGGGTACTCGAAATTTCAAAGATTTTCTATTACCTTTCTTCCATTGTCACAGATGTTTAGTGCATATTTTACAGACGATGCGATATGGAGAACCCACGGTTTGTGTTGATTCTGAATTTTGACGTTGAAGTATCCAAAATACGCACGTTTAACAAAATCTGATACCAATTCTGGATGCTCTTTCCTTGTACAGTCGCGGCCAAAAAAAAAGTGGACACTTTTTTAACGTCAATTTTATAATACTAAAACTGAGATGATAAACAATAAGTGTTACTGTTTGTCATCCGTAAGTTGATGTTTGTTGGTAAACTTTGGCCGGCGAGATTGTAGTCAGGCATTGACAGAAAAGTCCCCGACACGGTTCAGAATGACCACCTTAAATTCCGGCCAACATAAAGATTAGCGTGATTATCGCTTATTATCTTCCGACTCCACTCGCCCTTCAAGACCGATAAGAAATCGAAGACTCCGACTGAGTCTTTAAAACTATTTATCCAAGAAGCCAACCTATCCTGGTCCGCGTAACACGCATATAACGCGATCCACGATCGACCTTGCCCTAAGGGAACTTGGCTGAGTTTTCGATTCCCTTTGGATTGCGAACTAAGTACTTTTAATTTTGACCAATATCAACAGTCTTGGTCAATCTGTTACCTCCCATTTGCTGATGAGTTACTTACGTCCACATCAAGCAAGTATACAGTTCAAACCCTTACCTTCCTTCGTTGCCCTGTTCTAAAACAAATAATAAATGCAATCGATTATACGACGGAGTACCGGTGACGATTGAACATAAGCCGCTGAGGTGAGGCTGCAGCGGATCATTTAAACAAAATTTACAAGCACCTTGGACCGTGATATTAAACAGCTCTCTTTATTCTGCACTGTGCTTTGGCTAACCGACATCAAAGCTAATGGGTTTTGACACCCATCAAAACCATCACAGAATCAGACCCATAAGCACAACGCTGCTTGAGTCTGATTAGTGAGGAAATTGTCAAATAAGTTAACATCGCCGTTAGTGAAATCCTCAATAAACTGAGGCAGTTGCGGCAATCTTTATCAATACTAATTGGTATCACCGTGGAAGTGAGTCATCTTTCCGGGATATAAAGAATCAATCAGGTCGTGTCAACCTGATTCGACATAATAAGGTTTTGCCAAATAAGTATCCAGGTCCAGTCAGGCAACTGCCTGTACATTTCTTAATAATGTTTCCGAAATGTTGCGGTTTAAACACTTGTTATCTGTAAGATGCTTTTGATTTTAGGTAGGGGTCTTTTACCTTAACCCTTTCAGGCTTAGTGGTATACTACACATACCACAAATTTGAAATTTGTTCATGATCCTGCTTAACGGTATACTGTCCGTACCACCGACTTAATACCTTCCAACATACGCCATCTATTTGCGCAGAGGAAAAAGATTCGGTTAACTGACTCTAGGTGGCTACAATTAAATAATTTCTAACTTCTTCTTGTCAACCGACGTTCCAAAATTTTAGTGAACGATTTGTGTCCAAAAGAATTGAAAATAATGGCAAGTGAGTACCTAGATTTTATTGTAGCTATGTATTACTATGGGAATATACCATAACTGTAAATGTTATAATGAAAATGTTGGTTTTTATCGTTATTTATTATTTATGCGTTGTGGTATTTTAAATATACCACAACGCATAAATAATGGACAGTCTTTTACATAATGTTTTTTTTCATTATTTGGTAGAAAGAAATATTTGGAAATTTAGCGACCTAGAAAAGTTAAATGTAGATGAAGTTAATACATTATTGGCAGAAATCCCTTCGGATGGAGAATCTGTTGATGAATTTGATGACGAAGAGGATGAGGATAATACCGCTGCTCCTATGAATATGGAGGACAACACAGATGATATTATTGTTGCTTCCGCACAAAATATATCCGATTCTGAGAATGATGAAGACGATATACCGTTATCACATTATATACCAAAGGATAAATTTATTTGGAAAAAGCCCCTAACAGTCACTAATCCAGGTAATCAAGTTGATGCTTTTTCAGAAAGTGTCGGACCTTCTAACTTATCTGACGACCTTGAATCGCCAATTGACATTTTTGGATGCCTAGTCAGTGATCAAAATCATCGAACATTTTGTTTGTCAAACAAACCTATATGCTACCCAACGTGGAAAAACTTTTGTTCCTACAACTGCAAAAGAAAAAAAAATATTTTTGGCTATGAATATTTTGATGGGCGTTAAGAAACTTCCTAGATATAGGGATTACTGGTCAGCGCAGCCGGAGCTGAGGGATTCTTAAATTTCAGCGCAAATGAGCCGTACCCGGTTCGATTGGCTATTAGGAAATTTTCATTTCAACAATAATGTTTTGCAGCCTCAACGCGGGGATCCCAATTTCGATAAACTGTATAAATTGCGTCCATTTTTGAATTCATTATCAAATAATTTCAGTTTTTATTATAAAATGCACGGAATAATATCAATAGACGAATCTATGATTTGTTTCAAAGGCCGTTCGTCAATCCGTCAATACATGCCCAACAAGCCAATAAAATGGGGCTATAAGGTTTGGACCAGAGCAGATGTCAGTGGATACATTGACGAATTTCAAATATACACTGGAAAAGTCAATGAGACTACAGAGAAACAATTAGGACCGCGAATTATTACAGATTTGACTAGGTCTTTGGTTGGGAAAAATTACTTCATGTATTTCGATAATTATTTTACGTCTTTGCCACTGCTAAGACAGTTGCAAACGGAGAATATTTACGCGACAGGAACTATCAGAAAAGGGAGAAAAGAAATTCCGAAGGATTTCAAAGCAGATAAAGAGTTGAAACGCGGTGATTTTGATTGGCGAGTAACTGATGATGGAATATCTTGCGTCAAATGGATGGACAAAGAATAGTTCTTTTGGCCTCCAATTGTGAAAATCCGTCTCAAACCGATCATGTTATAAGAAAAAAGAAAAATGGTGAAACCGAAAATGTCTCTTGGCCTAAAGTTGTGAAGACGTATAACCAAAATATGGGATTCGTCGACAAAGCAGACATGTTGAAGAAAACGTACGAAAGAGTAGAAAATGGTGGCCACGCATATTCTGGCATTTTATAGATGTCAACTTGGTCAATGCGTTTATAATTTTTCAGCAACGATGTGGACACAACAACTGCATGAATCTGAAGGCATTTCGTTTGGCTGTGGTAGCAGGATTGGTAGGAGCTGGAAGAGAAGAAATGAGAAAAGGAAGGCCTAGTTTAGAACAGAAAAATGTGAATAATTACAAGTCTATAGTGCCACTCGAAAAAAGATGGGATCAGTCTTTGCATATGCCAGTTTATAGAAGTTACCGACGATGTGCTCTGTGTAGTACTCGAGATCATCAAAGAAGATCTAAGTGGGCTTGTGATACTTGTGGCGTCGCATTATGTTTATCCGACAAAAAAAACTGTTTTCAGAGCTTTCACAAAAAAAACTAATTATGCTTGTTATGTGGCTTAGTGGTATCCTTGAAATGCCACCATTTTTTGAAAAAAGTAATAAAGTATAAATTCTGAAAAGAATTAACATTATTTCTTTACTTATTTTCTATCAGTAAACCTAAAATTACACATGAGAAACAACTTTTTTAAAACGCTGCCCGCAAAGGGTTAAGAATTCCGCAGGACTGGTGAGAGCAGTTAAGATTGCGGACTTCAGGAGTTATTGCCCCTATAGTATACGTCTTAGACGTTTATTTCGCATTTTTATTTCATTAATGTAAAGTGCTTCCTTTCAAATTTCCCACCAATACCAAATAAGAAGTCGTGTTCAGGCGAGCATAACAGTTAGAGTCCTTTTAAACGATCATTAGACGATTTACGAGCCAATTGAAGTAGGCAAATTATATGAATTTATTATAAACATAACGAGCACGTGTGTTTGGAGGTGTTCAATCCTAAAAGGCCTGGTCTATACGTAACGTTTTGTCGTCAGTCTTGCATGATCTGGAAAGACTGACCAACAAGTCTGACACAAATCGTGCGGCTACACTGTTCAAACTTTCCGTCAAACTTTCCCTCAAACTTTCGCTCAGTCGTTCCGAAATCGACATGGATGAAGAACTATTAGTGACGATAATTACATCTGAGAGTAAAGTGGCAGGTGAGCGAAGTTTGACCGATTAGACTGACGCACGTCTACATGCACCGACTTGTCTGTCGTCTTGCTTGTACACAAAGCTCCAGCCCCATCAGTCTTTTGCGAGTTTGTCAAACCTCATTCAGTTCATGCAAAACGTCCAACTTGCCGTCTACACGCAACGATATGTTTGACAAATCTGGCATGATCATGCCAGACTGACGACAAAACGTTACGTATAGACCAGGCTTAAGGAAAATGTCAGCGTACAGCGAATTATAGATTTTTTAATTGATTTTTACAACTGTGTAATTTATAATTACATATTTTGTAACAATTTTGAACGGATAAGAAAATACTTCAATTACGGTTATTATGTGTATGTATGTATGTGGAAATTTACATATTTCTGAAAAATATGACGAAAATATATTTGAATTTCTCCGTGAAACTGTTATATTTTCTGAAACTGAAAATAGTAAATACATTTTTAGTATTTGGCTATACATAAAATAGAATAGAAAATACATCTGCCAATGCTTATCGATTTACTTCGAAGGCTGTATGCGAAAATAGGGCATGCAGAAGCGCGACAAGCGAATGAGTGATATAAAGGGACCCCGCCTCGGTTTATAAGCTTATATAAAACATATTTTAGTTTATGGGTTTCAAATTTCATGGCTGTATTTCCCGAATAGCTGCATGGCCAATGCGAGCCAAGCTGACGATGACTTCAGGGTTTCACTTAGACATCTGCCTTAATGGAATTAAAGTTTGGGAATTACCAGCTTCTAATCCGCACTCTTGGCCTCTAGAAATGCTACATGTTTTGCATTATTTTTAATGAAGTTTCAGCAATTGCCGCTGGTAAGCTTTCGCTAAAATTAAAGAAAAATCTTCGGTAAACCAAATTACTTGTTCTGATATTAAATAATGAAATGCTCGGTGAGTTTTATTATAATTTCTCTGAAATTACGGCGCCGGCGTGCAAAAAAATTCCTGTAATTACATAACAACAAACTGGAGAGAAAAGAGAATGGAGTCTCTCGGGGGTTAATTCACTCGACATCTGAAGTTTTTAATTACTGCAGGATGCAGTAGTCGTGCGGTTCGACAATTATCAGATTTTAAAAATAGTTCTGGCGTGGTAATTCGGCGATAAAACGCAGTTAACAAGAAAAAAAGATACCTTCGCGTTGCCGTTATTATGGAAACGTAAATTATTTTTATTGTCGACGCTCGAAGCGGAAATTTTTATGCGCCCTTAAAATATTTACAGCGCTGCCTATCTGCTTCCACCAGAAATTTATATGGCTTTTCCGCATTGACGGAGTTATATACATTGTTGCTTTAACGTAACATATTTAATTACACAGTACACGACAACCTTTGTCGGTCACCTAGTAAATATTTTGGAAGCTAGTAGCGGAGGACATTCCATTGTTAGACGAAATTTACAGCCCTTGCAAAGGTGAGGTGTATTTATGTAATTCTTGCCAAAGGCCATTTGGAAATGTAAATTTTTATGTCTGAGTGATTATTCTGTCAACCGGAATCATGCTAAAATCAGTATTTCGAGTTTTCAATTGCTTTGTAGATTATTTAACTGAATTATGCATGAATATATGGGCGTATACGCCCAAACAATTGCTTCGAGCAAATCTAAAACGCATTCTTAATTTTTTGGTGTCAGATTCATAAAACGCTTTCAGTATATGCGGAAACTCCCTGTCAATTAGTCCGAATAAACAGAGAGGCAAAATCTGACAAATCAGTAAATATATATGTATGTACAGGGTGTTTGTGAAATAAGTGCAAAAATTTTAACCACATTACCGTGAGAGCACATAGAACAAGGAAAAATTTTTTTTTAAAATTTCATAACGGGCAAAAATTATTTTATCTGCCACTTATATGACGGTCATGAAACAACAAAAAACTTACGGAACCTGCTTCGCTGATCGTAGGCAATAAACATCGCAGGCGTGACTAATATGCAAAGGCGCACTCACTCACCGTATAATATCTGTGTGGAAGAACACATTCAAACGTTCACTACAGTAATTTAGTAATGTTTATAACAACTGTTCAAAGTGGCATCCATCATTAACGACACACACACGAAACATTCTTGCATTACACATTTGCAATTTTCAAAAACTAAACTGCTGATCCCAAAGGATACGGAGCAATAAACTGTGTCATGATCATAAATAAAATAAAATGAAGCAAATTCCATGGCTACGATACGACTTACTGCGACGTGAAAAAAAATGCTTTTATTAGCCGGCCGAACTCGGCAAAGGTTACTGTGTCACTGCTCGATTGCAGTTCTGTTTTTTTGTTCCAACAGAAGCTTTCTAGGGTCGCAATAAAATTTCCTTTTATTGATCTACCTCAAAGACGTGCGATTAATTCTTGCCCGATTTTCAACTGCGATTTTCTCGAAATGTGAAAAACTTTTGTTAAGGACATATGAGTTCAATCGTTGCCATTTATGGTGATGTATTACAGGTTTAAATATTTGCATACAGTAAAAGAACACCCGGTATAATAAACATTATTTCTTAAAATTCGGTGAAACGATTAATACCAAATATTACGTTTTCCAGAAATTTTCCAAAAATTGTAAGATATACAGCATATTGTTAAACTTCTAAGAATTAAAAAATAATAACAATAAAAAATTGATATAAGAAATTAATAAATATGACCAAGTAATAAAAATACAAATAAAGCCAAAAGATTAAAATAATATTGTACATAAATCAACCAGCTACAACTGGTGAATTTCAAGTCAAATTCATTTTTCAAGATCTAACAAAAATTCATTAACTGTATAAAAAGAATTACAAAAAATAAATTTAATCTAGAATTAAAACTACTTGTGCTTGTCGGCATGTCATATATCCAAAGCTTCGTAGACATTTGAGATCAACATACAAAGGACCTTTTTAACTAGTCGTTAAGCGATTAAGTGGTAACCATATATCATTTCTTGAACGTGTGTCGTAATCGTGGAAGTCTTTTTTCGTGCAACGTTGTCTAGAGAATTAGTGTAAAGAATCACATTATACATGAATAAGGACGCCACCGTCATAATTTCCATCTTCGTAAATAATTCCCTGCAACTTGTTCTGGGAGGAACCTTACTATCTTTTTTGTGCAATAAACACTTTTCAAGTATCAGAACAATTTCACCAAAAGATGATTCCATAAAGATAAAGCACCCCAATCAAACCAAAGTGTAACATCCTCAGTATTTCGTTAGATATTGAATTTTGCAGACGAAATATTAGAAAGTATGTACAGGGTGGACAATTTTTGATGGTTTTACAGGGTTTCTCGGTTATTTATAGGAATAAAAGAAAACCGTTTTCGCGACCCAATGCTACTTTTTCGAGAAAAACTCAATCGTGAAGACAAAAGTTAGCTACCTGGATTCGTTCGGGAAAAGTGGCATTGGGTAGCGAGAATGGTTTTCTTTTATTCCTATAAATAACCGAGAAACTCTATAAAACCATCAAAAATGGTCCACTCTGTACATTCAATTTTTTGACCAGTTGTTCGACAGGATACTTCCAAGTTAATTTAGAGCCTAGTTGCATACCAAAAAATTTACAAGATAGTGTTATCGGTATTGACTGTCCATTATATCTTATTAAAGTCGATCTATTTATAGTAAAGTTTTTGGGTAAAATTTGTACTACGAGTATTTGAGATTTTGAAGTATTTAACATTAAACCGTTCTTATCACACCATTCTGCCAATTGTTTAACGGGAGCTGAAGCAGCGAAAGAGATGAAGTCACAGTTGTGTCTTCATCTTTTTCAGCTATAATGAAGCTCGTGCCGTCGGCGCAGAGTATCACAAGTATTGTGCAAGTATTGAACAGTAAGTTGGGAGATCATTTATAAAAGAGCAGAGAGGATCGGCCCTAAAATGGATTCCTGAGGTACTCCGTCTTTTGCACACTGTTCACTGGAAAAATGATTATCTATTGTAACACACTGCGACCTTTCAGAGAGATAGGATCGTATCAAATTATTAGGTATTCCTCTCATTCCAGGTATTCCCTGAGTCAAATGCACGACTCAAATCAAAATACAGTGCATAGACTTTATTTTTCTTGTATAGTTCTTCAAGCATACTATTATAAGTGTTATCAATGACTATAGTCGTGGATCTTCCTGCACTGTATCCATTTTGTGACTGTGAGTAAACATGACATTGGCTGATGAAGGAAATCAATTTTTTATTGAAGACATCAAAGATCTTTCCAAATTGACTCTGAATTTGCCACTGATCGGTAAGATGATGCAATATGTGGATCACCTTTGTTTTTATATACTGGAACAACAATCATTGATAAGATTACTAAGGGGAGCGTATATTATATCGGCTATTCCATGAATGACTGTACCCGATAAACCATCCAATCCAGGGGATTTTTTGAGAAATTTCTTTTGTATTATATCCCGAACTTCGTATCCATCGGTAGGTGTTAAGTACATGCTGGTAAACAGAGGTTCTTCAGCAAGTTGAAGTTTAGTTGGAGTAGGTGCGTTTTTTGATAAGTGAATGAAATAATTATTCCTTATTTCACATATGGAGTTTATTACGATAATCACCTTACCTTACCTTACCTTACCTTCCCCATCGGTTAGTCTCCATTCATTAGCGTGCTTATCAGACCTAGATTCGTTGATACTTTTCCACCTTACCCTAGAAAGATTGGATGCATTCCTTATTCTATTATCGTTATGCCATTTCTTAGCTAACTCAACTTTTATACAGGGTGTAACTTTAATGAGGTGACAAACTTCAAAAGCTAGTTCGTCACGCCGAAACATGAAGAAAATTTCACATAAACATATGTCCGCAAACGCATAGTTTTTGAGATACAGTGTGTTTCATTTCAAAATTCAAAAATTGAAAAAAAAAACATAGTAGACATTGCTTCATCAAAAAATGTTATTAAGATAAGTTGTTTAGAATTACGAGATATCCCCGATTTCCAAATTTGGGTGAAATTTACGTTGTAAATACATTATTTCGGCTAATTTAAAATAATTAAAAATTAAAAATTTTCACCCATATTTGGAAATCGGGGTTATCTCGTAATTCTAAACAACTTTTCTTGATCATGTAACGTTCACATTTTTCACTGACCGTTACATTATATTTTTTACATATTTTCTCGTTAAATTGCTGTTGAAATTCAAATAAACACCGTTTCTTTCTTTTAATTAATTTCGTATTTATGACTTTCACGCCTCTATCTCTCAGGACTTGTGTTTTAATTTCAGATAGTAATGCGGACTTCGCTATTCTTCTTTAAGCCATTTGTTTTTAAGTTTCGGAAATTAATCTGTAGATGTCGTACATGGTTATTTTGGTCAATATTATTGATCGATGCTTCTTGATGACGTATGCAGAAATTGCGTAGTAAATCTTTGTCGTAGTTCCGTCCTCTTCGATATCAGGGCGATTCCTTTTGTGCTGGTACGCCATTGCAGACGCGTTGCGTGCGTCTCCAAATTTTTGCAGTTTATTGAAGCTGAACGGCTTTGAGATATTCCAGTTTGGCAATTTTACTACTTCGTAAGCCCTGCTGAGTCATTCCCATTAGATCGCTTTTCAACTGCATACCGTTTACATCCAAGCCCGTGTTCATTAACGTTCCGGTTCAGGAAAAAACTAGCTGAGAAGACTGTAAGTACCTAGGTTGTTTAGGAGAATATTTTCTAAGATTCCTTTACTATTTATGTATAGTTTTTTCTGACTCCCGAAGTTGTGTTGGGTTACCGACTTTTTCTACTATCGCAAGTGTTTCCTGCTGGATTTTTCCAAGACCATGTGTACCGCTACGTTTCTATTCCCTAGTGTTTGAGACGAAGATTTTTTGCGTGGTCGTTGAAGAATTTAAGGAGCAGTTTAGATTTTTGCGTGGTCGTTCCTGGAAATAAAATCAAATTTCTGCGTGGTCGTCTGAAGATATTACAGGACAAGATTTCCTTTTTGCGGGGTCGTTTCTGATTATTCAGAGCACAACCAAAACTTCAGCGGTGTCGTTTGGATCGAATCCAGGTCAAGTTTTCGTCAGGATTGAGTAAGAAACAACCATTATTATTAGTATCGTATCGTATCGACAGAACTGTCAGTATCGTTTCATTCGGACAAACTATCACACCGTATCGTATTGGATACACTATCGTGTCGTATCATAGTGAAACATATTATCGTACCGTATGGAAAATATCCATTAAAGTTTATTTTTGATTGTCAGTGGACAATATTTGTAGTATATTGGGTCACCTTCGTTAATTATATTTATTGGTCAATTTACCATTTATGTTAGATTTTTACATAGTTTTCAATTATATTATTTTTCATTTTCAAACATTCTTTTTTTCATTTATTGATATGGTCAAAGAGCAATTTCTTTAAAATAAATTTGCGTAACTTTAATAATCTGTATCGAGTTCATTTGTTATGTTCCCGGACTGTTTTAGTAATTACAGTTTAAAGAGATTACTTGGCGCTCAATAGCTTTCGCTTTTGCCACGTAACGTTTATTTTTGATGGATTACGCAAGTTTTGTTTTAAAGAATATAGGTCAAAGAATTACCCTTCCGAATCCACCTCAGCCTCGGACTAAACTGAGCTATGACAACAAAACAGGTAAGAATCTACTTACAAAAAGTGTATGTCACAATCAAACAACGCCTACTATATTTTTCCATTTTTTTTGGAATTTGAAATGAAACACAATGTATCTCAAAAACTATGCGTTTGCGGACATATGTTTATATGAACTTTTCTTCATATTTCGGCGTGAGGAACTAGCCCTTGGAGTTTGTCTCCTCATTAAAGTTACAGCCTGTATGTAATTTTTTGAATTCTAGGTAGTGTATTTGATTGATAAAAATAGGGTTTTACAATTTTTTCTCCAACTAAATGCAGATATTATGAACCTCTTTCAGATCTTCGTCTATCCAATAGAGAAAAAGCGTAATCAAAATGATAAAGAAATATCTCCATGAAGGCTTTAAATTTGTGATTCACATTATTCGCCTTGTTAACATTTTCCCATTCCTCATTTGCTAATAAAGTTCTAAATAATTACATTTTTTTTAGAACAAAATTTCTTTCTAATGTCAGCTTTGTCGCCTTGACACCTTTCTGTACTGATAATTCTACCGATTGATTCGCATGGTCTGATTATAAACAAATCCATATCCTATGGAAACCTCACAATCTGTGTACTACTGTATATGCCCGCAAAGTAATACTATTAGTTAACGTTATTCGATTCTAGGGTATTTGAATATGTTGGAAACGGGGAACTACAAGACAGCTACAGATTTGACAAATACTTATCTTCAACAGCTACGCAAGACCCTTTAGTAATAATTACTTGTAAATTTAGACTCAATACAAACTCCACTTTCACGCTTACGTACTCTGTTAAAGCAGCATATAAACTTATAATTATCTAGGTTGATTGATTCGGACGATGTTAACCAGTGTTCGCTAAGGCAAAGAATATCTGGATTTTCTTCATTCAAACAAACTTTTAACATCAAGCATTTATTTCTTACACTTCTTACGTTTAAGTGAATAATTTTCAATTTGTCAAAAGATTTGAAGTTATGCTCTTGGTTTTTCTTGTTAAATACAACATTACATATTAAAAGCGTTAGCAACATGGAAAAATGATAGTCAAATCCGGAAATGTGAAGTGCAAGAAAGATACGTGCGTTAATCTGGGCAAAGGAATTAAATATTGCACACAATTTTAACAATACATATAAATAATATAGCAAAATAAACACACAAAACTATTTTCCTAATGTGTTCCGGCGGCATATGCACCAATCTGGGTTTTGCCATCCATCACGTGATCGGTCATCCTCTTTCCATGTTGGGACCTTTACCTTTCTCTCTGATACTTAGTCTAGTTATAATAATATACGTAATACTTCTATACTTCTAACTTTCAGTAATTACTAAAGCGCCTTGATGGTTAAAGTGCGTTCAAAAACTCTCACGTTTGGAGTTGGCCAATGGCCAAATATGTGAACAAAAATAAATAGCAAAAAAATTGATATTAACTGCTGTTCAACGATAGGTTAACATAAGTGAGCATTTTTTCGTAAAATTGTATGGCAATTCCCCATAGAGAGATTAATTTTTTTGAAGTAAGAGACGAGCGAACGTATGAGTCTCATTTTACATTATCTCAGTTACTTCCGCAATGGTTTAACCTGTACACATTTTCAGTTGTCCACCTCCTTTCATTATGACAATGCCGATTTAACTAATACTTGCTACACGTCTGTTTAAAGTTTCTACATACTGTTAACGCACAAAAACATAATTTGTGACACAATGTACTATAGATATCCGTTCGTTTTTCTTCAATTTTAATTTTAATTGTATTATAAATAAAAGTTTATTCCGACGCTACGATAATTCAATTATACGGCGTTGTTGAAATCTAACTTGAGAATCTATTGAATCCGGAATCGAATGATTCTACTAATCGGAACCTTCCGATTAAGAGCAAATTCGTGAAGTAACAGAAAATCCAGCGATCAATTACAGCGATAACGTTACGAACGGTTTTATGAAGATGTGATTACATCGAACTGTCAACCGTTGAATTTGCGAACTTGTTCTATTTTAAGAATCGGAATCAGCTCCGGTTATCACCCGATTCCGTTCCATTATCATCCGATTCCATCACTAGTGGTGATGCGCCTTCTGTTCAGCTGTGCACTGCTTCCAATATTGTCGTTTCATTTATAACAAGTTACTGTTTTATAGCAGAACAATTAAGCTTAAAACTTATTTATGCAAAATACGACCTACTAGATTTTGCGAGACAGCGTGTCTTTATCCGGCCAGCGCAATTATTAGTTGATATGTTTCACCGCTGGCGCCACTTACCTAAAAAATCGGAAGCGAATTATATCCGGGACGTCATTTCATAGGTCATTTTCAAATGTCAAGCTCACGCAGATTATGGCAAATACAGCTGTATTTTCTTGCTTAAATATAGTTTTCTTGTGCTTTTTTTCTTTATTTATGGTGGTTTTTATTTAGGAAACTAGCGCCAAAGCGAGGAAAATTTGCGTTAAATGAAATATTGCCCTGGCCGGTTAAGAATTCTATCGTGAAATCTAGTAGGTCGTGATGCAAATAATTCAATTATTATGTTAGAGACAAGTACCTGAACAGTTGCATTTTATGTTATTCAGATCTCTGCCGGTCTCCGCTGCGCACGTTGTTCTTGTTACACAGAGTGATTGTGGTGAGGTGAGAGGTATTCGCTGACGTTTCAATCTTTTTCGATTAATTCTGGTTATCATTAATGAATAGTTTTGGATTGCTTCATGTCTCGACAATAAAATTATTTTATAAATTAGCAGATTAATTTATGCGTGACGCATTCATTTGTTGTGACGAGAAAGTTTATTGCCTATGGGTATTTACTTCCTAACAATCACTTGCACAATATTTCATTATCGACGGCAACTAAAGATACGGCGAGGAGATATGTACATACGTTCGCATTTTATCGGTGCTTGTAGTGAAACACGTATGTATTTATGTACCTAATATACTTCGATCCGGTGTGACAGGCATCTGCACGTTGATATCGTAAGTAAGCATTTTAAGTGTAAATAAAATTAAAGTTAAATTACTCCTTCCAGAAATCTATTTACAAGTTCTCAATAGCTGTGGATTTTTAATAGGTAGTACTGTTCATATTTTTGTATTGACGTCAAGTTGCCATTTGAGTTGACCTGTAATTTGAAGATTAACTTGTATCATTATTGAACAGCAGATTCTCGTCGGGAATGGAGCGGCAGTAGGAATGTCCAACCATATATGTACGTCTCGTACAGCAAACTTACAATCACTTGAATCGAAGAACATGTATTATATGTTTATACAGAGTGATAATAAACTCCCGCACCAAGCTCATAATTTGTTTACTTAATGTTTTTTTTTTGCAAAATCCTGAAACACGTAAATTTTTAATTTTAAAAAGATACATTTTAGTGCAAAAATCTTTTCTCGATCGATATTTGTTTTTCCGATGTGACGTCATCAATTTTTTTTAATGGCTACCCTAATTTTTTCATGCAGATTTGATCGTCCTTCTTGTCAGTTAAATGGTGATATAAAAAATACTACCTTAGACAACAACTTTTTCGAGAAAAAATAGACATGATCCAGACCATTGTCTGGAATTTTTTTGAAGAATTTATGTTTTGCTGCATTGAGTACCTGAACAGTTGGTTCCTGGGAACAGCTTTAATATTTTCGTTAATTTTTACTTGTTTTTGTTTTCAATTTCAAGATTATCATTAAAATAAAATAACATTGTATTTTTGAATTGTAATGTCTATTTTTGTCGAAAAATTTATTGTGTAAAGTACTAATTTTTTACAGCACCATTTTGCTGACAAGAAGGACGATAAAAATTTGCATCAAAAGGTTAGGGTTGCCATTTAAAAAATTTAATGATGACGTCACAGCGAAAAAACAAATGCCGATCAAGAAAAGATTTTTGCACCAAAATGTGTCTTTTTAAAATTAAAAATTTACTTGTTTCAGAATTTTGCAAAAAAGGATTAAATAAACAAAATATGAGCTAGATGCGAGACTATCACCACCGTGTATAATTTTATTTGTCGTGCTTCGAAACGTTTGATTTTTCTTGTAAATTTTAAAATATTCTAAAAAAATATTGCATTATTTATGCGTATTATTCCAGTCGATAATTTGGATTGTGAAAATGATTAATTTATTTGCATTATTAGCTGATGCTGTTTACCTACCTTTCGTCTGTTTGACACGTCCCCACTCTCGCCTGCCAGACAGCCGTCCACTGCTTAATCATTATGATTACATTATTTACTAAAAATATTTTTTAAAATTCTTATCGAATTTTTTAATATTATGCGTTTGCATCGTGTTTTAAGTTCCACTCATTTTATTATATTTCGTGATTACCCAAGACTTTACTGTTTTATTTACAATTTTCATAATTCAAATACTGTGTGTAAAATTTGGTAAAATCGTATCAAAATACAGTTTCAATAGGTGATATATGAAGAATTCACATTAATACTTGATAAGGCTTTGATAATATTATTTAAGCAAATAATACGGATACTGTTATCTATTTATGTTTTACTGGGGTCCGTATTGTTTGTGATGCCTTAACACCTCAATAAAAAAACTTGTTGACAAATCGATATAATACATATAGCAGGTATAAGTGCATTAATGTCATTAATCAAGTGTCATGACAAAATTGCAAATTTTTGTTGCAAGTCGGCTGGATTGCAATGGGGCCCCCGAACATCTTCTGTATAGCCACAGCGCTATTTCGGCCCTAAATCGGGGCCTTAGCTATCACACACAAGTGACGCGTTTCATTTTTCACACACTATAAAATGTATATAAAATACAGATCATTTTTTTACTATATTGTAACGATTTTAAACGTTCTATTAATTTTAAACTTAATCCTAATTTATTTTAACGGCCGAGCGAAAGTTTATCACGCGACTTTAAGTCCGTCTAGCGTTGAATTCAATTCGAACTGTGTCACTCCCGGCCGCGTGCATTTTTATATCCGGGGTTGTTTTTCGCGAACATTCTAGAAGCAGGCGACGAATTGTCTGGTCTAGTTTATTCCGCCGTCAGAATTCTCTAGGCTGTCGCCTAAGGCTGTCGACTAGACGGCTGTGACGCAAGAGACAATTTGACGCTAGTGTCGACGAATCATTACAATATTATGCCGATCGTATAAATCTGAGTTAATAAAATCTACGACGAAATGACGTGACATGACAAAAGCCGCAACAATCTCTCCATTTAATTAATTAATTTATAATGTTTGTCCTGCTTAAAGGCAATATCAAAAATTTACCATCCGATTCTAATTTATATTAGACGATAGGTAACAGAACTCGGTGTCGCAATAGCTCTGTGGTCAGAGCATCTGCCGCGAAAGCAGAAGACTCGAGTTCGATTCTCGGTTGCGGCGGAAAAATTTTTCCGCCAAAAAATTTTTTGTTAGTGCTTCTTCCAATTTAATTATATATTATTCACTAACAATCTCTTCATTTAATTAATTAATTTAAAAAACGTAACTAAATAAATTTTTCGCATTTAACGGTTTATAATAAGTATCCTAGAATTGGCTTGTTTGCTTACGAGGTGGAGATCTATAAAATTTCACGGATTTATGGAACATCAGTGGCGCAGCGATGGGGAGGGGTAGAGATTAACCCCCCCAGAAGGGTTATGTAATTTTTTTTGCAATTGAATTGAAGCTTAGTCATCTTCACTTTTTTTTACATAATCTGTCGTGGAAAACATTCCACATACTCTTCATTATCTACGAAAACCAAAACATTGCTTTGTGATGCCCTTGTGCTCTCCCAGTTCAATTATTGTTCTGAAATCTATGGTCCGTGTTTAACACAGGACACAGTTGCCCCAAATTCAGCGGGTACAGAATTCATGCCTGAGATTTAGTCATGGCATTAGGAAATTTGATCACATTACCTATAAATTTAAAAACTTGCATTGGTTAAATATGATTAATAGAAGGAAATTGCTAACTACTACTCTTTATCACAGAATCATTGTTGATCAATTGCCACTTTATCTTTTTAGGAAAATTAAATTTCGTACTGACGTCCATAATCTCAATATCAGGTTTAAAGGAACTATCACACCACCTTTTCATAAAAGTGAATTATTTAAAAGATCCTTTAGATACCAGATTTCTTATGTCTATAACACGGTCTTTTTAAAAAATCTGTATACTTTTTCGTTTAAAAAACGGTATCTAGATTTGCTATTTTTAAATCAATAATTTGATTGACTTGTTGTCGTTTGTTGTTCTTCTCTGTAGCTGCTACTATATTTAATGATTGCTTTTTCTATTCGCATCACAGAATGTAATTTTGATTGATATAATTGGATTTTTAGTTACTGCTTGCTTGTAGTTTAAGCTTTATTCTGCATTGCAGTAGTTCTATTGCTTAATTCATTAGGTTCTAAGCATTTTGGTTAATTTAAATTTTTAAGATTTATTTTGAATTTCTAGGCTTCGGTGGAAGATCAATCTCAGCTTTTTGTTGTGTATTGAACCGTTGCCTAGTGGTTTTCAAATTTATTGGTTTATTGTTCTTGGTACGAATGTTGTTGAATTGGAGTCTATTTGAAAATAAAGATGTTTATTATTATTAAATAGAAAACTAATTTTGTGTACTGTTTAATAGGGAAGATATCGGGTACCCGGGTACCCGAATACTACCCGTATAATTGTTACCCAGGTATCGTTTTTTTAATCCGGCTACCCGTTATTACCCGGGTATATCGGGTACCCGAATAATACCCGTGAAATTATTACTCGGGTATCATTTCTTTACCCGGGTACCCGTTATTACCCGGGTACATCGGGTACCCGAATGTTACCCGTGCGATTATTACCCGGGTATCATGTCTTTATCCGGGTACTCGTTATTACCCGTGTAATTTGTCAGCACAGAATCTCGGAAAAACATGTTGAAACTTGATTATTTTTAACATTCGGACACTCATGTAAAACTCGTCAATCCGTTTATGTTGAAGTGTCCAAACTTATACCCGAACTTACCCGGGTACCCGAATTTATACGGGTATCTGTGTCAGATCAGGACCTCAGTTTTACACGGGTACCCGTATAAATTCGGGTACGAGCTCATAAGATTACCCGAGCACGATACGGGTACTCGGGTAGCTCAAACAAACGGGTATGTCTTCCCTACTGTTTAAGTATACATATATGTAGGTATATTTATTTCTTTTATGTTATTAACTTTCAGAAAAATTTAGGGATTTGTCTTAGGTTACTAAAAGCTTTTAGTAACCTAAGACAAATCCCTAAATTTTTCTTATATTACTTACTGGTTACTAACATCTTATGGAGATTCTTACCAAACTTATTAACTTTCTCTTTCTTAAATGGTGTAATGTAAATAATGTAATGTAAATAAACATTGTGTTCCAATATATCTATTTAAAAGTCTATTATTTGCAGATTCGACTTTCTGTATAATTTAAATCTAAAAAAATCGACGGGAGCCACTGTCGCCGCCAAAAAAAGTGGACACTGTTTTTGACGTAAATTTAATAATGCTAAGAATTTTGCTGGGTGGCTGTATTATGAACTGACACTTACGGATGACAGACAATAATTAACAAAGGTCAGTCATTATTTCATTTCGAAAAATATTGACTCATATTAGCCATAAAGATAAGGCAAAAATGGAAAACGAATTTATCTTTAACAAAGTTAATTTGTTTGTCATTCGTAAATGACATTTCATAATTACAGCGACGCAGCAAAAGTTTTAGTATTGTTAAATTTACGTCAAGTAAAGTGTCCACTTTTTTTTGGCGGCGACAGTATAAGCTAAAAATGACAAGAATGCACAATAATAAAAATCCTTATGCATTTTCTTTTTCACCCTTTTGGAATACTGCAAATTAAGGGCGCCCATGAAGGGTACTTGAACCCCGACCCTAGACTATGAAAAATATAGTTACAGTGGGGCTAAATGCTCCCTCCTCTACCATTATGTTAATTAATAATTAAACTGTTAATTATATTTTATGTAAACTTTCATATTAGTTAAAATTTACTTTAATTTTTTAATTGGAATTTAACTATTATATCAGTCCAATTATTTAGCCATGGTCTGTCAGCCCCCCCCCCCCTGGAAATTGCTACACGGGCGCCCATGATGGAAATTCCCAAGAACCCCCCACCAAAGAAATTTCTGGCTGCGCCACTGTAGCACATTATGCGGTAAAGTTCAATAACGCATTGTGATATGAAATCAGTTACTCATACAAGTTATACCTATAGCACAAAAGAATCTGTTGTAGAAATGTAATCAGAGATACAGGGTATCCCACAAAAGAGTGATACAATTTTTTTTAAACTGAACAGCCTATATATATACAGTATAATCTCTCTAAGACGGGTACAATTCGTTCTGGATCTTGTGTCCGATTAAGGCCCAGTTGTATATACATACAATGCCAGTTTAAATTTAAGCTGAAGCTTAAACCTTAACAACGATTGTTTCAATAATTGTTGTTAAGGGTTTAAGCTTTGGCTTAAAGTTAAGCTGGAATTGTACAACTGGGCCTAAGAGAAATGTTTGGTTTAGAAAAGTTTAGCGCATTTTCCTAGAGAAATGTCGTTTGAAGGAGAAAGTTCGCGTAAAAGGGCGTGTTTTTACATTTTAGAATTTTGCGCTTCATAGTGAAAAGGTGTCTCTGCGTCGTAGTGAATATAGAGATAAAATGTTTTATACCGGATGTTCTTCTTATGGCTTTTTCTGTCACATTTCAAATGGAACAAATGACTTGGTTACATTTATTTTTGTTTTTGTTTTTTATCTGTGGTGATTGCCCAACGGGGTCCTAAGTCAAAGACTTGTCAGGACCTTAGGAGCGGGACTGTATTTGAGTGTGTGTAAAGTGTTCTATGGCTTTGTTACTTCCAACCTTCTCGCCGTTTAAGGGGAAGCAGATCGAATTTTATCCCCAACACTAAAGGGTACCTGAAGTCGATACCGACCACCCCCGAGAAAAATCCCGAGTGCGGTTCGAACCGATGACCATGCGATTGCAAGGCCGGTCCTCTTACCACTGGACTGTTCCGTTAATTTTTCTTAATAATACTCTAGGGCCCGGTATTTCCGTTACAGTTTAACTTTAATCTTCAGTTTATTTCCATAGGAACAATAATTGTTCTCATAATTGTTATTATGGGAATAAACTAAAGATTAAAGTTAAAATGTTACTGCAATACCAGGCCTAAATTTAAAACCATTATTTCCTGAGATACGAGACCTTTCCCGAATATTATTTTATCTGTAAAGGTAAAAAATAGATTTTCTGAGACCTAATGATAGAAATTATGCTTTTGACATAATCATTTTTTTGAAAAGTACTTCATCTGTGAAGAGCACAATTTGCAAATTTTCCTTGCGTTCGTATTTTTCCTGCGCCATGCCATCACAAGGAATGCCAAGAGTTAAATTTCAATTTTTTTTTGTGGGACACCCTGTAACTTTGATTATATTTTTATGACGAATTTTTTCGGTGTTGTATAAACTTTTTATGTGTAACGTTTTTTGTATACTTCATATCAAATGGTGTTATTTAACTTCGCCGCATTAATGTACCCCCTTGCATTACAAATGTAATTAACTATGCAATAATTAATAAATTAAGGAATCTCGTTTTCACATAAGCAATCTTATTAGAAATGGAAATTTCCATTATTAAGAATACCATATTAGTAGCTAGGTATCTTTGAAAACGTACACTATTTCTTAGCAATTTCTAAAGCGAAATAGAAAGTCGTCGTTGAAAAAGGCGATGGTCCTCCTAATAGCCTAATTAGAATTAATTCTAAAATATTCTTTTATCTTACAGTATACAGAGCTCCTTGGACAGATAACATGTCTAACGACAAAAATATTTTATCCGAAGAAGACTGCAAGGTAATACTCACCAAATGCAAAAAAGAAAATAATTGGAAGTACATTTCGCACGAAGTAGATCGCATAACTTCAATCGAGGGATTTGGCGCATCTCATTATAAAGTTAAAATACATTACGAAGGGAGTAATGGCCCGAAGACCGAAAGTCTTTTTCTCAAAGTATTAAACAGCACGTCGAAAGTTATCTTTGAAATGTGTATGTCGCTGAGCGCTTACGAAAAGGAAGAACTAATGTACGTCATAATCAAAGAGTTCAATCGAAAAGGACTTGACACCTCATACGCACCGGAATGTCATCTCTACAAACCTTATTTATTTTTGCTCGAGGATGTGTCTTTGCAAGGATTCAGAAACACACCTAAAAAAGATATGCTGGACGTGGAACACTGTAAAGTAGGTCTGAAGACGCTGGCCCACTTTCATGCGTCGGCAATCGCCTATGAGGAAATAAAATCTAAAGAACAACATACCTCGTACCGAATTTTTGATTCTCATTCCGAATGCCTGGGGGAAAAGATTTTCTCTAAAACAGAGAACTCCGCAACGCTTTGGTTCCGTTGCATTCTACAGGGCCTGTTACATATCATCGATCTATTACCGGAGGATGAAATAAGCTCAGAAGAGTTTAAGAAAAAGCTACGTGACAAGCTTGCAACTTCTTACGAACACTCGCGACCATCTGATAAGCACAGAAACACTCTCTTACACGGGGATTTGTGGTCGAATAATTTCATGTTTAAATATGAGAACGGTAAGCCGATAGATGGCGTTTTAATCGACTACCAATTGTTGAAGTACGGCGTACCAGCTATGGACGTGGTTCAAATGATTCTGACGAATGTCAGGCGAAACTTGAGGCTTCAACATTACGACGAATTACTAGAAACATATTACGGAAACTTCTGCGAATATCTGCAGACTTACGGGCTAAACGAAAAGGATATCCTGTCCAAGGAGGATTTCTTGAAGACTTGTGATGAAGTCCGTTTTTTTTCAAAAGTTCACGCAACTGCCGGTCACACGATGACTTTTCTTGCCAATGAAGCCGTCGTTGAAGCTTTTAGTTCTGAAGAAGCACTGGATAAATTTCTATTTCACAATAGAACTGAAAGTATGACTCTCTCGTACCAAACGTGCGATTTGTTCCGTGAAGTTTTAGAGGAGGATTTAGTTGAAATTAGGGACTTACTATTTCCTAAGTAGACGCAAATACATATTGTGACATACGACGTGTTTAATTTTATTATAAAGGTTTTATTACCATATTTTTTTAAAATAATTAACATCTCATTAAGAATGTATTATATTTTCACGATCAATTGTGTATTATACATATACTTTGGATAAAAAGTTTTGTACTCATGTGATTTGTTTTCTATTTTTTTCCCAATTATTAATTTTTGACAAATTTACAGTATACTAATGTTAAGTAATACGTAAAAGAACATGTCAAGTTTTATATTTGAAACTTGTCCAAGTCAAAATATTTTTTTTTTATAAAATTCGTTACCTGAATTTATTGTAAATCTATTGATCGTAAAATTTTACTGTATGGAAAAGTACAACAAATTTACATGGAGCAAAAGTATATTAAACAACTCACTTACTTGACGTTTCGCGAAATGAATTGTTCGCTTTATCAAAAGTGAATTCAAAATTTTACATTTTCCTAATTTACAAATTATAATCTGTGAAAAATAAGAAATAAATTAATAAGATTTTATTTGCATTTTTTCCAACAGTAAAAACTTCACGTAAGTTTTATAACGACTTGTTATTAAAACACCATAAAGTTGCTAGGAATAATAGGTCATTAAATACCAATTAAAAACGCAAAATCATTAAGGAGTTTATGGCCGAGTTTACGAAAATTCATTACCACTACCATCATTAGTTTATAGTGAACTGCTTCGGACCTAATCAGTTGATATGTCAACGAAATTCTTTTTAAATTAGTAGATTAGTTTCTGTGTGACGCATTCATCTGACGTGGCAAGAGATTCAACTGCCTATCAGTTTTTATTTCCTAGCCACTTGCACAATACTTCATTATCAGCAGCGACGAAAGATGCGACGAGGATAAATAAATTTTATCGGTGTTTATAGCCAAACAGATATAGAATACCTCAATTTGTGTCACAGGCATCTCCACGTTGATTGACTTGGTGAGTAGGCTTTTCGTAAATTAAAACAATGATTAAATTACTGCTTTCAGAAAAATTTTATTGTAGTTTTGTTAAATGTTTGTATTGTGCACTGTTGCAGTGATATTGTGTAATACCTACTTACTGTCATTACATTACATTCTTCAAGCTCGTAACCAAATTTACATTTGACTTCGTCCTTATTAAAAAGGTTAATTGACCATTTAGATTCATAATTGTTCCAATCTGAAATGATATCTATCTGTGATCAACTAGGTATTATTGAAAAGAATAATGAAACAATTAAAATAAAATTGTTTTTGAATAGTTTCACAATTAAGTGTACGTAAATATACTATAACTCATGCTGCATTACAAAAGCAAGTATTTTTACCTTTCTTCTATTATTTATTGTTCATTACCTAAATATTAAATTTTGATTATTTGAAAAAAGAAATTATACTGTAATTTCCAAATTCAGAAATAAATGTTACCCAAATGTTGCCAAATAAATGGCAACTTACATTTCTTTTACTATTTTCTTTGTCTGCTATGTTTATTTATAAACAGAAAATAAAAATAAAATATTTTAAGATAAACACATTCCTTGGCCGTGACTTGCTTTGGATTACCAACATTAATTTATAAACTGCATATAACTCATACATCTAAACAATGCGTTATCAGAAAGATTATATTTGAAATGCCAGATTTAAGTCTTTCCTAAATTAGGTTTTACACCAAAGCTATGAAATTAAAAAAGTGACTATAATATAGTTTTTGATATTTCAGATAATATTACCAAAAGTAAAATAAGTCTAGTAACCCATTAGTGCATGAAGTTTATCTAGGCAATAAAAAACAACTTTTTAAAGAAACTTTATCATTTGTATCCTAAATAACAAAAAAAATAAGAAATTTTCGCAAAATATTAATTTACAACAAATTAGAGGTAATCTGATATATCGGATTGCATGCCAGTCAGAAGGTATGATAGCTTTTAAAATATTAAACTTTGGATGTAGTCCGATTCCACATTTGGTGCTTATGAATCTACTTTTGCCGTTACAAAACCTACACAATCTGTCTGTTGTGACATAATCAGGCAAATGATCTCGTCCGTCGTACCTACTATCATATAAAGGTTTGGAATACTTTTCCCTCTAAAGGAAAGTTTTCCATGCGTTTCGAGAAAACTGTTAGCTATGTTTCTCCTAAATGTAAGCAACGTGGAGCAGTCTTTATGTTGTGGATCCAATTTTCTCATGAGTAGCCATGCATTTGTAATTGAAACATCTAACAGATAACAAAAAATAGGCCACCACTACTTTTTTTGTCTCATTCGAGTCCTATAGGCAGCAACTAGCTGGTCCATTTTATCAACTCCTCCGATATAACGTATGTCCAAATAAATTTCTGATAAAGGTGGGCTATGGAAGATAAATTATTACATTATTTACATTAAAATATTGTCCAGTTCTTGAGTAGTTAAGTAAAATTGAAGTTCAATTGGCCAGCTTGACATGTCACTAACTTCAAAAACTGCTTGGTGTTGTAGATTTTTACACTTCCATGCCTACCTTTATCAAAAATTTATTTGGACATATGGTATTTATTATATTGCGCAAAAATTTCCGGTCGGGCTACGTAGATCTTACATTTCTTCTTTTTCGACCATCTTCCATACTTTCTTTCGGTCAGTGGAACAAAATTTGTAGCACAGGTAACTACTCTGTTATCTTTCCATTTAATTAAGCACACCTTAGTTTCGCTATCTGCCCTGTAGTCATAAACCCCTCGTGTCAGCTTTTCCATTTCTTTTTTTTTTTTCAAAGAACATTTTCCATTTCGTCCTTCTTGAATCATCGCTACTGCGGCCAAACCTCTTTCCGTAAGATAGTGAAAGAGCTGGAAGGAAGAGAAGTAGTTTATCAAAGTAGAATTTAAAACCTTGATGTTCTGGTACTTCAGCTGCCTGAATAAGAGAAAAATGTGTCCCCTCCAATACCAAATGTTTTTCCGGTGTTGCTTTTTCCTGTATGTATATAAATCAGAGGCAAACCTTGTAACCATTACTTGTACGTAAAGCCCAGTTCTTGAAACCAAATCTGATTGGTTTGTCTTTTATGTACTGTTTGGCATAATGGCGGCCATAGTAGGGAATCATCGACTCATCTATTGAATTGTTTTCTTCGAGACCACCGTGAAACTTGAAATTTGTATTCAATTCAGTGATCAATGGACGAAGTTTGTACAAACGATCATCGGGGTCAATTGTACTATTATCTAAAGTTGGTTCTTATCCGATGAAAATTGTATCACAAAATCTTTTAACCGGATACTAAATAGCGCACAAAACACATAACGTTTCGCTGTCGTTCGACAACTTCGTCAGAAGTGAAAAATATAAACATGTTGTCAAAATAAACAAGGTTGTCAACGGAAACTGAAAAAGTGAAAATTTTGTAAAAATCTGTTGACTCTAATGCTTTCCTGTAAAATATTTGGTACATCCCTTAGACTTGACCAGTACATCCTTTTGTTTGGATATTTGGCATATCCGGATGACAAAAAATATATACATTTCATCCATAGTCAAATTCAAATTGACGTTCTTTTGAGAAGCATATAAATTAGTTTCAGTTAGCATTTTAGTAAACAAATTTTCAGATCAAAAGAGTCCAAAAAAGTTCAGGGGACCGTCAGCATTCATTGCATCTTGCGAAATAGGTTTTTCTTCGCATTTTATATTTATTTCAAATTTCGGAAAGGACCGTTTCCATTTTATATTATCAGTCATTTTTTAAGCTGGCTTATTTGTGTTAACTTTTTTATGTTTACAGTATTTTACTAAAGGCTCTGCATCACTGGAGTCAAAGTCATATTGAGTAGGTCTTGCATCATCAGGGTTGGATTCAGGTTCATCTTGTTTTTCTTGAGGCGTTTCTGATGTACGTATTTCGCACTTAGCTCTCAGCAGTTTTGGTCCCAAGTGATTTAGATTGGCCTCACAACACTAGGTAACAAATTTTGGGTGACTTTTTGGTTATTGCATATTTTTTTGATATTATGAGAGTATACAACGTAGCAATTGCAAGTGTAAAGATTTTTCTCGTTTTCTATTCGTATAAGTAAAATAGAGCATTTTAAAATAATTAAATATTGCCAACCAATCTTCATCGTGTTCATGTTCAGAATGAACATTTTCAAAGTCTGATTCGTTTGAAGGAGGAGTAGGAATGGGAAGCAACGGATTGGATACAATGGGAGCACTAGAAGATGGTATATTGGGATATGTGACTTTATTCTTGTTGGGAATTCCTTTATACTTTCCGAGATCCGTTAAACAAAAATAACAATCTTTTAAATGGTCCATGGGTTCTCTCCATATTTTTGGAACTTGAAACGGCAATTTTCTTTTATTTCCACGGTACCAACCTTCGAGAGCTGAACGACAGGTGCCACAACAAACATGCGGAGCCCACCACTTATCTTGGTGACGAATTGATATCCCAAAATAAGCTTCGTAGGCTTTCCAAAATATTATTTCATAGTTAATGTTATGTTTAAGTTGTTTAGGGTTGACGTATCGTCCACACACATAACAAAAACAATCAGGAGATAACTTACACTGTCTTTCTATTGACATTTTTCACAATAAATCAACGCAAAATAATACAAACGTCCAAAAACAGTCACTGACAAATAAACATGACAGCTTTGAGATTTGAACGATACAAAAGATAGAGCGTCAATCAGTATCAAAGCCTACTCCACCTAATAATGAAAAAACTCCATAACCAAAAATTTGTTACCTAGTGCAATCTTCATCACTGGCGTTACTATCACACTCAGTATCATTACCTTCGGCTCAACATAAATATCGATAGGTTCACCAGGTTCTCCAATTCATCTAAGAGCTGCGCAAGCGTTAATTTGAAACAAAAGTTTTTCTCACGCTTACAATCTGATATATCGAATCAAGAAAAAAAAAGTAATCTAAAAGTATCCGCTTTAGCAAAAATAGGTAAATAAAGTACGAATTGTGTTCAATAAAACCTTCTTCATCATGTTCAATTATTTGTACTGAAATTGAAACATTTTCGAATGAATTATAATGTTTTTACTCACCCTCCATTCCTCGTGCTGTACAATGATGGGTCTATGTTGGAAAAAAATAGCTGGTAGATCAGATAACTTAAATAAATGACTTAAATGTTTTGTAGGCGTAAAATACAATTGTCAGAGTAGTTTAGATCAAATGCAAAATTAAAGGTTATGCTTAATTTCTTTCTGCATAACCAAATATGTCCATGCGATTTATCGGATCTTATGCACTAATAGGTTAAACTAACTTTTGCGATTTATTTTTAGAAATATAACCAAGACGTTATTATTTAAAAATAATTAAGAATATATTCTATTTTCATATTGAAATTTGTATTACCTTGGGAGAAAGGGTTTTGCACTCATGTAAGTATTTATTTTCAATTTTTTTTTTTTTTAATAAATTCAATTTGTTTCCAAATTATTAACTTATGACAAATTTACAGTGCACTGATATTAATAAGAAATAATAAGCAATAGGTACATAATAGAACGTGCCGAGTTTTATATTTGAAATTTGTCCAAATTGAATTTTTCGAGTACTGAAAGCCTTAAAAGCAGTGTTGATACAAATTACGATTTTTTAAAAGAATCAAAAATCATTGATTTAAACAAAAAAAATCAAGATTTTTTTGATTTTTTAATAACACCCCAAAGACTACTGATGTTTGTTCTGGGGTACCACAAGGATCCATCCTTGGGCCAACACTTTAATAAAAACCTCATTTTAAGTATTTCTTCACATTTCGAATACAGTTTTAAGCAAATAATAAAAAATATAAAAGATAATTTGTAATAGAACTCGAATTTGGTTTAAAAACTCATGCAGTTTGTATTTGCTCCTGCGAGTCGAACAAATATGAGCTGCGACAAGTGAACGCTTGGTTGCTGTATTGAAACTTGCTGGAAAAATGTTATTTATTAATTTTTTTCATTTAAATGTAAACTATGGATACTAGCTTCGAAAAAACTGCTATTACATTTCTGAAAAATTTATACTTACCTACTCGAGAAAGACGTGACTATCAGTGACCTTTGCGAAAATGTGAAGTTCCTTAAACAGAAAACCTTGGTTTTATATAATCTCTGTTCGCTAATTCTAAATCATTGTTCAACTTCACAACAGGTCTACTGTAGTTCACTTTCCGAGTCGGAGGAAGACGCTCTTTCACAGAGCAAGTAAAAGAAAATGAGCAACTTAAGAAACAAGGAAATCACTCGATGACTGTGCCTGACATGGGTAATTCAAGCTCTCTCACATATGCTGATAAAATACATAACGCAAAGAAGGGATCCACTCATGGCACGCTACCAGCAAAGTCACAGTTATCGATACTCCTCAAGGGCCTAAGGGTTCCTTGAAGAGCCATAAACTAGACTCCACCAGAGACAATAAGGGGCCAGAAGAACCCAAAATACGAAAAGGTCAAATGGGATTCTGTGCATCGACTCAACTGAAGCCAGTTTCACGTAGGGGTTACTTACATATTTCAATATTATCACCTACCACTACCATGGATGATATTGTGACCTGTTACTAGTTACTAGTGACGTGTCTTGTGAAAAATTAATTTCTAAGCCTAAGCACTCGGACGAGCATGCATCGTTTAAGGTTGGTGTGCCACTAGATAAATTGGATTTGATTAGAAACGCAGAACTATGGCAGTGTTTTTATGTCCAACGTTTTTTTTCACCGGAAATTATCACGGAATATCCAGATCTAGTAAATGTTGACTTCATTAATATTTTAACGTGCAGTGTCCTAATGCGGACAAATTAAGCCCAGCTGGATCTAGATATAAGTATTTATAAAATAAATTTAATATCATATGCTTAAGCAAAACCTGGGCTCACTCTGATAATATTGCTTTATACATATACATTGAATGGTTTTAAACTAGCTTCCTATTTCTGTCGTACCACCTGTAAAGGCGGTGGTGTCGGAATCTGGGTGAAAAGTGATATCACAGTGGAATCACTTGATCTAACTAACTCCATATTTGAAAAAGACTTTGAAGCCTGCGGTATTAAATATAAAACAGAATCCGGCTCGGTATCGCTGGTTTTAAATCTATATCGTTCCCCGTCCGGATGTTAGAAAATTTTTATTTCAACTCTTAATTAAGATTGGAACATTTATACTATCCAGGATACAACATTTATTTAACTGGTGATTTTAATATTGACTACTTATGTAATTCTAATGGAAAACTTAACTTGTTAGACATAACTTCTACTTATAATATACGACAAATTGTAGAGAAACCTACACGTATTATGTCAACTTCTTCCACCCTTTTGGATCATGTTTACACTAACGTTACTGATGTAAATAACAATTATGTTTTAGATACGCTTATCTCGAACCACAAAATGGTGTTATTTTGTTAGAAAATTAATTTTAAGATATCTAGCAATCTAACTTATTACAGAAGAATATTTATAATGCTATTTATGCACTTTTACAGTCAATTCAGATACTATTTCGAAATTCATTTCCCTATAAAGATAATTAAGATCACAAATTCTCGAAAACGCTGGATAACGTAGGAAGTTAGACAGTAGCATAAAATTGAAACAACTTTTTTTGGACATGAAAGCAAATAGAGATCTTACTCCACAAGTATCGTTTTGAAAAACGTAATCATACTCCACTCATTAATAATACAAAAAAGACAATATTTTCACTGATATTATGAATACCTCCTTTTCCGAAGGGATCTTTCCTTCACGTATAAATGTTTCTCGTATATGTCCTGTTTATAAAGGAAAAGATATTAAGCTTCTTGAAAGCTGAATGTTGGTTGTTTATTCTGTAATAAAATGTCAATAACACACTGTTATCTCCAAGGCCTAGTTTAAAGATTTATTGTTAGTAGACCAAAGTGTTAATTTTTTGGTTTGTAATTAATTTTTTTCTAAAAGGCAGGTATATTGCCGCATTCTTTGGAGGATAAGCTTTCATTTGAGCTATCACACGATGGGTCATTCCATTAAACACTTTTGGGAGGGCACGTGGGGGCACGGGAGTAAATGTCAAAAGTCTGATTCATTGGTCAAAACATCGCCCCCCTCCCCCTTAGAATAAAAGCAGACGTGTTTTTTGGAAAATTTTACTTTCCTTTTCATTTTTGGAACATTTCAGGTGGATCGTTTTCAAAAAATCACCCTGTAGAATGAACAGACTGCAGTGAAGGTTGATCTATGAGTGGAAACCGTATTGACTGTCGGCTAAAATCCTGTACCTACACTAAACTCAGCGAACCATTAGACTAATCACGCAGTGATTGTTCAGTGGGAATATTCTGCAACCTTAGTCGCGCATTTGATTGGGTGCAACATGACTTACTTAGTTTCTAATAGAAAGCAGTTTATTGAAGTGATACATTTTGATACAGATAATAATAATAACAGACTTTATTGTGTTAATAATAGTCATATACATTTATACATCTATGAAAGAGAAAGGAAAAATTAACACAATAACAAGGTGAGATTCAGTAAAATACTGCTCTTCCATCTAAACCTTGAAATGAAATAGCGCAAAAATTAAATGTTAGTGTCCATAACTAAAAAAAAAAGAAAATAAAACTAGAAACATATAAAACTAAAACTGAAACTAAGAAAAAGAACAATATAAATTCCCTAACATATGTAAAAAATATGTAAGTACATATGTATATGTAAGTAAGTCTAAGTAAGTCTGTGATGTGCACAAAAAAAATGAATTGATTACAATTTAAAAGTTTTAAAAGCAATTTGTTTATCAAATAAAGCAACTCTCAACGTTTTTTTAAATGAGTGTATACTGAGACTTTTAACGCTGTTCGGCAATTGATTATACAATCGATAAATTTGGAAAGAAAAGGATCTCTCTAATAATGAAGTGGAGTGAGATGGTGGAGAAATTCTTCCTCTATGCCTCGTGGTAATGTTGTGAACATCTGATCTGAATCTTATCTTATAATATAAGTAAAGTGGCTGTCTAGTTAATAAAATTTTATAAAAACAATATAACGTTTGTAAATATCTCCGATTTTTCATGTTAAGCCAGCCGGCTTCAACTAATTTATGAGAAATATGATCGCATTTTCGCAAACCGAAAATAAATCTTAGACACGAGTTCTGAACTTTTTGGATAGCGCGAATACAAAAAGAATCTAGGGCAGAATGATATATTGGAACACAGTAGGTAAATTGAGATAAGACAAATGTTTCACACACTCTTTGCTTAGTTTGAACATTGAAAACCCTCCTGAAGGGATAGAGTTTTCTCAAAAAAACGTAAGCATTATTAATATACTGCGAAATCTGATTTCTGTAACGAAACGTATTGTCTAGTGTCTAGTGTCAATCCAAGACTTTTCGCTTTATCAACAATGGGTATATTTATATTATTAATATGAATATTAATTGAAATAGACAGCTGCTCACAAGTTTTTTTCTTGCCAAATAATAAGATTTTAGATTTCGCAGGATTAATGTGTAAAAAGTGCTTCAAAGCGTTGCTATGGACATATTCTAAATCGGAGTTTACTTCAGATTTCGCAATGCGCCAGTTAGATGGTGTAAAAGAATGATATAACTGAGTGTCGTCAGCATATATGTAATGGTCACAGAATAGAATATGTTTTAAAATATGAGAAGTGTAAATTGTGAACAGTAAGGGCCCTAAAATGGAACCTTGCGGTACTCCTTGATGTATTTGAAGAGGTTCGGACAGAGATTTATCCATAGCATGGGATCCTCAATCGGCCCTATTCTCTTCGTATTATTAATTAATTATCTGCCCGATTTTTTTCCAGATTTTAATCTGACGTTGTATGCTGATGATACTTCAATATTGATACCCAAAAAAACACTCGAAACCATAGCTTCAAAAATTAACTGATTGATTTTCTTTGAATAAGCTTTTCTTAAACAATTCCAAGTATTGTTTTATTCAATTTAATAACACTCAGAATCGTTCTTTAACTATTTTAAATATCGATATTAATAATACGCCGTTGAAACAAGCTGAAGTAACAAAATTCTTAGGAGTTCATCCAAAAGAAACCTTTTACTGAAACACACATTGTGCTAAATTAGTTTCACTTTTAAACTGTGTTTACTTTCAAATTAGTTATCTAAGGAATGTTCTCACTAGACGAGAATTTTTGATAATCTATTACACAGAATTTTATATGAAAATGTCCTATGGTATAATTCTCTGGGGCTTATCTCCAGCTGCTCATCGAGTATTTCTTTCACAAGAAAGACTTGTACGATTAGTAGCTGCTACTCCTTCTTCTGAGTCATGTAGAACTGCCTTCAAAGAATTAAATTTATTAGCTTTAATTTGTGTTCACCTATTTGAGTCATGCTTGTAACTATATACATATATTTATCAAAATAAATCAAAATTCTTAACGAACATAGTACATGAACATTATAGTAGCTTTAATGATCAGTCTCATTTACCTTTGCCCCGCACACATGTATCAAAAAGTTATGTGATTTTTATGGGCTTAAAAATATTTAATAAATTACCGCAATTTATTAAAAACCAAATTAATTTTACTAGTTTTAAGTCAACTCTTAAATCGTATTTAATCAAGCACTCCTTCTATACGATATCAGAATTTTTGACTACGGATAATATTCTCTTTGTTTTTTCATGTTTTCATGTTATTTTAATATGTAAGTTGATTAGTGTTTGCCCTGACGGGGATAACGATTGTTGTCTATTACTCTATTGTTGTCGTTATTATTGTTATTGCTATTGTCTAATTCTAATTTTAATTTTACTTTTACTCTGTATCTTGATACGTAACTGACTATTCCTATACTTCCTATTGTCTTTGAGGAAAATAAATGATGATGATGATGAATAACAAATTTTACAAAATCATGTTTTTAATCACAAATTCTTTGAAACGGATAGTGTCCGTTTCAAAGAATTTGTGATACAATTTTCATCAGACAAGAACCTGCTTGAATCATGATTTTTAACAATAAAACCCTCTTGATTAAAATCAGTGATTTTAAACATGATTTTAATCAAATGATTTAAATCAACTCAATCCTGCTTAAAAATTTTCAGTGTGATTGAAACGGCTAGAAAGTCCAGATATCAAGAAATACCAATGACAATAGCCGACAGCATTCAGCTGAAGGTGTAGTAATTTTTTGTAATTTCTTGATTGTCGGACATGTTTATTCTAAAAATATTTTCTTTTTTTGTTAACTTTAAAGACAGTGAGACGTAATGCAAATAAATGTCAGACAATCAATTTATTGTACAATGTGTTTAAAAACATTTCTTCATGGTCTCCTTTTATTCTAGATACGTAGAGTACGTGTGTATTTACATGTAATTCAATTCTCTAGTTAGTCAGCCTCATAAACTTTATTGTTAATCAATGCGTTTCATATGGTCAACCATTTTTTTTTTTTTCAAATTGAACACCCGTACTCACAGTCGTGACTTAAGCAGGTGCTTAAGACCGTCTTTCGTAAGTTCGTCTTATACATTTCAGGGTTATCTTAAGTTGTAGTGTATTAGGGTGGTTGAATTTAAATTATTTTAGTCGATAAGAATAATAAGAAAAGTAATCTAGAGCAATATTTATATTATTCAAATTTTTTCAGACAGAAAACATGTCCGAGGACACAGAAATTTTATCGGAAAAAGAGTGCCAGATAGTACTCTCCAAATCCCAGAAAGAAAATAATTGGAAGTACATTTCGCACGAAGTAGATCGCATAACTTCAATCGAAGGATTTGTAGGAGCCCATTACAAAGTAAAAATACATTACGAAGGAAGTAATGGCCCGCAGAGCGACGGCGTTTTCCTCAAAGTATTAAACAGAACGACGAAAGTCCTCTTTGAAATGTGCATGTCGCTCAGCGCTTACGAAAAGGAAGAATTGATGTACGACGTTTTAATCAAAGCGTTCAATCGCAGAGGACTTGACACCTCATACGCACCGGAATGCCATCTTTGCAGGCCTTATTTACTTTTGCTCGAGGATGTGACTTTGCGCGGATACAAAAATACGCCTAAAAAAGATATGCTGGATGTCGAACACTGTAAAGTGGGTTTGAAAACTCTAGCCCACTTTCATGCGTCGGCGATCGCCTATGAAGAAATAAAATCTAAAGAACAACATTCTCCGTTCCGCATCTTTGATTCCCATTCCGAATACCTCAGCGAAAAGGTTTTCTCTAAAACGGAAAATGCCGCGTCGCTTTGGTTTCATTGCACTCTTCAGGGCCTCCTACATATCATCGATCTGTTACCAGAGTGTGAAATAAGCTCGGAAGAGTTCAAGAAAAAATTTCTTGATGAACTCGAAACTTGTTACGAACTCTCGAAACCATCTGACAAGTATAGAAACACTCTCTTGCATGGAGATTTATGGACGAATAATTTCTTGTTTAAGTATGAGAACGGTAAGCCGGTAGGTAGCATTCTAGTCGATTATCAATTGCTGAAGTACGGTGTACCAGCTGTGGATGTAGTTCAAATGATCGTCACGAATGTCAGGCGAAACTTGAGGCTTCAACATTACAACGAATTACTAGAATCGTATTACGAAAACTTTTGCGAGTATTTGCGGACGTATGGATTGAACGAAAACGATATTCTGTGCAAGGAAGATTTTCTGAAGACTTGCGATGAAGTTCGTTTTCTTTCGATAGTTCACGCAGCGGCCGATCACTCAATTACTTTCATTGCCGATGAAGCCGCAACTGAAGCTTTTATTTCGGAAGAATCTTTGGACAGATTTCTATTTGAAGACAGAACCGAAATCATAACTGCCTCTTATCAAACGAGCGCTTTGTTTCGTGAAGTTTTACAGGAGGATTTAATTGGAATTAGGGACTTATTATTTTCTAAATAGATTTCAAATTATTAACTCGTATAATTTTATTCTGTAATTATGTACTTTTTGTAAAAGAAAATAAAATCTCATTAAACATATTTTATTTATTACTTCATCTAAATTTACTTTTGATTTCAATAAGAAATACTTTTTGCTCATTTATAAATTCAATTTCAATTATTTAAATAAATTCGTATTGTTAATTTTTGACATTTAATAAATTTACGATGCTATTAAATATTAAATAAATATTAAATAATTCTATATTTTATTTAGATGTTAACATTTCTGCAAACGTTCCCAATTATTTGAGCGCTTATCAACACAATGCCGAATACCTAAGTGTTAAAACAGACGCAACTAAATATCTATCGGGCTATTACCTTTCGAGTCTTTCGACATACGTTTTCGAATCATAGCCAACTGCGATGTAAAATTCAGTTGATCGTTCGATATGTAAATTTGCCGCCAAAAAAAGTGACCCATCACATTGAAATTATAACGTTTTGATTATATTTACATACAGTGTACCAGCCTTGCAGTTCTGGATTCTGGATTGGTGAATGAAAAATTCACATTCACTTAGGCCACAGTTTGGGCTCATAATCCCCCATTACCCCCATAATCTGCAGCACACGACTGGCAGCGCTATTCAAGCCGAGGACGTCTGACAGAGGAGCACTGCGCATTCCAGTCATGTTAGGGCAGAATTCCCCACATGGAACCTCTCTAATGGAGGAAAGTGCAGGGCAATCACAAAGGACATGCTCAGCTGTTTCGTCCTCTAGGTTACAGCCTCTACAAATCAGGCTGTCTGTTGAACTTACGCGGTGCATATGTTTGTTCAGTTTACAATGACCTGAACGTATTCCTACGAGTAGACGTAGTCTTCTTCTAGGTAGTTGCATACAGAATCGTGTCAATCTGAGCAAGGGCGCCGCTATAGCCTTTTTTGCTTGATGACACTTGTCTAAAATGTCCCATCTATCGATATGTCAGTTCTGGGATTTTTGTTTCAGTAATGCATTAAACAGGTTTGATGATGGTCTATAACCAGTTCAGGGCCCCAAAAGGGCTACCCTGAGCCTTGTCTAGCCAGTTCATCTGCCTGTTCATTACCATATGTTCCAGCGTGTCCTTTCACTCAAATAAGTTGCAAGATGTTGTATTTGGCTACTTGTTCTAGTATACCGTGGTATTGAAGTGTTATTCCTAAGGATATTTTGTTACTGTTTAGAGCTAATAGTGCCGCTCTGCTATCGCTAGCTATCCTAACGACTTTATTCCGTACACCTCGATCTAGAATTGCTCTTGCAGCTTCCATAATGCCAACTAATTCCGTTTGAAAAACAGTTGTGAGTTGGTCAAGTGCTAAATATGCCTGATTGAAAGTCCAGGTCATCGGAAAAGATTCCTGCGTCTTTCCTTCCGATTAATGTAGATGGATATGTCGCGTTTCGATACATCTTCTGAGTTCAGGAAAACACTGAATATACACTATAGGTATAGGCGAGAGGGAGTCGACTGCCGCCCCGAAAAGAGGGGTTTCTTGTAAGGTTTCCTCCAAGGTAAGGTTGTGTCTACCTCCAACACCTGTACTATTATTCCATGTCCTTTCTACCCGCAGTCTCAGGACCGATCTCAGTGCCATCTCCTCCACATATATGTTCAGAGGAGGGAGGCTAAGGATGGCCTCTAAAGCCGGCCATTCACGATCCTGCATGGCAGTCCGCCTTGCTGTCCGCCGAATGACATCGGATAGTGAATGCTGCAACAGACTGCATTGCGTCCGGCAACACAACGCAGGATGCTCGATGCGTCCTGCTCAGACCGGCAAACTCCGCCTACCGGCTGCAGTCTGCTGCGCAGCAGTGTGAATGGCGCGGCGTCCTGCCCTTACGTGTGCAGTTAGTGATTTTAGTGGTGTTAGATTGTCACCCGCCAAATTATTGAAGATGGATAACGCGGGCACAATCGAATTTATAGATATGTATAAAGAAAAAATGTGTTTGTGGGATGTTAAATCTCCAAATTACAGCAAATTACGTAACTTTAATAATTTCTTCTCTCATATTGTCTTTTGATTTTTCTGCAATAACAGTAAGAAACATAGCAAAATAGCTATTTTCTTCTTTTTAGGAAAAGCACGTAGGTTTGTCATTTTTCCAATGTGAAAAAAGTACTGGCGCTGGACAGCTTGCAGGATAGTTTGTGAGCTACTTTTGTCCTGCGGTGCGGACTGCCATGCAGGATCGTGAATGGCCGGCTTAAGACAGCTTTGGGAGTGGATCTCAGCGCACCAGTAGCACTCAAACATGTTAGTCTCTGTACATGTGAATGCTGTTGTCGATAGTCTGGCTCTGGGCCACCAGACCAACGACCCATAGCAAAGCATAGGCCTAATTAAGACAGTATACAGCCATAGGGCGGCATTTAGTGTTTGGAGTATGAATACTCCTAAAATGAACATTTTGTTATTTATGGCTTTTCCTATCCGTCCAGTTACAGAAAGTAGGGCGGATTCTGTAGAACTGCATGCTAGGTGGGCATGTTGGTTAGAGTATAACGGTTTGTTGACCAAAGCCCTCTCTCTCATATATCTGTCGCATAGTTTCTCCAAGGTCTTCAGAAAGAAGGATGTGAGACTGATTGAGCGATAGGATTTGGTCAGTTAGTAGCCTTTTCGTCCTGTTTAGGTATAAATATCAATTTCAATTCCCTCATACGCATCCTTCAAGAATGCGTATAAGGTAGGGTAAAATAGTTTCCAGCCGCTATTGGAGGAGAGGAGGAAAAACACCGTCCAGTTCCGGCGATTTAAAGGAGTGGAAGGTTTTAGTTGCCCAGATTGTTATTTCTCTCTCCACTACCCGATTGGCAAGCTCCCAATCTTCCTCCACCTGGAGTGAATCAGTCGCCTCCTCCCATGCAGGTATGGGATTGATATTGCAAACTGGGAAGTGCGTATTCATCAGTACCTTTGCTGTTTCTTCAAGGTTGGTGTAAAGGAACCATTTTCATGTTTTAGGCTAACTACTTGCTGATGTGGCCCTTTGGCTAATCATATTTTGTTGAGACGAGCAGAATCTCTGGTAGTCTCAATTGTGTTGCAGAAAGATCTCCAGATCTCTCTGTGTCTTTCCTAATCTTCTTTTTGGTGGCGTTTGTACGCAACCCAGTCGACTGCATTTCTAGTATTTTTGCTTTATTGAATAGTTTATCCAGGGCAGATTTCAGTTTATCAAGTCACCATATGGTGGGCTGACGTGCCAGGATATGCCTGTTCATAAAGTTTTGTAATAGAGTCTTGAAGAAAATCAACTTCTTTTTGCAACTCTGCTATTGTTTGGATCTTATCAGGGGCAGGAGGAATCCACCCTGGCCTCCAGGAACTTCAAATAAAGCGCTCTGTCTGTAGACCTCGGATTCCTATACTCCTTGGGAGTAGCTTCACAGGCTTTAATTTTGAAACTGATCATTCTGTGGTCTGCCATGGTAATTTCATGTGACACTTTCCAGTTTTCTATGTCAGAGATACCGGGGCAAGCCAGAATGATATCGATCAATTACCGCGTTTACATGCACAGATTAACACAGAGCTTTACTAATGCGTATTAAAACAAATGCGGATTATTCGTTTACATGCTCTGTCCTCACCTCATTCTGTTCTAATACGAATTAGGAGGTTTGCCAGAATTAAGTTATTACCAACTGTAAGCAATTGTAACGCAATAGCACTAAGTCCTACCTGTCAAATCATAATATAAGTAATTGTCTCGTAATTATATTCAGAATTTAAGCATATTGTCACGGTCGGAAAGGCTAGTTTTTTTTTATGGGCATTTGAATTTTATTCCTAAAAAACGTTGTTCATTCAAAATTGGCACATAGTTCATAAACTATTCGGTCAATTTAAATCAACAAAACAGTTTTACAAATCTAATTAATACCTTTTTGATTTAAGAATAATACTGTTACGGTTGCTTTCACTCATTTACCGTTTGTTTATTTGGCTACCGTCCTTAGCGCGCTTTTGGTCGATCATTTTAAAAGGGCCTCTGTCGTCGTTGACCAGCTCGGTGGATTTGAATTCCGCACCGCGCCGTGCAGTTGTTTCCGCCTTTAGTCGAATGCGGAAGCGTGTGATTTCTAATCTTGGGCCGGCGCATTAAGATTTTTGCACTTTTAGTAACGTGGCAATGAGCTGAGCGACATTTTGTTTCACGACCGTTGATCCCTTGAGTATTTCCGCGGTCTTTGGTTTGAAAATTTCGGTGGTACCGCGCCCAGTTGGGATTTTGTTGGATTTACTCAAGACGCCACGGAATTCGAGAAGGTCTTCGACCTTATTTTTCCGGCGCCTTTTTTCTTGGTGGATCTGTTTGGTTCGACGGTCACTCCTTGCTTCTGTACCACTCCGAGGCGCTCGGCGTGTTTATGCCGAGTCAAGTTGATTAGTTAATGTTCGTTCATCCCGTGTGATTTTAATTAGGTTGTTTCTGTTTTTGTTAACGTAGCGGGTAGTTACCCCCCTCTGCCTTAAGCGGTTACACCATCGTGAAGAAGCACCGAACGCGATTCTATGTTACCACTTTCATCGCTAGACTTCGTAGGCATCTTGCCGATTCCCCGGCGGAAAGGAAAAAAACCTCCAGCGTCAGTAGAGTGCTGGCCGAGCCTGCAATCCCCCCAGGACGTGGAGGTCGGAGTAGAGCCGACGTGCTCGTATGGTTCACGGTACTGTACCTCTTGAATTTCTTTTGCCATCTACGGAGTGTTAATTTTTTTTACGCTCTGGTCACATTTGTGTGGTACTACTTCGTATTATTGTCGGAAGTTCTCTTTCCTGTTTGTTCTCGCACCTTCTGTGCTTTAATTTACGCGTGTTGAGATGTTTTAATTATGGGTACGACCCACTTACGTTGGCGCTCAATTTTCTTACAATAATCTCGGGCTTATCCCGACGTTTATATTTTGTCTTATTTTGTTTTGTTTTGTAGTTTTACTTTTATTTGTACGAGACTGCTTCTCAGACCTGCCTGTAAACGAACGTGTGGGATCCCTAGCGGATGGAATTTGTCTTTGGCGCGTCTTGCGCGGATGTTATTGTATTATGCTAGAATTTCTTTTTTTAAGAAAGAAAAGAATAACGCGGTTTTCCACCCCTTTTGTGATATTTCGCCACTGTGTTCAGCCCACCAGTCACTAGTATGGCTTGGCGAGACGTTTTTTTTACCACTAATTTTTTTCTACTGCCATTAAAGTTTATTTAAAGTGGCGGGTGTTTTTTTGTTCTGTTTTGTTTGTTTATCTATTCTTTGATTTCACTTTTGCGTTCCGTATTTAACTGGGGAATACCCCCCTTCTCCTTTCGGAACGGATTACTTCGGCACTGAACCAACTGGTAAGTGGGAATTTCTCTCCCTTTGGGGGAATTCCTTTGATTGCAAGCCGTTGCGATCGTCAACAGATGGCGCCCCCTTAGAACCACAGTTACCTGTGCGAAACTGTTTACCCATGGCCTTCTTCACTGACTCGGGATTTTGGTCGCAACTTCAGCCCCAAACATCGTGTGATCCAGGTAGGTTCGTTTGTATCCGTTTCGACATTTTTTTTTCTTATTATTCACTGTCAGGTAACCTGACGTACGCACTCGACTGTGGGACTAGTATGCGAGTAGTCCTATTTCTGCTTCGTATTTCGTATTATTTTGTTTTAGTTTAGGGTTTCGGTTTGTACGGTGAGAGTATGCGCGACAATACATCTTCGCGAACAAATTATTTCGATAAAAAAAAGTTTGTCAAAAAATTAAACTTTCTTTCCTTACTTTTCGTTCATATATCGCAGAAACCCATAAAGGGACTACTTTTTTTTGTTTTACTGTAAAACCACATGAAAAACCCATCGGATAAAAAGAAGATTCAATATTCTATCCCTATTAACATTATGAGCAGTGACGATACGAAAAGTACACTGCGCAAATGACTTGATGGAAAGCCGGCTCCACACATGCGTGTTCGTGTACGAATGCTCGGTCACGAATGACGCATATGTGTATACAATGTTCGTGTTCGTGAGCGAACATTCGGTATTCGTATCATGCGAACTCAAATGTTTTCCATCTCGAGTCGGTAAATTAGCACACATCAAAGGACCCGAACATTCGCTTTAACTGAGTTTGTGGTCCCATCCACACATGCAAGGACATTTTACAATTTCATTTTATTAGCCATCAGTGGTTTGGTAGTGCGTTTATTTAAGTTTCTGCAGTACATATTGAAATAAAATAAATATTATTGATTATTATAAATAAAATAAAATATTATTACTAATGAAAATAAATATTCTTGATTATTATAAATGTACTGTATGATATGTCGATTGATCAATCGATAAGTTAAAGAACGTTTATGTAGCTATCTCCTTCTTTCTAACTCACTGCACAAAAAAAGTTCGCGAACGTTTTCGCCTTTTTTACTTGTTTATTCAAATACTCGATCTCCAGCAGTATGTGTAGATGGGATGTTTTAGCAAACATTCGCGCACGATCATTCGCCGACAAACATTCGTCCACGCATGTGTGGAGCTGGCTTAACGGGTGAAGTAAAACGCTTTTGTTTCATGAGAGAATTGTAAATTTTTCTAAGATAAGGCACTAATTAAAAAAAATGCAATGAAAATGAATCTTTTTTATTCGATTGGTTTTTGTTATAATTTTACAGTGAACCTATAAAAAAAAGTGGTACCTTTATGGGTTCTCTTTCGAGATATGAGCGAAAACGAATGAAAATAAGTTACATTTTCGTTAATTTTTTTACAAACTTTTTTTATTTTAATAAAAATAATTGTTCGCGAAGATGTATTATCCTTAAATCAAAAAGGTATAAATTAGCTTTGCAAAACTGCTTTGTTGATTTAAATTAACCGAATAGCTTATGAACTATGTGCCAATTTTGAATGCATATTTTCTTTGGAAAAAACCGATCCTGACAATATAGGTTTTTATCGATGAAATCTCGTCTAATTTCTACCATTACCACTCGGTGCACTTATTTTTGGCATACCTTGTACACTAACGATAATGTAAGTTACTATCAATTTTAAAAAATCTAGTAAAAACATAATACTTTTAACATTCGCCATTGAAGCAGATGGGCTTCGTAAATTTAGTAAACAAAATTTTACCTGTATTTTTTAAGGCCACGTATCCACCAAAAAATCATTTTCAGTAAACGTAAACGCTTGCAAATTTGCGTTTACACTGTCTCTACTCAACAAACATTCACGAACAAACAGTTGTCTGTGTGCATTTGACAGTATTCTGACGTGATTCCGCACCGTAAGATTTTAAACGTAACACAGGGAACGGTATCCACTGGACGCGCACAAACAACGAATTCCTTTGATATGCCGACTTTGTTCGCTAAGGGAACATATCACACGTAAATCTCATAAATATAAAAAGCAATTATCTGATTTTGTATTAAATTCTCTAAAAATAAACAGCCAAATGACACAAGCGTATTCCTTACACAGGAATAAGAAAAAAAGTTGTTCAAGCAAAACGAAGCTTAGTCCTTAAAAAGATAAAGATATTTACAGTTGGTTCTTGTCCGATGAAATTTGTATCACAAAATCTTTTAAGTGGACACTAAATCGCGCACTATACACTTAACGTTTCGCAGTCGTTCGAAGTTGTCGAACGACTGCGAAACGTTAAGTGTACAGTGGGCGATTTAGTGTCCGCTTAAAAGATTTTGTGATATAAAAAGATAAAGGTTCTTAAAAATTTCTAACTCAAATTAATTATATTAGGATATGAGAAACTATTAGAGCAATCAATTTAAAATTACTTTGTGCAATGTGGGTCTCTTGTTTTTTTCTTTTTTTGTTAAAATATTGTGTCAGGTAAAACTAACAGAAGACGGAGTTACAATAAACATTCATTCACCGCTGGTTGGTTTCTCTTTCCATGCTTTCTTCCTATCTTGACCACTGGTAGGACCAAGGGTAATCGTCTTAACGTTGTGAGTACCACTTTCCGATCCATTGTTACACAATAAAATACCATCCTCGACGAGTAACTAGGTTACCGCCACCTACACCATTCAATTTTTAAGTAAAGAAACTCCCAGATTTGTAGATTAAGATGTGTTTGTATTTTTTTAAAATTCAACTATTAAAAAGTTATTCCATCCCAAAAATCGTCAGTGCATTTTGGAATTCCCTGTATAATTGATACATTAAAATAGATAATAATGTGTCAGTTAGGATCTATACTAACTGCTAATGGTATTTTATTTTTATTAAAAATTATTTCTTAATTCTGATACGAAATTTATTCCATCAGTCCTGTTCAACCCTTCTTGCCATTTGAAAAAAATATCAGTATAGATCTCAGATACTTTATTGTTTCCTATGATGACTTTGTCTATTTCAGAAGATAGTATTTAGTGAAATTTCGAGAGTTATATCTAGTGAATGGAATTTTATATTTTGTTCGGTTTATATTTCGAACAAGGCGGCAACGAGCGTGTCTACGTATACTGGTGCTTAAAAGTATCCGAATGAAAAGCAATAAAATGGTTCGAATTTGACCCTTATGGTAAACTTCCACAGTGCCAGGCGGTCACGCCGGTCGTCCGAATACTTTTAAGCACCAGTATACATTAACTAGTCCCTGTAACATTATACATTGGCGCTTCGTTTGTATTTAATCACTAGTTATACCAAAGGTGATGCATACTCTTACCCGTACTCTACTCAAATGGAAAATAATTTTATCATGAATTTATTCGGCAGATTTTAAATAATGATTAAAAGAATACATAAAAGTGTACATTTGAAGCTTGCTTTATTAAAATACTCAAACAATTTGGTTTAGTATTAGGTAATTCACTTTAATCATCAACTAAAAAACTCAGTAGAACATAAGTACAGTATGAGCATAAATGATTGAGGACAAGTTGAATTTCCCGCGTCTCTATCTAGTGATTTTTACTCCTTGTGTCTGGCCCTCCTGAAAATAAACTAATTTTTGTTCAGTGTCGCCCGTCGCATGTTTACCTTGTATTTATTGTTTTCCGAGTTATTATTTTGCTTTCATACGAATTTTTAAACGGATCTTTTCAGAGCCAACATTTGCATACATATTGCAATTAGGTATTTGAAATGACTATGTTAATTCATAATTAATTACCAGACTATTTTGTAGCGAAAGGTCTAACGGTGTGCCAAAATGCCCTTTACGGAAGAGCAAGAGGCTTTCATTTTGAAAGCATACTTTCGAAGTGGAACCCGCAATGCTGATGGTACTTGGAGGTATTCCACACGTTCCTGTATTGAACAGTTTAATGAAGAATTTCCTGATGTTCGCGTTCCATATAAGGTTTTTGTTCAACATAAGGAACGTATTGTTACTCGTTTTGAAACGAAGCATTGTCTATGTAAGGGCAAATCATCAGGACGACCAACAGTTTTAACTGAGGAAGTTGTTGATGACCTTCGTGGTCGTATGGATCAGAGCCCAAATAAATCGGTACGAAAACTTAGTGTACAAACAGGTATGGAATATTATTTGAATATTTAATGTGAATATAACTAAAATGTATCCTTAGGTTTGTCTTATGTACTTGCCGGAATGCATTGAAGAAAAACTTAAAAATGCATCCATATAAAGTTACAACTGTACAACAATTATTGTCACTTGACTACCAAAAACGGGTGCAATATTGTGAATGGTTCAATAATACTCTAATAATAATATTATTAGATTTGACATTTTTCACTGGTGAAGCATGGTTTCATTTGTCGGGGTACGTAAACAGTCAGATTTACCGAACATGGGCTACTGAAAATCCACACACATTTGTTGAAACAAGTTTGCATCCGATAAAAATAGGAGTGTGGACTGCAATTTCAAGACGTCGTATAATTGGTCCAATTTTTTTTCATGATACCATCAATGCAGAAAGGTATCGGACACAAATACTGGACATATTCATCAATGAATTGCATGATGGTGAACTTCAATATGGGTTCTTCCAGCAAGACTGTGCACCTGCACATACTGCCCGACAAACTCTTCAACACTTGGAAGAATTTTATGATGACAGAGTAGTTAGTGTAGGACGGTGGCTACCACGTTCTCCAGATTTAACTCCGCTGGATTACTTTTATTTTGGGTATTTGAAAAATAAAATTTTTGCAAATCGTCCTCATCATTTAAACGAATTACAAGCTGCAATTATACAAGAAACAAGAAACATAAATATTAATACATTGAACGTGCTATTTGAAAATATGAAGCGTCGAGTAAATTTGTGTCTAGAAAATAATGGTGGACACTTTGAACATCTCTTATAATAAAGTAGAGACCCAGTTATCCGAGTTCCATATTAACTAATAGTAATAGAATAGAGTATTGTTTTTTGTAGTCCGACCTGCACTGAGTTTGTAAATAAAAATAATTTTTGTGTGGTATATTTTTCTGACGTTAAATGCTTCCAAATCTATCTACTTAAAAGAGAATCCGAGATGTAACTTATTTTTTGCTTGGAAGCCACAGATAAAATGTCCACGATGAGTTTTTCTGTAAAGGTTATGTCATGAATTAAGATTGCGACTACATACATTTGTGAGTGCACGCCTATGCATTTGACCAACTTAAGAAAAATATTGAAAGGCGGGAAATTCAACTTGTCCTCAATCATTTATGCTCATACTGTATTCTAGCATCACAAAACTATTATTCTAAGATTATGATATTTTACTTTTTTAGAGTTACGAACGGTTATTTTTAAATATACCGCAGCTACAATCTGTTGTATCTATCAACATTAAACATGGATAAAATAATAGGGGTATTCTCTTCAATAGATGAAAATACTAAGCCCGTAAAAGCACAAGCGAACTGCATCCTTTCCGAGCGGAACAGCTTTAAATTATTAATTCTATTGATTGCCTGTAACTCAACTTTCCAAGTAAAAGCTGACGTTTGATTGCAAGCTATGATACATACATATTCGATAGATTTATATTAATCCTTGGCTAGCGGAAACCTAACCAACTGGTTCTTGCGTTTTGAATTATAAATCTTTGAACAGAAAACACTTCTAAACAACCGATTTTGGAAATAGTTTAGTATCCTTCATTTATTTTGCACAGTTTATCAAAACTTTTATCCGGTATCTTTATTGAGAAATACGCGCAGCTGCTATAAATCATTAAAACTTGAAAATATTTATTTAAATGCAGAGAGCGTTTTATAATAGAAGGAACAATATGAAAGTGTTGTATAGTAATTTGGTCCACTACGTAATATTCTCAAAATCTGTTTTGGCATATTGGAATTAACTACAGAAATCATAAATTTTGTACGTCACTGATTTGGACAGGCTGCGATGTACGTCATCGATAATGTTTGTTATCCAGCTTAACAAATAAAATAACGAACGCAAATCGGTTAGATGGGTTATTCAGTTCATTACTGCATAATGGACATCTGTACTGACAGCTAAGCATTAGACTGGTGTTCGTCTGTTATTAATTATATGAATATTTATGCCCTCTGCTGCATCGGCTTCTCTTAATTCAGAAAAGCATATACAGGGTATCCTAAGTTGAGTGGCCTATTAAAAGCTTTCGGGGAAGGAAATATACAAGCGTTCTGAAAATTGGTACACTCCCCTAAGGGAAAGTGATCAGATTAAAATATCTTTACCTTTATATCACTTCCGGTTATACCGGAACACGGTAGCAGCATTCAAGTAAGATAGCGAACCGTTACGTCATAACATACCCGCTTCTCCCTCTACCACATTAACTGTCAACCAACCATTAACTGTCACGGTTGACAGTTAATGTTGGTTAATAATAGGCATTTACAAAAATTCACTCGGTGGGTAAACCAAATTTACCGATCGGTAATCAGCTGATACACCAGTGCAGAGATCGGTTGACTGAATTTAAAATCGCGCTAGTTAAACTTGGGTGAACTAACGAAACAAAACCTATAATAATATTTGAAAACAAACATATCTAATGATATTTTCCATATCAGAAGCTGATATTTTATTTCTAAACATTTTCCCAACTCGGTATAACCGGAAGTAATATAAAAGTGAAAATACTTTAACTTGAAAGATCACTTTCCCTTAGGGCAGTGAACTAATTTTCAGAATTTTTGCATATTCCCTTCCCCGAAGACTTTTAATAAGTCACTCAACTTGGGATACTCTGTATAACATACACTCCGAACTAAAATGTACATTGTAAAAGGTTAAATAAGATCGATATAACACCTGTTACATAAGTTTTGGGAAAAATATAGAAGGGTATCATTTAAATTTAAGAGAACTTTATTAAGTAAACATAACATAACAATCACCAACAAATCTTAGACTTTAACACCTGGTTGCTATATTGCTGCTAGGGGGCCTCTATCTTCAATAAGACGTAATTTTTGTCTTACATGTCGCATCAGGGTTTGGACGCTTTCTAAGTCTACTTCTCTAATTTTTTGAAGAATTCTTTGCCGCAATTGTTGTTCATTTTGGGCTTCCCAACCATTATCATACACCTTTCTTACCAATAGGGCCCAAAAATTTTCAATTGGCCTTGCCTGAGGGACATTTGGAGGTTATCATTTCTGGGGACATATGGCACATGGTGGGCTTCTAACCAGTTTAGCATATCTCTGGCATAATGCGATGTTGCAAGGTCAGGCCAAAACATGTAATCATCATTAGCATGATGCTGATTAATAAAAATAATCAATTTTGATAGGCAATTTCGGATGTATACTTCAGCATTCACTGCCTGGCCTCTTACATGGCCTACATAGGGCCCAGATATGCCCGCCTCAAAAATGGCGCACCACACCAAAATTTTTTCAGAAAATTTTGCTTTCTTTTTGTATCTTACGTTAATGGGAGTGTCTTCAATATTATCCGTATAGAAGCTTGCATTTCCAGCAAGTTCTGCATCGTCAAAGATAAAATATTTCTCGTTGTCCATGATTATGATCCGGTTGTCGGCGAAATGACGACGTCTAAAAGCTCGGCAACAACCAGGGATTCTGGCCAATTGTGCGGGAGTATACTTGGGGCATTTCTTGCGTTTTCTGTATTTTAGGCCTGTTATTGCAATGTAACGAGAAACTGTAGCATTTGAAACACGGAAACGACGGGAAAGCTTGCGGGTAGACACTCCAATGGTTTCTGGAACGGTTGACTAATCTGTTGACATGAACTTCAGTTAACGCACGTGGACGACCTGTTTTTGGTAGGTTTATACATGGAATTCCCTTTTCGCATTCCCGAATTGTCCGATATATGGTAGTTTTTGAAATATTTTGTCCGCGAAACAATTTTACTATATCTCGTCTAGGCAGCTGTCCAACCAGGTTGCAGATGGACTTTCGCAAATCTAGCTTATCTCGTCCGCCATTTCGCAAATAACAAATGAAAATGTGAAATGTTAAACAAATTGACAGAACCCCTAGCAACATGTTTCGCCATAGTTGACTAGATGTATTGGTTTTACTGTGTCACAGAGAGCATTTAAAATTTTTCCCAAAACTTATGTAACAGGTGTTAATTGCTATAACATGAGTTCAAGAAGTAGTTACTAGAAGCCGGGCACGAGAGAGCGATGACTGATCGATTACGGGCCCAGTGCTTAAAACTGTTAACATATTAGAAGGCTGTGTCGTAATTGTAAAGATTTTTCTAATTAGAAAATTTAATTGAATGTGAAGGCATTCTAAATTCTACCGAGTGATTTTTTAAATTTTTTATCAACTCTTGCCATGAGATCTAGACGGCATGTCTTAGCTTAAGTGAAAAGTACCATCGTGATCATAAAAATCGACTACATGCGAAGTGAAATGGACACTTCCATTTTCAAAAAATTTAGTTGTGTAACATTAGGTTTGACACCATTTGTCATGTATTTGTCAACCTATGAAATCTCATCCATCTCATTCGATTCCAAAGAAATAAATATTCTCTATGATTACTAATACTAACAGCAAATTCAGTTGCAATTGCTCGAATACTGATTTTGTCTTGCAGTCGCGTTCGAATTATTGCTTTCTGAATTGCTTTTAATTGGGGTATTTTTATTTGATTTGTCAAAATAATATTAATGTCAAAATGACAGAAGTTCATTTTAAAGCACGCTTCAATTGACTAAAATTTCGAGTGTAGTTGTTTTTCTGATTACGATGGTACATCATTGCACCCCTTTATGTTGCTTCACAGTAAAGCTACCACGTGCCGTTCAAATTTCAAGGCAAGAGTTGATAAAAAATTTAAAAAATCACGCGGTATGTAGACCGTTGATTCACGTCTAACTTGACTCTGAAGATGCTGAAGCCTTGACACCAAACCACTACCTAATTGGCGCATCTTATGCAGCGCTACCTTATAGGCAAACAAACGTTACAAATTTAAATCTGATGACAAAATAGAATATTGTTCAAAAATTAACTGACCTCTTTTGGACTCGACGGTCACAAGATTATTTTTCTACCTTAGTGAAAAGAACGAAATGGTATGAAGAACACAGGCCTATAAACATTCGCGACATAGAAATAATAGTTGATCCTCAGGGACCAAGAAATGTTTGGCAAAAGGCAAAAGAGTTGTAAAATTATACTGAGCTAAAGAAGGTAAGACACGAATTGTAGTTGTAATGGCCGGTACAGGAATAATATATCTATGTTCTGTTTCGAAGTTAAATTTTATCTTCAGTAAGCAGAATACTTTATATCTTTCTGTGGTTTTTAAAAGTATATGTTTTAAGTTTCATCGTTGAAATTTTTCAGTTGTCCATAAAATTAAATTGGAAATTCTTCAGAGGGATTCAAAAGCATTTCGCTCGAATTCAAACCCTAAATTTAGACAGTCGTTACGGCAGTCGTAAGCCGTTAGCGCGATGATCCGCCGTCGGAGTTTACGTCCTGCGAGCATCCGCGGCCGCCACTGCGGCAGTAAACCTCTTGGAAAAATTACTCAGACTCGGCACGTCGGAAGAGGAGCTGTAAAGCACGAGATAAACTTTAATAGATGCTCACCCCCTACGTCTTATTCGAGCGAACTTTAATGCAGCTGCGAGCGCCAGGCGCTTTTTTTGTTTTCGTAATCGCGCCGCGTCGCTTTGTCTTGTTGATTTCTTGTAATTTGTTTTATTGTTAGCGCTAAATAACACTTACAAGATTTCGTCGTTGGGCGCGTGCTTGTAGCGAGACGAGAGGTAAATATGTGCTAAGAAGATTGTGGGGAAAATGGGCCGCTGTTTTCCAACAGATTTATTGCGCTTCGAGGAGCATGAGGAGAGCATAGAATGGAAGAATAAAGTAATTTATGAAGTACGTTCCTTAATTTTATCAAGTCTGTTATAGCAATTATTTATTTCACACCATTCAGTTTGTTACAGTTCATTTCTTTCATTCCTGTTCTGAATACCCCCTGTATATGCATCGCCACCGCCCAGCCTTCATTTCTGTTCCGAACACGCCCTGTATATGCGAAATTCGACGTGTCGGATCATTCCTTGGACCGCGTCGTTGTACACGTTGCAGTCAGTGTAGGAATACCCGTATTTCGCCGGCGTAATTTTCTTAAACTTTCGTTTTAGCATATTTCTATTAACAGGACCTTCATTTATTTAAACAAATTCATTTTATATAGGTAATCCCTCCTTAATTGAGTTCAAAATCGCGTGTATGTGAGGAATTGAACGAATTATAGCGAAGTTCTACTTCTGGACGCGTATTATGCGTGACCTTTGTCCTTTCAGCCGATTGGTTCCCGCTATTACTAAGAAACGGTGTCTCGCTTGTTTAGAATCCTTCCTTGTTTGTCAAACGAGAAATGTTGCGCCATTGTCAGAACGAAACTTGCCGTCTCTTGGGTCACACTCTCTTTTCGTAAATATTTTATGTGTGCGTGCCATTACATCGAAGGGATGTTAGTGCATATCTACGGCTAATTGCCGACTCTGATTAGACCCAGGTGTAAGACAGGAAAACCGCGTATCCCGTGGGTGTCACAGCTTCGCAATAGACCGAGGTAAGTTCCATACGCAGCAACTCTCGGTTTGACTTATGTGTTCGTTTTATTTCATTTCTTATAGGCTTTTATCGTCAGGCTTTTATCGTCAGCTTTTCTCGTGAGCTTTTAGCGTGAGCTTTTATCGTAAGCTTTTAGCGCTTTAATCTGGAACCTACATCAAGAGGTATTTCTCGTTGGGTGCATCGCGAATTACGGCGGTGAAGGCTCCCTCCCTCGCCCCTCTACGCGGAAGCCGGCACATTACAAAGTGCCGCGGCGGCATCGCCGCAAAGACACCGACAAACACGCCGACCATCAAAGGAATAAAGGTCGGAGCGTTTTGATTTCTTTTCGTAGTTTTGAGCGATATTTCGCGGATTTTATTTCGGATCCATTGCTTTAATTTTGTCGCAATAAAACTTGCAACTTATTGCATTCTCTTGCATTTTGTGGCATTAGTGACGATTTGAATTATTTTAAGATAGATATGTAGCGATTTCGGATCCGAAAAGTTAGGTCTATGGTCTTGTTGTGTACTTAGATCGATCGACTTGCGTTGAATTTGTTTTATTTTATTTTTATTTGTGTTTTTAGCAATAAAAGTGTTCATGTTTTGGACGTAACGTGTTTTCTTAATTTTTCACGCGATCCCTTTCACAAAAAAAAATTAAGTGGCGCCTGTTTTGGTTTGGCCTTCGCGTTTTGGTTAGAGAACCCCCTCCCGTCCCACTGTGCTGGCTGGCAACATTGGAGTAAAGTTTCGCTCCAATGTAAAACTTCTGCCTATCTACGCAGGTAGGTAGCAAGTTTTGGCGCCCAACGTGGGGCCCGATTTTGCTTTGCGTTTTGTTGTTTTGTTTGTCGTTTAAGAGTATTACGTCCAGAACATTTATTTTGTTAGAATAAGTTGCGCATTATAATGGAATATAAACTATTACCGGACCGTCTTAATTCTGAGGAATTAAATTATGAATTATTGGTAAGAGGTATCCAAATTGACGGAACAGTTGCGCAAAAGCGTGCTAATTTAAGACGGCAAATGCGATTGGAAAAAGATTTACGCCTGCCTGTGCCGAAATACGACGTGACTTTTGACGATGACGTGACAGCTCTGCAGGAAAAGATTAGCGAGATTCGCTGTTTAATAGAGTCGCTTCCCGGCTCAACAGCTGTGTGCATTCACGATAAAATTTCCGCTAAGTTGGCTCATGCCATTGGACGCGCTCAGCGCTCCCAACCGACCAATAGTGACGAGACGCGACAACGTGCCGCCATCTTGAGAACGCTAGACGAACTTGCGTTCGACTTCGAACAAACCGCGCTCAATTTTGCGCCGAAAGAACCGGAAGTTACTGGGGTAACAGCATCCCCTTTACTTGATTTAACCGCGATTGCCGAGCATTTTCAGAACAATCCTTTATCGGTATCTTGCGTAGTTCCGGACTCTATTTCGCCGCCGAGTGCGACTTCAACACCTTTGGCTACTCTATCGCCGCCAAAAGCAAATACATCGCGAATTGAAGCCACGCCTCTCACAGTTAAGGCTGCTACCCACTCTGCGGCCAGTAACGAAATTAAGTCCGTGCCTGTTTCTAAATGGGGTTTGTCTTACAATGGGAATAATAAAGTCCTGTCTTTAAATGCTTTTCTCGAACGTGTTGACGAACTCTGCGTTTCGAGGAACGTGTCCGAAATCACGTTATTCGCTTCCGCATCCGATTTATTTCGAGAGAAGGCATTAATTTGGTTTAGGGCTAATAGAAAGTTTTGCGATAATTGGACTGACCTCGTCAAACGTCTTCGCGAGGAATTTCAACCCTATAATTACGATGACAAATTGTTCGAAGAAATTAAGAAACGCACTCAAGGCCCTGACGAATCAATGGGAATTTATACGTCGGTCATGATCAATTTATTTAATAGGTTGAGCGTTCCGGTTGCTGAAAGCGTTCAGGTCAAAATTCTTCTGAACAATATTGCCCCTTTCTATCAACGACAATTAGGATTGGTCGAGATTACTTCGGTAGCACACTTGTTAAGGTTAGGTCGACAGTTGGAAGCTCGTAAGTCAGCTGTTGAAGCATACGTTCCACCCCCACGTAAAAATATGGTCTTAGAACCGGACTTAGCGTACGTCCAAACCTGTGCATCGGTTGTATCCGAATGTAAGGTGGAGCCTCCCAAACCTAATAAGACTTTTAAGTGTTGGAATTGCCAGAAAATCGGTCATTTGTCTCGAGATTGTTCCGAGCCCTTAAAGAGGCATTGTTATCGGTGTGGTCGTCCCAACGTCACTACCAAGACGTGCCCGGCGTGTTCAAAAAACTCCAGAACAACGCGCTAGATGATCGGTTAGTACGTTGTTTCAGTATATCAAAGCCGATCGATCCTTTGGCAGTCCAACCTGTTCTTGACTATGTCTTGGCTCATGCTAAAAATGATGAGCGTCCTTATTTAACCGTGTCGATTTTGGGCATCCCGTTTCTTGGCCTCTTAGACTCTGGTGCATCTCGCACAATCGTTGGCAGCTCGGGATGGGAAGTTCTTCAAACTTTAAACTTACCTTTTAATAAGCATGTAACGTCGTGTACCGTGGCGAATGGACAACCTTGTTCTAGTCCTGGTAATGTGGCCACCCCTATCCAACTGCGTGATCGTGTGAAAGTTATAAATGTTTTAGTTGTCCCTGAGTTACCTCATTCACTCATCTTAGGAACAGATTTCTGGAAGTTAATGGACATCGTCCCTGATCTGCGTTCCGGTGAATGGACCTTCGGTAGAGAGTCAATTGACGTGGTAGAACATCTTACCTCTCGGCAACATTTAACTGATCCGCAACAAAATCAGCTGGAGACTCTAACTAATCAGCTGTTTACAAATTCTCCACATGGTGAACTAGGTTGTACTAAACTCGTCGAACACGTTATTCACACAGATAGTGCCCCGATAAAACAACGTTATTATCCCATCTCGCCAGCTAGGCAAACTGTTGTTGACAAAGAACTTGATGACATGCTAAAGCGTGGCATCGTGGAGAGATCCAAAAGTGCTTGGTCATCTCCCATTCTTCTTGTGCCAAAAAAAGATGGAAGTTTTCGCTTTTGTGTGGATTACCGTAAGTTAAACCAGGTCACGACTAAAGACGCATACCCACTACCGTATGTCTCGAACACCCTTGACAAATTGAAAGATGCTAAATACCTGTCATCTTTGGACATTAAGTCAGCTTATTGGCAGATCCCAGTCGCCGAAGAATCCCGCCAATATACAGCATTCACTGTACCTAATCGTGGATTATATCAATTCCGACGAATGCCCTTTGGCCTGCACAATTCTCCCGCGACTTGGCAACGTTTTATTGATCGAGTAATTGGTGCTGACCTTGATCCTCACGTGTTCGTCTATCTGGACGACATTATTATTGTCACGCAAACCTTCGACAAACATCTCGAAGTATTATCTGAAGTCCATAAACGCCTGACTGAGGCTGGTTTGACCCTGAATCAGGACAAGTGCAGTTTCTGCCTTAGCGAATTGAAGTACTTAGGTTACGTGGTGGATCGCCACGGTCTTCATGTGGATCCCGAAAAGGTTCAGTCAATTTTACGAATGCCTAAGCCCACAACGGTTAAGGAAGTACGTAGACTAATTGGAACCGCTTCGTGGTATCGTAGATTCATCCCTGGGTTTTCCACAATTATCGCCCCTTTGACCAAGTTGCTCAAGAAAAATTCTAAGCATCGGTGGGACGAAACTTGCGATGAAGCGTGGGAAAAGATCCGTGAGCATTTGGTTTCCGCTCCAGTCCTTTCGTGTCCTGACTTCACTAAAGAATTCACGATTCAAACCGACGCATCTGATTATGGCGTTGGAGCTGTCCTGACTCAACAACTCGATGAGGGCGAGAAAGTCATCTGCTATCTAAGTCGCTCATTATCTCGAACTGAGCGCAATTATTCGACGACTGAGAAAGAACTCCTTGCGATGTTATGGGCGATTGAAAAACTTAGGCCCTACGTGGAAGGTTCTCACTTCAAAGTTATCACAGATCACCATTCACTGCTTTGGTTGAACAAGTTGCAGAACCCTTCTGGTCGATTATGTCGTTGGGCTGTACGCCTGCAACAATACGATTTCAGTGTCATACACCGCAAAGGAAAAGAACATGTCGTACCTGATATGCTTTCTCGAACTGTCCCTATTATCGACTCCATCGACTTCGATAATGTTAAGGATAGTTGGTATTTGAATTTCTTAAAGAAAATTCGTTTGGCCCCGGAAAAGTTTCCGAGTTTTCGTGTTGAAGGAAACATCATTTATAAACTCGTTCGAAACACCTATTATCGACTAGCTGAGGATGAGCCTCACTGGAAGCCTGTTGTCCCTAAGGAATCTCGATTACAGATTCTTCACAAACATCATGATTCCCCGACTAGTGGTCACTTAGGTGTCTACAAGACTTACAATAGGATCGCCCAAAATTATTATTGGCCCAAAATGCACGCCGATGTTGCGAAATATGTTCATAGGTGTCAAACGTGTCTTCGCACCAAACCAGAACAGAAAGCTCCGGCAGGGCTAATGGGAGGTCACTCTCGAATTTCGCGACCTTGGGAGGTCATTAGCATCGATCTTGTTGGACCACTACCTAGATCTTCTCGTGGGTATCAATACATCCTTGTGGCAACTGATTGCTTCAGTAAGTTCACCTTGTGTTTCCCTCTTCGAAAGGCTACCGCCCCTAAGATCGTTCAGCACATTGAGGAAAATATCTTTTAGTTTTCGAGTACCTCGTACGGTCATTTCGGACAATGGAGTCCAGTTTAAGTCCAAAGAATATCAAAAACTTCTGACGTCATACCACGTGCGCCCTGCGTACACTTCGTATTATCATCCAAAAGCAAACCCTGTCGAACGCGTTAATCGCGTAATTAAGTCCATGTTGACTGCTTATGTGGCGGAAGACCACCGCAAATGGGATTTATTCCTGCCCAAAGTCGCTTGTGCTTTACGAACTGCACGTCACGAAGTTACTGGTGTGACTCCATACTTCCTCAATTTTGGTCATGAAATGTGCTTGAAAGGTAGCTTAACCCCTGACAATGACCCTGTTAAAGATGAATCCTTGGAGGTTGCTCCTCAAGATCCTAAGGATCTACAATCTCGTACCGGAAAGTTCACAGTCCTCTACAAAAACGTACAGGAAAGGTTGCAAAAGGCTTACGAAAAGGCTAAGGGCCGATATGATCTTCGTAGGCGAAAGGTTGTTTACCAGCCCGAGCAGCGGTGTGGCGTAAAAATTTCGTGTTGTCCGATGCTTCAAAACATTTCGCGGCCAAGTTGGCCAATAAATTTGTTGGGCCTTTCCTCATTAGTCGACGTACGTCTGCGGACACTTACGAACTTAAGGATCTTGATGGTAACATACTTCCTGGTACTTGGAACAGTGAACATCTTAAACCTGATCCCCTGATGAGTAGAGATTGTCTTATTCATATTTCGGCCTGCGGATTGTGGCCTCTTAGAATTCTTCCGACGTATCTTCTGCGTGGAGTAAAAGGCTCCTAAAAGATTCTGTACATTCCTCACACCATCTGTGGAATCGAACGTCTTCGGATGTTCGCGTGCGATGGGTGCCCTAACGATCAGTCTCGTTGACTGTGAGATGTCGCCTTGCGATTTACTGAGTTTGTGGGAGTTACAAGAGAGTTGGATCTCGTGAAGACTCTTCTTGCCCTCTCTCTCTGTGAATCTGCGTATGAGCGAAGTCTGACAGGCCTCTTGATTGTGACGTGGATCACGCCTATTCGCCCGGGAATTTTTCTTTTCTTCTTGTTTCAACCTTTCTTCTACTCTAGCTCTGTCTCCTTTTCGGATTGATCAGCTCAGCCTTGACGGCTTTGAGATATCCTTCGGCAATCGTCAAAGCGTGTGGGAATGCCAAGCGTACTGGATCTCGTGAAGGTATGGCTTGCCCTCTCTCTCTGATGTACCGCTGTGTGATACGCTCATGGAAGTCACGTCTGTAGTATGGTGTGTTCCGTGAGGAAGCCTTTATCTTTCCTGTTTTCTGTCTCTCTCGACTTCTCTCTCTCTTTGGTCTCTACTTTCGGAAATTGGGAGAAAAATTCTGTTCCGTCTGAACTGATTGATACTCGGATTCGACTTATTTTTTTTGTTATTTATTCAACTTTACTGGACGTGTCTTGTGTTGTCAAATGTGACATTCGTCACTATCGAAGTTGTGATCTGGAGAATGTAGATTCTCTCCCCTTCTAAGTCGTCTCTACGTCAGGACGCAACATCTCCGGGGGGTGAATCAGTTAGGTCTCCTGACTGCAATTTCTTTCATGGTCTCCGACCAAATCGTTTCGCGTAGTATCATTTCGTCCGTGTTTCGTTTATCTTGGTTAAGCCGAACACCCAACTTCGAGATCTGTCGTTCGCCGACATGCCATTTCATTTCGGCTGATTATAGTGTGGACATCAGAAATTTTACCTGTGGGCAAAATTTCCATCTTAGTAAGGGTGGGATTGTTACAGTTCATTTCTTTCATTCCTGTTCTGAATACCCCCTGTATATGCATCGCCACCGCCCAGCCTTCATTTCTGTTCCGAACACGCCCTGTATATGCGAAATTCGACGTGTCGGATCATTCCTTGGACCGCGTCGTTGTACACGTTGCAGTCAGTGTAGGAATACCCGTATTTCGCCGGCGTAATTTTCTTAAACTTTCGTTTTAGCATATTTCTATTAACAGGACCTTCATTTATTTAAACAAATTCATTTTATATAGGTAATCCCTCCTTAATTGAGTTCAAAATCGCGTGTATGTGAGGAATTGAACGAATTATAGCGAAGTTCTACTTCTGGACGCGTATTATGCGTGACCTTTGTCCTTTCAGCCGATTGGTTCCCGCTATTACTAAGAAACGGTGTCTCGCTTGTTTAGAATCCTTCCTTGTTTGTCAAACGAGAAATGTTGCGCCATTGTCAGAACGAAACTTGCCGTCTCTTGGGTCACACTCTCTTTTCGTAAATATTTTTATGTGTGCGTGCCATTACATCGAAGGGATGTTAGTGCATATCTACGGCTAATTGCCGACTCTGATTAGACCCAGGTGTAAGACAGGAAAACCGCGTATCCCGTGGGTGTCACAGCTTCGCAATAGACCGAGGTAAGTTCCATACGCAGCAACTCTCGGTTTGACTTATGTGTTCGTTTTATTTCATTTCTTATAGGCTTTTATCGTCAGGCTTTTATCGTCAGCTTTTCTCGTGAGCTTTTAGCGTGAGCTTTTATCGTAAGCTTTTAGCGCTTTAATCTGGAACCTACATCAAGAGATATTTCTCGTTGGGTGCATCGCGAATTACGGCGGTGAAGGCTCCCTCCCTCGCCCCTCTACGCGGAAGCCGGCACATTACAAAGTGCCGCGGCGGCATCGCCGCAAAGACACCGACAAACACGCCGACCATCAAAGGAATAAAGGTCGGAGCGTTTTGATTTCTTTTCGTAGTTTTGAGCGATATTTCGCGGATTTTATTTCGGATCCATTGCTTTAATTTTGTCGCAATAAAACTTGCAACTTATTGCATTCTCTTGCATTTTGTGGCATTAGTGACGATTTGAATTATTTTAAGATAGATATGTAGCGATTTCGGATCCGAAAAGTTAGGTCTATGGTCTTGTTGTGTACTTAGATCGATCGACTTGCGTTGAATTTGTTTTATTTTATTTTTATTTGTGTTTTAGCAATAAAAGTGTTCATGTTTTGGACGTAACGTGTTTTCTTAATTTTTCACGCGATCCCTTTCACAAAAAAATTAAGTGGCGCCTGTTTTGGTTTGGCCTTCGCGTTTTGGTTAGAGAACCCCCTCCCGTCCCACTGTGCTGGCTGGCAACATTGGAGTAAAGTTTCGCTCCAATGTAAAACTTCTGCCTATCTACGCAGGTAGGTAGCAAGTTCAATAATGAGAGCTTTCACCTTGCAGTTATCCTTTAATTGTTTATCATCAAAATAACAGGATAAAGAAAATAGGCATTCTGAAAATATACATATTGCAGTGATATTAGCAATATGAGGGTAAAAATTTACAATCCTTCGTTGCAATTATGTTCCACACCGATGATGTATGACCTTCAGAGTTTCTTCGACAACAAACACCATTACTCCACACAAAGACACAATCTTCTGGGAAAGCCTCATTCGAAGTCACAAAACCAGTGCCGAGTACTGAAAACAACAACACCAATAAAATGATCTAAAGGTATATTTCCTACTCACCAAAATTGAAACACGTCTTTATTGACCATCAAGGAACGAAGAGGCAATACAGATTCACATCCCCGAGGAATGCTTTGACGTGTACACGTCTCTCAACTTCTAGGTATATCAACGATTTTCATAAGCAAATCCATTGGGTTGAATTCTGCTGCTGCGTGGACAAGTATCACATATGTCCAAAGGACCCAGCAACTGCAAGACATTGGCCCATAAGAGTTTATAAGTGTCACATGTGTCCAAAGAAGTCTTGCAGTTGCTGAGTCCTTTGGACTCATGTGATATTTGTCCATGTAACAGACCAGACCAGACCAGACCAGTTCCCTGTAACGCACCGTAAGCTAATCAAGCGGTTCCTGAGCAAGTTAGCCCTTATCCGTTTGGGCCCCGATCAGAGCCATCGGATTGAAATACGCCCAATCAGCGCGCAGGGCGGGCCCCCCTTTCGGTGGCTGGCACTATAATGTGACATCCAACTCACTGCTACCAGAGTGGTCCGAGGTGCACGCCCCTCGCCCCTTCTGGCCAAGGGAGACCTATCTAATCTCTACTAGCTAACCAGGCTAGTGCCGGAATTGAGATCCGCAGTTCACTCGTCGGGATGGATGGACATCATTCCTAGCCCAAGCATACGGGCTTGCAACCACTGCCCCAGTGAGTCCAACGCAGTTGACCGGCGGGGGTCTCCCTCTACACAGTCCACTCCAGGGGAGGGGAGGGTATCCTCCGGGCTAACCGGTCCCCACGGTACCAGCTAACTTCACTGGTTGGAAGTTCGGCCACGACCGAATAATCTGCTGCGTCCTTCAGATTAGATTTCTTGCAAACCAGGCGCTGGTACGCCAACTCGGGACGGTGGGCTCGTCACACCCATAGAGACTCTATCAAACGTCCACAATGGTCACCTACGGCCGAAGCCGTTGGATCCACGTCTTGGTTAGCAGGGTTCCCCCCCTGCCGGGTGTCCATGTAACAGACAGACAGACCAGCTCCCTAATCATACCCTAAAACGCTACGAGCGGCACTTGAGCGAGTTAGCCCTTCTCCGCTCGGGCCCCGACCAGAGCGATCGGATTGAGATACGCCCAATCAGCGTGCAGGGCAGCCCACCTTTCGGTGGCTGACACTATAAAGTGTCGTCCTGCTACCAGACTGGTTCGGGGTTGCACGCCCCTCGCCCCTTCTGGTCAAGGGAGACCTATCTAATCTCTACTAGCTATCCAGGCTAGTGCCGGAACTGAGATCCGCAGTTCACACGTCGGGATGGGGTGGACATCATCCCTAGCCCTAGCATGCGGGCCAGCAACCACTGCCCCCATGAGTCCAACCCAGTCGACCGGTGGAGGTCCCCTCTGCTCGCTCCACTCCAGAGGAGGGGAGGGTATCCTCCGGGCTAACCGGTCCCCACGGTACCAGTTTACTTCACTGGTTGGAAGTTCGGCCACGACCGAACAAGTCGGCCGCGTCCTACAGATTAGGTTTCGTGCAACCCAGGCACTGGTACGCCGACTCGGGACGGTGGGCTCGTCGCACCCATAGGAACTCTATCAAACGTCCACAATGGTCACCTACGGCCGAAGCCGTTGGATCCACGCTTTAGTTAGCAGGGCATCCCCCCTGCCGGGTGTCCATGTAACAGCAGAAGTCAACTCAATTGGCTTGCTTATGAAAATAATTGATATACCTAGAAGATGGGAGACGTGTACAAGTCAGAGCATTCCTCGCCGAACAAACAAGCATCGATTACAGCAAGTTACTTGAAAATACACCTAAAATTACAAAAGTGAGTGACAAAAGAAAATAGAAATGAGTTAAAGTGTGTAAAATAGTTTAAAAGTTAACAGATAAAAATAAGGACAATATGTAATTATTAAAATTTTCATTTGTAGGCTAGGTTTACATAGACTAGATTTTATTAAATTATTGTTAAGTTAGGGCATTTAAACAACCATGTAAATATTAGTAAATACTGATTGAGATACCAAAAAGCAACGATTACAAACAAAGAAAGAATCAAAATGCGAAAATAAAATACGCAAAGTGAAATATGCAGATCACAAATATCAAAGTGACATTTGCAAATGAAAAACGCGAGTAGATGGCGCGTGGATGCACGCATCGTTCCGGTTGCATAGCAACGGTCAATCACAACAGAATTTCTGCTATAAAAGGCCATGTAAAAAAATTATTCGTCGGTTTCTGAAGAAGCAACTTCAAAAAAGCAAACCACTCGTCCGCGAAATAATTGACTCTCTCGTCGGTTTCTAAAGAAGCAACTTCTAAAAAACAAAATACTCGTCGGCGAAATAATTCTGTCATCGGTTTCTGAAGAGGCAACAAGAATATCTTGCTCTTCCGCAAAATACTAAATTAAAATCTTTGATTGATTTTAAAAGGACAAGAATACCCCAATCCCTAAATACAAATTAAATTTACATACTCAACCCGCAGAGTAATACAAATTTCAAATGTTTATCTTTCGTGGCTCGGTGTAGAGGGTGCACGTCAGTGCCATTGTTGTGATTGGTTTTGTGCTTTGTAATTCATTTGGCTGAAATCGCATGGAGTTGGATGTCTGCGGTACGTTGATTACTGGATTTTATAAATCGTCACCTCCGCGTTTGTAAGCATTGTGTAATGCTTGACCAAAACCTAGTCCCGGCATTTGGAGATTAGGTAAATATGGCGCGTACTGGGGCGTGGTACAAAGTGTAACGCATGTGTTCTTTTCTTTTAGGTTTTTCTTCCTTTCTTTCTTATGTATTACGATTACTACGACCATCGCATCTGTGGCAACCCAAACCGTCGGAGTTGATTTCGTGGGCCCCTCCATCTTTAAGTTGCCGCAAGTGCGACATTACTTCCCCGTCTGTCCGAACTTGGACTCGCCCAACCACTGTCGGTGAGTTAAGTCGTGAGAGGTCGCTGGAAATGGTGATACGCCGTCTTGGCTTCAGTGGTCCTCCCCCCGATTCGATACTCTACGGGCTTTGGCGATGATAGCTGCCGTTGGAGGCGCAAGGATGTAACCAAGGTCGGATTATTTTAATTTAAATTGCGGTAACGCACGCTTCTAAATTCTTTCGTAAATTAAGCAACCGTTTGTTGCCGAGGTTAGTTAATTTTTGATTTGAAACTTAGTAACGTAAAGTCGGTACCGAGTTTTCGGATTTAGATTTTGTTCGTTGCGTTTTATTTTTATTCTTGATTTATGGATTTTGGTTTTATTTTATAATTTATTATTTATTTTTTTAATTTATTTTTTTATTTAATTATTTAATTCATTATCTCCAGGAGTTAGCCGGCTGTGCTGAAGACCTTAAATTGCCCTCCTGCAATTTGCTGCCGTTCTGGTAGGTAGCATCATATTAGTCGACGAGATTGCGATGGAGTTCTCGAGCTAATCTTCTGCTAATGAGGCTCCAATTACAGTGAAAGCTCCCATAGTAGATAGCTCTCTTAAGCGGACACCTGTCTTAGCTGGACAGTTTTTAATCTCCCATTTATGTAATTTACATGCATTTGCATCTCTCTCAGACACCTCTAATGGACAAACAGTTTGCTGGTCACGGTCGGTGTCTGCCTAAGAGAGCTTTCACTGTATATAGAGAATGCTCGGGGATCTCATTGCAATCCAGCCGACTTGCAGCCAAACTTTTGAAATTAAGACATTGGAATATGGAAGAAATTAAATTGGTGTTCAATGACGATATGGTCATATATAGCTAATCTGTTTATGGAAATCCTGGGAATTGAATTAAATAGGATACACATGAAAATGTACTCTGAATAAAACTCTAACGTAAAATTATGAGATATGCATAACAACAGAGTACGTGACCATTAAAAATTTGAGATTGATAATATGTACATAATAACAGAAAACAAGATGAATTGACGAATCAGAAAAGGAAAAATGTTTTATTTGATAAGAATGACGTTTCTGAGGAAAATGGAAATACCGAACATTAAAATTGAAATAGTTAACAATAATGCAATATGGACCAGACAACCAGAAAACGAGATCAAATACCAAAGAGATGAGATTCCAAAGAAAAATCGAAAGCAAGACGACAATGGATAGAATAAAAATAAAACAAATAGAAAACAAACGTCAAATCCATAAAAGATATGATAAGGGAAAGACAACGAAAATTATTTGAGGATTCCGAATGAGAAATTTTTTAAGAAAAAGTGTGAAATGAAAGTACAAGTGGTAAAAAAGAGAAAACTTCGAAAAGCATGGCTTAGTAACATCAGGGAGGAGGTTGGGAAAAGAGAAAAAACTTGGAAGAGAATCAAGGAATCAATGCCGAAAAAAACAAGAAAAAAAGTAAACTGAACTTCATCTACGTTTTATCTTACTGTAGAGAGGCAAAGGATTAAGTAAGTAAGTAACTAAGTAAGTACCTTTTTTTTACCATCAGCCACAACTGTTTTGAACTGCAGTCCTCTATTCTTAATCTACAATCTTATCCTTTCTACGTTATACATTTCCATTAGAAGCTGTACTTCCATAGTAAAAATTCGAGTCCTCGACTGCCCCATTTGCTTATGGCATAAAGAAATTCACTGTTTAATTAGTGATTATAGCTGACTGCATCTATTTATCTTACCTTTCTGTATCTGTGATAAATTAAATGGGTTTATTTTCATAACAGGTGTGGATTATGCTCTCTACCTTGATCATGGCGACAATCTAGGTACTAGCATCGAATATGATAATTAATTAATGTTATATAGGCTATTTCTGTAACAGCAGACGACGGCGCGGCGTATCTATAATGGTTTACATGTTGCCAGAAATTTTCGTGATGATTCGTGATAACTGCAACGAAAAGGACCAACTGTACGATGCGATCGAGGTTGATTGAGTGTCCTTGAGAAAGTAAATACACAAAGGTAATAAAAAAATTGCAAGCTTTTAATAAAAAAACTGCATGCCTTTAAATTTAAAGGCACGGAATTTTTTGATTACCTTTGGATAGGTACTAGAGACCTGCACGAGTAAATACAGAATCGTCCGAGTACGATGCGAATACTTATTTGACGATTACAACGATGCGTATTGATAATACCTATAATCATGTACGCATATGACGAGTAGTAATCGGCATCGGCATCGTTGTGAATAGTAATCGGCATCGTCAGGTAATTTGTAGTTATGTAATCATGAAAAACAATCATCGGCGGCCTCTCGAAGTAGGTATTATTGAGTTACATGTGTGCGCATTGTCATGTAAATCCTATGGTTAATACAGGTCTGCATCTAATAGCGTTTTCGATTGACTGCTCTAGAGTATTCTCATTATATCTCCGTTCCTTAGTATTACGTGAGGGTAAAATAAGATGAGAATATTCTGAGAGTCCCTAGAACAGTCAATCGAAAACGCTATTAAATTGCACAATTAAAAATTGCATGACAGACGATTACTAATGAGTAGTATCGTTACGATGCCTGCGATGCGACGATTCCCAAGATGCTGTATTTACGATTACATACTCGCATCGCCGCGTAGATAATCGGCGATTATTAATCGGTTACATTTTTACTTACTCGTGCAGGTCTCCAGTAGGTACATGACTTCTAATAAACGGATAAATAGATTTCATTTACAATCATGGTGTAGAAAGGGAATGAGTCCAACATTCCACGAAAGGACTGCGTGCAATACAATTACACAAGTGAATACAAAGAATTGCCCCCCCATTTTTCGTTAAGTAAGTTTCAAAAATAGGGGAACCAATTGAGATATTTGTCGATGCGACCCAGATTCGAATTCCCTAAAGGATTCACAACAATATTTTAATAATTAAAGTGAAAAATAGGAAATTATGAAGTACGATTTAATTAAATTAAAATTTCTGCTTGAGTGCATTTGATAAAACCAATTTTGTTGCCACCGACAAAAAGTATTTCGTTCAAAAACAATAGTGCGTAAATTTAACATGAAGGTTTATTCAATATTAATGAAATCCCGTAGTCTGCTCCTAGATTATGTATAAATAAATAATGCGGTTTATAAAATAATCACTTAATATAAAAAGCTATACAACATATGTACATTATTCCTAATGCACTTAAAGCAAACTAAAAAAACATTTTGCAGGTAATAAAGATTTTAAATTGCTTACATCCGGTTGTAACAAAACATAGGTCAGAACAAGGACTTTGTGTTATATATTTTTCAGATGGGTTCTATTCCTTTGCTCCGGAGTGAAATTTATTTGACAGGTACGTTGTTTTACTATGCACAGAAGAAATGCTTCATTTATTTTGTCGTACAAAGATAAAGATGCCGGCAGGGTTCGTACGTACATTTTCAACCGAGAAATGAAAATTCGTTAGGAAAATTAAGTTTCCTCTGGTATGAGAAAATGGCTTTCAGAACATACGGGCATAAAAGAAATGGGCAAATGAGAGATTAAACGAATGTGGTTTAATTTTTTATTTACTGGTCTATATATTGCACTAATGTAAGTAAATAAAATTACAGTGTTTTTTTACCACTCTTTACACGTGTGCATCGTAAAATAAAGCTGAAAATTTATCCTAGTTGAGCAAAACGATATTTATTCCACTTTCAAAACAGAAATGTTGCAATATACAAAATGTAGTTAATATTCTTTAATTCACATCTAACTTTTGAGCTATTCTTATCCGTCGCGCTTTACTTATGCAAACATTGATACAGGCATTGAAAACAATACACAAAATTATCTAAATTATTAATTGTCATAACTTTTTATAGTTTTAACTTAATTTTTCAACTGCGTTAAATCTGAAAATATTTTTAATTTTAACAAAAGCTATAAACTTGATAACCGGATAGTTATTTCTCTAAATTCCCATGTTTTATTAATTGTTATTGATGTTTAATAAATTTTACATTATCCCTTACATTTAGCAATCGTTAACTAGTTTTTTTTTTCTCGTCTGTTCTATTTAATATAATATTTCTTTAATACTGTGTCGTTTTTAAACTACTTTACAACTTTCATGTAAACAGATAATAGAAACATAAAAATTTGAAGAACAAAACTAATCAACCCTGTTTAAACAATAATTAGATTAAGAAATTTGTTGCAAGTCGGTTAATGATATTTCTTTAACAACATTATCTTCACAAAAACTTTTAAAATTTAGTGGGCTAATGTTAAATTTATCGTTAATCATTTCGACAAAACGTCAGTAAGTTCTTTAAATAAATATACTTTTACACGATAAAAATTTGTTCTCTTTTTCATATAATAATTACAGACTTTGTGATTTTTGCAAAATGCTCAATATGCATTAAATATATCAAAATGGAGTACCAAACTAACTCCAAATATTATTTCTGAATATACAGTGCTCCCCAAAAAGTCGGCATCATATGGAAAAAGAAATTATTTTAGATTTTTAGGAAAAACTTTTTACGGCAATAATTTGTGCTTATCTCAAACCTATTTAGCCCCTATTAGATATACTTTTGTTAGTTAGAAAATAGCGTTTTTCGAAATTGCCAAAATCCTAAATTTGTTATTTCTTGGAAATTAATCAAGATTTCAACGAGATTTTTTACTGTGTATTAGTATTAGCTTACTGAACAATCTCAAGGCCAGAAAATAACGTTTTTTTCTTTAACTTCCGCAAAAATTGAATTTTGCAATTTTTTAACTTTTCACAAAATTTCACATATCAAAACTTAATTTTAAATTTCAAATAGTTTTGGATGAAAACGTTATTTTCTGGCCTTGAGATTGTTCAGTAAGCTAAAACAGTAAAAAGAATCTCGTTGAAATCTTGATTAATTTCCAAGAAATAACAATAACAAGTCTCTCGTTGAGACTGTAACGAGAAGCAGCAGCAGCAGCCCTGAGAAAGTTCTTCTGCAATGGAGAATGAAACGTCGGCAGTAGAAGTGTGTACGGTGTGTATTTCTATAGGAATAACAAGTAGAAAAAAGAGATTAAGAAAGTTATACTAAACATCACGCGGCACATTTTAAAATTATTTTAAACTATATAGGGTGTTCCAGAAAATGGTGGTGTATAGAGAGAATTTTTTTTAAATGGAACATCCCGTATAGTTTTACAAATTTAGATGTTCCGCGGAGATCTGATTACAACAATATAAATATATATTGGTTTCACATTTTCGTAAAAAAAAATTTTTCTTCGAAAATTCCTTAAAAATTTACGAATTTTGAACTTATGTTTCTGACTATGGAGATGACACAGACTTACGAAAATATAAAAAAATATTCTCAGGACTTTGGACTTTGGCTTTTTGAAAATATGAAAAAAGTTAAAATATCTTTTAGCATTATACAGGGCAAACAGTACTTGCGAAGCACTCAGTATCTCATTTTTTTTTAAATGGAGTGAACTATTTTTTATTTCAGAAATAGATAGTACTTAAGCTTAGCTTTTTACTGATATCAGATTATATACCTTTATTTCTAACATTTGTTTAACTAGAAATATTGTTTTTACTACCATTAGAATTTTCTGGTTTTTAATCTTTTATTTTTGGAAATAAATTATAACTATAAATTTTGAAAGCTAAGAACTACATTTTTCTAAGTAAATTTTCATTTCATTATTGTTAACCATGCAATAATGAGTAAGTATTATAATTGACCGGCAGAAAGTTGGACACATAAGGGAAACTTTCTTATTATTGATCTCTCAGAAAAATTTATTCTTTATGAAAGTTCCTACAGCTTCCCAAACTCAAAATGCAGATATCAAAATTCGAATATCACTGGTCACATACCGAGGAAACAAAAATATTTGAAGTGGACATAAGAGTAAAGTACCTTTATTTGCCAAGATACGCGGAAATATTATTTATTTGAGAAAGTTATTCAGAAATGTTATAAGATCTCAAATATGAAATCACATTAAATGTGTAGACCTGGACGTTTCTTCAGGTGTGATATAAATACACTCTGGGATTTAATTTTTGCTCATTTACTATACCAAAATTATAAATGAAAGGGTAAAATGTTCAAATAGTAGTAAAAACAAGGTTTCTAATGAAAGAAATGGTAGAAATATATGTATATAACCTGGTATCAGTAGAAAGTTAAGTTTAAGAACTACCCACTTCTGAAATAAAAAATAGGTCATTCCATTTAAAAAACATGAGATATTGAGTGCTTCGTAAGTACTGTTTGCTCCGTATAATGCTAAAAGATATTTTAACTTTTTCCATATTTTCATAAAGTCCAAAGTCCTAAGAATATTTTGTTATATTTTCGTAAGACTGTGTCATCTCCATAGTCAGCAACATAAGTTCAAAATTCGTAAATTTTTAAGGAATTTTCGAAGAAAAATTTTTTTCTTATGAAAATAGCTGAGCGAAATTAATATACCTTTATATTACTGTAATCATCTCTCCGCGGGACATCCAAATTTATAAGAATATACAGGGTGTTCCATTAAAAAAAATCGTTTTGTATGCACCACCATTTGCTGGAACATCCTGTACAGTTGAAAATAATTTTAAAATGTGCCGCATGATGTCTAGTATAACTTTCTTAATCTTTTTTTCTCTATTTGTTATTCCTATAGGCTCCACAGAAGAAATACACACCGTTGGGACACCCGGTACAGGTATAATAGTATTCGCAATCTCTTCACATTAATTTTTATGGTTTTCACGTTCCTCAACATAGCTAGCTAATTTATGAATATATTAAATAAGTTTGTGTTTAATATAATAGAAATATCTTTAAGAAATCCTTAAAGTATGTATTTTTAAGTGGTTTTAATACCGTTTAATTTGAGTTTATTATTATTGATAATATGTGCGATCAAGAAATTTCATAAGGAGAGGCTATAAAAAAATCAGAGTCTTAGCTTGGATTCAAAACTTTTAGTCTAACTTTTGTTTTCTGACTCCTGTCAAGTCTGTTAGTTGTTTAAACGCTCTCGAACACTGTAGTCATTGGTCTGGAAGTAATCCCGCGGTATTTGAAATTGGTCGTTATCATATTAAAGAGTTTTAACAAACACTTACACATTCAATTAGAAGATTTTTCTACTATCGTCGAATGTATCTTGACGTTTCAGTTTTGGGGAGCACGACAATTCGGTGTGCGACAATTAGGTGTACGCGACAATTGGGTGTACGACAGTTCGGTGTACGCAACAATTCGGTGCATGCGACAATTCGGTGTACAACAATTCGGTGTACGACAATTCGGTGTACGACAATTCGGTGTATGACAATTCGGTGTAAGACAATTTTATATACAGTGACCGACAGAAAGTTGGACGCATATGGGAAATATTTTTATTATTGATTTCTCAGAAAATTTTATTCTTTACGAAAGTCCCTGCATCTTCCCAAACTCAAAACACACTTATCAAAATTTGAGTACCTGTTGTCATATACCGAGGAGATCAAAATATGAAGATATGTCTATTATTTTGGTAAAATTTAAATAACGTATTGATCTAAACACAAAGAAATTTAACATAGTAACAGGTGAAAGAAAAAGTTTACATATTAAAAAAAAAAACAACTTTCAAAAACCTTTTTTCTTCAATTTCTCATAATCATTCGAGCAGGACTTGGGCCCCTTTTAATCTCACATATTCAATTGTTATGAGATCTCAAATATGAAATCATGGCCGCCTACGATGAAAAAAGAAATTTTACATATTTTTCAATTTTTCTCGTACCAGCGTATGTATCGTAGAAGTTTAAATGTGTAGAGCTGGACGTTTCTTCAAGTGTGACATGAATATACTCTGGGATAAAATTTTTGATATTTTTATGGAAAAAAATTGAGAAAAAAGTTATTGAAAATGACGTATAGGCCACATTTCACTATCTAATAATAAGAATAATTTCGTATTGCTACATGCTCTTGGCACTTTTTCAAGAGATTTTTACCGAAAATGCGTTCTCTAATATCAATAACAAATGTTGAAAATAAATATTTTTCAAAATAAGAAAGGTATATGGAATTGCTTATTTTTTATTGTGCTTTCTCTTCATAGTAGCACACCTTTTTTTCTCACTGTATAAACATATCTTGGCTGTCATTGTGCCCTTGGAGGAAGTAAATACAGGAGGGAGCGTCAGTTCAAATATGTGGCGGACTCACCAAAGCTTGTAGTGTAGTGCCATAAAAGGTTTCTCAATTTGGCTGGCGTTTCCAGTGGCGAAAATTGTTCAAAAATAATAAAATCGTACCACTGAAATTATAAGTCAAGAATCACACTAAAATGTAATTAAATAAAATACAATGTAATAATAAATTAAATACAATATGGAATTAAGGACAAACATATCATTAGGTAAACACTATTGAAGAGCCCGACGTCAATGATGCCACAAACTGGTATAAAATTTCGTTACTTCTGCATGGGCAGGAAGTGTAAATAGGGTTATAAAAGATGTTCGCACGGTGTCTGTTCCGTCCACAAAATTTACATTGCAAGGATAGCAGATGCGGTCTCCAGTTATTACTCCCTTCACGATTAAACCTATATCAAATTGTCGTACACCGAAATGTCGTACAACGAATTGTCGCACACCGAATTGTCGTACACCGAATTGTCGTACACCCAATTGTCGCGTACACCGAATTGTCGCACACCGAATTGTCGCGTACACCGAATTGTCGTTCACTGAATTGTCGTACACCGAACTGTCGTACACCGAATTGTCTTTCACCGAATTGTCGTAGACTCTCAGTTTTGACAGATGGTCAATAGATTAATTGTATCGACCTTGATTTTATTTTTCATATCATCCCCGTATCTAATAATTTTGGATCGGACCGTATAATTATTTTTTTTAATATTGTTTTCTTAGTTAACTTTAAAATTTACATATCACTTGTATGTAAAGGAACGGATATTTCCGAAAAAATGTCGAAATTAATTTTTTCATAATCACAAATTTTATATTATACACAGATAAAAATTGTACGGGGTTTAAGGAGTTAGTAGTTAAATGTTTCTACACGGAAGTTACATTTTCACCTAATGTAATAAAAACTATTTTTTTTAAATTTCTTCAAAGTAACTCTTTTCGATGTATATTTAACAATCTGTACAGTAGTTAAACATTTTAATTACTATATGAAACGGAGAAATATTACACTTTCACGTTGTTAAAAATTAATTTAACATATTTGTGTGTTTAAATGTTTCCGATGAACATATAATTTCAACAACGAAACTGTGTTAAAAAGTTCCGAAATGTAAAAATATTTATTACCTCTAATTCTAATATATTGTTAGATGTTTAACTACTTGTGTAAATGGACGAACAACCAAAAAGACAACCAAAAAACGGTGTTAAATCTAACTCCGCATTTTTATCTGTACAGGGTGAGTCACTAAGTGTCATTTCTTCGACAGCTCATTTATAAAACAAGACAGAATTTTTTTTCACAGAGTCTTTCTGCCTACTATAATCTAAAAGTACTTTAATACGTGTAAATTTTAAGTTTTTAAATAACTGCCCACCAGAGATAGTACACTCTAAATTTGGTATTTTTTACTAAAACTAGTAAAACTAAAAAAAACTAAAACTGCAACTCTCAAACTAATAATTTTTATCATAGACTACTGATATATGTGTATTTTCTTTAAAAATCTGTACTGTACTGTAATGAATTGATTGCAAATGTATAAAACAGATTTTACCACAAACACATTTTTAAAAATAAATTTATAATCTATTCCACCCGGGACCACTTCGCCAAAAACCGTAATTTCGCACGCAGGTATACAAATTTTATGAAATATTTTGATTTACTCGTCTGCGGTAACATAGAACGTAATTAAACAACGAATATAAATATATTTATTGTGATATATTAGAGGCAGAGTTCGCAAATTCTGTTTGATTTATTTATTGGAAATCGCGTTATCTGCACCAAGAACTGAAATATTCGAGGTGATATCTTGGCAGGGCTAAACTACGTTAATTATGCGCCTTTAATAAACATAACACAGATCATGAGATAATGAAGGTCGTTTACGGAGGGCATATTAAACTTTACCTTCCAGATATTAACTACCGTTTCACGTGACTGGATCTGAGATAAAACTTGCGAGGGGAAGCAGAACAATACGTGAAATCTAAAATGGCTCTATTGATGTAGTATTTGGTTTATCTTCACTTTTGTATGCTATACCTTCAATAGAATACTGGCTGAGGAATTCCACCTATCCAAACTCGCTGGCACGTAGGCAAACATGCGAGTATTACCAAAAAATACGACCAAATTCCAAGCATTTCTTACATAAAAAAAAATTCAAATAAGCAAATTCGAAAAAATCTTTCTTCTTGTACGAGTAGGGTGGATTGTCCTTTGAATGGGAATCCTTAAATTAGAATACCCCGAAAGTATTAAGAAGTGTGTTTTACATAATATCTAATTTTTGATATTTGTAATAACTTTTCTATCAACCAATACATGTAATTATAAAAATTAACTGTCAAAAATGGAAAACATCAAATACTTTCAATAATTTTAAATATATACAGGGATTTTTCTTTTTGGTATATACAGCTACTCACAAAAGTATCCACCCACTGTATTCCAGAATGGATATTCTTTAGTTTCCCTGTTAGGTATCATTAATGTTGTAGGCTCAAATACAAATTAATTTTACATTTATTAATAGTAGGGTAAAACGTATAGTCGTTGGCACCCCGATAGTGATTGAAACAGAAACGATAAAAACGTAATTAATAAAAAAATAATGAAATGAACTGAAGTATTTTTTAAAGTCGCAATATGTAACGCCATCTTTCTCAATTACATGTTGTTAACTTCAAAATCTTTAATCCGCCATTCTTGATGTAGTGAGTGAATGTGTTGGACGTTGTCAATCTCCTCCTTGGATATGTTAAATTTTAAAAGAATTTGCTAAGTTCAAGGCTCTCATTCGAAGAACTGCTGTTGTATTTATCTGAAAAAAAAGATAATTATAATTTAAATACGTAATCTTCTTTCGGAAGAAGAGAAACAAATTTTGGTGGACTGGATTCTTCAGAGCCACAGAAAAGGCTTTCCCAGAAGGAAAGAGTGTAAAAACTTTTATTGATGAAAAACCTAGAGATAATCCATTTAAAGATAATATGTTGGGGGACGGGTGATATAAGGCCTTCTTGAAAAGACATCTTTTATTATGTGAAAGAGTTCGGGAAGCCGTGACAGCTGCAAGCTCAAGAGTCAGTGAAACAGACATTCGTAAATGGTTTTTGGATATTGAGGTGTATTTAAAAGATGAAAATTATTTCGAAATTCTGAAACATCCGGATAGAGTTTTTAATGCTGATGAGACATGTTTTCTACTATGTCCAAAGAACAAGACAGTGCTAGCTCCTAAAGGTGCTAGGAATGTTTACGAGATTGATACGGCTCCAGCCAAATCTAATCTAACAGTCCTCTTCACACTTTCAGCCCAAGGAGAAATAACACCTCCATTCATTATTTATCCTTACAAACGTTTACCAACTTCTATTGCTAATTTGGTACCTGATTCATGGGGTATTGGTGTTAGTACAAATGGATGAATGAAAGCTGAGCTTTTTTACGAATACATAGCAAATGTTCTACATCCCCATCTAGTAGAAAATGGTACACAATTTCCTATTATATTGTTTGTAGATGGCCATAGCACTCATACATCGTATCAATTAAGTGACCTTTGCAGCCAACTTGGTATTATTTTGATTTGCGTGTACGGAAATTCAACACGAATATTACAACCGGCTGATGTATCAACACTTAAACCCCTAAAGGCTTACTGGAAAAAGGGCGTGTTAGATTGGAGAAGGAATCATACTTCAGAAGCACTAACACAAGAAAAATTTGCGCCTGTCTTACAAACTGTAATAGACATTTACATAAAACCTGAAATAATTCAGAACGGTTTTATAACTACAGGTTTGTGTTCATGGAATCCTGATGCAATAGATTACAGTAAATGTATGGGAAAGACGAAATGTACCTCTAAGCTTAGTAATACAAAAACTACTATATCCTATTCGAGATTCACAGAAATTATTGATGATGTATTGCTCGACAAGTTAAAGGAGGCAGATCAAAATGGAAAGGATTCCGATGAACTTAAATCAACACTAGTTATTCCAGAAGTTATCAAAGGAAATGAGAACAGCAATGAAGAACTTGTGGCGGAATCAGTTATTTTAGAATTAGATGAAAATATTAGCATCGATGAAGTTACTGAAGAATTATTTAATATAGAAGATATACCTATAATATTCCAAAAAAGGTAATAATCGTGTAAATTACAAAGTAAATTGTTCAGATTACCTCGAAAAACAATGATGCTGCGATTATTCAGCCAATATGATTCATTGATGAATATGCTATGATCTTTCGAAGTCTTAAATGGTTTTGTCCTGAAGAAGAATCAATAAATGAGCAATCATTTTCAATGCCTGTAACAACAGAAAATGAAATGATTACAAACAAGTCAATAAAGGATTATTTAGTATGACCAAAGGGTCCTGTAAGAAAAGGAACTAGAAATACAGAAAGAATGCCTTTTGTATTAACTTCGAAAGCATGGAAAGAAAAAAGCAATGATAAAAGAGAGGAAAAGATTAATGAGGAAAAACAAAAGGAAGAAAGAAAACGGAAACGTATAGAGAAGAAAGAAGAAAATGAGATGAAGAAGGTTAGTAAAAAAATGTAATGTCCAAAAGAAGAAATGTAAAAATGATATCGAAGAAAAAAGCAGTGAAAATAATTTAGGCGAAGCTCAAAATAGTACAGGATTCAATTATGATTTAATAGTGAAAATTAATGAACTCGAAGAGAGAACGAATCAACACCATGTAGAAGCACTTATCGCAGGATGAATACTAGTGTAGAATATGCGGATATGTTTCTATTGTACGGTGAATGCAATTATGATGTTCGTCGGACAAGCAGATTATACGCGGAATGATATCCGTATCGAGTCAGCCTTCACGAGACACTATTTTGAAGCGTGTGCAACGATTACATAATAGCGGAAACATTTTACCAACGGCGTGTAGCAACAGAAGAGCAGGTAAGCCGTTAAATAGTCAAATCTATCTGAATTTTTTGGAGATGACTTTGACAGAACTCTTGGACGATTGGCCCTTAGCAATGATAACCTTCCCTAACGACCACTTTACAGACCGTGTTTAAAACAAGATGTTTATCCGGTGCAGATAAATACTGAACACCAATTGCGTGAATGAATTTTTGCAACATGTACGACTGTACGTATAAGCAAACATGTAAACATCGTGGTAAGTAATAACATAACATATAACATAACGATCGGAGTCCAAACCGCAATACGTGTCAATATTGAAACGATCGCGAAATTGTTGTCAAAACAAAATCGATTATTGCATGTTTAATTTCAAATAACAAACAGGTGTTCGAAACTGTACGCTGTAAAAATGCGGCCCGGCAGTTAGGGCGACGCTCTGTCCCTTCTCAAGAGGATATGCCACCCAGTCTTTAAAATTCTATAACGGCTGGCATCAGCTTCACAGACCTTATAAATCTGTCCGAATAACCTTTTAGATTTGTTATCGCTTAGATTTTGTATACATTTTGTCGCATTAAAATTGCAGATACATGTCTGTGAGGTAAAGATATCAAATTACATTGCGAGTTGAAGTCCTTCGCTTTAGTCTGGTCTCTTTCAACAAGCACCAGATACTTTTAAAATGTCAGCCTGGACACTTGTAAAGTTAAAATTATGAAGGTTTCATTTGCGACAGACACCCGCGAGTGTTTCTGATAAGCTAATGGGATATTGCTTGATGCATGCAGAGCATCTGGAATAGGCGTGATTGGAAACTAAACGCAGCGATCATCATTGGTTGAGGTGATTTCAAAATTTAGCTGCGAAGTCCGAGGGATGTGTTTAATTTTTACTTGGAAAGGACGGAGTGCGAAAAACAGGCAGACACGTTCGAAGCTGCCTAACGGGCGGTTAAATATTTTAATTTCTGACTTAGCGGTTTTTTCTTTAGCGCTTGCAGTCATTTACTCATTTTTCTAGATAAATCATTTACTTCGGTACGGTTAAAATACAGTGTGTTAAGAAAGGGCAATTAAAACCAAACACGTGCGCGTCGCGACGCGAGAGCTTTAAATCAGAGTGCGAAGTGCGCGAGTGTTCTACGGAATACGCGTTTTTAGATAATTTGCATTTATTTGTATGTCTTCGTCGCACAGTTGGTGGTATCAATTGAGTGAGAATGATTTAATTTGCATTAATTAGTGTATAAAGAGTCAGTAAAGTTCATTATTACCATTGCATTTAGATAACTTTAATCAAACTATTTTTATTCACATTTGAATCGAGTATTAAAACTCACTAGTGGCATTCACCTAGTAAAATTTGTTGGTCTTTTGTTTCACTAATTATTAGTCCAGTTCTGTGCTTTAACCAACCAGCAGTAATTAACTATTCCCCAAATCTACCTGGGAATTCAATACAGTGTACTCTTAGAAATAGTTCTACCCTTGGAGATATTCTCGGGCAAGTTGGAAACACGCTAACGGTTGTTTTTCGATTTGTACCGGGAAGTCGCCAATCTAAATCACTGGTGTGAGGCAAATTATATCTGCCGCTGAAACCAAGTGCGCCAGCACGATCTAAACGTGAAATTACGAGGCCGAACAATTTGAACTACATATTCATAGCCATTTTCTTAACAAAGTTCTCTCACCCCAGTGTGTGAACCGAATTGTGGTCTTTGCCGAGAGATTTCTACTTTAAAATTATTCACAAAAAGATACCTAGTTACCTCTACAATAAAATTACATACAGAACGGATATTCATAATGTTAATGTTAGGAGCAAGGGATTATTAACACCTCCTGGTCACCGCACTGCCATCTTTCAACGCTCTTTTTCTTATAATAATAATAATAATAATAATAATAATAATAGTTTTATTCATTAAATTGGCTGTTAACAAAAATAAAATAACATAAATAATTAAATTTAAATTAATTAAATTTAAAGAGAAACAATTAGTATACCCAAAAAACGAATCATAAGGTTAAGTTCAATTGTGGCGGCCACTCTTGATCTTCCACTTAACCTTAACTGATGGAGAATTATATAAAATAAAGAAATTCCTATTACTAACTTACAACTAGGGGGTGAATTTAAAAAAGAAAATAATAAAAAAAAGAGATTTAATTTTAATTCTGTGATGGAATATAAAGTATAAGTAAGAGAATTTATCAAATCAAAATTGTGCATTAGACAAAGGTATATAAATTAAGATAATAAAAGAAAAAATTGTCTTTTTAAGGCGCTTCTAAATCTAATCGATGATTCGAGATTTTTCAAGTCTTGCGATAATTGATTATAATATTTAGCTACACAATAACTAAATGACCTTTCATATTGAGAAGTTTTATGCATGGGTGGCGTAATGGTGTTTTTATGTCTAATAACATCGCAAAGAATTATAACAACCTTCCTAACTTATTAAAATCATGTCAAACTGTTTCTGCATTTAAGTACCACATGAAAAATCACATTTTGGGTTGCCGAGTCTGAACATTTCTCACCAGTGATCTGACAAGTTGCGTTCGCTCTAATGATGTTTTGTAAGTGGGTTAATTAGGTGATTTAATGATCTATTAGATAATACGCATTTATAGGATTGCTTTTTTTTTCATTTTGCGCCGTTTACATTGTTTTTTTTTTGTTTTGTTTCTCAAGGTTTTGAAGGTAGAGCAGCATATTCGCAAGAATTTGCTGATTCAGAACCCATTGGTCACCACATGTGTAACTTAGGGCCGTTTGACACTATGATGTTTCTTGTGCGGGATTTGTTGTAGGGTGAGCGAGAAGCGCCAATTCAACCAATCAGAATTCACTGTGGTAGCTCATCTCTCTCACTTTGTAACGGGTCTCGCGCGGGAGATGTCGTGGTGTCACACGGGCCTTACATATATAACTTGTATATATTTTTTTTGTTGTAATCCTGTTTGGGGTGTCCAATAAAACATTATTATTATTATTATTATTATTATTTGCAGGTTAATTAGAAGCGATTTGCCGAGAGACTGAAAGGGCCATAAACACCCATAGTGTAGTGTCGAAAACAGTCAAATCTGAGTTCTTGCGCAATAAATTAGTTAGATAGGTTTAGCCGACGAAAAAACGACGAAGAGAGGGATTTGAAAAAAGGAGCCACAGAGCCACCCTCTCAAGGCGATTGGACGTAGCTGGGAAGGACCCTACCCATTCGACCTTAATTAATTAGGTTAGCTAGTGTTAGGGTTTTTCCATCACCTCCAAAAGGAGTCCCTGAAAAACTGGTGATTGCTATTGATTGTCCTGCAAATTCATCGCCGAGGGCGGCATTTTGTATCACATACTTCTCCAGAACATCTGATTAATTAATTAATTAATTCCATTAATGAAGTACATTGTAGGCCAACTGTGTCACACTGTGCGTTGGTTGATTGAACAGAACAAGTCTTAGAGTACGATCTGAAGTGACAAGGACTAGTACCAAGACCAAATCTAAGTCGAAATTCAATTAATTGTTAATCTAATTAAGGAGCAGAGCTCTCCGACAAATATCAGTGTAGACATTAAACCACCAACTGTGTGATTTGAAAGAAGGTAGGCCGCGTTGATATTCGAAAGTGAAATCTGTTAAACGGGTTCTACTGTACTTTCTGATAACCGTGTAAATTTTGTTTTTTGTACCGATTTCAACGCAAGGTTTTTACGCTCATTATACCAGACCCCGCAGTGGCTGGTACAAGGAGTTTTTACCTTTTTTTTGCAATAAATAATTAATTAAATCTAACTTCGTATTTTTATTTAACGTAATTAGCTCCTTTGTTCTTTCGACTTATTCTACCGACGCACCAAGAAGAACGGGTTATCACGACGTAGGTCTAGATTAGCAGCGATCACGAGCCGTATTTAAAAGTATTATCATTCTTTTTATTCCGAAGGGTCGCTCAACCGAAACAGAATATAGGTCAGTAGCATAACCTTTAGGACGGCCGCAAAGTAATCAGGTAGCAGGCAGCTGGACTCGTAGAACAGATATAGTAGCGTAACTAATCGTAGTACTGAACAGTTGTGTGACCTTTCGGAATTGCTCCGTAGTATACGGTCGGTCCAGTTATTTCCTTTGACAATAAATTTAATTTGTTTTGGTTTGGACATTTTTATTAAGTATTTATTTGTAAGAAAAAGTAAATAAACAAGGGTATTTTAAACGGGCGCGTTACAGTCAGGTTTATTATCGTTTTACATCACATCTGCGTGCCAATAACGCATAGAATTTATAAGCAAACTAGACCGAATTTCGTTCGTAAGCAGACCCCTTATTTGCGGGACACCCTATATACAAATTATATTCATTTTATTCATTTTTGATTCCTTTTTCGTAACTTTTTCATGATGAATTATTTAGGATGTCCCAAAATTCGTGCCCCAGAGAATAAGGGGACGTAAATTCGGAAACAAAAATTATCTAAATTAAACTGCATTCGAATGGTTACAAAAAGCGGTAGCTAATGCCGAGAGCTCTAGCGTAGGTAAAAGATAGGAACTACAAATATTGCTAGAAGATAGTAGAACATTGTTATCGGTAAAACTTTTAAACATGTTTTGGTCCACTGCAATGTCAAACAGTATCCCCTTAAAAGTCTGATTTCCCTCAAAAGTATGATACGTATTTACGTACAATTGAGGTTTTAAACAACAAATTGGTCGCAAAGAGGCATAAAAAATTAAAAAGGACAAAAAGTTAAAGTAAGTGCTCAAAATGTACACCATTCATTTCTAAACACAATCGTGCTCTTCTCAAAAAGCTCGATTTAGAGTCCATGACCATTTGAGGAGTAACCGCCGCAAAAGCATCTTGGATTCGGTACCTGAATTACTCCTCGGTCTCAATAGGTACGCGATATACAATGTTTTTGACGTGCATCCAAAGAAAAAAATCCTAAGGATTTAAATCCGGTGATCGAGCAGGCCAATTTCAAGGACCACCTCGTCCAATCCATCGACCAGGATACTGTTGGTCCAAGATTTGCCAAACTTCACGGCTAAAATGTGGTGGTGCCCCATCATGCTGGAAATAGTCGTTGATCCGAAAAATCAGTGGCACGGCGTCTAATAAACTTGGCAGTTACGTATTTAAGAACTGTGCGTAAATTTGGCCTGTTAAACGTGCAGGAAATTCAAAAGGTCCTACCTAGAAGGTAATGGTCAAATTTGATTAATTACTTGTTGACATACAACGCGATCTCCTAATACGCCAGCCCATAAATTAACCGAAAATCCATGTTGAAACCCCTTTCTAAAATAGCATGTGGATTTACATTTGACCATACATGCAAAATATGGGCATGGAAGCATCCTTGCCTGCCAAAAAGAGACTCAACCGAAAACATAATTCTAGGGACGAAATTGGGATCGAGATCTTCTTGGACGTTGACGATCGTCTTTCATAACCCGTCGAACTGAAGAACGCGAAACACTCTCCTTGTACCATATTCCTCAAACGCATTCAATATGGCTTCTTCGTTTTCGACATTTCGAACTCTTCTAGGAGCACCACCAATTTCGTTACGAGTTGGAACAACTTGACCGGTCTCTTGCATTCTTGCGCAGCCCTAAGGATCACTTTATGGTCTAGGGGATGATCGAGAAAGCGCTGGAAAAAAAAAACTCGTGCTGTCTCCCTGACGTTGCGTCCACATTCCCCATAAATAATTATTATTTCGATATAATCAGCGGCTGAAAACATGATAGTACCTACTCGAGTTTTAAGATTAAACCTTTCAAGTAACAGGTACAAAGGTTGACAAGAGTGTCACAATAAAATGGACCAGTTTTTTCACATTTTTCTGGTATAAACAATGCAAGTATCCTGGCAATTTAACGAAACCCTCCGCTGTTAGGATTGGCTACTGCTTTTTATTCTTAACTCGCTTATCCTTTCCGTTAGACAATTTTAGTTTTCGAATATGTGTTTCGCATTGCCATCAGCATTTGCTCTTGCTGGGACGCGAGTTCTGGGACACAGTTGTCACCAAACTGACAGCCTCAACCTTACCTTGACCGGGTGACAAATTCTGCTGTATCTTCCACCAGCTGATCCCCTCGGTTAGCAGCAGTGAGAAGGGGGTGAGTCTAAATTGATGTTAAATTATTAAGGGTGTCAGTACGGAACGTACCCCAGCCGATAGACAAACAACCTCGTCGGTATCCCCAAACCGACTTGATTGGGCAGAAGGCCAAAACAAAATAGAGGCTAGACTTGACTCACTGGTACGTGAATGTAGAAATCAAACACGAATCTAAAGTTAACAAATGTAAGGTTTATTTACACACAAAAGTTCGAACAAATGCAGATTACAAAACTACATCAGGGTAAGCATGTGGTTAAATTTACTCGACGATAAATTACGATAAGTCTAAAGTTATTTATTATCTCATTCAATGACAAACTATCTATGGAGTCTCTGCATTCGACCGAAAATTCGCTCTCCAAACGGGCATGCAATAGTTGTGCAACGATACGCAGTTAAAATAAATCATATGGGTAGACTCACGGCTTTACTGTCAAAGTACCGTCGGTAATGTCAATTTTGATGGTCTACGCTGTGACGTTGGCGGTCACCACGCCCTCTACTGTTCCTGTCCAGCGTCGCAAATCCGGATCGAACCGGTGGACAAAACTGCTAAGATGGCGGGTCGGCGTACCAGATTAGGCGTAGGGAAAATACGCTCGGCCGCGAGGATTGAGTCGACTCGGCTTGACTCGAACTCCAGAAAGTACGGCAATACGTAAAGCGTGAGTTAGAAGTAGGGCTAACACGTGAAGTAAACCCAAACGTAAAAGCCTGAATAGAAAGAAAGAACAGATTCGTTAGCGTCCAAAATGGCGTCAGACAATTTGCTCAATATTTTACCTTAGATTAGTAGGAATCCCAAGCTTGGAATGGGGCTGAAAATACCCCAGTACTCGCTCGTTGGTGTGAATTCTATTCCGGCAGGGCCGTTGTTAAATTCTCCTCGCTTTAAGAGCAAGAATTTCGTTATCACAATACCACGCAACTGCACACCAAGAGAGCGTAATGAAGATTGAACAAAGGCACTAACGTATAATCGAAGGACTCCGAAATCTAAGCGGTAGCCAATAGAATAATTATGACGCCAAGAGTTTTGAATAAAAGAACCAATACGAAAGCGAGAATTCAAATAGACGTTTCCGGCGCAGCTTACAGTGTTGTCGGATGTTCGGACAAGATATACATACAAGTGATGTTGCCAGCTCGTTACAAATGCGTCGCGAACTCGCTGCGATCAAATTTGACTGTAACACAGTGTATTATCTACACTTATGTTTTATAAATTTAAATTTTTTTATATCTTTTTTTTCTGCTTTTGTAGAAGCAGCCCTTATGCGGCTGTTAGCTGAATACGCCATTGAAAGATAGCTCATATCACCGATCACTTCAACTATTACATTCATTGGTTTTTCATTCCTGGAAAATGCAATATATGTATTATATCCTCCAAGAGTGATCCGAGACAGCGACTTCCCAGAAACATCAACTATAACGAATTGCTTTGTACTTACATTTTTTTCTGTAATCTTTCTTTGCGTTCCGCTTTAAATTGTCATAAAATTTTTAGTTGTTTAACGCTTCTATGAGAATCTGGAGAAGCGACGTTATCTCAGTCCATACTTGAGTTTTTTTTAAACAATCTGGTACAGATTGTTTAAAAAAATCTGGTACAGATCTGGTACAGATTGTTTACTCTCAATATAATTCTGCTTTCTATAATTAAAAAATGATCACTTGCGCAATTATTTTATATTCATAGATACGTATTTCGGCAGCTACGCTGCCATCTTCGATACAAACACACACACGCTCACAAGTTAAGAACACTTCAGGAAAACTTTGATTGGTGTTGACCAGAGAATGTTCTCCTCAACAAATTTCGAGTGGAAATGCATTTATATGTTTGTTTAATATTATATTTTATTATTGCTATTATTTTGTATTCTGTTATCTTTTGCACCAATTTTGCTCTTTAATATCCTCATTTCATAGCAACTTTTCCTCCCTTTTTATTTGTTGTATAGGTAAGGGAGTGTGTGCTCACTCTACCATACTTTAACATCTCCATCTTTTCCTGACTTTTTACTATGATTCTTATTCTCTTTTCTATCACTATTAATATTAATTCTTTACTAGTTTATGTTTAATAACCTTAGAACAGATTATCTTACAGGAAACAGTATCTCGTATCAACGGTATTCCTGAGAAAATAAAATTATGATATTTGATGAAAAATCCCTTTGCTACGTTTGATAGAAACTCTCCTAAGCTCTTATTTATTTTATGACAGTTGTGTAACGAGAAGACACACAATGCTACTTAGTTTAATATGTTAACGTCCAGGCACCATATTTTATGAGTGTAAAATACGTCGCCAGCGACACGACTTCAGAGAGTAGTAAATTTTGAGCAATTAACCCAAGAATCCTAGCCCGATGGAGATTATACACAGACATCTCGTGGCCGCGGGTATTACATAAATAGGAAGCAATTAGGCATTACATTACACCCTTATCTAGAGTTAGTGTTTTGCAGGAAAATGCCGAAGGGACAAAACAATTATTACACTTAGCCGTTACCACAGCAGCAATTTGTGACTGTGCACTTAACATATTATGTTTTGTGTTCGTGTTCGAGGCGCACCCCCTCAAGGCGCTATGCAACTTCGGAATATCTTCCCGCTAAATTTCTGTTATATGTATAAGGGGTTGCACACAATTTAAATATGCCCCAGTTGAACATATGTCGCCACGAAATGCCATTACACTCTTAACGTTCCCTTTATTCAAAGGACTTTTTATTTTCTTTAATTACTCTATGAAATTACGCACTCGAGATTAACGAATGAATATTCGCTTGAATTTCGCTTTGTTCTTTTAATTGCGCCACGGATTTAAGATTTTTCTCCATGGTTTCATTCAGTTAAAACGAGGCTCTTTTATTTATTTCGCTTTGATTATACTTTTAGCGTCGTACATGATAATTTCGCATTGGTTGTTATCTTTCGCTTCATAGTTGCTGTTTCTCTTTTCGCACAACTTTCGATGCTATCATCTAGAGGTATTCAAGTTTTAGAATGTGTATTTATTACGTTTTCAGCCGCGCTCCCCTAATCTAAGCGAAGCGAGGATCATGGGGATTATAATGTGTAAATGTGAGAAGTTGGCGACATTTTACAACCGCTGACACTCGATTTGTATGGAGGAGAGAAGTAATTTTTTGCGTTATCTCTTCTTAGTTCTTTCTATGCAAGCATTCGCGCGTAGATACGAATTCGTTTCACTTTACTGAAGGAAAATAAAATCTGAATTATTTCTTGCCTTATGTTATGCAGACGTAATTAAATTTTAGGAACAGCCAAAGAAGTAAATCAGTAATTTCCGAATATTCAATTATTCCAATGTGTTCGACGTTGTTTTAACTATAAACCTCCACCAAGTACATCGATCATTCCAGAACTATATTTTTTCCGTCTATCTTCTGGGCATCCTCATTATTCCTTTTGCGATACTCCCTTTTTTTGAGGTTTTCCGTTAGAAGTCGATCTTTTCGATTTCGAACTTCTTACTGCGCTTGACTTTGAAACATCTAATTTCTGACTTTTTCGGGTTCATCTAGTTTTCGACTGTCTTCTGAATATCCCTTTATTCGTTTTGTATTACATACTCCATTTCCATAAATAACGAAATACTTAAGACCGGGAGACTGCTGCATCAAATGCAACTTCTTTATTTAACTTTACAATGCAACCTAATATGTAATAATATTTTTTATGATAAACTATGTACGTATGAAACGAAGGATTGGTTGGAAAAACGATGAGAATCCACAAAATCTGGTTAAAATTTCTTGTACGAGATATTTAATGACCATTAAATTTTTTTTGCGAAATCAAAAGCGTCCTACTCAGCGAACTCAGAAATCCGCTCACCGCCAACTGAATAAAACAAATCCGCGAGTGTTTCATCCGAGCAATTTCTCGGGCAGTAAGAGCAAAACAGGAGAGACGGCGGAACCGACGTAGGAAACAGCGGCGCGACGACTTCTCCATGAATAATACATCCTCGCCTCGTACTAACCGCGACGTTTTTGCAAAATCTCATTTATTCAATCACTCTCCCGCCACGACTGGAATGGCTAAAGTCGCCCAATTTCTGTAATTTGAATCCACTCGAGGACCGAAGTTCCCTGCGGGAATTCTAAAGGCGTGCCGGGTCGTCCGGGACAGGTTACTGAAAACCCGATACGTTCTATCAATTTACCTATATCCCCCGACCGTCGATTGATATGGGGTATTATGCGTGATTTTGTAACTTTGCCGCCACAAATTCTTATTTGTTAAGATCCTACCTTTTTCAGGATGACGAAATCATACTCATCTATAGAATATTCAACTACTTCAAATCACATATCGTCGATCTATATGTGAGCCCACGTAACTGCAAAATGAAGGCAAAATGCTTAAACGTTTGTTGAAGACTTCCGCGATCGTTGTCCATGTTTTCTTGGTTTCCGAGCTGGAACTACATTGAACTTGTGACACAGCTACCTACGTAGGGGTAGGGTCACATACAGATCGACGATGTTGTATATTAGTGTTAAGTGGTGTAAGATGCACAATACTAGCGGATGTGTATGCTTAAGTTAGAAATTGTTTTAGAAACATACCTGATGCAATCTAAACTCAGAGATGTTATTAGGCGCCAGCTAATGAACAGAGTGTATTTAGTGCAGTGTGTGCATCCGATTATAATGCAGTCATGCATAAGTTAACGATTTAATTACAGGCATTAAATTAGACTTTGTGCGAAAGTGCATTTAAAGGCAGGTGTTCCTTATGTGTAACAAGTAAATTGCTAAAATCTTCAAACACTATTGTTCTTAGTAAACGGCAAGTCATGAAAATTTAACACATATCATAATCAATATTTAAGAAGATTGTGACTAGACGTGATAGTGCAATAGGGATTAGTTATCAAGATACTCAATCAATTAACTCGGTTCTAAAATATTTTAAAATTATACTCAAGAAAATCAAATATATAACTGCTATTGTTTAAACATAATAATCTCGGCTGATATGATCTGCTTACTGCGTGCTTGTCAAAACTTCTCGAAAGGTTGAAACTTTATTTATAACCCAAAACCTCTTGCGACACATTTAACCAAAATCCCTATAGATTAGTTCATTAGGACAACAATTTACCTTTACATAAAACATCAATACATGTGATTAATACTACTTAATTATTAAATATTAGCTTATACCAGAGGTTGTTGCCTACTGTTGTCGTTGTATATTTTATCAAGTTTAGAATTTAGGAAAGTTTATGCATTTTCAATATATCCGTAAAACACGAGCACATTTGTTTATTTTTTCTATGGTTTGGTAATATGATAAAGGTATATGCGTCAGGTAGAGAGATGCAAGGAAAAAAGGAACGAAAGCACTTCAGTCGAGGCGCGGTCCTTGAGGACGAACGTTTTGGTAAAGTTGCGCTAATTACGCAAACGGGCTCGCGAGTGTTGTAATAAATTGCAAGGACATGTAATGAAGTGATTGTGCAAGCGTGAAAGGTTTGCTGATGGTAGATGATGCTCTGAGGTAGAGTAAGGTGCCAATCACGTTGTGTCCGCTGATGGCTCGGACAGAGAGTAAGAGATTGGGCAATCTTTCATAAGGGTGATCGCTCTGGATTCGCCCATAAATGGGAGAGAGTCGAGGATCATTCCACCTGTATACGGTATTTGACCCTATCCGCTACTGCAGGTGCGTGAGTAGTAGATACCGGAAATACAACTAGTTGTATACCTGACCAGGTGATTGCCTTGTGCTTTCAAAACGTTCATGACTTGGTGTTAACTGTGCTCGGGCCGGTGTAGCAACACTGTAGGAGGCAGTAGCACCAATGATTTTGAGAACGTACGCTCAGAAGGCAAGGTATGCTAATATCCACCTTGGGGTCGTCTTTATGCATGCGAAGTACGAAGATGGACATTCGAGGATACCTTCTCCGTGAATTCGCATCCCAGAAGGGAACTACCGCATCTAGAGTCTCCGCTGGATGGTGCGGGCCGGGAGAGGGCCCCGGTAAGTAAACAAGTCCTATAGTCTTGAGTAGATGCTCGTAAATGGTTATTTGTAATTTTGCATGACGTCCTTGTCGAATCGGAAAGCGAAGCCCAGATGTTAAGACGTTTACCCTCAGCTCCGCAGTGGACGAGAAAGAGAGAAAGAAAGCGGGAAAGAGAGATCTAACCAAAGGGTGAGTGAATGTTTATTGTAACTCGGTCCTCTGACATTGTTATTAGTCGAAAATGTTTAACACAAAAAAAAAACTATCCAACACTACCTTTCAGCGGTAAGATGTAGGAGGAGAAATTAACAAACGTCTCACCGGCTAGTCAATTGGATGGGGTAGGTTCACACATAAACCAAAGGGGGCACACTTAATTAAAAAGAAACAAAACCCAGTGTCTGCACACTAATTTTATTTCATAAAAAAATACTGAAAAGAATAACTGGGCTACGAGTGATAAATACTCCAAATTTTAAACATACCATGTTTAGGATAAAACTGTGAAGTACGGGGCCCGCTTTCCGCTTAAAAAAGTAAAATAAAATAATAATTAATTAATGTGAAAATAAATTTCAAACAACACTAATAGAAACCGAGAATCGAACTCGAGTCTTCCAGTTTCATGCTGGACGCTTTTGCCAGTAAGCTAATGCAGACACCGAGCTCGAGAATTGTCTAATAGAGATTAGGATTAATCGCGGGGCGGTGCAGTAGCCAGCGTCCCCGTGTGAACCTCCCTTGATTACATGGAGTCTGCTTCCGCCAATCGTTACGGAAGTTTACCAATACCAAAGGAATAATCTCTCTAGTACGGCCTCATGTATCCCAACGAGAAAAACCTAATAATTAATTAAAGAACGAAAACAATGTTATGATCTAGTTTGTGCACATAATTCGTTTGCAGTAAATACCTGATTGATTTACAGTAGTCAGGCTTCGAAAAGCATTTAAAGATGCTTCTGTTACACGTAGGATGCTTATTTCAGAACACGGATTAATATTTCCGTTCAGCAATCACACAAACAAACGCAGTTTGATGAAACAGCAAAAGTGGCTTCAGCTCATAAAAAAATGCTGTGCATCCTACCGTGGCTAGCAAAACACTAAGCGAGTCTGTGCGCGAATCGAAAATACGATACAGAGGGGATCACCTGATCTAGCATTGACCAATTACAGAACGTAAAATCAACGGCCGTATTCGGGACCTATTGCGTTAAACGTAAATTACAACGTCATAAGGTTACCAACGGAATCGATTTGGATCCCTGAGGAATCGATTAAAATTTACTTGAATTCGATGAACTTGTAGGGGTCGATAGGGATCGATGAACTTGAGGGGTCGGTAGGGACCGACGAATTTGTAGGATTTCTTGAAATAGTAATAGTCGACTGCGAGTCGATTAAACCAGTTTTGTGTTGTATTATTATATTTTCAAACATTTTTCTTAATTAATTTTCCTAGTTTATTACAAAAATTGAATAATACTCTGCTTAACAATTGAAGTGGATAATTATAATTGTACTGAAATGTACATTCAAAAGTGTTGTTAAATGGTTTGCACTGTATACTGTCTCTCAATACTGTTCTATAGCGAATATTTTGTGCAAGTTTTTAAGGTAGAAATATGGCTCCAAAATGTTAGCAAGTTCGTGAAACAGAATTGCTTTTACCGAAATCACTACTCTTATTTTTAACAACATTTCTCTTTATTACCATAGAAATTATTCCTTTACGACGTTTAGAAACTGTGCAACTACGCAAGTAGTGCGTTGGATTCGTGAAGGTTTGCCATAAGAAGTCGTTAACCGGCTGAATGTGTCGCAAAGTAGCTCGGAATCCCTAACTTAGCAACTGGGTCTCCAGCATACACCCATGCCCAAGACCGTTTGATAGTCCTGACTGCAACAAGAAATCGAACATTCACGGCTTCAAGAATTAACAGCTTTTCAGACAAGCTACTGGAAGGATGATTTCTTGTCAAACTGTCAGAAGAAGGTTGCATGCACATAATTTGCGCGCAAGAAAACGGCTACACATCCACGCTTGACGGCGCGGCGGATCAACGTGCATGCAGATATCGTTGGGTAATAGAACATTATTATCATTGGAATTTCAAAATCTTTACCGACGAATCATGATTTCGTGTATACACGTATGATGATCGAACATTGGTATGGAGAGAAAGAGGTCAACGATACAATGACAATATAATGGCGTCAACCACTCTTTTTTGGCGGAAAATTAGTTTGTGTCTGAGGAAGCATATTGCAGTGATAATTACCTGCGTACAGTACAAAAAACAATCATTGTAATTATTAAAGTCAGAAAAGCGCACCAAGTTCAACGTCAAGTGTACAAAACGATCCATGTCGAGCGAAGGACCACCATGAGCGGAGAAAGTACCTCTACCTATGAAAAAGTTCCTTGGAAGAGTGTTCAGCATACCAGAGTGAGAGACCATCGTACGCAGCTATAAGTGTACATCGTAAGCAAAAACGTTACATCGAGCAAACAAACAAAACCACATTAAATGAATTGGAATGCAACAATACAACACTCCAATACCACAACAAATAAGATCCACTTCATTTGGGCGAAGAGCGAGAGAGTAGTGCTGATTTCCATGCAAGCCATCGACGTAAGTTTCGGGTCCACGAATTCATAGCCATTTGGACGAGATGCTGAGGACGTTAGTGAACCATCAACGTTTGTGCATGAACACTTACGGTGAACCAGTGCTAGACTTTTCATTTTGTGTTATTTTTTCGTTATATTTTGTTAATTATTTGAAGTTTCCTGAAAACAAGTTTTGTCATTTGAGGTTAGGTTTCATGTTTATGTGTTGAAAGCTTGTAATTTGTAAACGTCGTTAATTATTGAAAAGAAATGTTACTTACCAGACGTGGAATAATTCAAATATGTTGTAAATATTAATTTCAACCATTTTATTGTGTATATTATGTAAAAGTTATGTATTTTCAAACATTGTAAACAAACAAATGTCATAAATAAAATGCACACCGGGATCGAGATTATTTACGGCGAGAGTAACGAGCCAGAGTGTTGATGGTTACCATGACAACGGTGACTGTCAACAAACCAACACAATACATTACATATTGGAACCACGTGGGGATCGCAAAAGGAAAAATATAAAAATAAAAGGTAAAAAAAAACCACGCCCCACAAACATTACAATATGTTTTGATGGCCGCACTGACCGGCTGGTTTTAATTAATGAAACAATGTCTGCCATAAGATATCGCGACAGTGTTATAGAACCGATAATAGTGCCATTTGCTGCTGCAACAGACAATTTTTATTATTGATTTTACGCAATTATACTGTAGTTAAAAATTTAAATTTGACCATTGTTTTTGAAGTTTCTCGAGAAGCAGAAGTTTTTGTAAAGAATAACTTTCTTGCGTAAAATTGATATTAAAAAAGTTTTCCTCTTGTCAAGTCGATCCATGGACACATTATATTGTAAGTAAATGTCATTTTTTATATGCCGATCTGTTCAATTTGAGTTAAGAATGCAACGACTGCGAGAAGAAAAACTGTTTCACGAAAGTTAAAAGGAAATGGCCATATAAAAATTCTTAAAACTCTCAATCAATCTGACGTTAATAGTATATCGGGCTTCGTTCGCGTATATGGCTTGTGAGGATTTCTTGTTCAGCTTGCTCAGCCAGGAGTTTTTTTTTCGGACTTGTTCAGGCCTTGGATGGTCTTTTTATAGGGCTCGCGGCCATTTTCGCCTCGCTGTCGCAGAAGGGGTGAATACTCGAGGAAGGGATGAATTTCTGAAGAAGGGGACTCGAGTTTGGAGCATTATATGAAGGGGTATTTAAATAACAGGATCTTCTTGCTGTTGCCGGTGTCTCAGAACCTTTTCCATGGCCTTATTTATGTAAAATGTCTTATAATTTGTCCTGAAAAAACCATATGCTGGACCTCATTTAAAATTCTGTCTACTTTTACTACCCACGCCAATACGCGCACCTTCAGATTCTTCTGCTAACACTAGGGTTCTGAGACTTACCTCTCACTTACCTTGACAGATGACAAGTTCTGCTGACTAAGTATCAGCTGCTCCCGGGACTAGCAACAGTGAAGAATGGGGTGGGTTAATTAAGATGGTAATTAAATTAAAGGGTGCCAAGTCAGACAATTCGTTGAATCGTCAAGCGTTGGCAGAAATCTCAAAAGCAAACAGAGGCGAGACTTTATTCACTGGTGCGTTAAAGTATAAACACAAACACACAATAAAAGTTATTAACGTTTAATCTAACAAGCAAATATTACAATAATTGAAAGGGATTATAATTACAGGACTGGCATAACAAAGAGTAATAGATCGGTATGCAAGTATGTAGTATACAACAAACGGTAGTTAAAATTTACATTAACGCACTACGTCTACATATCTCAGCAGCGCATGAACAGCCGAAATTCGCTCTCTTTGGTTATGCAAAATCTAGTCCACAAAATAATCAAAATAAATTTTAAGTGAATACCTTAACCTCTCCAAAGCAGGTAATGTCAAAACCTTATGACATGAAGTGTCGGCGTTGGTTATAACGCCCCCTGATGATGGCTGTCCGATTCTTCCCCTCGCGTCACTAGACGATGGACGCACCCGGTAGCAGACTCCAACAGGCACGGTAATACTCCAAGCGGGAGTTCGAAATAAAATGTAGCGGGTCCCAAATGCAAGGAAGATTAAGAAAAACGCCAATAAATCTTCAGCAAGAAAAACCTACATAAAGGAAACGATTTGGTTGGCGGCCATATTAGCTTGGTCGTCGGCGTTCGCATCACGCAAGTTTTCCCCTCCGGCGAGGTAAACAAGGGGGAACAGTGTTGCTAACTGCATCGAAATGCAGCTGTGATGATACTATATCGCCACGATTTCTTGGCGGCAAATTTGAAACGTAACAACAGATATACATGCGTTTTCTACACTATAAAATTTTGATGCCAAATAAAATGTTCCCTATTCCCCTTCCATTGATTTCAAAAAATAATCTGATTCATCATCAATTTCAAATTCTCCTAATGTAATAATGAAACCGAATAATTTCCCACGTTTCGTCCAGTCCTCCGAAATTAATTTTTCACATCAATTACAAAAATTTTGCCACATGTCGGGGGTACATTTTGAAAGAGCTTCCCGCCATAAATTTACAACCCTATCTTTCGATAATGGTTGCGAATTTTTGTGCTTATTGTAAAAGCCTTTGCATTGCCCCCAGGCCATCTCAATTGACAATGGTACGGGCTACGGGGGCAATCGAAGAATTTCATAGCCTGCTCCTTTAAAATTTCGTCAGTCGCGTACCGTTTTGTTGTTCCGTGTGTTTTAAAAGGCTTAATTAATTCCCATATTTGTTTTTCTGTAATTTTGCCCTCAATTTTGACGTTGTGTTTAATCAGCCATTCTTGCATTTGGTTCTTACTGCAAGAAAATGTGGGTGGTTTGTCCAACTGCACCGAATGATGGGGTGCATTGTCCATTACCACCACACATTTTCGTTACAACTTGCCTAATGCAGGAATAAGTTGATTTACCACCCAATTTTGAAAAATTTCTCCGTTCATTGCTTTATGATAGTCTCTGTCATTGTTGGTTGAGTCGAATAACAAGTCACACCCTTCCAAAAATCCCCATTTTGATCCCGCATGCAAAATTGTAAAACGTTTCCCTTCGCTTTTAATTTTGGCTGCGTTACATTTTAAATGTTTTTCGTGTACCCAACAGCGAACCGCAGACCCATTTTGGTAGATCCACGTTTTGTCTAGATACACGAATTACATTGTCGCTAGAATTTTGATACTGTAAGAATTTTCTCAAAAAGGTAATTTTTAATGCAACGACGTGTTTCTGTTCACATAAAATTTTGCGTCCGTTAATCATTTTGTGTTTGTAACCCATAGATTTGATAATTTTGAATAAAGTTGTTCTCCCCCCCTTTAAATTCCAAAGTATCGCGAGCGTCTGTAAGTAATTTGTCCAAAGTGAAGTATTCATTTTGTAAATTATATTGGCAAATTAGTTGTTGCAAGTCTTTCCAAAATCTGTAATTTGTAAATATCTTTTTACGTCTACCAGATGAAGATGTTTTCAGATTGTCAAGTCCTCCTTTCAAAATTTTAGTTAGTTTGTTCTTTGCGAAATCTAAAATATACATATACATTAAATGCGTCTCATTTAATTTATTTAAGCCTTACTCTATGTATATCTGTCAACCTGCTTATGATTTCATCTTGTGTGAAATCTGGACGATCCTTTTTATAATAATTGAAGGCTTTTTCTATGGCTTGTTTGGTTTGCCCGCTTATAATTTTCGGCATTTTGACAGGAATAAACATGTACAAATAATTAGTTATTTGTTTTAAGTTACTTTGATAATGGCATTCCCCGGCAGGGGGGTTGCCCTGCTTACGAAAGCGTGGATCCAACGGCTTCGGCCGTAGGTGACCATTGTGGACGTATGATAGAGTTCCTATGGGTGTGACGAGCCCACCGTCCCGAGTTGGCGTACCAGTGCCTGTGTTGCACGTAACCTAATCTGTAGGACTCGGCTGACTTGTTCGGTCGTGGCTGAACTTCCCACCAGTGAAGGAAACTGGTACCGTGGGGACCGGTTAGCCCGGTGGATACCCTCCCCTCCTCTGGAGTGGAGCGAGCAGAGGGGACCTCCACCGGTCGACTGGGTTGGACTCACGGGGGCAGTGGTTGATGGCCCGCATGCTAGGGCTAGGGATGATGCCCACTCCATCCCGACGTGTGAACTGCGGATCTCAGTTCCGGCACTAGCCTGGATAGCTAGTAGAGATAGGTCTCCCTTGACCAGAAGGGGCGAGGGGCGTGCAACCCCGAACCAGTCTGGTAGCAGGACGACACTTTATAGTGTCAGCCACCGAAAGGTGGGCTGCCCTGCGCGCTGATTGGGCGTATCTCAATCCGATGGCTCTGGTCGGGGCCCGAGACGGATAAGGGCTAACTTGCTCAGGTACCGCTCGTAGCGTTTTAGGGTAGATTAGGGAGTGCTGTCTGTCTGATCATGGCATTCCCGGCAAGGGGTTACCCTGCTTACTAAAGCGTGGATCCAACGGCTTCGGCCGTAGGTGACCATTGTGGACGTATGATAGAGTTCCTATGGGTGTGACGAGCCCACCGTCCCGAGTTGGCGTACCAGTGCCTGGGTTGCACGTAACCTAATCTGTAGGACTCGGCCGACTTGTTCGGTCGTGGTCGAACTTCCCACCAGTGAAGCAAATTGGTACCATGGGGACCGGTTAGCCCGGAGGATACCCTCCCTTCCTCTGGAGTGGAGCGAGCAGAGGGGACCTCCACCGGTCCACTGGGTTGGACTCACGGGGGCAGTGGTTGATGGCCCGCATGCTAGGGCTAGGGATGATGCCCACCCCATCCCGACGTGTGAACTGCGGATCTCAGTTCCGGCACTAGCCTGGATAGCTATTAGAGATTAGATAGGTCTCCCTTGACCAGAAGGGGCGAGGGGCGTGCAACCCCGAACCAGTCTGGTAGCAGGACGACACTTTATAATGTCAGCCGCCGAAAGGTGGGCTGCCCTGCGCGTTGATTGGGCGTATCTCAATCCGATGGCTCTGGTCGGGGCCCGAGTCGGTTAAGGGCTAACTCGCTCAGGTGCCACTCGTAGCGTTTTAGGGTAGATTAGGGAGTACTGTCTGTCTGTCTGTCTGATCATGGCATTATAGTTCAAGTTTATTTAAGTATTGGCAACATAGTCAATACAGCTGACGTAACACTGTCAGATTTTGACTTCTTTCAAAATACATGCACGTAACCTAACGGAAAAAAAACATGGCCTACTAGAATACAAAAAGAACGTGAACGGAATATAATTACGAGACAATTATTTATATTATAATTTGACAAGTACTTACTGCTATTGCGTTACAACTGCTTTCTGGCTCTAAAAACAATGTTTGCAAGAAGACAATTTGTTTATTTTTAACAAATTTTCTAATGTTCTATTCAAGTGGAGTTCAGAGGGTCCACTTGCCATCGGGCAAGCTGACGCCTTAGCCAATTCGCCAATCCGTCAATGTGTTAATATTCTTTGCAATACATTTAGTTGAACGTCTATACTCAGGTGCTACAGAAAAATTTGGGAAGCTTTGCTGAAATTTTTCAATACATCGACGAAAGAATACATTAATTCATAGTCTGCAATTCTTGCATCATTATGAAACCTATTTACTTTTGGTTAAGGACATATTACCTTAATCGGTGTCATTACAGATGTCAAGCTTGTCACAACAATTAAAGTTACCCAGTACTTTTATGGACCACCCGATCAAGAAATACCTACCCCAAAGCCAATCAGTGTCAGGAATGTGCGCAAGTCGCAAAACAAATCTTCGAGAATCCCCTTGAAGCTACTAAATGGCGGAGAATTAGGTATAAACAGGTCAGATGACACTAGGAAAATATTAGTAATTAGACTTCGAATTTTCAGAGCGTTGCCATCGCTACGCAATGAATGGGCACTTTTCATTAGTCTTCGAATTGTGTAACCATGGCAACGCTCCGAAATGTCCGAAGTCTGTTAATAATATACATCACAGTGTAACTGTAACTTTCTGTTGTTCAAACTTACTTTTGTTTACTAACGATATCTGTTTTATTATCCCCTGGAAGTACTGTGTTTCGTCTCTTTTATTTAAAATTAACGCAGCATAAGAAAAGAGCGAACTTCTGCAACATAAAAGTTTAAATTGGAAATTTTAAAATTCTTTTCTTCGAAAACGACGTAAAATATTAAGTCTATGATCGTAGGAATGTGTGACGGCTCTCTTTACGACTGTTCTTTATTCCATTGGTCTCTCAGACTTCTAGCTACATATCCTCGTGATCGAAATCACTGCAACGGTGCACTTAACTTAATCAAATCCGCCCTGTAAACAATAGGGCTCGACTGAAACTACCGCCAAACGAATTTTCCTCGGATTTACATTTGCTTCGACTTTTCTGCCTAATGCCAGCGGAGTGCGACGAAAAGAGGGTACGGGGATGTTGAATGAAAATTCTATTGAAAACGCTGAGTGTCACCAATTCAGCAAAGCCAGAGTCGGGAAGTGATCATCCCCGCTAAATAAACTTGACCTTTTTAAACGCGCGCAAAATATTAATTAGAGTTAATTGTTATTTTCGTTTCCGGAGATGAAAAAACCTTTTGACTGCGGTGTTGCTTTTCTCGGGCACCAATTATTTCGGGCAGGTTTTATTTTATCTACAGTTTTAAAACATTAAAGTTGCGGAATCCAATATTAATTAATTACAAACAGTCACAAAAGTAAATGCCAATTTAATTGTGTGTTGCCACTGTTGCTCTGAAATTTTGGTGAAATTTCTTTAAGCAACAGCTTCAGAAATTCATTTTTTCATTAGTATTACGAAACAAAAACCGCAGGTAGTATATAATAAGTATTTTTCTCAAGTCCACGAGTTCATTTTAAAAGCTTTGTATTTCATACTTCTTTATTTCCAAATGAAACAATGCTATTGTTTGTTTTCTTTTTATGAGAAACCAAATAAATTTCCGGCCGATTTAAATTAATGAATTTAATAATCTTAAATTAATTACAAAAGTATTCGCGTTTGTTTCGGAAAAAATTAATTTATCTAATAAATGTCATTATTATCCAATTATCATGCAGAATATAAGTAGAAGAATAAATTCAAATCTCAAGACACCAAAATAAAGCAAAAGAAGAAAAGACTACTGACAAACTTTTCGGATGTGGAGAAAAAGGGACATTCAAATATAGTAATAAGGAAGTGATTTTTGGAAAGAAGTTAAACTTCAACTGAACAATAAAATTAAATATTGAAAATTTGTTCAAGGTCACTACTATTAACCTACATATAAATAAGATTAACAAAAAGGGTGCTGAAAAATATTCGTTTCTCTTCGCTCAGTAAAAAGAGATCCAAAATATTTGATGTAATTTTATGAGAAAAACATCCTATCAACAAAGGTCCGATTTACTTTTGTTTATAACGTACAGTGATTTTTTTTGAAGAACTGAAACCAAAATGCGAAGGCCAATCCAAAAACAGGCGCCACTTAATTTTTTTGTGAAAGAAATCGCGTGAAAAATTAAGAAAACACGGTACGTCCAAAGCATGAAACAATTTTATTAACGCACACACAAAAAAAAATTAAATAAAAACAACGCAGGTCGAACAATTCAAATAAACAATTAGGCTATAAACATAATACGGTAATACCTAATTTTTCGGATCCGAAACTGCTACAAAGCTAATTAAAATGACACAAAATAATAGTCGCCTATTCTAGCGGCAAAGAAACCGCGTTGTGCGCTTGACGCGCAATAGCCGGAGAATTCCTCCGAAACGGATTTTATTTCGCGAGCGTACGCGAACTACGTGCACAAATGCGGCTACATTCAATCCACCGAGAAACGAAAATTTCAACAGACACTAAGGAAATATGACGTGCTTAAGTAGCGTCGTTACGTCCGTCTATGGGGCGTTTCTGTGGACATCAGCCTTTTCCCCGGCTGGATGCGTCGCTTTGCAGTCGCAATTTGCCACGAGATACCAGAGCTTGATCCTAACCAAGACCGGTAACAGAAGATTGGTCCTACCCAAGACCGGTAACAGAAGCCTATAAACGAAGGAAGAGAAAGACGTACGTAAGAGCCAGGTCGAGAGAGTAACATCACGCAAAACTTACCTAGTCGGGAGGCTAGGCTGACACAAACCGCAGAGGAAATGCGGCTTTTCCGCTTCCAAATGAGCCAAAGAAATTCGGCACAAAGCCGTACCACTCACTTTCACCTCCTCGATGAAGCGAACACGACACTAAATTTTCCGCGAAAGACACATGCAGCTCATGGGGCGGACAGAGTATTACTGAAAAAATGACGCTTCCCCCGACCGGTGGAAAAGAAAAAAACGACAAAAGAGAGAGAAATATTCGAATGTGCCAATGGCAGATTTTATGTCGTCAGCGGAAACCAATCAAGATAAAGGGTAAAGGTTACTGGCATGTGCAACAGTTTCCGGCTTCAACCGCATTCCGAAGCTCGAACTCGTTCATCCGCTAATACACGCGTTGCAAAATAGGACCATTTAAATTGGACAATTAAATATTGCGTAGACACAAACTCGACACAAAGCAAGGATGGGGTTAATTATTATAATATGTACTTATTCGGCTGGTCTGAAATTTTTAGCGAAAATATATTAAAAAGAGAATTTTGGGTGAATTGCGTAGGCGTGGAATGGCACATTCCTACGCCTAGTGGGGAAACAGAACAAACGGGTTAAAAATAGCTCGGAACGTTGAAATATACATTATACAGAGTGTTCTCGCACACGATCGAAAGTAAACTGTAACAGCTAACGAATCACGTACATTGATATGATTTATATGTATTTAAGTGATTTCTGTGTTATTAGGCTCTTACTTGCAGCTTATCTACCTACCTATAAAATTAAAAATTATTTCTACTACCAAAAGCGTTGTATGTTGTAAATCTACTTCCGAAATGGTTAAAAGCTTATTTTGATCATTTCACTAGGACTCTTTGACGCATTGTGTATTTATATGTTTAGGGAAATAAAAGAAGACACTGTATCATTTGCAACGCTGGGTCAGCGTCTCTTATGGCATTTGCCAATGGATTTTAAAGCAAGATCTATATTATTATCCTTTTCGCCTTCAAGCTACTCATAAAATTCAACATATCTCGAAGCGAAAGAAGAATTCTGCAAATGGTTTCTGGTTAATTGAAATAAGAATGAAGAAGCACTTGAAACACTTTCTTTGCTGATGAAACCTCTTTTCATCTGTTTGGTTATGTGAATTCATAAAATATGAAAATACTCTCATAGCTTTATCGAGACGCCTTTACATCCGCACAAAGTTAGAACTTAGATAAACTTAATCAAAAGAAGGACCCAATTTTTTTAAGGTTGCCACATGCCAACCCTCTTTTATTTATTATTTTTGGTGGAATAATTGCTGCCTAATACTTCAAGGAGCATAACAAACACAAAAATAAAATGTGGGATTCAACATTTTAAGTCGGTCGTAGAACAGTGTCAAGATTCGTGTCAACATGTAAGGATGATGGTATGTTAAAAATTCCCAAATAAGTTAAAAAATACATCCGATATCATCAATTTAATGAGAATAAATACTTATCTAATGATCTGAATGAAGTTAAAAACTAAACGAGTAGGAGAGGAAATTAGTCTATTTACAAAGCATGAATTTAATTCGATTCAATCAAGTAAGACTTCTTCTTCTTCTTAATCGAACAAGTTTATTGGTCAATGTTCTGAAATAATAAAATACGGTTCAGAATTGACTCACGTCAGTAGATACCGCAGGCGATAAATGTTTCTGGATAGGTGACTTAAAGACTAGATGCTCTCTTGTGGAAAAAAAAACTACTTTTGGCAGGATGATCGATTCCGTCGTTACTTCAAGACCAGAGCATTACATAATGGAGACATACTCTGAAATTAAATTTTTTTTTTAATAAATCACTCGGTATATTTGTACATTGTGATCGTTTTCAAACCAGAACACAGCAGCCACATTATAATTTTTAAGAAAACGTACAAATAATTTAAAATCTTTAATTTGTAATTAAAATTATTATACAAAGTCTTATCAGAATTTAATTTATAATTTCTGAATGTCTGTGAGAGAGTAAGCACGTGTGTGGCATCGCTCCGCTAATTTTATAATTTTATTTACGTTCTACCGCAGAATTTGGTAGTTTTTTGTGCATCAAGTGTCTTAAGAACTTAGTTGTGTATCAGTCTATGGTAAACATGGGAGGCAGCACCCGTTTCAAGTTTGAAAAAGGAACGTAATTAAAGAATGTGTAATAAAATTATTGAATGAAGAGACACTTATCAGTACTCTCGTCCAAAAACTCATCGCGCAAGTTGAAAAAGTAGTCAACGATAAGACTGTTGTGTTCGAAGGTGAGATTCACGAACTAAAACAAGAAAATATATTATTAAGCGATAAATGCGATTCTCTTGAGCAATATTCAAGACGAAATAATTTACGTATTCTCGGATTAGATGTTCTCCTCCGAGACCAAATTGAGGAGAGCATCAGTGTTGCTTTTCGAGACAAAATGAAAGTAACCATTAAAGCCGATGATATTGATAGATGTCATCCTATAGGCCCCCAAAAAATGGAAAGCAAATTTATATAATAAAATTCACCAAATATAATACACTCCGACAGATTTTGATTCGGAAAAAATATTTGAAGGGCTGCGGTATTTCGATGGCTGAAGATCTCACTACCATAAAATACCTCTTATAAAAGGCAGCAGCGGCAAGAACGTCTGGACCTACGATGGCAACGTCAATATTAAACTAGATAGCGGTAAAACAGTAATAAAAGTAAGCGGTAAAACAGTAATAAAATGTAAGTCTGATTTAGAAAAACGTGAACCTAATTAAATTAAACTGTTTTGATTTAAATTGATTTCTTTGTTACACTAATTTTTTACACTATAATCTTTTATATCACAAACTCTTTTAAACGGACACTAAATGACGCACAAACACTTAACGTTTCGCAGTCGTTCCACAGCTTCGTCAGAAGTAAAAAATATAAACATGACAAAGCTGTGGAACGACTGCGAAACGTTAAGTGTTTGTGCGCCATTTAGTGTCCATTTAAAAGAGTTTGTGATACAATTTTCATTGGACAAGAACCAGCTTTAATTATAATCTTTTAGTTATTTTTCTTTGGTATGGCGGAAGCGGTGTTACTGTAATTTAATTTTTTGTTGTTTACGTATTGATTTGTATTATCCGATTTAGTTCCTAATCCAAATTTATGACATTTAGGCCCGATTTATTCACCTCCAAGTAAATTTATCTGGTGATTTATTCCCATAGTAACAATTGTGATCACAATAGTAACAATTGTGATCACAATTGTTACTATGGTAATAAATCGCCAGATAAATTTACTTGGAGGTGAATAAATCGGGCCTTAAAATAGTGACTGTAAATGTACACACATTCTCTGCTTCCAATTTTTGATGATTTTAAAAAGTGCGTTTTAAACGAATCGTGCCCATAAAAGAGGAGGTAGTGTTGCAATTTATTCAAAAAATCTCTTACCTGTTCATCTATTATTCTTGAAGATAATCGATCGAAAATTTTAGAGCAGTGCTGAGTAATTTTCAAACATAATAAATGTAAGTATGATTTTGGATCAGTCTATAGGTCAAACTCCAACCTTAATCAGTTTTTGGAATTATTCGAAAACGCTATCACTCAAATTTTGCCTTTATGTGATACTTTAGTGTGTGCTGGTGATCTAAATATTAATTTTAATAATCATCCCGAATTCCTATTGAACGCCTACGCTCTTTCGCAGATAATTATTTCCTCTACTAGAGTTACTACTAACAGTGGTACCCTCATAGATGTAATAATTACGAATAATTCCTCTCATTTTATTAGAAATTCATTCATTGACCAGCACTTTACTGATCACAGGTTAATATTTGCGGAGTTGAGTTCAATTAATGCTAAGATTATTCCTGAAGAAATATCTTTCAGAGATTTTAAATATTTTTCCTACCCCTCATTTCGTGATGCTTTATTATCGATTCCATGAAAAAATATTTACAACCTGACTGACATTGATGAAATGCTTTCGTTTCTAACGAAAAATATCTTAACTCTCTTTAAAATCTATGCCTCGTTACGCACTGTTCGTATTACCAAAAAACCTGCGCCTTGACTAACTGACACTCTAAAAATCATGATGAAACTACGAGATCAGGCTTTAGTTCGTTTTAGAAGAAGTCAATGTGTTGATGATTTAAACGAAATCTTACAAATAAAGCTGTTACCTACTAGTAAAAAGCGTTCATATCTGAATTCACGAATTAATACTAAACAAACATGGAAAACACTTGCTAATTTAGATATCACTTCCAGAGCTGATCGCACTGAAGGGACCCGAAAAATGCGTTAAAGAAATTTCGAAATTATTATTTTTTTTTCAAGCTCTACTTGATCTCAGGACGAAATCAGAGAGCAGGAAACACGTATCGCTTTATCAGACTAGAACTTGCTTTCAAACCAGAGATGATATTAAGTTGCGATGATAAAGTTTTGATTTTCATTGAGTCAGCAACGGAGATGGAAAACGCCGTTTGGCCAGAATCTCTGGCGTTGACCGCGTGACACGTGGTTACAAATGGTAAATGCAGGGTGCGACGTGACGGCACTCAGTTTATTTAAACGGAAGCTGGGATTCGTGAGTTCAAAATAAAATCTAAACTTATGTACTGAAAAGTATACCATATGAAAACTTGATTGAATTGAAACGGGAAATTAATTATAATTAGGGCGCCACCCAAAGTCTTTGATAGCAAAAGGAAAAATGAATGGAAGACTGGGAAACCATATAAGGAAAATATTAGCAAAAACACAGTTAAACTGTAGCCATAATAACACAAGAAATTCAGTGTAAATATAAATATATATTGTAATAAATATGTTGGACTAGATGCAATGTCATAAATTTCGTGGTGGTATTGTTTAAAAATATTGTTCTTAAAAAAATTTAAAGCTTTGATGTAAATTATTAAATTTGACAATTAGTTCGTACTTCATGAAGGCTTCATTCAGTTCACAGTTTGTGACAATAAATAATATTGTAGTTAAATAAATGTTTAACTTGATAATTAAAAAAATTAGATGATAATTAATAGTAAATTAGTAATGAAAGTTAAGTAATAACAATTGTTTGAATATTGAGTATTGAAATTAATTATTAATAAAATGAAAACATTATTAAATGAAAAGCAAAAAACAGAATATAGATTAATAATTGAAATAGAGTTGATTGAAGTTTACTGAAGGTATCAAAATTGTAATTGCGCATTGGTGGGAAGTTACCAAAAAAATAGTTGAACTTAAATTGTTGGATCATAAAAACCTGCGACACGGCGTCCAGAAATCCAACGCATTCAGCGGGGAAGACCTTGATCTACCATCCTCGGGAGATGTTCCAGGCAAGACCCATCCAACAAAAAAAAAGGAAACGGTAGCGCTTCTCACCGGAATCTGTCGCATGCGATCTCGATGCGAATCAAAACGTGATGCGTTGAAATTACTTTGGCCAGCACAATGGAATTTAGGGGGCCATACGGCCCATCCGGAACGAAAGTTTCAAAAGGAAATTCGGGAATTTCTTCTCCACAAAAAATTTACATTATTCCAAAAGTTAACGAATTAGGCTCCATCATAAAATTAGGCTCCACCGTAAAATTAGGCTCCACCGTAAAATTAGGCTCCACCGTAAAACCCTAGAACAATTTGCCTAGCATAAGGGGCACGATCTCCTCGTGGAATGCGGACACCAAATACAAAAAAATATCGGTGGCAAGGGAAAAATAATGCTAGATAACGAACTTACCTTGCTCTCAAGGGGTATACCAAGGTTTACGTTGCCATTGGAAGGTGGATGATATTTGATAACGCACAAATTTAAATCAAAAAGGGTTACATCCGATATGGCTTCAACGAAACACCTCAAGCGAATAATCCACGCAGATCCGGTCCTGCGGTCAACGGATGCGAAACGGAATTTCTACAATTACCGGGAAACTTTAAATGAGATGCGATCGCGACCCCAAATAAGTGCGGACAGATAAAACGAAGGATGACATAATTTTAGGAACTTCAAAAGAAAAGAAAATCAAATTGAAAATGTTGTTATTGGATGAAATAAATTTGAATATTGGAAATAAATACAGTTAACCACTGAAAGAGTTTAAACTATCCTCAGCTAGATGGCGGATTCAGTACCAAATCAAATTAATTAATACAGAAAACAAGGAAAAGTGCATTGTTCATGTGCGATTGTCAAAACAATTGTCACAAGGGTGAGTACGCCATCTCGTGAAAAGCGACTCGCTGCTAGAAGCCCGAATCAACCAGGGTTTTTTTTCAGAAATTTTGCTGACATGACGTTTGAAAAATCCCCTTTTGCTGTTTTTAGAGTAGAGGCGAAGGCTTAAATAGCCGCCGCGAAGGAAAAACGGACAGTTCCCGGCTCCCTAAGTTTTATCCGCGTTAATTCTCGTTGAAATTTTGGTTTAATTTATTTTTTGTTCTGAGTTCGGTTTTTTTTAATTTAATATTAACATTTTCCAAAGTTTATTATCGGTTTCGGGGTAGAAAAGGCACAAGCTTTTTCCGTGTAGTTTTTTTGTGTCAGTTATTTTAAAATCAATTCGCTCGCTAACGAAACAACTGTCGTAAAATCTAATCAATAATGTTTTCCCTAAAATACGGATACAGAAGTCACAATATTAAGATATTATTAACTCTGTAGTTTACTCGATATTCGGTTCTGTAATTAGTTTCATGTGTTTTGTAGTGTATTTTTGTTTTATGATATGAAAATTTGCTAAATTTTCGCCCATGTAAGATTCTATGTTATCTTTAATTTTCTTTAATATAATTTTAATTGTTAAATCCTCCGAATTTTATTTGATACTCACAGTAGAATTTAGAGAACCTTTAAATAAGTGGTAAATCGAACAAGGAGAGGAGAAAGATTCAACAATTCCAAAATAGTAAGTCTGAGGGTCAAGAGGGCCAAAATTCATACAGAGTCCGAAGAGAGCGGACCGAACGACTTCTGGCTATTTTTTTAGCTAATTCCAGAAACGCTACCGACAAAGGAGTCGCCTTTTGCGTCTCGATTCGGTATGTAAAAGTTTTGGGTAACAAAGGGTCGTAAAATTTGCCTGTATGCGAAGAGCTATTTTATTAAAAGATAAACCACCCTTTCCCGTACTCGCGGTTCTTACAGCACTGCTCTTCCGTTTTTTTAGTACAGTTCGACGCAGCATTTGATTCTACATACGATGGTGTATTAAAATATTGGTCGTTCCATTTGAAAAAAAGTATTTTTCTGTGTTTGAATATCTTCGAGTGGAGCGGTGCGTTTTAGACACCCTGTAGCTTAATAGATTATGCTTATGGAATTTTTAAGAACCTTAAAGCTTCAACTACAATATCAGCTATTACAAATAAAATTGCTTCAATCGTAGTGTGTTATAATTTTTTGAAAAACAGATCGCAGAATCCAAATTTTTAAGAAAATTCAAAATATCTCAAAAATGATGCATTTTAGAGATAGGGAAATGTATTGCAATTTAACATATTTTTACATGTAGAATTCAAAAAAGTGATAAAAAAATATCGGTTGTACCGGAAGTGATCCAAAGACAATTTTACTTTATTTAAAGAGATCTCTACGCAAAACCCTTGCTCCTTAAATTTCAAATATCTACCTGAACTGCAACCTTGAAAACTTTTAACGAACGGTTTATGTGGATAACCCTGTACAGTTGAACTTTTAACTCCCAGGTTTCTTATACATGACCGTGACTTGCGTAAGATTGGTAAATTTAACTATTCTCCAGCACACCACGACCTTATTTAAAAGAACTTTTTCTTATACGGCGTGCAGTCTCTACAACTGCATTCCTGAAAATATAAAAGCCATGTCTTTGTCAACCTTCAAATTTCATTACCGAAAATTTATTCTTACAGAGCAGAGAACGTTATAATTCCTCATCATATTTAATCTCTTGTTATTTTTAGTCCTTTCTTTTTTCACGGATTGTATTTTGTAATCCTTGTGATTTATTTCTTGAGGTTAGGTGGAAGAGCGCCTCGGCGAATTTCGCCTCATCTGTGCAAATTGTTAATTACGTATGTTATTTTGAAAAAATAAAAGTCATTATTATTATTATTATTATTATTCAAACTTTTACAAATGACCGACTGTTCGATTAAAAAAAAACAACTTCAGTTTATACTCATTTATTTTTCTTTGAACATCAACAAAAGCTTTGGATTAGTCTGTACAAGTATTAAATATTTCTTTTTAAACTGAAAAACTAAAGAACGTTAAAAGAAGTGGGAATTTTCGCGTTGACACCTTGTATACAGGGTGTTTTCGGAAGTGTAGCTGAAAACAGATCATAGGTGTTTACAAGTACTGGGTATATGATTGAACATCTTATTTTTGCTCAAAAATTTGTTTCATATTGTATCCGGATTCTTTTTCAGACACACTTCCAAAAACACTCGTATATATCTTGAATTTCCATTGTTGATTTCCCATTGTTTACTTCCATTGTTCAGTTTCTAGTGAGTTCAGAAACAATTACTGGGACAAATGTTTTCCAATAAGTCTAGATAAGTTTCTATATTGTGTCATAATGATACCTGCTTTTAAACACAATCGTTCACTGGGTACAGAAGTACTAACAACAGACATATATCGTTCAGCAAATTTTTTAAATGTTGAATCTGAGTATGAGTAATGTTTCCAGTATACCATTGGATCATTTTTTAATGGCAGTGGTGCCTGCTCTAGATAAAGCTTAAACTCTAAAAGTAATCTCTGTTAGTTTTGTTGATTCAAACTCATATGCTGCTCCATGCAAATTTGTCTGAAGTGTCAGCAGAGTTTTCTACTAATGGCTCCACTTCAATTTGTATATCATTTATTGCTTCATTAATAAAATTAATAGTACCATCGTGATCATAAAAATCGACTACAACGAAATGAAATCGACACCTACTTTTCAAAATATTTAGTTATTGACAGTTGTCATGTATTTATCCTATAAAATCTCTTCCAAAGAAATAAATATTTTCTATGATTACTAATTAAGCACGCTTCAATTAACTAAAATTTCGAGTGTAGTCGGTTTTTCTGTTTACGATGGTACAGCACATGCATTTGCATTTGTAAAATGTAGTTTCTTGAAACGAGGATCAAGCATTGTAGCACCTGCTAATGTCATTACAAGTTCAATGTTACCAAATTGTTTCTTTAATTCAGTTATTGCAATTTGTTTCACCTTTTCAGCAGCTTCTGTAAACTTGCAGCCAAAAAAAGTGACCCATCACATTGAAACTTAATGACGTTTTGATTACATTTACATAAGGTTTGTTCGTTTGTACTGCACGAAGTTACACTGAAAACAGTTAGGTGTAGTTTTGCACAACGTCACGTGATGTGCAGTGTAGATTCGTGCAGGAAAAACTTTAGAGACAAACGAACGCAATTTAAACATGCGTGACAGATGATCAGTGCAGTTAACCTTGCTTTCATCCAGGTAAGAGCATAAAATAATGGATCTTACAAAAACGTATAGGTCTGTTCCATTTGACAGAATTTCAAGCTATGAACCGTTCAGATCATGCGCAGTATAAAATTTATATCCAATTTTGTAGCACTGCTCATGCTCAGTAAGATTTTGAACGGTTCAGAACTCGAAATCCTGACGAATGGAACGGACCTTATAATTATAACTGTACGGTGACAAACGTTGATCCTGTGAATCAGTGCTATATTTTAAAATCACGCGAAAGTGAGCACTTATAATATTTTTAGTGTGAACTATTTTTATATTAATAGTTATTTGTATACCAAGACCTAAATTTAATTTATCTGTCAGTTAGAATGTGTACATTCAACTAGCGTCACATTCCAACTGACAGATAAATTAACCTTAGGATAAACATCGACCATTAGAAGTGAGATTTTTCAGGTTAGGATATACTGCACTTTCTTGTTCGCACATTAAACACCCAGCAAGAAAGTGTAGTCTAGAGTAACTTGGAACAGATTGCACTGGACAAACGAACGCGATCAGTGCACTTGCACTGTGACAAACGAACGCATTTTTTTGCACTAGGGCACATGGTGTGCACTGGTGTAGACAAACGAACAAACCTATAGTGTGTACCAGCCTTGCATTTTGGAGGTTATACGTGGTTATACTAAATGTCAAAGCAGCAATTTAATTGACACAATATGACAGCTCCAATAATTTAGTACTCTGACAGATCGAAAGACAATTTACAATACGAAATAAGAATGGGTCTGCTTTTTTGACCGCAAGTTTACTTGAATTAATCGAATTCAGTTTTTAGAAAGACACTTAACAAGAGGAATACATTTGCTTGCTGTTAAAAATGTGTCTCCACATAGCTCATTTGTTGCTGCTTCAAACGGTTCTAATATTTCAAGTATTTCCTTTACAATTTAAATTTCGGATGCATTTAGCATTAGAGGACCACTCGAAAATTTTAAAAGTATCTGGGCCCCATACTGGGCTAGTTGAATAAACCTTTTTAACATATAAAATGTTGAATTCCATCTAGTTGTGACTTTCACGTAGTGCATCTGCAGCCTTAACACTCTGCTTGAAAAATGTTACGATTTTTGTAACCTTTTCTATTGAAAACGTTTTTGCAGCTTTGCTCTTCAATTAGGGATGAGCTTATTTTTACCAACAATTTTTTTTACACCATTCACCGTTATCAGTTACTATGGCAGCAATTTTTCCTTCATTAAACGTTTCTTCTAAACAATTCTGCAGATAATCACCAGTGTGACTTCCAGATAATTCTTTTACCCCAATCGTTAAGCTGTGAGTTTTATTCTCAAAAAAAGAAATGACAGATTATGCCTAAAAAACTTTTTGTATTTAAAGTTTCAAACCAAACATCTGTGGTGATGGTGTAATCCTGAACTTGTGAAAGTTTTTCCTTTACACATGTAGACAGATAATCATATTTTTCATTAATCAAAGAGTAATCGTCTTTCGAGATGCAATGGCATATAAAGGTGCTAGATAGAGTGTGCAGTAAATGTCGACAGTCTTCTTTATCAGTACTATTTAAATCGACCTTTGGCTCAGAGAAAAAGGAAATAAGGTTTAATTAAAAAACTAAACTTGCTTACTATTAAGTAATTTTACTGTCAATATTTGCCACAACAGGACAACTTTTGTTTTACGATATTTTGATTTTAATAATCATTCAAATTCAAAATTTCGAAGTCCCATATCTCGTGCGCACTCAAAGTATCTTCATCTCGTGTTATTACATGAGGTTAAAAGAAAATGCAAATGCACTGAGTGTAACCGGTGCATGTGAATCGAAAACGCTATTATATTTGTACCATAGCGTTCGATGTTCGATCTAAATATCGAAAATGCCCTTTATGTTTATTTTCTCACAGAAAGAATCGATGACTAACATTTTAGATCACTAGTTATATTCGCGATCAAATTGAATTATCTATTGAATTAATAGATAACACAATTGATGAAAATAAACTTTAATTTCTCTTTTTTTTTCAATATATTAAACATGTTCCTAATGAAGCAACAATTTTCAGTAACATTCCAATCCATTTCTAAAATTTTCTCTTCGATAAATTCACCGCTTATCGAAAATCGCTTTTCTGCCTTCCATTAATCGCGCACTTTCCCGGATTACACATTGTCCGTCCTTCACTTTTTGAGCATTCCCATCCACGTTTCACATTTTTTATACGCCTGTTACATTTACAAAATTTGGAGGCTATCTAAGCACAGTTATTTTGATATTTCACGCTCGTTCTTGGGGATGGGCCTGGTGCCGTAAATAATTTTGTTCCAGCGTCGCTAACAAATGCGTCTTTGATATCAAGGCAATTAGTCGAAATTAAAAAAAAAAGGTCGCGCTCGCCTTTTTCAGACGCCGAACGTCAAAAGATTTAATTTAAAAACACAATTCGCTTTTGCATTTCCGACGGAAATATTTGCACGGCGCTCGTCGAGGATGATTTATAATAAAATTTTTCCAATTAAAAAGTTTTTCTTGTTTTCTTTGGAATGCAGAAGTAACCGGATAAAACTATTTAAAAAGCCGTTTTCTTAACAAAAATCAGTGATATTCTATTAACGTTTCAAATTTGTTAATGATTAATTGAAAATGTATAATTGAATATTAGTATGGGAATTAAATTATATAAATAACTGCTCTAGATAAAGTAATTAATGAAGTGATTTATTTATACATTACATAGATAAACAAATAATTTAATTATTTTATTATAGAGATATGGTACTCATAATGTAGTACCGTACTGTACATGAAATTTTATTGTTTTGTGTTGTTCTTAACAGAGCACTTCTCAAAACATTATTTTCTCATAACTTAATCTACATCACAATAGCATACAGATTTCAAAATGATAAAAAATAAATAAGAAACGATGAATTAGAAAAAATAAGAAATGTTTAAAACAAAAACAAATAATTAAAGAAATTTAAAAATAAGATTTGCAAGACCTTTGATAAAGAAAAATTTTAAGGAAAATATACAGGGCTGTTCACGTAAATCGTTCATTAAAAGTTTTCAAGAAAATAAATAATAAACAAGTAAAACTGACTTTAAGTCACTTTAAGTTCACTGCTTTATTGGCATACTATACTGTTACGGTTGAAAAATCCATTCAAGTTATTCAAAATAATTTTCCGAACACCCTGTATCAGGGTGGGAAATTTAACGTTCGCACGGCGTACGTGCCGACACAGTCTATACAGTCGTTTCACTGGCGCTAGTTTCGCGTTCTAAAAAATATTTTTTTCGCCGTCACTCCTGGCGGAATGCGCAGTACTTTACAGCACGCGGATTGAAAGTTTTGTTTAAATTTGTCACATGCTTCGAGTGCGAGAGGTTTCCGCCAATGAAAAATCGAATCCTGGCGGAATGCGCAGTAGATATTTTTCGGACACGAGATCAAAGGTACCGACGCAAAGTGAAACGACTGTATAGACTGTGGTGCATTTCACCATATTCCGCAATATTGTGTTAGTTAAATTATCCGCTGTTAATTCAGGCCTACTGCATAGCTCCATTTCACTTGTTCGCCCGTTTAAAATTTATTTCATCAGTAACGACTTCCGTCTTCAGCGCATGTAGAAGGGCACGTCGCGTTCGCCTGGCGGTCATTCTGTTAATAGTACTTGACGCGTGCAGTCCGCTTATTTTTGTGTGGTTTCAAGCTTGGTGCTTCTCCACGGATTTTGTGGTTGAAACCTGAAACGGATTGCTTTCCGAGATTTGAGAAAGCACGCCGAGTGACCTAGAAGCCGTTTAAACGACTTATCAAAGGCCTGCCACTGAAATACGGAACAGGTATGTTTGGTTGGCCTTGTTGTGCAAATGACCCCTGCAAGTAACGCGTCTCTCTCTTCTACTAGGCTTTTAGTTTCCGTGGTAGCTACCAGGCATCTAGTTCCCGTGGTAGCTCGAGTTCCAGACTTCTAGCTTGAATTCCAGGCTTTTGTATCGAGCGAAGTTTCGCAAACCGGCCTACCCCCCCCCCCCGTTGAAGAGTGGATTCGTCCGGCAAGACGACGCTACGTTTGGCGGCTTGGCCGCACCATTGACTCACTTCGCTAACCACCGTGGGAGGACGCTCCGACTTGTTGACTGTTGACAGCTGATTGACATTGACGCTGGATCTATGGATTTTACCAAGGTCGGATATTGCTCTATTTATTTGTACTGATCTCCAGTATCGCGGTGTTGTTTACAGTTACCCGTTTCATTGATAATCGTTAATTTCGTTGATCGCTTTAAGTCATATGTGTAACCGAAGCACAGATCTGTGGTACGGGTTAAATTTAACGTGTTACTTATTTAATTACTTTTCATTTTTTTGAGTTGTCGTTATTCAATTTATGAGCAAGTTAAATATAAACAAGTGTGCTCAACTGTTGGTCACTTTGCCCACCTTTTGCTTTGGGTTTCGTCGAACCTCCCTTCTCCACGAGCTACGCCGAGCCGGTGCGGAGAAACATTAGTCACTCGCACTAATTTGCAAACCTACCGGTAGGTGGCAATACTTTCGGTTATGTTCTTGAATTTTGCGCGTAAAAGTAAGAAAAGTTGCAATACATTTTCCTGTCTCTAAATTGCACATTTTTTTTGAGTTACATATAGTGACATTCAAGGGAAAGGGTAATTATGACATACTAAATGGACGACATTATAAGCGGAATGAAAGTACTCTGTATGAAAACCAAACCACTGGGTAAAAGTACAGCTGAATTAAAAAAAAACGGGAAATGATTTTTTTTTTCAGTTGTAAATTTGGTTCCATTTGCCAGTTAATTGTCTACTTGACAATACATACATATCTTTCAAAAAAATTAACTTATTTACCTATAAACTGACATACCGTCAAATAATTCTAACCTATTTCTAATAAATCCATTTTCACACTATGAAAATATTGAAAAAAACGTGTCGATTTATTTTGGCATTTCCCGATTTTTTTGATTTCATAATAAGCGGTTTGTCACTACTTGCGGAGTCATACTAGCGAACTCAACTATTTTGAGTTTTCTTAAAAGTGAAAAAAATTTATTATGTAGGTATAAAAAAAAATTACAGTTACAAGTAAAAAAAATACCTGTCAATGACCAATTTTAATCAAAACTTTTTACATATCTTTATTTTATTTTATATTTTATATGTATTGTGAAAAATGTTTATTTTTTTTCTCTTGTGACCGAGTTAAATACATATTAATTTTCGTCTCAAAAATTCTCTTTAGCTCGGTTGAACTAAAGCATGCAGTAGCCGATTTTCTGATGATAATTTAATTTAAAAAATCAATTTTATTTAAAAGAAACACTTTAATATCTACAGCCGGTTAACACAATAAAAACACAATACACTTCTGATTCAGATTGCCCGCCGGGTTCAGCCTTTATAATAGAGATCTTTTCTTTTTCGAATTTTCTAGCAGACATCTGGAACCATCTGGCATTTGAAACGCAGTTTATCGCGAATGGAGTATGGAGCCAAACTATCTGTATGGATCACTTTCACCTTTCACTGGGTAGTTTCCGCATCCTATACACTACGTCATTAATTCTCTTGATTATTTCACAGGATCCGCCCCAAAGCGTCTGGTTTGGAATTCAGTCCACGTGTCCTTCTGGGATTGTATAGCCACACCTAGTTCAATTTGATTGACTCGTCTATCGTATCAGGTCTTCATTTTGTCGGTGACATATTGGTGAGTGTTCGCCGAGCGATTCTCGAGGTCCTGCAGGTACGGACGTTACAATAACATTAATATGAAAGTGTTTTTAAGAAAATCATAGATATTTCATAATTAATTTAAATGAAGTTTAATTAAATGTGTAAAGGCTCCTCGAGATCGAGTGTGCACTGAAGGGATGTTCTAAACAGTAAGAGTTGAGAATAAAAAATGTTATCGAATGCAATAATAAAGTCAAATTTGTTGTACTTAAAAAATCAAATTTGAAGGTGTTAAATAAAAATAAAATTTTCAAATATTTTCATCATGTTTCTTAATTCTTGACTGTCTACATACTTACAATTAGAAGAATATCGAATAGTAATAGAAAATGCCAATGTCGGTTTCTAATTTTTTTTTTTGAAGATGTAATTTTCAAGCAATCATAAAAAATGAAATAAATGAAAATAAAATCATTACTCTTCAACATCGAAGTTATAAACAAATACATATAAACAATTGCTTCATTTTATGTTCTATTTCACAAATTCATCGAGATTGCATAAACAAATTTCCTTAGTTCATAAAATTTCACAAAAACTGAATAAAATAAATCAGTTCTACCGTGAATTCTTCCAAAAATAACGAACAAATAAACAGAACTGGTATATAGAAAAGAGAATCTGCGCGTTCTTTGTTATGCCGGCAAGCAATATTAAAACCATAATAATTTCCATCTCAATACTTGATATACAATCCGGAAAAAATTAATAAATCTCGCAAAATTTAATATTCAAGCAATCCTAATGTATTTATTGTATTTAAATCAATTTGACACAAATTAAACACTTTGACGATGAATGGCAGAAATGAGAACAACATTCAGATGCGACAGAAAATGTCGCCAGTTGTTATTGTGGTATTACTGAATCAAATGCGAATGTAACACGAAATTAAAGAATTGTAATTTGCTCGCCAGAGGCGTGGCAGCGTTGTTTTATGCGGGATAGTTCTTTTCGATAAATTAATTAATCATTTTTTTTTGTTAGGCTTCGACTACAGAGGTCATTAGCCCTACTTCCAGTTAAGCGAAACTTGGAGATATGTAATAAATATCACAGATATAATGTGTCACTATGGTGGGTATCTATAAAATGTAAAAAGGACTTGTATAAAATAAAATAAAGATATTTTTTTTTTGAATGAATGAATATCACAGATGAGAGACGTCACTGTAATGGTTATCACAGACGCTAAGTATAAAAGAATATGTAGAAAGAAGTTGTACAAAATAAAAACAAAAGTGAAAAACAACTACACACGGTCAAAAAGACCGGCGGCTTTAACAAAATTTAGGACCGAGTTCACCCAGTGGATGATATTACTGAAAATATCAGATAGAGTGCCATTGTTGTTGTTGAAGAGGAACAAGCTGAGGGCAAGATAAGAAGACATGTGACACTGTAAGCGCAGGCCACTGTCACACTCGGGGCACAGTGCTTGAGCTTCCCCAGATAGGAGATAGGATAAAGGTGAACAAGATGTGGCCAATTCTCAAACGGGTAAGGACCACCGTCTCTCTCCTTGTCAGCAATGTTGGGAGATACTAGGGCCTAACTTGAGGTTTAACGGAGTGTAACAACCCAGTGTAAGTATTCCACTTCTCCTGCCACCTACGTAAGATTTTGTTCTGAGGTCAGAGTGACGAATCGGAACACTGTCTGCAGACGAGAAAGACGCCAAACGGGCAACAGCATCCGCAACCTCGTTCTCCCGAATACCTTTGTGTCCCGGTATCCAAACAAACACATAGGCCCGTGTGAAGAGCCTGAGTTATGTTAATGTGTCATTAATTAATTCATTGAATTAAATCTCAATACTTGCAGCTATGTTGTTTCTTTATTTTTTCGAGTGATTATTATGTCTCACAACAAGCTCATGGCCCACTCTGGCCTGTTTTCAATAAATCGCATGGTATATTACATAACGAGAGTTGTATATAGAATATTACGCACGTGTGGAAAAGATGCGCACGAGCCGCGCAGCGGCGAATGCAAGTAATTTCAAAAATGCGTAATTGCTTTACAACACAAGTTTTGTACTATACTTTATCAGCGACCACGAAAATTACCTTATTATTCAACTTTAAAATAATCAGCAATGGCAGTTGCAATTTCGACGACTATCAATCTAATGTGATACGGCTACGTTCCTCTTAGACTCCCTCAGCCTGCCGAGGAACCGCCAAAGCGGTAGCAGCAGTCATGTTCTGATTCTATTAATTATATGTTTCTTTTTTCATCCTACTCTTTGATCTTCAATATGCCTATTCGCCATTTCCACTTTTGCTGTACAATTCTGGTATTCCAACGGGATGCTGTTGCCCTAGATGTCTCCCATCTTCCACACACAAAGAAACTATGATCCACCTTGTTTTCATTAATCTACAGCCTGGTCTATACCGTACGCGAAGCGCTCCTGCGCTTATCCGATCGCACACGAACAATGTTGAACACGACGTGTTATAGGCGGTTCATATTGCGGTGTTTACGAGCAGCACGTAATTTTTTTAAATATCATAAAGAAATAATTTTGTAAATAATGAAGTAAATTGAGAGTAATGTATTAAATGTGTTTTACAGGATTTGTTTGTGAAATTGTTGAATTCAAGAGTGTTTTTTGAATATATTAAGTTTATGTAAATATTTTTAGAAATAGAATGTTTACTATAAATAAATTATTTAGAATTATTTAGAATTTTTGAAATGAAATTAAGAAAAATTACATGTTTACTATAAATAAATTATTTAGAATTATTTAGAATTTTTGAAATGAAATTAAGAAAAATTTATGTCATAACGACCCGGGTGTTGGAAGGAAACTGTAGGTAGTAAGGAGTTCGGAAATTGAATAAGTGAGGGCGTCGTGTAGCTACGTTAAGTGAAGGCACCCGGTCGCGCTTCATAAGCGACTGCCGGAAAAGCGGAGGAAGTCAAGCACGCGGTTCAGAACCCAATGTAAGTAGGGTATTTTTTTGTTTTTTTATTTTTAATCTGTGGTGATTGCCCAACGGGGTCCTAAGTCAAAGACTTGTCAGGACCTCAGGAGCGGGAGTGTATTTGAGTGTGTGTAAAGTGTTCCTTGGCTTTGTTACTTCCAACCTTCTCGCCGTTTAAGGGGAAGCAGTGTCGAATTTTATCCCCAACATTAAAGGGTACCTGAAGTCGATACCGACCACCCCCGAGAAAAATCCCGAGTGCTGTTCGAACCGACGACCATGCGATTGCAAGGCCGGTCCTCTTACCACTGGACCGTTCAGGCGTTATTGGCGGTTTTGTGAAAAACCGACCAAACGTATAAACTTCATCTCTTTAAAACTCCGAACTTCTTTATGATATAAATTTATTTGTGCAACTCTTTGAAATTGAGTTAATAAATTGTCGTTCTCCGTTCTATTGTACGAAATAACTTCTTATTTATTCACACACACACACACACACATTGACACAGATAATTTTGAATGTGAAGGCTCGTGAGTGCCATCCACATCCAAAATTTATCACACAGCAAATACACTCTACGAGCAAGAAGCAGTCTACGAGATACACTGTAAATTACTTCATCGGAGTAGGAGCCGTCGCAAGGAAACAACGAAGTAAGAAAGCAAATAAGAATAACAATAAACAAAATAAGAAACAGAAAAAAAAATAACATTAAAAATGGATTCGTACCAACCGAATCCGTATCGAAAGATTCGTATCAAAAGATTCGTACCACTGATACGTACTAGAGAGAGCGTCTTATTAGTATAAAGAATTGCGTGCTGTGCGTGGCATTGCGTACGTAGATGAATCCGAGTCGAACTGCGATACCGAGTCTAATAATTGCATTTCTGCTCTTGTAACTAATTAATTACGATTGCGATTGCTCTAATATTTAGCAATTGTGTATTTTTTTACAAATATACTGTTTAACATTACTTTGGCTTGCGTTCTCCCGTTACGCAAACATAATTTCTAAACGTGAACGAATGAGTCGGTGTTTAGTTAATAATCAAAAACTCGAGTTGCAGTCATTCGTTTCATTCGTGCTATGTACCAATCAACAACAACAATCGCAACAATTGTATCCAGCCAAACCATCAACCTTTCCGTGGCGAATGATCGGTAAGTCTCCAGCAAACTTAACTGCAACATCCAGTCTTGAAGCTATGTACCACGAAGTACCTTTGGCGATTCCCTGATTTAGCTCCGCAGCCATTAGAAAGTCAGTGTTTTTCTTGGTTCGCAGTTTGGTGAAGAAGGTCCACTGTTTTTCTACTACGATTTAAGTTTGAATGTATTACTTTCGAATAAGTTATTTTTTTACGTTTGTGGACGAGTATATGTCCTTCTCTATACAGAGAACACAGAATTCTTCTTCTTCTGTGGTCTTCCCACATTTTCGGCATAGTCTGGACCTATTTGGTCCTTACGTTCAATGGATAGGTGTTCATATTATCAGCATTTAAAACATTGCTGTATTTTCACTCACTTCTAGGTATGGCAAGGGATCAATCCAATTCTGATCATATCATTTAAAATCTTTACCGCATCCTTCTTGTTTGTTGATAGGTCTTGACCATATTTCCCCCAGTTTAGGCCTGGTGTCTTCAAGTCTATAAGTTTTATTTTTCATGCTGCTCATTTTCGTTTCCAGTCCATCATTTGTAGGGTCTAGGCCTCTAATGTGGATTGTCTCCATTTCATCCCTAGTTCCTATTTGTCGCATCTTCATTTTCTCAACGTTACTCTTTATTATTTGTGATATCTCTTTAGCAGACACTTTGTTTTTCTTAACCCTTGTCGGGGCAGAACATTTTTCAAACGTTACCGGCCAGTTCGGACTTAGTAGACTCGTTGCGTTAATGACTCATTTTTCTGATTGGGTAATCAAAACAAAAGCTTGAAAAGCAAATATTTATTTAAAATGATCAATTGATAGAGGCATGTATGTAAATTTAATTATTTACTCTTTATTAAAGTTGGATATAATTTTTGCAACAGAATGTTCCTTAAATACAAATACTTTGTTTTCATCCATCACAACACTGTTTTTGTTTTCTATCTCTAGTTATTGGACACACATAAAAATTACGTAAAACGAATTATTTAGTTAAATCAGCAATAACACAGAAACATATGACTAAGGCGAGAGCCTGGGAAGTCCGTAAAAAATTGCTTATCTTAGAAGGTTGTCTTCAATTTCAACAAAAGTTTTAGCTGTCTGTATTTGATTCATATCAAATGAATAAAATTTTCACTGGTGTAAAAATTCAAGACACAATTAAATTTTAATTTATTGAAAGTTAATTTAAATGAATATTTTCATATATTTATGTATTTATTTATACGATAAGATGGGCAAAAGATCAAAACATACAGAATATGAAAAAGATAAACTGGCCATTTATAAAGAAGAAGGGAAATCATTAAAATGATTAAAGGAAATTAAACGTTTAACTGGTCGTTCTCGTTGTGTAATTCATAATTTTCCGAAGAATCTTAAAGAAGAAGAATTCCAAAGTGTATGACAACGGGCAGACCTAGGAATCTAAGTGAAAGAGATGAAAAGCATATTTCAAATGATAAAAATGTTAGGGTATAAATCGAAACAAGGGGCATAGCGTAGCTTAAATATTATATTATAAACATAAATAAAGACATATTTACAGTTGGTTCCTGTCCGATGAAATTTGTATCACAAAATCTTTTAAGCGGACACTAAATCGCGCACTATACACTTTACGTTTCACCGTCGTTCGACAGCTTCGTCAGAAGTGAAAAAAAATATTAGTGCGCGATTTAGTGTCCGCTTAAAAGATTTTGTGATATAAATAAAGACAAACATAATTGTACAAAGTTTAACTTACCCTAACAGCACACTTTAACAGAATAGAGCCTACATCATGCTCTGATAGCAACTAGTTTATGATCTTTTTTGAATGTCTCTGGTTTGGGGTTTTTATATAAATTGGAACTCGAACTCTTCCGAGTATTGACGAAGGAACTATGTACTTTTATTATGTTTCAACAAGTTAGAATATGTCCAAGGTTTTTGTACACCTGCATATGAATCACGCGGTCGAGGTCGCTTTGTTTACGCTTTGGCGACGCTTGGATGCATTTTTGCTCATCTTAACTCCGCTAAATGAATCTAATATTTTAATTTACTTTCGCCTTGTAACAATATCATAATTCATATAACGAAATTATTGGAACTAATCAACTTCAGGTATCAAAATGGAAAATTGCTAGATCACTGAAGCATGATTCCAATAATATCGCAGGAGCAAAAATAAAATTGTATAGTTGTTAAAGGAACACCACGAAGTTGAGAGTTAGAATTTGCAAAAAAGCATATGAGCACAGACTAGAATTTTGCAAGTTAATATCGTGTTACTTCAACAAAGATAAAAAAATGAATATTTGATATGAAAAAAAGAATTTTTTGGTTTACAAACAATGGTGGACGTACTAATTATAAACTTTTAAAATTTTTTAATTATTCCCTTTTGTATTTTAATGAATTTAAAAATAGACAAACTACAACATACAACAAACACTTTTACACCACCAAACATATTAACATAAAAAAAACTTAAATATTTACAACAGGTTGAGGATTCGAAATTGGACACTCAAGAGAAAATGTTCAAAAACATTAGCAGTGTTGAAATACCTACTGAAGTCAGGCAGGTCTCGACCTTAGGCCCAAAATTCAGCTATGAACCCAATATGCAACACATTTATTTCTATTCCTAGAATCATTGCTGACTGTGAGTTTGCAATTTCCCATCTCAACCCAAACAGTAGAAACCAATGTAGAGCTCGTTTAACTAATGCCATAATAAATTACACTTATCATAACAAAAATCACAATAATTACTTCTATAAGAGAACCGTAGCGTGCAAACTTTTCCTGAAAGAATATCCTGACATCATTCTAGTTCAATCTGACAAAGGCTGTAGGGGCATTCAACAAACAAATCGATTGATTACAATCAGATCGAATCGATTTAAATCGATTCGTGAAAATACTGAACGATGGCGTGACCGATATAACCCTACTTTCTGTAATATTTCGTATTTAACTATTCAACAATAGCAATATCACAATATTAGCAGTGCGGTCAAGTTATTTCTCTAATAAATCTTTGAGAAAACAATATACTGTTCTAAACAACTCGCACACATGATACAAACCGCAATGCCATATTTAATCGCAGTTGAATCGCAAAGTTTTTACGATGGACAATCTCACGATCGATGTTGAATCGATTCAGGTGCATTGAACGCTATACCGTACGCAGTCATAAATCGATCGTATCCGTTTAATGCCCCTAATGTCACTCGCACTATGGATACAAAAGATTATATAAAAAAGATCTCTCTGACAATCTTCTCAACGATACTGACAGTTACCAACTTCTTGAACGCAACCCTTGTAGCATCTAACAAAAGAGATGCAACGCTTAGATTTCTGAATTAAAAAAAGATAAATTAATAAATGACAGTGAAGCGAAAGATCTTGTCTTGACACATTGTTTCTTCTATTAGCAGTCCTACAAACAAATTATTCAAATTCATAGCTGATATTTTGAAAATATCATATCAATTTGACAATCAGTATTACATCAAAGACACTTTCCAATTTGTATAATCTATGAGAGACTTCACACTCCCCCAAGGTTATGTTTTAATCAGTGTAGATGTTGTCTCACTTTTTAGCAACCTTATTTATAAGTAGATAAAAGTTTAACAAATAAACGGACCCACATCCAACCCACTTGCTAGATACGTTTAAGCAAATTTCTAGAAATTATTAAATTCATCTTTGACACTTCCTATAGGAACCATGCACATGCGAAGCCAGCGCCACCAATGACCATATTGTGCATTAGTGGTATGAAAATACGAGTTGTTTCAAATTATTAGTGTACATTTGAACTTGAATATTGTAATGTAATGTATAATCGTAAATTGTCATAAGAGTGATATTATTCCCATGCAATGACTCTCAAGAAATATTTTCATATCACTAATTCACAAGTCACCACGCCAGGCGGCATTGAACGCAGAGATGTGCATGGCGCCTATTGCGTTTTTGAAGAAAAATATTACAAACTTAAAAAAGGCTCGCCTATGGGCAGCAACTGTCTCCCATTTTGGCTCAGGGGTCCTATTCTCAACCCGTTCGAAAAGATTCGTACGCGAAATTGACGTCAAAATGACGTAGACTCTCGTGCAAAACTATAGAAATCGTTCGAAAAGTGCGTCATTTTGACGTTATTTTCGCATACGAATCTTTTCGAACGGGTTAAGAATAGGGCCCCCGGTATGTTGTTGATCAGTTATTGGATGACTATATTCCCAAACTTTCATATAACATTCTGTTTATAAAAAAATTTGTTGATGATATTATATGTATGCACCATACCTGACCATAAACAAGATTTAAGAACAAGATGAGATTCTTAACATTTTCAACCAGTATGACCACAACATAAAATTTAACATTGAGTGTGAAGAAAACTGTAGTGTTCCTTTTTTTGGATACGAAAGTAATTAGACAAGATACCACGATTTTTATCGCCTGATATTTCAAAATGAGGATCAATGTTCTCAAAGGCCCACGGTTAAGAGCCCGCGCACACTGCAGATTTACTATCGGCCGATAGTTTATTCTGCATCAAGCTACGATAAATGTGATACATGGCTGTACATTAAATTATTATAGGCCACGTAATCACACTTCTCGTAACTTGATTCAGAATAAACTATCGGCCGATAGAAAATCTGCAGTTTGCGTGGGCTTTAAGGGTCGATAGAATCTCTGATCCGTCTTTTTGAGCTACCAACCTTACCAAACTAAAAGTGATTTTTCTCGAAAATGTCTATCCAGTGACTTTGGTCAACAAAATAGTGAACCAACACAATAATAATAATACTTTTAATTTCACACATATGCCCGGTATTGAATCTAATCATAACAATATCACGAACAATATTGCCAACATAAACACAACCAATAAAAAATTCAAATCATTGCCCTTTACAGGGACCATGCACATGCGAAGCCAGCGCCACCAATGACCATATTCTGCATTAGTGGTATGAAAGTACGAGTTGTTTCAAATTATTAGTGTACATTTGAACTTGAATATTGTAATGTATTTCAATACCAGGAAGCTCAAGTATTATGTACTATAATCGTAAATTGTCATAAGAGTGATATTATTCCCATACAATGAGTCTCAAGAAATATTTTCATATCACTAATCTTTGAATTTAAACCTAACATAGAACGACAACGCAATGCTTAAAACTGGCAGCCAGAAATTGGAGGTTTGCGCGATTAACTGATGCATTATTTAGTAAATAATCTGGTTGTAGGATAATTTGCAAAAGTGTAGGTGTAGGTATAGTAATATAGAGACTCTACACTTTTGCAAATTAAATTTAAATTTAAGTTTAAATTCAATGCATTAATTTACAAATCACCACGCCAGGCGGCGCTGAACGCAGAGATGTGCATGGCGCCTATTCAACATCTAACACCTAAGTTACAAAAAATTCTATTATCTAGACCTATGACCAAGATTTAAAAATTGCTAACCGACAGATTCTTACCTTAAAAACTATTTTCAGTAAATGAAAAACTACTACTGATAAATTTCACCAATCTACTATTGTCTACAAAATATCTTGTGGACAGTGTGATAATATCTACATAGGTCAAACTTGCAAATATCTTAAATCCCGTATTTCTTCACATAAAAATGATTTTCATAACGAACGAAAAATTGGATGTTGTTTCTTAGCTGATCATTTCAAACAAACCAAACACAATCATGATTATGAAAATTCCGAAGTTTTAACCATTGAATATAACTACTTCAAAATCTTCAAATAAAGTTTTTTAGAAATGTATCACATCCGCATAAATAACAATATCATTAATAAAAAAACTGACATTTCAAATTTAAGTTTAATTTATCATAATTTATTAACAAACACTAATACCCTGTTCACAATCACTTAACGTAACGTAAATTAATAATTTGAATGCACTGTTTGTTAATGTAAACGAAGTAATTCTAAATTTAAATGATTTACTGTTCATAATTAAACATATTAATTAGTTTCAGTTTAGAATTTTAAGTACATATTTACAATTAAAGCTGGTTCTTGTCCGATAAAAATTGTATCACAAACTCTTTTAAACGGACACTAAATGCCGCACAAACACTCAACGTTTCGCAGTCGTTCGACAGCTTCGTCAGAAGTGAAAAATATAAACATGTTGTCAACATAAACAAGGTTGTCAACGGAAACTGAAAAACACAAAACAAACATCAAACAAAAAATACATATCATTACCTTACATTGAACCACTATATGACACATTTAAACACATATTCAAAAAACACAATTTAATTTTAGCTAGCAAATCTGTAAATAATTTAAATAGTATTTTCTCAAATTTAAAAACCAAAACACCAAAACTAAAACAACCTAACGTAGTTTATGAAATTAAATGTTTAAATTGTAATTCACGTTATATTGGAGAAACAAGCCAAAATTTAAAAAAAAAAACGTCTAGACCAACATAAATATCATATCCAAAAAAATAATCAAAATCATTCAATGCTTGTAGAACATTCATTAGAAAATGACCATAATTTTGATTTTGAAAATACTAATATTTTATATTACGAGTCTAATATTTTGAAAAGACGTTTTATAGAAATGTGTAAAATAAAAATGTCGTCAAATTCTATTAATAAACGTACTGATTTTGCAAATTTAAACGATACATTTTGTAGTTTTCTCGATTCCTTAAATAGAATGTAGATCTGTCAATTTTTTAACATTTATAATGTTCAAATAATTTTTAGATTAAAAAAAAAATCAAGTTACTTTTTCAGTTTCCGTTGACAACCTTGTTTATTTTGACAACATGTTTATATTTTTCACTTCTGACGAAGCTGTCGAACGACTGCGAAACGTTAAGTGTTTGTGCGCCATTTAGTGTCCGTTTAAAAGAGTTTGTGATACATATTTACACTAAAAAATTATTCAAACCTGTATTTAGAGGTTAATTTTCTTACGTTAAGTCATTGTGAACGCTGTTTAACATACACGACACTTCTGATATAAATTTGAGTAGTTTAATTTTTTAACACTTTTTGCCGTTATAACAACCAATGTAAAATTAAAATTAAGTCCTTATAAAAATAAATTAAAATCAAAACTTTGTGCCAGCACCTATCCCTGTCTCAGAACAATAACTTGAAGATTTTCTTCTTTCTCATGAACTCTAACAGAACAGTCAGTTTTTCAAATTTCTCGCTGGGATTATTTCCCTCCTAAACTAAGCAATTTTATTTCAAATTAACCTATAAGCTTTACAAGATTGGCGCCATTTTGCACGCAATCTTTTTAAATGTTTTGTTCATCATTTTAAATTGTGACTTTGTAAAATTTTAAATTAATATAGGAATCAATTTTTAAAGTGTTAATTATGGTTACTAAGTAAGAAATTGGTCCTGCTTGTCCGAAATGTGCAACTTTAGCATTATTAACCTCACTTAGATGTAAGTAAAAATCTTTAAGACGAAAATTTTCAAATTGTAACGCTTTCATATTATTGTAGCAGCCCTGGATGAAGGAGATAAATACTTTCCGAAAGCTTGGCAATCGAACAAGAGTAAACTTTTAATTGCCCCTTTTATGACTGTTATCCTGCTAGAACCAACAACTTTTTTTTAATAAAATAGGCAAAAACCACTGACTTCAAAAAAAAATTGGCTTCTTATCTACGGATGCCTGGGCTTTTGATTAAGTTGTCTATGCAGCATGAAACAGTTATTTATTTATCCAAAATGAACAGTTAAGCAAGTTCGAAGTAAATACAAAATTCTATTTCATATTGGACTCTTACCGTGTTAAATCAGTATAAAAATAAAATTTGAGATTTATTTTACACAAATAATTCGTAATAATTAATGTGTGCGATGAGCAACTTCCAAGCAATGGAACTGGTTACAAATGTTGCTTTATTACGAAAATTTCTTCTATTTTAATGTACTGGGACTTTAAAATTAAATTTTACAGTACAAGGACTTTAAAAATGTACTTTTTATAATGAAAAGTTTTAATCGCGACATCATGCGATCGCTTTTTGACCTAACATTGCATTAGGATTGACAAATTGAAACCAGTTTGCTACATAGTAAGTCATCCCATACAAGGCGGTCATACGTGCTGTCAAAGCGTAATGAAAGTTTTAAAAATTTTGTTACAAGTCGGTTTTGATTGCAATGGATTCCTCGAGCATCCTCTGTACAGCTGTTTCGGCCCTGCTGCTGACGAGGTCCTAAATAGGACCGAAACAAAGGATGCTCGAGGAATCCATTGCAATCAAAACCGACTTGTAACAAAATTTTTAGTACTTTTTATACTGTAAATGGCCCGAAAAACGTCACTTTAGAAACTAGTATGAGATAAACATTACTTTTTTTTAGTCTTTCTTTAAAATAATTCTAACTGTTTATAAATAAGACTATAATTTTAAAGAACATTTCAAGTAGCGACATCTTTTGATCGCTTTTTGACCTGACATTGCAGTAGGATTGACAAATTGAAGCTAGTTCGCCACATAATAAGTCATCCTGTGCAAGGCGGCCATGCTTGCTGTCAAAGGTATCTTAAATGATTGCACCGCATGCGCATATGGTAAGGTTATCGCAAAAAATTGAGTTATGAAATGACACCAGCTCAAATATAATCACAATCTAGTCGTCAGTACTTGACGAATAACACAAAAACAAGCAAACGATATTATTATACAAACTGTATATCGGGTGTTCAATTTGAAACATTCACCATTACTAACTTTTTTTATTTTTGAAGATAGAAATTCGGTGAAATGGGCAAAGATTCTCTAATTTTCATGCTGATATAAATTTCTAATTAAAAAAATAATGGCACTACTAGTTGTCAAAATATTTGTACGACCGCTTTTTTTTTAATAGCAATGTTGTATGTAATTTTTGTAATTCGTTAGGCAGAGATTTTCTTTCTCTTTACAGCGACATCAAAATTTTTTAAATCTGCTTACAAAATAACGAAATAATTAAAGCATGGTTTTCCCAAAGGGTCTAAGTGCCAAATTTTACTAAATTCGTGTTTTTCTATAAAAGGGATTTATGTGCCTTGCTACACACATTAGAAAAGTTTCTAAGTGTCTATCTGATGTGGAAATATTTTATATAATTATACATAGATGACTCGCTCTCTCGCGGGCGCTTTCAACAACAAGGATCATTTTCCTTAATTTTCTAGGAATTACGTTTCGGGCACTTAGACGCTTTGGGAATACCATGCTTGCCATGTTTTATGTATAAAAGTAAATTGCCTAGATAATTGATAAATTATATCTATCAAATGTACAAGTAAACAACGAATAAATGAAAGAGAACATCATCGTTATTAATTTCCCTTAAATTTATATTAATTAGAATGAACAATATTCCTTCTCGTGACTTATGCTGTATGTGCTATTTTCACTGAAAGATTCCAAATCCTATTTCACCAAATAAAGGAAACTAACTGGTAGTATTGAATCCACCATAAAGGTAGTCTATTCATCTGAAAATATGCCTAATTTTTATCTGCATCATTTTCTTTAGTAAAATTGTTCATTTTAATTAATACAAGTATGTAATTTGAAATAAAAATTGCTAACGGCAATGCATTTTTTTCGTTCATTTGTTGTTTATGTGCGTAGGTAGGTATCTTTGATCAATTATTTGTACATGAACATGGCCTACGCATGTGAAAATAATTTTTTTATTGTTATTATTTTGTAAACAAATTCAAGAAATATTGGTATAAGGTGCCGAAGATAATTTGCAACACGAGCGATCGTAACCAGCGAGTTTTGCAATTATCCGAGGTAATAATAGCCAATATAGCGAGTTGTATACAATACTTTGTCCACGACTACAAATATCTTATCTAGTTGTTCAAATGTAAATATTAATATTAATGTAAATAAATAAGTGTTGAATATCTCCATGCTATTTCTATCAAAACTTGATACAGGAGTTGAGTTCTCTTCAGTTTGCGTCGTTTGCAGTCCTGTTTGTTTCCTCGAAGCTTCGGTGTTCTCATGTATTTTAAGGACTACTTATCCGCTTGACAATGTCTTTTTAAGACGAAACCGCGGTCGCTTTTTACAATAATTTTTTTTTGTATCATAGGCACAGCCGTTTTCTTTTCCAATAAATAAGTAATTGTATTAATTTTGATATTTGAGGCGTTTGCACAAAGTTTGAATGAATAAATATGTTGATCCTTCCGTACATAAAATGTTATAAAACATTTCTTGTTTAAATAATGTAATCGTAACCTGTTTCCTTCATTATACACCATAAACAATGATGACACCGTGAATAATAATTATTCACTGCTGGTAGTGAATTACGAATACCATTATCCTATAGTTTATCTTTTTTAAGAATACAGTAGTGTAGGCGAAGCAGAGTGAGACCAATTTACACAGGGAAAACTAAACCACAGATTAATATTATTATAAAAAATTGTCTGTCGGCACGTTTGATTTTGCGAGGCTGATAGTGCATTCGACTGGCAGCACTATTGCGCATTTAGCTCGAACTTGCAACGAATTTCACATTCGACTGGGTCGCTCTAGTGGAGTGCATCCTCAAACCTGCATTCGGCTGGCTTGTACGACGCGAATATAATGTAAGATTTGCATTCGACTGGCGAGTGTGCTTGCTCGAAATTCGCAATTTTTAGAACTGTACTTTTTCACAGTGCAACTGTCAGACGGTAACTTTGAGGTTATCGCGTTGTGAAATGAACGTAATTAGCAATAGATTATTGCAGGAAAAAACTGAAAAACCTAAAATTCGCGGATATGTTGAGGTTGTTACAACATATTCTGAAAAAGAAGTAATTTTCTGCCGTCACATAGTAATATATTTTCTTAATAATGCGTTTGAATTCTGTTATTAGTTCAAGAGAAATTGATACCTACTCATTTGCAAATTACATTACATTTACGTATACGTATCAAACAGTAAAGGCGTCTTTTTTGAAGTGTCATTTAAGTGTCGGTATTTGGTAATTACTTATGTAATTTCCACATTTGTAAATTGCGGACAGAAAATTTCGGATGTTACTGGTATTCCGCCGACAGTAATGACCCAAAAATTGTCCGAATTCGTATTTATAACCTCGGTACACGTGAAATATTCGGGAAAGGCCGTAAAAGTTAAAACATTCCTATATGCATAGGTACGTCAGACAGATGACAGTGACATCCGAAATTTTCTGTCCGCAACTGTAGCGCGTGCCAGCCGAACAAAATCAGCATGCAACCCGAAAGGATGCGCACTCTTTGCGTGCAAGTATCTGAAATGTACGAAACTGTGCGAGTTTTTCCTTGTCAGAGCAAAACCAGTGCACACAAACATCGAGCACGGGCGGCTCAGTCGAATGCACTATGAGTTTTTTTCTACAATGGCGGCTTGTTTGAAAATAATAAAAATCAAGTTTTGCATCTGCTATATTAACCTGTGACTAAACTATTAATAAATATGTCAAATGGATTTTCGCAAGAATTCTCGTCGTCCGCGTAGTAAATAATGTTATCATCTTCGGGAGCAGGTTCCATGTCAACTGACATTATTTGTCAGATCATCACGTCACACGAAATCCTTTTGTTAATTTTTTGAAATAAAACCCGGCTCCACTATTATATTTACTGATTAACTGCAATTACACTGATACTTTCAATTATCTTTCAACAGTATTCTTCTTGATAACAAATGTAACCTGTTAAGTAACTTTGAATTTCAGCACATAAACATTAACGTTACCGTAAAAAAATGTATGCGCAAGCTGCTGCTTGCTTGTGCATATGACTTTTCTTCAGCCAATGAAATACTTACAAATTCAATGTAGATGCCGGCCATTACTGCATTCTTAAAAAAGATAGACTATAGACACAGATTAATATCATAGCAGATACGAAACTGTTTGTCGGCACCTTTGATGTTGTGAGTCGAAATTTTTTGACCTTCACCCATTTTGAAAAGGGTGTGCTACCTTTTGTTTGAAAATATTTTGCATAAGCTCATATAGTAATTTTTGAACAAATTTAGAAATGGCTACGCTTGCGGATTCGACTTAATTAGTTTTGATAATGGAATTTGTTCCGAAACATGTCAACTAGTCAACTTTAGTCAACTTTGTTATTGCGATGACAGATTAATAAACAGATTTGGAAATTTTAACCTAGAATTTATAGTGACTTGAGGCTTCTTTTCGACAATATTTGTTCAAAATTTAAATAGTCTCTAATATCATGGATAATCCTTTGGTTTCATATAGTAATGTTTGCCGAAGACTTATTTTCAGTAAATCTGTTTTGGGAATGCGTATTAGCCACTTTCCCATTACCCACTTTGCACAAGCAAATGAGCACAAAAGCGCAAAAGTCGCCGTAATAGGACTATTACCTTTCGGAAAACTAAATAACGTGGTTTCTTCTTTTCAATTTGTCCCATCGTTTATTACTGCATAACATGTTAAAAATATCACATTAGAAGTTAATGTCGAACTGGCACACCTTTCTATAGCCGTCCCAGTTTGGTAGCGATTTTATGGTCTTGCTATAAAAAAGCGGCAGAGAGGCGACAAAGACACCGCAGTACCGGTCTATTTGAAGAATTTTTTATAGCAAGATCATAAAACCGATACAAAACTCGGACGACTATACAAAGGTGACTTGTTAAAAATAATCAAATCGGCAAGTTTCGTATCTGCTATAATATTAATCTGTGCCATAAATCAAACACATGTTATTGAGTAGTCGTGGACAAAACTCTGTACGTTTTAATTTAAAAAAATTAGGAAGGAATAATTTCATATAAGCAGCCCAAGAATACAGACTACGAAATAATTTTAATTTGTAATTTATCATTTATAAGAATACTAAATTCTACTTCGGACAGTCATTACAGGTTACATCTTCTACATTTGGAGGGCATATTTTGCAATTATCAGGGCTATATACTTCGTTTTCCTCGTCGCTGCTTACATAGTTATAAAGATATTGACACAAATAAATTGCAGAAGGATAGAGTACGTACCTAGTAATATCTACAATGACAATTTTTAGAGTTGTAAAATGAAATATGACGAGAATGTACCTATAACGCATAAAGTTGCTAGCATTAAAATCAGAATCGTCATATAAGCAAGCAAAAATACCACCCAATTTTTAATGTTGAACACATCCGAAAATGCAGCCATACCCACCAGATCAGCATCAGATACTGTGTCCGGCAACTTGCGTGACAGACGTTGTCTTTCGTAATTTGACAGGCGCGTCTGTCACGCACGTGGATCTAGAGGGCCGAAAAACAAAGTCCAGAGCAAAATATCCTGACGCATTCAACTTCAAAAACCGATTCGTGACGGAATTAACGGAGGAAAAATTCCATTACGGCCAAATTTATCGCGTAACTTTATTGTTGTTATTGGAAGTTTTCAAGAGAGAAGAGAAATTCTGTGAGTATAATGACAATCTATATTTAGAACGTCGTAGACCGTTATGGACGCAGGACTGTCGCCACAAAGTTTCCTGAAACGCGAATGCGAAAATGCAGGTGCGCAAATCGGCTCTCGGATTAAAAAACAAGCTGCCCGAGTAAATTACGTTCGGCAAACTTTTTAAATGTCCAGAAAGAAAAATCGATAACCGACTTACAATTTAGTCGACGTGAAATATCCGAAAGTTGTCGCACAATAGAACTTTCATTGTCGCTTCACTATAATTCTTATCAGAGAAAGCATTTTCAATGGACTGCAGATTACCATTAGAAGTACTGAAATTCAATTTTGAACCAGGCAATCGAAATATGATGTGATGATTATTCTATTATAAAAAAGACTCTTCAAATTTTGAATATATAGGTTGTCCATAATTAGGTAAATGAATGATTACAATTAAATTAGGAAGTACTCGAACATTTGTAATCTTCAAGTTTTGTTTGAAACTATTAAAAAAGAAAACGCTTAATTTTTCTCATAATATTCAACGAAAAAAGGCTAACAACTGATTTATCGAAAAAAATTCATCAACATTGTGCTGCTAATATATTTTTTCTTTTATAGTTACTGTAGGTCATCCCAAACTTACGGTGCAGTACACAATCAAATGGAGTAGATGCCTTTCTTACTATCTTTAGTATTCGTGCACTAACCTCATCTCTTTCTAAAGGTGCAGATAGACATGCGAGAAAACTTGCGCGAGTTACTGTCTGACACTGATATCGCTGATATAAATAGAGTTGCGAGTCGAGTAACTTATGCGAAATTTGTCGCAAGTAACTCGCGACATCAGTGTCAGACAGTAACTCGCGCAAGTTTTCTCGCATGTCTATCTGCACCTTAACGGTGCTGTGGTCCAAATTGATGTTTACATTTTGCGTATGACAACCTTATATTATCTTGCATTGTTTGAGCTGCTTTAACAACGCAATGTTTTTACATTTTCACAGTATTTTACTTTCAATGATATGTCAAAGCTACCAGCTTCTTGTAATCAATTATTATTCTTTTGTAATCTGGCAACTACGTCACCCATAAGCGCTGTACTGCACCGTAAGATTGGGCTGACCTATAGGTACTGGTTTCTCTATACCATTTATAACTTCTGCACTAAAGATCCTTTAGAAAAGGATGCTTTAAACAAAACTACTTCTTACGAAATTTTATTTTGTACTTTTAACAAGCCAGTGTTTATTTATTTCGTTGCGAAAGTAGTGCATATTCGCTAAAATATCAACTATAGCTCGCTATCTCTGCTCTGTCATGTTGGTCGTCGGGATTGCAATGGAGTTCTCGAGCTACTCTTCTGCTCATGAGGCCCCAATCAGGGCCGAAATAGCTATTCAGAGGATCCTCGAGGGCGCCATTGTAATCCAGTCAACTTGCAGCCAAAAATTTTGCAAGTTTACGGTGATACGCTATTTGTCCGCATTGGCCATCTTGTATGTGATAGGCTGATAGCCTATGAGACAGCTTTGCTATTCTCTGCACGGTTTAAGCAGTAACAAATAAGCACTAAATATTTTTCTAAAATATAAGTCAGTAAGTGTAAACATAATAATTTTATTAAAACAACTTAAATGTTATGCTAGCTGTTTTATAATTATTGATACTGGAATGTTTTCTTTAAAAACTTACTACTTTTACATTTTTGCGCAATTTTATTTTTCTCGACACGTTACAATCTAAATGCTTTCATTGAATGCGTTATTTATAACACTTAGATCCAGTTTCACGAACATAATATATCCGAATATCCTTTAACATTCTTCAATATCCACATCACGTTATTCTAAGAATACTCAGTTTATCCGAAGACTGTAAAACCGAGCCTTAATCAGTGCCTGTAGATCAGTGCCTAAATATAATTCTTTCTCACAAATGAGAATGATGATTATACCCGATAATTATTGGAAACCTCTGGTTTGTGATAAGTATTTTAATCTAAAATTTAATACCTTAAGACACAGGCTGATAAATGAAAGCCTCTAAATTCACAATAATTACCTACATAGCGTAACAAATTATGAAACTTCAATACCTACTTAATGATAGGGAGTGATAGTTTTGCTAGAAGTTTGTGCGAGCGTTATTGAAGAAAATTCGTAATTTGTGTTTTAAAAATATCGGAATTTTTCAGATTAACAGAATTAAGTGCAATTCTTCACACATCATAGGAGGAGGCTCTGAACTAAGAAGTTACAGGTGTGGCCCATTCCTTGTGAGTAGACTTTTGCAATTTTTTTAGGCCAGACATTGTTAAGGCAAATTTTTATGGGGAATTTCAATATGCCATTGTCTTTGTCAAGCCATCAAAAATTACGAACAAAGGACATTAAACTTTTTATTTTCATATGGAGACCAACTTATATTTTCCACTGTTAAATGTCTTTTTCTGGTTATAACGTACGTTCAATAAAAAAAACGGTCAAATAGGCTGTAATTTTTGTAAAAAGTTTAATAAATTAGTAATAAACATTTATTTTTGCAATGTCTCTTTTGAGTTGGAGTGATGTTAGAAGAAGACATTTAAAAATGACCGTTTTTTTAATTGAACACACGATACAATGATGTATCAATCATACTTGACGGTTTGAGTAAGATTTAGATCAAAATTTCGAAATCATCTGTTCTGCCTTGGAAATAAAAGCAATTTTTTGTTTCTAAAGAAATTTTGACAGTTCTGTACGTTGGCACTTTATTATAACAAAATAAAATTTAATATAATAAAAATAACAAAACAAACAATTACAACATATATGCTCAAATTGTACACCCTTTAGTTCTGTGCACAATTCCACATGACTTCTTAAATTAATATTGCCCTTGTAATATACCTTCTCCTTATGTATTTTAAATATGTAATAATATTTCTAAGCAATTCAACAACATCGACCGGTATAATTTTGTAAATTTTGTTTTTCATAGGCCGCTACAAAATATAATTTAAAGGGTTCAATTCTGGTGACCTTTTAGGCTCGCTATTATAAAGGCAAGTTAACTTTAACTATCGGTTTATTCCCATGGTAACATTTGTGAACACAATTATTGTTATGACAATAAACTGGGGATTAGAGTTAACTTGCATTTATAATACCGGGCCTTAGTTCAACGTACTCGTTTGATTGATGTCTTTAGCCTGGCTGCAGATATACATTTTCGAACTAATTTGGTAGTTAATGAGAGACGTAAAAATTTCAAGCATTTCTCATTTTCTTTAGTTCAAAAATGACATTTTATTACTGCAATTAACAATAAACGTTACAATCACACCGAAAATTGAATTGAACAGTCAAATTTTCTTTGGAAACAAAAGTGTTGTTTCTTGTTTCCAAACACTCTGCATAACAAATGATTTCGAAATCCAAAATCTAACTCAAATCATCAAGTGTGACACATCATTGTAATCAGAGAAAAAGGCTTCATTTAATCGTGTAAAAATTCAAGATGGTGTCCATAAGAAAATAAAAAGTTTAATGTAGAATATTGTTGCGAGCTTGCGCTCGGGGGTTGCGTAGCTCAGGGATGGAAAAGAGCAACAAGGGTCACTGTAAACTAATTACACATTGCATTTTACTTATGTTGTTAAATCTGCAAGTTCAGTGTAACGGCTCGGCGTTCGACATCTGGCTTGCTGAGTATGCAGACCCGTAAATAACTCGGCATTATGAAAATACTTTTCTTTTTTAAATTAATTAATGAATTACAAATTTCTCGTAATCGTGACAATATCTAGAAAACCGTAAAAATAGATGAAATCTGTTTGAAGATTATTGATTGGGATAAGAATACAGAACTTTGTTCTAATTTAATCAACTTCGTATTTCTTAAGATAACCGAGATCCCCATGATCAGGTTCGAAAAACGGACATTCTGTATTTACTCAATACATGGGGTGTTCTTCAAATTCGTACAAAAAAAAAATTACCGGCGTATTTAGTAACAGATATTCTCACGAATACACCAAAATTAAAACGAAAAAAAAATCAAAAAATTCATACCGACATCGGGCAATTCCTTGTGAAATATTTAGAACCGCTAGACGCAACGGTGACGGTGACCTTCACCCACAATAAGTGTTCGAAGTTCCCCCTCTGCGCGAGACGTAAACATACCGGTTAAAGTGCCGTTTAACATACCTGCCCACACATGCATGTTGTGAAAATTAAACATACCATCCCTTGTAAACATTGATTCGTCGGTGAAGAGAATGTTATTAACAAAGTTCGATTGTCAGAGCTTGCACTCTTTGAAAATGGAACGGGTAATTGTTCCTCACGAATAATTCACTAAACTACAAACTGCTATTTGGCAAAGGGCGATCTGGATAACGCTGTGCATACAAACGTCTTGCAGCCAACGCATTTTGACCACATTCGCCGTAAATGTCCACAATAACGCTATTGCAAAATTCGGCCATGTTTTCAACACTGTTATCTGCGACGACGTGTACTTAAGAACTGACCCACTTTAACAGCCGATGTTGATACACCAGCACACTTCTCCAACTACGTAATTACGTAATAAAAATAAAACAGGGACTATCAAACTGTTTCATCGTTCGCCGAAAACATTTGCTGTCTTTAATATTTATTAATCAATTGTTATACAAAAACTGCATCATTCTATCACTTTTAATGTCAACTTTCACTGGATTCATTTTTGCATGAAGTTAAAAAACAGCCTGTATTGACATTTACGTTTAGCGTGGTTTTTGAAGGCAGTAAATTTAACATCGATCTACTCGCTGTGTTCAGAATTTCTTGCAGTACTTGTTCTTCCATTTTTAGTAATATACTTAAATTCATTTTTGGGCAACCGTACGCGAAGTAATCATTTCGCGCATGCAATACACCCCGCGAAATCGAAGTTTCCTGCCGTTACCGGTAGTAACGGCCGTTAAACTAAAGAGCACATTTCCACACATTGAATTGACAAAATTTATCTCATTTCTATGGTAACATGAAAGCCGTCGTTCTATTTAAAATTATTGAAGATTTTTGTTTGGTTGCCCAAAAAATGTTGTGTATACCTTGTCTGCGAAATCCTTTAACGTCCTCGAGATTGTCCTGCCTCGGCTGCAAGCAGCTTCGGCGACAGTTTTTCTCTCGGACCGTTAAAGGCGGGCGGCCACTGCGCGCGAAACTAAGCTAAGCTAAGCGAAACTAAGTTTTTTGAAAATTAGATCCAACGCAATCTTACGCGGACGAGACAACCGAACGAAGATAAACATTGTTTTATACCTTTACTATCCTAACTTCGCTTCCCTTAGCTTTAGTTGCCACAATCGAGTAAGATTATGTTGGATCTAATTTTCAAAAAACTTAGTTTCGCTTAGCTTAGTTTCGCGTTCAGTGGCCGCCTGCCTTAAAGAATGATTTCGCGACCTTGGTATACATATAACTATTAAGGCAGGTGGCCACTGAACGCGAAACTAAGCTAAGCTAAGAGAAACTAAGTTTTTTGAAAATTAGATCCAATGTAATCTTTCTCGGACGTGGCAACTAAAGCTAAGGGAAGCGAAGTTAGGATAGGAAAGCTATAAAACAATGTTTATTTTCGCTCAGTTGCCTCGTCCGCGTAAGATTACGTTGGATCTAATTTTCAAAAAACTTAGTTTCGCTTAGCTCAGCTTAGTTTCGCGCGCAGTGGCCCTTCGCCTTTAAGGTGGTCGGCCACTGAACGCGAAACTAAGCTAAGCTGAACGAAACTAAGTTTTTTGAAAATTAGCTCCAACGTAATCTTACGCGGACGTGGCAACTAAAGCTAAGCGAAGCGAAGTTAGGATAGCAAAGATATAAAACAATGTTTATCTTCGCGCGGTTGTCTCGTCCGCGTAAGATTACGTTGGAGCTAATTTTCAAAAAACTTAGTTCTGCTCAGCTTAGCTTAGTTTCGCGTTCAGTGGCCGCCTGCCTTAAGCGTATAAGTTTGTGTTGCCAAATAATGAATGTCAGCGACCACAATTAATTGATTGTCAAAGTGACACTCGGATTTATTACAATTTTTTAATCCTAAAAGTTTGGATTCTTATCATTCTGCTCTTCTCCGTCGCGAATAAAATAGTATATACACCTCGGGAAAGAATGCCTATTTCCCTCGATGTGTTTATAGTACTCGAATTGCGCTCTCAGGCACTTCAGGAACAATCACGGATTTCTCTCCCTCGATGTATTTATAAATATAACCTGTGAGCAACTAAAAATCAGATTAGGGTAGGCGGTGCAAAGAAAAAGTATGTCTGTGATTAACGCGGCGTCAGGCTGATCTGATTGTCAAAGTAGACACGATGTCACGATGGTATGTAATTTGGGGTTATATACAAAAACGTGTATTTATTTACAAAAAGATGAACGAAAATAGCAAATTGAATTTCTCTTAATTACAATAGAAGTTTACAACAAGTGTTGAATATGTTGGCCACCTTCTTGCAAACATATTTGAATTCGTCGTTTTAATCCATTAAACACATTTTGGAGTATTTGTGGTGAGTTGTTTAATTCTTCAACTTTCTGAGCAATTCTGTCTTTAAGCTCATCTATGGTGTTAACTGGTGTTTGGAATATGTTGTTTTTTAAGAAAGGCCAAACAAAGAAGTCCAGAGGGGTCAGGTCACAAGAACGAGGAGGGTAAGGATTTGCTGTACCAGCACTTATAAGCCTTTCGTCAAAGTATTCTCGCAGTAACCTAAGAGTTTCATAAGCAGTATGTGCTGTAGCCCCGTCTTGTTGAAAGAAGCCTTCTTGCAGCTCGTCTTCATGCAGAGAATTGATAAATGGTTCTAGAATTTCTTCTCGATACCTCTGTGCTGTAAGTGTACCATTAAAAAAAATGGGACCAATTAATCTTCTGCGACTGCAACCTAACCACACACCAACTTTTTCAGGTTGAAGAGGAGTTTCTCGATAGAAATGTGGATTAATAGAACTCCACATACGAAAATTTTGAGAATTAATGTAACCGCGAAGAGTGAACCATGATTCATCCGAAAAAAATGTTTTATTTAGTATGTCATCATCGTTGATGTTTGTGAGAAACCACTGTGAAAATTGTGACCGTTTTTCATAATCGGGGGGCCGAAGTTCTTGCACTGCGGTTAAACGATATGCATGCATTTGCAAATCCTTTTTTAAAATATTTCTACACGTTCCATAAGACAAATCTGCTTGCTGCATTAATCTGCGGACTGAAGTGGTAGGTGCGTTTGTAATTATTTCTTCAACATTTTCAATATGTTCAGCAGTTCTTTTTTTAGGGCGACCGCTTCCCTCCTTTCTACTTACAGAACCAGTTTCTCTAAATATTTGTATGGAGTGGGATAAGATATTAACAAATTGCTTATAGTCAACTATGACTTCTGGAAACTTTTCTTGAAATGATCTTAAACATTCCGGAATTGAAAACTGCTTCTCACCATTAATTATTTCACATGTACAAAAGTATGACTCTACAATAAAAGCTTTTTGAATTGCTGTGTATACCATTTTTAATCAAATAAAAAGTCAATAAATTTGACAGATCATTAATGCAATATTAATTAATTCAGTTAATCACAGACATACATTTTCTTTGCACCGCCTACTCTAATCTGATTTTTATTTGCTCACTTTTTACTAGTTGCGTTCAAAAATTATACGTCGGATGCATCTGGAGCGTATGGTCTCATCTTTCTCACTCACAATTTTTAACCTATTTCATATCTCGCTCATCCGTTTAAAAAAATCTTGTATTTATATTATTTCCATGACAACTGGCGATCTTTCACATTCCACATTTAAGTAGGGTGTGAAAAGATCGAAAACACCACGGACGTTAAAATTATACGCCCTCGGTCGGCGTATACTGCCGACCTCGGTTATAAGGTTTTAACGCCCTTGGTACCTTAATAACTACTACGAACGCAAAGTTGCTTTATTCAAAGATCATTTATTCCAATTAACATTCCTCGGATTAACTATAATTTATTCTGAACTATTTTGGCACTCCAATATTCCTTGGATACCAATCATTTTGTCCTTTTTGTTCTATGTACAGGGTGTTGCCAAATTTCTAGAGTAAGTAAATGAGACTAAAATAAGCCATTTTTGTTATATAGGGTGATTGAAATTCGAGGGCCAGCATGGAGATCTCGCTTATTATAAGAGATAGAGAATCTGTTAAACGGAGGCAAAGTTGCCAAATTGCTGATTAATAATCAGCGAAGTACATGCTAATACTTCAAGCACCTACTTCGAAAGTGAAGTACCTACTATAGCAACGTAGTATTTACTATGCGATCTAGTAGATACTAGAGCACAAGAGCACATAGAAGTTTTTACTTCGCTGTAGAAGCAACTATTGTAGAATCTACTTCAAAGCCTCAGATTCATTTATGTTGTATGATTCATGTTGTAATATAAACTTTGCTTTCGTAGTATATGCTTCAGAACTGCAGTAGGTACTTTATGTAATAGAAGATACTTCGAAGAATATACTAATTAGAGATTAGCATCTACTTCGTTTTATGCATACCACCCAAGAACTTAGCTTAGGTTCAATTATATGCTGCGTAGCAGAGGATACGTATGCCTTTGTTTAATTGGTCTGTCAATAAATACAGAATCGCATATTCAAATGAAGAGAAACGTGATATGTTGCGCAATCTTTATTTGTCACAAATATTCCACTACAAGTGCTCAGTGGTATTTAGGAACCTATCCGAAGATAATTCAACTAATGTAAGTACGAGTATATATTAGATATTTTTCTGATAACAATTTCATTCAAAATGATACATTTGAAACTCGAAGAGAATGTACAGAAATAGAATACAGAAAGGAAATCAGAGCATTTATTTGAAGACATCTCGATTTTCCACAATACTTAGCTGTATACGTTATCTCATTTTGAATCAAATTGTTATCCAACTTAGAAAAATATTCAATATTTGGTTAGATTCTTTCCGAATAAATTTCTAAATACCGCTGAACACTTGTAATGGAATTTCGTTGTGACAATAAAACATACGCAACATATCACATTTTTCTTCATTTGGATACGCCTTTCTGTATTTAGTGACAGACCAATTAAACGAAGGTTGGCTACGCAGTATACAATTGAATCTAAGCTAACTTAATATGTGAAACTAAGTTAGCTTAATGTGTGCATATAATTGAATTTCAGTTTTTTCAAATTTTCCATATGGAAATTTAAACAAAATAGTATGTGTGGCATACCAATGAATTCAGAAGGAAAGGTGCAGTCTATCTGTCTAAACGACAAAAATCGCGCCAATAACAAAAAATTAAGTTGGCTCTGCAAAAACAAAAATGAATCGCTCTAGAAATAAAGTACGTTTGGCATTCAATCAAGCGTAAACAGTTGCTTCAGGAATGCTTTCACATATTTTGAAAGAAATCATAAATAAGAAGTTATGTCCGATTTTCGAAAATCGCAATTTTTCGTTTTTCTCAGATTGTGAAGAAACCGTTCGAAATATTTCAAATTTCTTAGCAGATTATTAATCACCATGAAATTTAGCAACTTTGCCTCTATTTAACCGATTCTCTATCTCTTATAATAAGCGAGATCCCCTTGCTGGCCCTCAAATTTCAATTACCCTGTATAACCTAGAGTCGGAAATTAATGATTGCTTCATGAGACTGCAAAAACTATTTAGTAGGGAGTTTTAGCAAAATGTTCCGTTAAACTTTACGTACGTTAAACGTTGAAACTCGATATCTGATTGGCTAAATCCGCAAGGTTACTAAGAATAATAGCCTTTAACGTACGACATTTTTGTCCTAACGTCTTGCTAAAACTCTCTAATATTGCAGAAACGTTAAGAAATTATTAACATACTAAAATAAAATAATTAAATGAATAAAATTTTAGAAATAGGTTACAACATATGCTCGAAATGGCAATCAACTTGCACACACGTCTGACAACAATGAATTAATTAATACTTGTGTTGTGCGTTTAAAAATTCCAGGATTCGCTCGTAGTTTAGGCAGCGGCTTCAACGATACGACCAGCGAGTTCCAATTCATTTGGTACAGGTGTCAAATAAACTAAGTCCACACTGAGAAAAATAAACTGTTCAGTCAACCAAAAACACGTTCAGTTAACAGTATTTTTCGTTTACCTATTAGCAATCACGCGTGGTCATTAAACCAACAGTCAAAAAATGTTAAATATTTTAGATTGGATCAACTCAATATTTTGTTTGAGGCAAGCATACAATGAAGACATCTTTCTAGTTGCTTTAATGCCCAAGAAGATTGATACAAGAATTTTAGATTGTTAAAATTGCTAAATATTTTTTTTGTCTGAACGCTGTTAGGGAATTAAAATTATATTTTTGATATATTTAAAGTAATTTTTCAGTACGGCTAATAAAAGCGTAGAATCAATTCAATCTAGACTATCGTTTAGGGAAACATCAATTAAATGTTCACCTCTTTGCGGTACTGCTAAAGTAAGATAACCCTTCCACCTTTGTTGAGGTGACAAGAGGAGCTGAATAAACCTCAACGAACTTTATAATGTCGGACGCATTCAAAATATGAATGACTTATCCGTTTAAGAAACGATGTCGAACAACAAGGTTATGCTGGGACAGGCAGTAAATATACGTGAAGTTTTAGCAGGCGCCATCTGGAACTCGATAGCTTATTAATATGGGAATTAACCCTCGCTTTTACTTGACTCAACATTTATTACGTTAAATAAAAAATCAAAACAGATACATAAAAGCAACAACACTTTACGATCATTTTAAAATTTCAACTTTTTGATTTAACATATTAAGCACTTTCGTTTTAAGGAAAACATTTACATCGTTCAGTCAAACTTAATAGTTTAACATTTTTTTAGTGTTACTTCAACAATTTCCAAGATGTTCAGTTAAGAATATTACCGTTGAAACAAGTACATTTTATTTAAGTCAACGCACAAAAAGTTGACATTCAAAAAGTTGTTGACTTAACTATTTCATTTTTCTCAGTGCATTATGTAGCCCCACAAAAATTGGTCGTAGGATGGCGTTCGACACGTGGGTGTAACAGTAGATAAGAAAATCAGTGGTTTCGAAACAAATTTTATCGATTTTTGTTTGCTTGCTTGCTTGCTATTTTTGCTTTGCGCAGCACCCGCACATATTTGCCTTTTGAACTTAGCCATTCCAGGCATTTATTTAATTGTATGTAGCTGGGTCTTAAAGCACAAACATCCATGGCTACTGATGGGATTCGAACCTATGCCGCCGAGCGACACGACTTACAAAGTCGGCTAGGCTTGACCGCTAAGCCACTCGGCGACCGATTTTTGTTTGAATTTTTCCTGGAAAACGAAAGCCGCAGCCCCTCAAATGTAAAGGCTTTTTTACTCTAGAGTGTTCTCTGTAGAGTAAAAAAGCCTTGACATTCGAGGGTACTGCGGCTTTCGCTAAGCTTTCAATACGTGGTTTGAAGGTCAATTACCTAACACCCTGTTTAACAAAAATGGCTTACTTTTGGTCTCATTTACTTTCCCTAGAAATTTGGCAATCGAATTTTTTCACACCCTGTATACATTTCAACTTCATTATTTCGACTTAAAACTAAACAAAACTTAGTTCACGAATTATAGAAGATCCCACTACATCATTTAAATTTGTAATATTGTAAATCAAATCAATAATATTGTAAATCAAAAATTAATTAAAAACGTAGAAAAACTTAAATTTTTTTTCGCCTAGCATATGTGAAAGTAACTCATATTAACCCTAAAAATGTGACGGAAAGTAATATTTATCTACCCTTGGGCTGCTAAACTCATAACTACACGATTTATAGTTCGTAACCCAGCGACACATTTGACTTTCATTTGCGCGCTTTGACATTTTACAGAAATTTTCATCAAACGTCAGTTTTAAACAAAGTTTGAATTAGATTTAAGGCTAGGCGAAAAACAATTGTGTGTCACACATGCAGAAACGCATTAACAGCCCTTAGCTATGAGCTGCCCTCGTTTCGTTTCGCTCGCTCGTGCAGCTCATAGCCGCGGGCTGCTAATGCTCACTTTCTGCCCTTGTGACACAATATACTATAATAACACAAACAATAAAAGTTAAAGAAAACTGAAAATGTTGAACTGTGGAACCTGTACAGGGTGGACCAAATTTGACACTTTTAGTAGGAAGCACCTACACTGGCGTGCAATAAAATCACGTACACCTTCAAAATCAAGTAACAGAGTTTTTACGTATTTTCGGCTTTGTAAATCGGTACTTTGTGAATTTTGACATACTATAAAAAATGCAGGTTATAAACTGAGCATTTAAGATCCTTGTTAGGATTTATTTAAGCATGAATTTGTTATTAAAGTATCAGGAAACAAACGTAACAGAGGTGAATAAAGAAAATACAAAGTTCAATATTTTATCACTTCTCCATCAGCTTCTAATATTCGCTTCTTCCAGGCATAATGTGAAATAAGATTTCACCAATAATTTTCATCCTGGCTTAATTCTTCCTTATCATGATTCAAGTAAAGTAGAAAGCGTGACAGCTTCTGTTCTTCCTTCTTCAATACTATTTTTTGGCACTTGTCGAATTCTTTGAATCAGAATTTATAATCCTTCGACCAGCAGTTGACCATAATGTCGGAAGGTTTGTCACAAATAACGAGATCTCCTATTGTTTGAGATAGATTTTACCTCAAATGATTAAAGAGGGCTTCATCTTGCTCATGAGTTGAATTTTTTTAACGTCCCAAAGCTGCTTTTCTACTTACACTTTCTTTCTCTATCTACATCTTCTCTGTTCGTGTAAGAGTGCTTTTATTTAGACCATAATTATCCGCCACTGCTTTTATTCGTCATGCATTTTCTAAGAGAGTATTAAAATTGATTCTGTTTGTGTCAGTTCGGCATTTTTATTGTTTGACACTGACAGATTATAAATTAAGACCGACTTAATACAACAAAAATTGGGTGTACGCGATTTTTTTGCACGCCACCGTATTTTTAGAAGAGTTAGACAAAAACTGGCCTCGGCTTCTGGAGCTAGATTTTTATCACAAAATTAATGGTGAAGACCGTATTTAGATATCTTGTAGTGCTCAGAAGCTACATATTTTCAAGATTATATGATTTCTAAAAAACTTGTTGCAAGTCGATTTTAATTGTAAGGATTCTTCGAGTATCCTCTGTACAATGTTAGATCAAAAATCGGTTATAGGATCTCGCGATCTAAACTATTCTTTGCTAAAACCATTAACATTTTATTTAAAAGTTGGAAGCTCTATATCTCGAAAACCATTTGAATAAAATATCAAGTATTTTATATTTTTGTAAATGGAATTTTATACTCTCTTCGAAAAGAAACTTATATATAGGTATAGGGTTTCCATATTCCATATTGAGAAAAAAATAATTTAGAGAAATGAATTCTGCATGAGCTGCCTTAGGCCCGGTCTTTTCACTACCAAGGTGTACACACGGTGTAAATGAAGAAATGAACTGTGGCAACAAAAGTATACCACAGTGGTCACTAATCACCAATCCATGAAAATGGCAAAATCGAAAAAAAATGGTGTCCATTCTGCTTAAGTTTTGAAACTGCAGACTGTTAAAGTTAGCACCCGTTACTGTAAAATGTGACGATTGTAAGTAACCTTCCTGATCAAAAATGTTAACTAACATTATTAATAATATCACTCTAATTTTTTATGAGGTATCAAATACCCTACATAGTTTTTTAAGAAATAAAATCTTTACCGTTTACCAAAATTTCCAAGCAGACAACACTTTTTTTATTGTTCCGTAAACATAAATCATGATAGATTAAACGTAAGTTTCAGAACGTTGCCTTTGAATTATTTTTGAGTGCCGTCAGATTTTGACTGCAAACTTTCGCGTTTGCATTAAAAATTGTTTATTTCTGATTCTTTTGGGTGTTATTAATATTTTGATATTGTCAATTTTGTTCGAAATCGAATTCTCCTTTCCGGAATATTATGTCGGTAAGTATCAAAGTATTTTCTATTAGAGCCGAATATCGAGGAAATGTTACCGCAGTAGTAAAATTATGCGCCGAACGTTATCGTTGACTTGAACCTTAATGTTGAACTTCATGCTTACATAGGATAAAAACTGTAAATTAAGTAATATTAAATGACATCGGCCAAGTCACGCACTTTGACGATCGTGTCAGCCTTTTTTTCTTAGTACAATGTTACTGAAGTAACAGCGGCGTCAACTAAAGTTTGTGTAAAATGCAAATTACGACTGCTTTAGTGAAGCTGGCAGGGTTGCCAGATTGAAAATTATTAAATTGATTCTTGTTCAACGAAGAAGCAGAAAATAATATTTTTAAGTAAGAATTCCTAATGTATATACGCCAAAGATTAGCGTCTTATGCTTTTGGTGCCACATTTCATTTACACTCTGTATACTATTTTTACACGACCCGAAGATTTTAATTGAAAAAAGCTGAAAGCTTTTATTACTTTTAACTTACAACATGACTTTCTTATTTTACGAACACAAAATCATTAACCCTCAACTTCCAGCTCGCTAAATCAAGTGGATAATCGATTAAAATATTTGTTTACTATTAGTGGCGGTAGTAATATTAATATAAATATTAAATAAGTATGTACGGAAATCTAACCAAATGGGAGTATGTAATAATATACAGTCTGTGGCATTTAACCGGGTTTCTTCATTAACGCCGTTCCTATTGAAAATATGGAAAAATGTTTTATACTAAAGTTTCATCCTTTCAAGCTCCCCATAAGTTATTGCCCTTCAATTGTTGTCCAAATGGAAATCGTTTTACTGGATCCCTGTTTAATGAAAAGTAAATTTTGTTACTGCGATAGATACCTTCCACTTAGCTTGTAACAGCACCACAATATTTGCTTTCTAACTGTCTTCGTTAATGAGAAATTAATTGTAAAATTTATATCCAAATATCAAAAACAAAGCCTAATATCTTAAAAACCCTAAGACTTAGGTATAGCGAACTCTTATCAAACTTACCCTAAAACAACTTGTTAAGCTCAAATTCATTACAAAATATAGGGCGTTCCATTTAAAATAACGAAGTTACACATCGTACAGCCAAATTGGGACAGCCTGTATATTCGAAAATAATTTTAAATTATGCGGAGCTTGAAAGGATGATACTTTTGTATAAAATATTTTTCCATATTTTCAATAGGAACGGCATGGCTTTAATGAAGAAACCCGGTTAAATGCCACATCCTGTATAGGGGTATTCCATTGGAATGTAGGGTGAAAAATAATTTTCTTGTATAGAGCTTTCAAGTGGAATAAAATCAAAATGTAAAATAAAGTTACAAACTGAAAAATGTAAATTCTAAATTCCTGCTATTGTAGGAAACATTTTTCTAAAATTATTCTAGAGCGTGAAATGAAATAGATGAATTATATTAAATAATCATTTGAAGCGCCGAAAAAGAATAAGACAATGTGAAAATGTCGGACTAACACAAAAAATTTTTTACTGTTGCTGCGCCCCTTCATAATAATCGCAATCTGAATAATCACTTTCGCCTCGACGCGACGCGACGTCGGTCGTCATATTTAAAGATTAAGCAATAAATTTAAGTTATCACAACGGATTAATTCCGACTTCGCCTCTCGCAAGACAAAAGATCAAAGCGCCAAGGTCCACAGTGGCAAACGACGGCGGGTGACAATTTCCGAACAATAGTGACAGAACGAAGGCGGCGGCGGCGGCGAAGACGATCAATCAAGCCCGCCTTGTTTCCCCTTCGCAAACATAAATTTTCCTTTAAATTATGAAATATTCGCTCGAATTAAAAACGTTGATAAATTCCGAGCTAAAAAATCAGGCTCAAGTACTTCGCTTGCAAAAACGAAAATGAAAATGACAGCCAATAATAAATACAGATTCGGTAAATGTTCAACTGGACGTTCCTGTTATAATGGGTGCGATAGAAAACGCACTAAAAAAAAGAAAGAAATTTACTAATCACGCCCACTTGTTTTTGATGCCGGCCACAGTTTGCCGCGGCCCGCCCAGCCGGGCCGATGCAATTAGTTCTCCGCGAACCGAATCGAAGCAAACTTGCTATGTCCAGTACATAAATTTCCGAATCTGTATGTTGTTTGTTGTATGTACTATGGCTGACACTATAAACAGAACGATTGAAAATTTGCTTGGCACTAATGCCTCTTACGACCTAGCGAAATTGAGCCTTATAGCACATTTTATTGCATTACCTGCCGGTGCAGGGGTAAACATCTGGAGTATTCTCTTCTGGTTTGCTCATTTGAAATTAAAATAAGCAAATCAGTTGTTTTCCTATATTAAAATCCTGTTAGAATTAATTTTCTGATGTTAATATTATAATTATTCGTTTTAAATAATAAAGTCATTTTCAATTAATTTATTAATATTTCATAAATATATAAGAATTCGTTTATATTCAGTCAGTAATGAAATGGACAAATTATGTTAGCCAGCATAATACTATAAGCTTAAACATTTCGGAGCTAATTTTAAGAATTTAAATAATTAAAACCAATGTTATAATGATTAGTAAGCCAGTGACTATACTATTTTCCAGTTAAATATATACTTAGAAATAATATTTATAGTTAGTTTCTGAAACGGCACTCCATTTTGATTTATTTAATGCATATTAAGCATTTTGCAAAAATTAGGATAGCCTGTAAGTATTATGTGGAGAAGAAAACAAATTTTTATCCAGTAAAACTATATTTGTTTAAAGAATTTACAGACGTTTTGTCAAAATGAATAAAGCTAAATTAAAATATTAAGCTACTAAATTTTGAAAGTCTTTGCGACGATACTGTAGGTAATATTAATTAATCTCAGTTATACAAATATTTAAAAAACAGCAACAATCAGAACAGACAAAAAAACTAGTAAACAATTGTTAAATACAAATGATTATTATTGTAAAATTTATTAAACATCAATAACAATAATCAGTAAAACATGGAAAAGAAATAACTATCCACTTATCCAACATTTAGTTGAGATTTTGAAATTTTGTTCATGCTGACAAATTTTTACTCCATTAAAAATGGAGTTGCTGGTTCTTGGCGACGCACTTCCAGTGGAAAATAAAACTTCTTATCGTTATAATAATAATAATAATGTTTATTTGATCTGCTGAATAAAAACAAGTAATTCCAGAGACATGTTCAGTAGTTTCATACGTTAAGCTGTGGAATATAATTTTAATTTATAATTTCAATATTGTTCTTTTGTTTAGAAAGAAAAACATTTCAAAATAACTTTCTTTATATAACATATAATACAATTCGTTTTTACATAAATACTTGAAAATATTAATATTTATTTCTTTAAACGATTTCCAAAAATATAAACAGATTTAGTATTATTTACAGTATAAGCAGACCCAATCTTTCTCAGAAAAAAAATAAAGTAAGCACTATATAAGGAATTCTCACATATATGTATGCTAATTTTAGTGTAACAAAAGAATTTGATCGTAGTTTACTTATCCGAGAAAAAATAATAGTACAAAGTAATGACATCAAATTTATTATAAAAAATAAATCCTAGAAATATTTATTTACAAAAAAGGAATTGTTGAAACCGAAATTATTTGTGTTTGACTGAATATGCAGAAATAAAAGATACGAACATGAGACCCCAAATTTATATTTGCTAAATCAATATTCAATTTTAATACCCGTTTCCTAAAGCGTATTTTTCCTGTACAAGATTTATACCTGGCATCCTAGATTAACACATTTTATGACCTGAGCGTAAGGCTCACATCATGCCGGTGCAATAAGGTCGAGTTTCGCACAGTTTTATTGCTTCTCGTTCTGTTTATAGTGTCAGCGATAGTACGAGCGACTGTTAGATCAGTGGCAAAGCTCAAGTGATAACGTTCCGATAGTTTTCCACCTTCTTTTTATAATGTGTTTACCAACACGGAGCAATATCAGGTAAATGACAATAAACATTCTATTAAATAACACAACACAGAGGACATACACTAACTTAATTATTCAAAACAAAAACAATCTTGTTACGTTGCCAGCAAATTTCATCTGGAATGCAATAAATAAACAAGTTTCAACGAACCGTGGCGAATAGTTCGCAATGTGGTACCTAATTACAGAAAATAATCAAATATAAAACCGAGCTGAATTATCGTAACGTTGCTACCCATGGAAAAAGGGAATCAAAGAAACCTCTCCTTGAATATTAACAGTCGATGTATAAAATAAAAATGTCTTTATTTACTTTACAAATTCTTTTATGTAATTACCACCGACGCCGGCGCTACAAAAATAATATACATACAGTGAAATCTCTTTTAGGCGGACACCGACCGTGACCAGCAAACTGTCCGCCTATTAAAAATGTCCGTCTAATAGATCTGCATCTTTATAAAGTGATTCGCTTCTCTTAACTGTATTTGGCCATTTTTTTAGGTATACAACTTCTTCAATATTTTTTCCACACAATCATCGTCTTTCATTAATGTCCAGATTTTGGCGTCATAAATCATCTCGGTTATACAGGATGTTTCGCAATTTCATAGAAAATGAAAATTTGGATGAAAATTAATATTTGTAATGAACCCTTTTCTGTATAACATTTTGCTACCTACCTAATTATGTCAAAATAATTAACCTTGAATGGTTTACGAAAGTTGAGGGAGACCCTTTTGCATTGGTGAACAACCTACCTGAAATTATACCCAGCTTAGTGGAGATGGGGATGGGGATACACAATAGGATCGTCGGTAACTCGTTACCTAGTTGTTAATTAAGAAAGAGGGCGCCACCTAGCGTAAAAGTTATTTCAGGTATTGGTATTACGTGTAACCGCTAGGAATACACACGTGAATGTAGCATATGGTTATCTCTCAATTATGAAATTCCGTATATATATTATAGTTAACAACCACCCTGTGTATATATTATATATAACAACCATCCTGTATATCAATTCTACAATAAAAATTTGACAATTCGATATGACATTTATCGATTGACTCGAAAAAGGTTTAAGTTCACGCAATCGTACAATAAATATTTAAAATAAATAATTGAAAATTCACAGCACGCGTGTAACGCATAGTCACCGGCAAGGATATCCTATTTGGTTTACAGTGAAGTTATACAAGGTAAATTAATTTTAAGACTTCAAATAAACGGATACATAACTTTCAAATCGATGACATTTCTTTATATAGTACAAAATATGTTTAAATAAGTAATGTAGGGGCAATGTACGATACCGTGTTTGACGTTAAGCTGCGTCGTCTGAAGACGCAAATCACGATGTCCGCATCAAAGTCTTTGAGGGAGGGTTTTGATCCTACATGGACACCTGCACCTTCGTGATGTTTGTGATTAGAAGAACTAGGCGTCTCCCATACGACTTTTCTGTTTTCTGCCTAACACCAACTGCAATCTGATGAATCTACCCCTTACAACTTGTACGACTTGAAACTACTGCGTACGACTTAAAATTACCCCGTACGACTTGCTAAAGGAAGAAACGTGACTTTTAGTTTGACAATTCGAAGTTGAATCGAAAGACTTATCCCTTCTTTAGAAGTAAGGGCCAAATGAAACTTTTAGTACATCCATTTGATGTTGGAGTTCGTGACGTGAAACAATCTGCTACACAAGCATTGGCGAAATTCTAAACGTCTTTCTTAAGTGCCTTAGATCCCTATTGACGTCTAGGTGATCGAATTCAGTATGAAACACTCAAATCAGCTTCAACAGCAAACGAAAATGATCTGCACTTAGGAATGTCACGTACACTAAAATGAAGATTTTTTTTTAATTAATTTTTATGTTCGAATCAACAACTAAACAAACGCCAACACGTTTCCAAGTCCGAAATTAACCAATCTACACGCACGAGAAAGGAAACAAAAAGGAAGTCATTAGAGTTTGAATTCAGAATAGAGCGATCAGTGAAGTCAAAGACAGGATTTTAGAGTTTATTATCAAATAGACCATTAAATGAAGACGAAATTTAAAAATACCCTAAAATAAAATCAATAAAGGAAAACGAACCGTAACAGTTTTATTAATAAATTTTAAAGATATTAATGCCCGGTTGCACCAACTTTTTAAGCAGAGCTTAAATTTAAGTTATGTTTAGATTTACGTATGGTCAGTATAATGTCAAATATATACTAATTGGCATTTAAACTTCAACTTAAGTATCAATTAGAATGTGACTAACATTTTGTTAAATCTATAAATAATGTCATAGTCTAAACACCACTTAAATTTAAGATCTGCTTAAAAAGTTGGTGCAACTGGACATAAATGTTTTTGCGTAAGGGTAAATAGTTTGATGGCCCCTGTCTTATTTTTACAAAGTCTATGGAAAAATGCTTCGTCCGCGATTAATCAGTTGTTATGTAATCGAGCGTTTACCGTTCAATTTTACCCTGCACGTAAATTAGAGTTACAAATATAGCAGAATTTTGAAATAATATCATAATCACGGAATTGCAAAATGCATTGGCTGCATTCATGAGAAGATCATAGCATATACCACACCACATTTTTTTTGTACGAACTTGAGAAACATCCTGTATTTGTACAGTCTAATTTTTCTGCTCTACATATAAAATTAAATGGCAGCACCTTCTTAACCTAAATTCACGCATTTGCCACTTCAGCTAAGTCTTCTTCGTGTAACTCTTCTCTTCTACCTTTCCCTATCGAGTATTTTGAGTTCACTATGAATTATCTTTAACAAAGTTTTCAATTTCTTTCTATCCTCGACCATCTTTATTGCACCGATTACCATCCTCTTTACCAACTGCTCATCTCATGTTCTTTCTGTTTTTTTTTCTTTTCTCTTGCTTCTGATTTTCTTACCATACGTCCCCACCAATCTAGTCTTTTTCCAAGTATCTGTTTGTTGAACTCTATTCTGCAAAAAAGCAAACGAATGATTTTCGTACAATCTGTAAAACTACAAAGAAAATCATTTGAAATGTAAAATTTTATATAAAATTATTAAGAAAATTATGGATTAATATTCTTCTTAGTAATTTTACATTCCCCTTTTCTTTGTAATTTAGAGATTCTACAAATTTTACGTAAAATTACTACGAAGATCATTACTTTGTTTTTGTGCAGTGTAAATTTTTGCTGCAAGTCGGCTGGATTGCAATGGAGCCCCCGAGTATCTTCTGTACAGCTATTTCGGCCCTAATTGGGGTCTGGGGCCTTATTCTCGAGTTCGCTCGCATAAAATTGCATGCGAATGTTTTCGAACGGTAAGATTCGCATGAGAAAGGAGAAACCGTGAAGGTGGTATTCTTGAGCAGGACTCGATTAGGAAGCCTAATTTTCAAGTGCGTACTATGTGTCGGTGATTGTTTCGCGCGTCTAATTTCGTATGCAACCAATGGTATTTCGTCAAAAGTGCGGCAATTCGTTTAGCGCGTAAATTGTGTAGTACACATATCACATGATTGTCAAAAAGCAATAAAAGTAATAGCTACGTTCCTTTTAAAAATGAACTGCTGAGTGGCTTATCTCACATAAAAAGGTGAATGAAAACTTCCAAATAATACATTATAATTAATTTAAGGAAGTGCGAAATTTTTAAGAAATGAGTAAGAAATCTATGTTCTTACTTTTGTTTTCACATTTAGTGTTGAACTTCTTGAAGCAGGTTGTATGTATGTACCAACCAGTTCAATAATATTAAGTGCTAGAAATGAAACAGAAATACAGGGTGTTAGGTTATTGCTTGGACAAATTAAAACTGTAGATTAAGGGTGTCAAATGGAATCATAAAGTACCTAGACATGATGGATTTTCGAGACATTTTGAAAAAAATGCAGAAAGAGCCAACTATTGAGGACCGCTGATAGTACTTACGTAGCGAGCGCCTATTAAAACTAATGTATCTTGCAGTCTCTTGCCCGTTGCACAATTGCAATAATTGTTTGACGATTCGGTGTACGACGCAGGGGATACCGCCACCGATATCTACGCACTACAGCACGTGCATTGCACCTACATTCTCCGTACGTTAGAATAACGTCAACAATTTCGTTATTTGTGTAAGCTGACCCTGACCTAACACTGACCTTTACACTCTGAAATCTGTTGAGACACTGAACTTGCGTTATTTGCTTGTCGTAAAGCAATAAACTATCTGGGAATTTATGGTAAGGGATCGCCCGCCCGGATGGCGTTTGGCACGTGGCTGTAACAGTAGATAAGGAAATCAGTGGTTTCCAAACAATTTTTATCGCTTTTTGTTTGAAGTTTTTCCCGGAAAAGAAAGCCACAACACCCTCGAATGTAAAGGCTTTTTTGCTCTACAAAATGTTCTCAATACGTGGTTTGAAGGTATCCAGTCAATTACATAACACCCTATATATTAATATACCTATTGCCTATCAGATAATTCAAAAGCATTTTCTCGTTTCCTAATTTTCCTATGAGGTTGTTGTGCTGCTATTCAATTTTCTTCAAAAACTGCAGCACCAGCTCGCATGACGATTCCATTAAAATTTGCCATTTTTAAAATACAAAAGAAGTACCTACCTAAAGTAAATGAAGCGAAGGTTGTGACGAAAGGGATTGACCATTGCCAACTAGAGTACAGGCCATGTTCAGTGGGTGGGGATTCGGAGTCCGGTGTTCATGACCACGCTTGCGCTCGCTTCCTAGCACGAATTCATGCGATAGGACATCTTATCTTGACAAAATAATAACGCAATTAGGAACAGAATATTTTGCAAGCATCGTGAATAAAGCAAGGAAAAGACCCACAATTGTGTTAAATGAGAAAAAAATAAGAACAAACTCTAATTTAGCAGAACGCTCGGCACGAAGACAGACATGTTCATCGCATGATATACGTTTACGGAATGAATTAAGCAGTCCCGCGTCAACCCAGACTCCGAAATTCGGAGTCTCCCCGCTCACTAAGCATGGCCTGTACTCTAGTCGGCAATGGATTGACACGACTATTGACAGTTGTCTCAATTTTCATGCGAATATATGTTTACGAGCGATAACTAGCAGTCGTATCACAACGAGTGACGATCGCTCGTATATTTTCGAATGCGACTTTCCAGAATAGTATTTTAAGTTTTCGAGAGAAAATTACGTCACTTTCGCATGTGCTTTTATTCGAGCGAACTCGAGAATAAGGCCCCTGATCAACAGAGGAGTAACTCGAGAACTCCATCGCATTCCCGACGACCAACATGACTTACGCAAGGACAGCGCGTAATTGCAAACGTAAGTACAATATAGTTATGACATCGCACCACTGGGTTTTGACCTAGTTATAACTGTGCAGAGTCGCGTGAGATGTCGCGACTATAAGGCACGTTTGCAATTACGCGTTATCCTTGCGTAAGTATGTTTGTCGTCAGGATTGCGATGGAGTTCTCGAGCTACTCTTCTGCTTATGAGGCTCCAATTAGGACCGAAATAGCTGTACAGAGAATTACAATACAGCCGACTTGCAGTCAAGAGTTTTGGCCAATGTATAATAATTTATACAGGCTCTCTCAGAAAAACTACTCCTAACTTTCAGAAGTAGTGGAGGGCATGTATTAAGCAACTTCTACTAATAAAGTAGTGGTTGGAAATGTTTCCGCGTCAAGTTAGAACGATTTTAATTCATTACAATTTATTAAGAAAACTTGAAAAATTATAAGTAATGTTCAAAATTAGGGCGAACATTATAGATGCATAAGTTATGACGACGTGACATATAACTGAACGAGGAATTCTTCGAAATATCTGAGGACGATGACGAATGGAATCAAGCAAGAAAAATTTGAGTCTCCAATTATTCTCCTTCTTATTGGCAGGTGTTACATAGAAGTTCGATTTAATATGACATCAAATACAAAAATGAATTGGAGTCATATCTCGCGATTGTGCAGGCCAAGGAAAAAGACCATCTTTAAAAGTATAATCGCCGGATTGGGTGGCTTTAATTTTGAACATTTCTTATAATTTTTCAAGATTTCTTAATAAATTAAAATGAATTAAAATTATGTAGTTACTAGAAAGACATAGAAAAGTTATTGAGATTTTTTGTAGTCATCATTTTCTTTATTTCGTTTTAACCTGACGCGGAAACATTTCCGGCCACAACTTTATTAGTAAAAGTTGCTTAATTATATGCAGTCTACTATATCTGAAAGTTAGGAACAGTTTTTCTGAGACACCCTGTATATATAAATTTTAGAAATCAAGATATCACCGCGTTAAAATAAATGTCAATCATTTTCATTTTTACTTAATTTATGGACAGTGTTCTTTTAAATTTAAACTGATTTTAGGCGGAACATAATGTACAATAATAGATTATACAACAAGGGAGTTAAATGTATGATTTTTACCCGAGGTACAGTTTGTAGCCCGAAGGTTCTACAAAACAGCGAGGGGAAAAATCATTCACTCCCGAGATGTATATACTATTTTTGACCCAACGATTTTATTTGAAAAAAGCTTAAAGTTTTTAAATTATTTTTAACTGTCAACATGACATTCATATTTTACGAACACAAAAGTTACATTGGTTCTGATGGATGGCAAACGTAATATTAAATTGGCCAAGCTTTTTGCCCAAGGGAGTAAAACAGCGACTTTACTCCATTAGGGAGTAAAATTGCTCATTATATAGGGGTCGTGCAAAAAACATTTTATTCACGACCGGGACAGCAGTTTCTATGACGCGAAAATTGTGACAGAAATGACATATTTACTCCCAAGGGAGAAAAAATTATTTTTTCCCTAGAGAATTTTCATTATATTACACTTCTACTTAGCGTAGAGTTTCTGAAGGTAGTAAATTTAACATCCTTCACTCGCTGTGTTCCGCTTTTCCTGCAGTACTTATTCTTCCATTTCCACTAATTTTTCTATCAACTAATAAACTTAAATTCGTTTTAAATGTATAATCCAGTGAAATAAGTTCAAAAAAGCGGTAGCTTCGGAAAAATTAGAACCCATATGAATACTTATATACACTTTTATTTAGCCATTATAAATATTCTCTACAAGAAAGTTCATATACATTTTTACGAACGATCAACCGTTTACTAAATAATGAATAAAATTACGTCATTAGCTACTGGAGTTACAAGCAACGATAACATCAATATTGTCATGATGTGTAGGGCGGTATTCCTAGTTGTGACTTAAGCAAGTGCTCAAGGCCGTCTTACTTAAGTTCGTCTTGTGTTTAAGACTGTCTTAAGTTGCTATGTATTCACAGACGTGAGCTTAGATAAGTTAATGTCAATATTTTCAATATCAATATCGTCAATATCTCGCATGTTCTGCAATGAAAATTAAAATTGTTCGTCGTTGCAAAGAATTCTTCGTTATTCCACTAATTCAAGAACAGTGTGGAACACCTTCAAGACAACAGTGAAACGTTTTTAAATAAGATCGCCTTACGTAAGTTAAGACTTCAAGCAAAAGCTAAAGATTTTCTTAAAACCTGTCTAAGACATTGCTTAGGATTTTCTTAAATATAAGAACTGACTATGAATACCGTCCATAATGTTGGCCTGCTCTCCATGGACAAAATTAATGGGAAAACATTTGATAAAGTATCTAATACTAAAACGCTCCCACTTTTGGCTGTTGTGTTAAAGTTCATGACTGCAAAGTTGCTATCGATCTTCTGTTGCTCTTTCAAAGAATAAGTTTAAATAAAATGTTTAACGTACATCTCCGTGAATATTTACAGTACGAATTAACACCCTATCCTTTGGTACTCTTTGATGATGCAAGCATGCGAAAAAGTGGCGAAAAACTAATAAATCATTACTTTACAAATGTTTTGGTGGTGGATTTCTACAAGACTTACAACACCAGTTATTTTCACCACTCCCTCTCAGACCTACAGATACTTAACAGCATCTATAGCACGTATACTACCAAGTATAAACTTGGTTAAACATTCAAATAAGTCTAAATAAATGAGGTTGGATAATGACTAATAATACTTATTTTAGAGCCTATAATGACTTCTCAACAAAATTTTTTGCAACTCCACAAAAGCTTTTGGCGCTAATTGTGGATTTAGGACAGCGGCATGCTCCATAGTGTGTGGTGGTCGTGATGCTGAAAATCATGCTTCAATGCCACTGCTGGTCTGATTCTTGTGATACTTCTGATGATATCAATATAGCAATAGGTGATGAAATAAGACCATTTCCACCGAGCACTTAAGCTCAATGTAACATTAAAATCATTTATTGCCATTTGCACCAAACACTTAAGCTAAGCTTAAATTTAAGTAGTGTTTATGATGTGACATTTTTAGGTTACACAGCAATGGGTTAGTCATATTCTAAGTGACCCTCAAAGTTAATTTGAGCTTGGTGCAAATGGCCATTAGAATATGACTGACACAATGCTGTGCAATCTAAAAATGTAACATTATAAACACCACTTAAATTTAAGCTCAGCTTAAGTGTTTGGTGCAAATAGCCATTAGCCATTATCCAACTAAATTTTTTTTAACTGACCGCAGTGTTATCAGGACAAGAAAACAGTGAAAAACGGTAAAACATGGTTTTTTTTTTGTGTGTTTTAATGTGAATTTCGTATTGCACTATTTATTCTGATCATTTTGATACCAAACTCTTATATCTGGTCAAATTTTAATTAAAATAAATAAGATGATATCTTTTTAATTTAAAAATTTTACATTGTTCGCTTTGTGTTTGATTATTGGTATTTATTACGTTATAATAACGATATTATCTGGTAATTTTTATTAAGAAAATATGTAAAACATTTCTCTTTAAATAAACTGAAGCAATAGGCAACCTATAACTTGTCTTATCTGTTTATGAAAACTTTCTTTTAAAATTCTTATTCATTGTCTTCTGCATCATTCTCATTAAACAACATAAATAACTTCATCTTGAAACTCAAAATCCACTGATCAATATCAGTCTGTTTTGGTTATATCTTTAGATGCCCATAGAATATGGTTAATATCTGCCATTTCGTAGCCACATTCACCATTCAGTTCATTTTTTCTGGAATCATGGAAGTTTTACTTTTGCAAAATATTTACTCTGAAACTATTTTGGAATCCATCTCAAGTGAAACCGAATGAAAGAAACTAATTTTGTAATTAAAATTTATCTATAGAAAGTAACTTGAATATCAAAGTTTGAATATAACTTTTAATTGTTACGGGGTGAGGTGATTATAGATGTAATCCTGAATTCATAAGCTCTCTAGTTTTAATCGGTGCTCTAGATGAGGTACGGCTTTTGGTCATTACATACTGTTCTTAATCGCCTACATAATAAGTTCTCATCACATTTCCTTTTGTTTCTTTGTCGGAACTTCCCGGAGCTCTCGGATAAGTCGTAATAAGAATAGCTTCTCGGCAAATCATCTGTTTCAATAGAAGAAGTATTTTATGATAGCATGTCTATGTGGCATAAATTTGGATGAATAGTTCTATGCATAGTCAATTAATTTCAACTATTCAAAAGAACACAATTCCATAAACGTCGGCAATAAATTTTCGACTTCAGCAGTATCAAGGCGGAGCCCTTCTATTAAAATATTAAATTATTCCAAATCGTGAGCTACTATCTCGAGCGAACAGCTCCATCACGCGCCTGAAAACCGAGACGTTAGATAATAAAATCGCTCATAAATATTTTAATAATATATTTAAATCACCTCCTTCCTCATTCAAATAGCCGGCAGGTGGGTAAACTACTGGGGCGTAGACCACGTCGTCTTCGAGTTCTTCACGAATGCCATTTCTGTCGTGTCGTATTGGGGCATTAAGGTGAAGTTATGTCACTGACTTATTGAAGGGTCGATTTCGTTTTATTGCTCGCCGAGTTTAGACCGACTTTTTCAATAATAACCATCTCACACATTTAATTCTGACGTTCGCAAACAGAATTTATCAACGTTTTTCGAAATCTCATTAATTTTTTATATTTACTTTCCTAAGAGTCTTGATAAATATTTCGTAAATACTTTAAACATAAAGCATTATTTACTCAAATCAGTTTATACCTATAACGCGTTTATAAAATTGGGACCAATGAATTGTAAATCACGTATACAGATTGTAACATATTCGATACTCAATTTTCAAAAGAGCTCAAAGAGGTGCTTATTGAATGTATTGATTTTGTCGTGATCGCTACAATAATACTAGTATTCTTTCGTTCTACACGAACTGAATGTGAGGAACATAAACTAATTTGATTATCTTAGTACAAATTCGGTTCCTTCGAACTGGACTTTTCCCAACTTACTTAAAGTTCATTTTTTATTTATATGCCGATCGTATAGATCTGAGTTACGAAAATATAGGTTCGATGAAATGACATGATATGGCAAAAGCCGCAAGGTCGTTTCACGAAAGTTATAAGGAGATATCTATATAAAAATTCTTTGACTTATCAATCGGCATATAATGAGAAAATGAGTTGTAGTAAAGTCAGTCCCAACCGCAACTGGCAATAAGTAACAACTAGCCAAACATGCAGAAATTATCTAAATTAGTTTTACATCTTTGTAGTTTTTAGTTGCTGTTCATATCTTATTTTCAATTTTATAAACTTGAAGAAATTGAATTATGTGACAACAGAAATTTTTTTCTTTAAAATGAGGCGCCGTATTTTGTATGCAGATACAAAATACGGCGCCACGTTTTAAAGGGTCTTTCAAAAGACGCGCCTCGATGTTTTTTTTTTTTTAATGAAACATGTAAAAGCTTAGACTTTTTCGGGTTTCTTTATTTTTATTAAAAATATGGCTCTAAACAATTATATGTGAAAAATGACATCGCTTAAATGTCCACCACGTGCACATCTACAAGCTTCCATACGAACATCAAAATTTTCTATGACCCTCTCACATAGTAGCTTTTTTCACATAGTAGATTTTTTTCTGGCCTGAGCTTCAGAAATAGACGCAGGACGGAGCTACGAGTCACATAAAGCTGGGTACACAGTGGCCGCACCGCACCTGTATTGCAACGTTGCAATACAGGTTCGCTGAAAATAAAAGTTAATTCACCCGTCATGCACCTCGAACGCACCAACGCGCATCTCGAACGAACCATTGGTGCGTTCGAGGTATATGACGGGTGCATTAACTTTTATTTTCAGCTTGCAACGTTGCAATACAAGTGCGGTGCGGCCAATGTGTACCCAGCTTAACACGTGAAAACATTGCGTTACTGCGGAACAAGTTTCCAGGTCGATGCCAGTGGCGTCGATAAGTGGGGGGTCGGGAGGCCCTCCCCCCCTTCCCCCGAAATGGTTCAATGGTACAAAATGCTATCTTGACACACATCTCAATTCGTTTTATTACACTTTTAACAACTGAGTTGTTTCTTTCACGTGACGTAATTATTAGTAATTTCTAAAAATAACTGGAATTGCATATGAAAGAAGTGTAACAAATTCGCAAATAATTTTATAGATAATTGTTTGTTAATTCATGCGGATTATTTACTAGAACGAAATTAACCAGCTGTTTCGTCCACAAAAAAAAATCACAAGGATTTAAATCTGGAGATCGCAGGAGTCAATGCACGGCTCGACTGGCAGCTGATGGTAAAATTTTCGTCTCGTTATCGCACCGAGACAATAAGGCCGGGTGTCCACCGGATCGGGCCGACCACAGTCGGCTCGATTGGGATCGTGCGATAAAGATCGTGCAAATGTATTTGTATTGTAGCCTGTCCACTGAAACGATTTCAGTCGCGTCTAATTACACGAAACTGAAATCGTTTCAGTGGACAGGCTACAATAGAAATACATATGCACGATCTTTATCGCACGATCCCAATCGAGCCGACTGTGGTCGGCCCGATCCGGTGGACATCCGGCCTAAAACTACTATTAGATACAGCTGTTTTAAACGTCGCGTTGCTAGTATTTTACCTAGAATTTTTGAATGCATGTTAAACTTTTAATTATGGTTGTAAAATATCAGGACATTTATTTTTCGGACAGGACACGAATTTAAATGTCAGACATTGTCCTGACATTTAAAATTTCATAATAAAAATAAACTTCGAATTTTTTACTGCAAATAAAGAACTTTTTTAAAAATATGCCGCTCCTATATTGTACTTTTAGCAACCAGAATTAAAATTCGAAAAACAAATATTATAATATTATTGCACACGAATTGTAACTACCATTTGCCAGCATCTTTGACGTTGTTACAGATGCTGCGTTCGAAAATTATACGTCAGATATATCTGGAGCGTATGATGTCATCTTTCTCACTCACGATTTTTAATCTATTTGGTATCTCGCTCATCCGTTTAAAAAAGTCTTGTGTTTATATTATTTCCATGACAACAGGCGATCTTTTCACACCCTACTTAAATGTGGGATGTGAAAGATCGCCTATTGTCATGGAAATACTATAAACATAAGATTTTTTAAACGGATGAGCGAGATACAAAATAGATTAAAAATCGTGAGTGAGAAAGATGAGATCATACGCTCCAGATACATCCGATGTATAATTTTCGAACGCAGCAAGAATTAGCGGGAAAAGATAAATAAATGCGCGACATTTTTAAAATTAATGCGGATTCACATGTCATGGACAGTATCCATGACACTTAGATGTATTGATAGTAGCTGTGTTCGGCAATGCGATCTTTTTCATCAATCACCTCAGAATCGTTTGGTATTGGAAAGTCGAGCTTATTTGACAGAACAGATGACAAAGATCGCGCTCGCTCAGCTCGGAATATTTTGGAGGAGCTCTTAGATTTAGATAGACATTGTCAAGTATAAGAATTAAGAATTAAGAATAATCGTTGTCTGATTTAAACGTTTTAGTGTTGTACTGTGTAAAATAACGAAAGTAAGATGAACCTCAACATTATAATGAGTATAACTAATTTCAAGAAATAATTTTTGATGATGAGGAATACAACCAATTTCTAAAAATGAATTATTTTGCAACAGAGGCAGTTCCCAGGCACAGTTCAAATCAATTTAAGGAATTTTCTTTCGGTTATTAGGTTATTACCAAACATTAGATTTTTTGTTAAGTAATTTGGCTTAACTTTCAGAATCTACACTCCGATTGCTCGAAATCGTTCGTCATTAAGTTTGCTCATGTGGAGCACTCTATGGGCCAGTTGTACAAAGGAGGTTTAAGCTGACGCTCAACTGAACCGGGTTCAAAGTAAACAAATTCGCATAGGATCTTAATGACATATGGCAATTAATGCATTCATAAATAAAATTTGATGCGATTTTGTTCACTTGGTACAACTGGCCCTATGTGCCAGTTGTACAAAGGAGGTTTAAACTGACGCTCAACTGAATCAGCTTCAAAGTGAACAAAATCACATCAAATTTTATTTATGAATGCATTAATTGCCATATGTTATTAAGATCCTATGTGAATTTGTTTACTTTGAACCTGGTTCAGTTGAGCGTCAGTTTAAATCTACTTTGTACAACTGGCCCTATGATCAGCTGACTAAAATCTTACCAGCTCTGCTCGAATCGCCGAGCGCATTGCCGAACTCAGCTAATATTTGTCCTGTCCAGACAATTGTCATTTTTGACATTTGTCCGAAAGACATTTACACTCACTCACAACCCTACTTTTAAGTGCCTATGGACCAATCCCATGACACCTTATGGACGATTTGCATTGCCTTTAGCAAATACCGTAACCATTCATAGATGTCACTGTTGTCCGCAGTTTAAACTGTAAAGCGGAAAGTGTATCCGAATACGCAAAATATTTATTGCGGATTGTTTCCTGATTGATTCGTTATTAATAATCAACCATTTTCGCGTGTCCGGATGCATCTGCACGCACATGTAACCTCCTCGGCATGTTGTAAAGGTTCAAGGTTACTAAAGAGAGAAGGTTGCCTGGTAAGTCGTGGAGTGACGCGTCATCCAGTAGGCCATCTATTTGTGTACATGCATTAAATGGGCCTACTGAGTGACGTTGCGATGACGTTGAAAGTTACCAGGCAACCTTGTCTCTTTAGTAACCTTGGTAAAGGTTATTCTGATGTCAATCTGTGTAAATCTAGATATCTAAGATATCATAAATTATATTTTATTGACGTGCATTTCTGACGTTTTGAGAATAAGTTAAATAATTCGATATCTTAATAATGGTAAGGAATTTTTTATCATTTAATGCAATATCACTTAAATGCAGCGTTAATTAGTTGTAATAATTGAGGACTTCATAAATTACGGGATAAAACCTTTTCACCAAGGGCGGTCTTATATAAAAAATGTGCAGTACGATCTTGCCCCTAAAGTCCCTAGATAGTATAAAGTACGGCAATAGGGAAGCCATTTTCTGGCCCATTATGCGCGGGAATTTTAAAATGAAAATTTTGGTTGATTTTCATGTCAACGGAAAATGAACGTAAATGTCAATTTTTTAGAGCCTTACTGCACAAATCTCCCGCATGTAAACTATACTGTTTGTCGACTAGTAAAATTGTCCCATAATAAACTGTAATAACGTCCTTACAACCCTTTATCATGATTAACCATTGCAAATCGATAAAAATAAACAAAATCCAATAACCGTCACAAACCACAAATGAACAAACCAGGAGCACCACGGGGCACGGACGAGCACCTTCGAGTTTCGAGAAAGCACAAATATTTTACACATAACTCAAAACTGCAATATTTCCGTTACCTGCAAAAACTACTCCAAGTTTTTTCTATCAAAATTGAAAATTTTAAGCAAAAGGGTTTTAATAATCATATCTTCAACGTCTTTAGATTAATACGGCTTATTTATTATGGTATTTTTAATATGATTTATTTCGTATTTCTAATTCCTTTTGGGAGCTGACATTTATCAACTGCCAAAAAATCTAAAACTTCTTCGTTTCCATGACAAATATTTGTTTATTCAACTCAAATACACAAGTCTGTTTGTGTCACGTGACACAGACGCCATGTTCTGGCTAGTTTTTAAAATTTGGTCCTAAACTGTGTATTGCCGTACTTTAGTAATCTAGGGACTTTACTTGCCCCAACAAATATACAAACAATTCAAATGTGCAGTATTTCTTATTTCCACGAAAATAAAAAAGGGTGCATTGTGGTTGGAAATGATAAATAACCCACAATTTAAAATTTTTTTAATTAAGAATGCATGGGTAAAGGCATGAGTATATAATTATAACACGCTTGGCATTTCATAGTTTGTTTGGCTATTTTATCGTTCACTTTCTCATAAAACTAATAAGCTGAGAAATGTAAAGTCCGTTAATATTATATCTTTCGCTCACTTAACATTACCATAAGTAAACTACAAATAAATTCAAACCTGGCGCGTTTAAGCGATTACTTTACGCAACCATTCATAGACGGCGCAATTAATTCACTTGCACTTTCATAACATTGGATGTCACTTCTTTTTTAAGTATGTTCTGTGCTATGGACGTAAGCGTAAGAAATGCGTAAAGATAGTTGATACATAAATGTAAATTTTTGGTATGTTTGTCAATTCATACGACAATCTCTTGTAATGGTTAATAATGAGTCTCAATCTTTTTTTTTAGTACGTATATAAAATTGATTGACAAACATACCGAAAATTTGCATTTATATGTCTACTATCCTTAAGTATTTCTTACGCTTACGTCCATTGTGAATTGGCACTAATAGATTTCATACTTGTATTAATAACAATTAATAGTCTGCCACGAAGGACCGCTGCTGCAGTTAAAACGAATGGAGGTATTAATTAAAATATTAGAATTAGTTTAAAGAATTATTCCATAATTATTTTAATAACTAAAATCACTCATGGAGCGATTCTGGTCATATCTGTAGCAATCGTAAGACCTGTAAGCCTGTAAGTCAATTATTAAAAGGTGAAATTTTGAAGTTCTCATTATGATACAATTCCTTGTAAGTCTGTAAGATAATACCACAGAGACTTACGAATCATCCTAGGGACCTAGAAGAAATCATATCTCCCACAGAACTTCAAAATTCCATATTTTTAATAACTGAGTTACAGGTTTACAGATCTTACGGTTGCTACAGATACGAGCAGAATTGACACATTAGGCTGTGTTACACAAAAGATTTAAGCCAAAATTAAATTTAAGCCTAACTTAAATTTAATCCTTGCTTAAATCTTTTGCAATCCAGCCTTATGTGGCTATTTATTTTGAATAAATGTATAAATAACCTGCATGGTACTAATTCTTTAGCCACGGACTGTAGTTTTGTCACCTTCTCGAGTTTTCATGGAGCAGACGTTACAAATTATTTAATACACTTTGTAATCGATTTCTTGTATCGGAATCTCTCAGCGGATACAGCGAAACCTCACATAACAAAGTATTTATATTAAGAGACGTCCGAAAAATAATGTTACAATTAAAGTTAGCTCTTGTCCGTTGAAAATTTATGCAACAAATTTGAAAAATAATATTTCTTAATAGAAAAGCAAATCACAAAAGTAGTTTTTCAGTGTCAAAAGTAAAACATATTTTAACTTTCGTTTGCTAAAGTTAGATATAAATTGGAATTACGATCACATTTTTATCAGAGCAGCTACCTCTATGGAGCAAAGGAGTAATATTTATGAATATTGGTTTAGGTTTAGACAAATTTACAAAATATTTGTCCTTATAAATAACGAATAGAACCTTTTCTTTTTTTTGAATTTTGTAGTGCTATGATTGGATTGAAATTCTACGTAAATAAATAATGTCATTATTCTCGAAAGTAGATTTCCTTACATTTATGATGGGCTTGTAAAGTAATGCTATCTGTCGACAAGTAGTGTGTTATTTACAGAAAGCGTTCTGCTTCTGGAAAATCGTAATTCTGCTGGCGATGTTGAATATTAGAACTTGCGCAGCAGAGACGCCGGCGTCGCGACGCCAATCAGAACACATCTGGAAATAGAATATTTCTTACACAGTGCAAATGATGTTTTACTTCCTTCCCGCTCGTTATATTCGGTCGATTCTTTTCATTTTCAGAAAATAAAATTTCAGAGACTAAAGGTAACGAATTCGTTTGTTGACTTATGTGTGATTTTAATGTAACATTTTTTTTGTTTAATTATATAAAGTTGTATATTGATTAGGTAGTACCTAGATATAAACTAATAATGTTTGATTTATTAATTGATTATTAACTTAATGTACCTAACACAAAACAGTAGGTGATGTCAGTGCTCACAAAGCAAAACAAATATGACTTCAGTGATTCATTTAACAGTCATTACTTCCGAAAATAAATCATCGAATATTTTACGAACATTCTTATATGTAACCGCTAACTATTTATACATATACAGATTCAGTCGCAACTAACTCTCACCTCTATTATTAATTCACAGTCAATAGCAGATATATCAACGCAATACGCATGTATAATGAAACCGCTTACCTAAGATTAGCTTTAATAATTAATCAAGCTCGTTCTAATTATTATTGAATGTGTTTCAATTTAAACGAACGTTAGTAGGGTCTCTTTTCAGAACTTAATATATCTAGGGTGGGTTTACAGAGAGCAAATCAAATATTTAATTGCGAGTTAAACTAATTACGATTAAGTTGCCATAAGAATTACATTGCGAAATGTCAAATTAACAACGTCATTAAAATTTGATTGCAATTAAAGTTTCTGTAAACTGGGCCCTAATATCTAATGTTTTATTATAAATTCATTCACCATTAAAATATTGATATTTCCTATTTGAATATACAGGCTGTTCATTTTTCGAGGACAACCATGCGGATCTCAATTATTTGAAAAGATACGAAGTCGGTTAAATAAAAAGAAAATTCACATATCTTTTATGGTTTTCAAGATATACGAACAAAACGAAAAATCGCGATTTCCATTCCAAAATTCCATTTTTTAATAATTGAGTTACAGGTTTACAGATCTTACGATCCCTACAGGTATGAACAGAATCAACACATTACTCTCTTAACTGACGATATATTCGAAAATATACCGTTATCGAGTTGTTAAAAGTTCCTCAAAGATTTTGTTTTCTTAATATCGGGAAAATGCCAAATTAACGCTAATTTTGATCATGTTTTTTACGTTTTGGTCTTTACTTATACACAACGGCCTATATTCTGATCTTATGATTAAAGTCGTATTTAACTACGGTCGCAATTAAAATAATATAGCTTCACATCAATTTAATGTGTAAGAGAGTAACGGACGAGAGTTGATTGTTATGTTTTATTTATCTCAATTTGATTGTTTATTATGTTATAACTCGTGCCTAGATAAAAACCTGGTCAAGTAGGCTACATTTAGTAATTCTCCTATGTAAATGCAATGGATAAATTCTCGATCATAACCCACTTCACCAGGTTTTTATTTAGACACTTGTTAGTTCTTTTCTTATTCCCCTTCAAACTATTCCTCATCGAATATAACATACTAATGCCTGCATTTTTTGAGTTTTCGATCACTTCAGTCTATCAGCTCTTCTCTATAATCGTAAAATGTCATTTTAGTTACTTTATCTTGTGGAAAAGAAAAAGGAAAGCAAGTCTGGTTAATGCGGTGGCTGAGGTATCACAAGAACGTTGTTTTTGACAAGAAATCATGAACCTTTAGTAAAATATGAGCTGATACAACGTCGTGGTGCAATGTTTTTCTATAATTGTTGTAATTTTTTCCTCACACAAACCGTGTACGACTTAAATAATAAAATTTATAAGATATAAAATAAGAATTTGCGTTATAATCGAAGAAAATAGTAAGTAGAACTTCGATACTCGATTGAACTTGCATGCTCTTTTAGTCTTCAGCTCTTCAGGAAACTTCCAATCCTGAAGAGCTGAAGACTAAAAGAGCACGCAAGTTCAATCGAGTATCGAAGTCCTACTTACTATTTTTTTCCATTATAACGCAAATTCTTATTTTATATCTTATAAATTTTATTATTTAAGTCGTACAATGATGAATTTTTGTTTTGAGGTTATGACACCTGTGTTTCACCTCTTGTTATAACGCGTTAAAGAAATTCTAAGTCATTATTTCCTAGCAATTGCTCTGCAATGAAAATTCAACTAATTTTGGAACAAATTTAATTGCCACTCATTTAATGCCCAAAATTGCTTGACCTGAGTCGTAAGAAATAGAAATCTTTTTCAGTAACCTTACCTTTTCTTATTTTCTTTAGTGGTCTATGTGCTAGGCCGTCCAACTCTCTTGTCATCTTCAGCTTCTTCGAAACCTTGAGCTACTCCTAAACTTTTCTCATAGAAATCTCGTCAAAAGCATTCTACAATTGCACTGTATTTTTAACAAAAAGTTTAATGTAAATTCTTTGTTCTACCGTTTCCAAAATAAAAAAAAAACTATTTTGTGTCTTATACCTATCAAAGAAGAAAACTGTGCATCTTAATAATATCGGAAACTCAGTACATAAGTATGTCGAAGACCTATTAATGTTTGAAGAAAAATGGTCTCAATCGAATAAGTAAATTTCAAGAACTTTTTAACGAAACCTCGTTTATTATAGTATGTGTAATATGTCACCATAAATCCTAACGATTGCGTTAATATGTCCTTAACCATTTTCCGAGAAAATATGAATTGAAAATTGTACACAAAATCAACATTGGCAGTTACATTGAATGAAAACTATGCACAAAATTTTATGTAATAAAATGTTATTGTTTTGACTCAAATTGCGACCTCCACATCGGTGCGGAAGCTTTTACGATCAGCTGCAAGTTCGTAAGGTTATGCGTGCATGACGTACTAGGTTCGAACGATCGTTTAGCCCTTTAATGAAAGTAAAAAAAATCTCAGTGATGAATTGCAGGAAAAACGAAGCGTTTTATATGTAGTCTTCGCACAGACTGTTTAAATTTCGCGCTCATCGTCTTTTTTATGGTCCTCGAATCATTTTTGGGAGAAACCAACCGATATGTTTAAGCGATTTCTTGGAAATGTAACTATCGCATGCTATGGCGATTTTAACAATTTAAACATCGTCGTCTCTAGTATAATGCGTAGTTTACCTTAATTATTGTTTTTAAATAATTCAATTAGTATTTTTTTAAAATCCTTTAATTACTTACGGTTCACAGTCTAAAGATAGACCGTACCTTTAAGGTATTAAACTATTAAACTTTCTGCGACTTGTTGCTGAAGATAGACCAATCACGTATGCAATGCATATGAGCAACTAATGCGATTAATCGCTGCGTTTATTCGCATCGAATAATCGCTGAAGATAGACCGTACCTAAAATTAGAGGAGCGTTTTTTTTTGGCAGGGAGAGAACATGCCTATCTACTTTCGATGAAAGGAAACGCAACGGAGGAAACGTGCTGATTTCGAAAATCAATTAACGACAAAAAACGCAGCGTAGCGAAAGGAAAAGACGCTCGTGTAGAACTCATAAAGTTTAAATTCATTAATAAAATAACAAACACAAAAGAATTAATGGCAGTTAGGGTGATACCAGTACTTTAGTTAAATTATATGCACCTTACATCTAACGGTTGTAAATTCTGATATAACTATTCGGGTTCCCCTTATAGCAAATACTAAGTTGCATAAGAAATATCAGTTTTATTCTTCTGAATCAGCTGATATCTACGACGCGTAATCAGAACTTAGTAATGTACCAGGGTCACGCTGCACTGGACGAGAAAAATAATTGTAAGACTTCATTGTAGTTTTACTGCATATTTAAAAAACATCGCGTAGTATTTTTCAAACGGTGTTTTAAGATAATTTTAAGATGTACATGTATTTTAAATTCTAATTCTAATTTATTAGAATTTTTTAAACATTTTTCTCGTAATCTGCGACATGGATTACATATTTTATTGGTTTAATTTTGTCAGGTATTATTAATATCATCATGTAGAGTAACTCCAATTATTTTGTAGATGTAATACCAATTTTTCTTTATAGAGAAACTATTTTTTTTAAATATTACTTGTACCAATTATACAGGCTGGTATCGAATTAAGTGGAATAATTTCATAAGGAGGGAACTTGAATCAAAGCGATCAATGTTATACAGAGTGGAAAGTTTAACTGGAATAAATTCTGTAACTTAGAAAATTACCATTTATGGCAAAATTCTTGGAACAGGTCAATTTTTACTTTTAATGGCGCATATTACAAATGGATTTTTTTTAACTTTTCAATTATTTGGAGGGGTGAAACAACCCCTAACTCTTCGTTTGTGAGTGAAAGGCGGATCCGTGCTTCGTGATTCAATAGTACTACACTTGTTGATAGTTATGTATAAAGTGTCCTAAATGTCTTCGTTTTCGAGAAAATAATATTGAATTTCAAAAACTTACATAAAAGTGCGACAAAAAAAATGGAAATTTCTACGTAGAAAGTAATATTCCCATTGAGAACAACGATTTACAATGTTTTTTATTAAATTTTTACGTCAGTTTCGTGAAAATAAATTTGTTTATTGCTTTAAATTTCAAATAAACGAAGAAATTAAAGTCTAACAACATACCACCAAAATCCGCATATGGTTGAAAGTAATTAATTATTCTATGCTTTTATTTATTCCTTCATAATTCGAAAACGATTACATTTAGATTACACTTTTAAAATTTTTATTTTTTAATCAATTTCAATGAAATTTGGAAAGTGAAAAATAAGCAAAAAAAATTCATTTTCCGATATATCTACTATTTAGCACCGTAGGACTTTCGGTTTCGCCGGAAGTGACGTCAACTTTTTTAAATAGAATACCCTATATATTTTTACATACTTGGAATCTGCAGACCATTGCGAGTCCGAGTATGTATCATTTGGTAATTTTGGTTTCCACGACAACGAAAAAAATACTTTTGTTTTTAAATCTAGGAAGCTACGAATTGCATATTTTCCTTCTAATGCAATCAAGGAATTCGAGAAAATAAGTATTTTGATTTTTAATATTTTTGCAGCATTTTAAATTTTCATTAGGTTGTAACTCATTTTTTTTAATGCAACCTCATGTGCTTCTTAGTCTAGTTCAACAGAAATTTTTTTTTCTGAGAACGCTGATAACAAATATTTCATATTTTCTTTGAAAGTCATTTAAAACAGAACATGATTTACTGAGATTTTATGCCCGCTATGTTTTAAAAGACTTTCAAAGAAAATATGAAGTATTTGGTATCAGCGTACTCAAAAAAAAATTTCTTTCGAACTGTGCTAAGAAGCAAATGAGGTACCATTAAAAAAAAATGAGTTACGACCTAACGAAAATTTGAAATGCTGTAAAAATATTCAAAATTAAAATACAATCAAAATAGTGATTTTTCGAATTGCTTTTTCGTTGTCATGAAAACCAAAATTACCAAATGATACATATTCGAACTCGCAGAGATCTGCAGATTCCAAATATGTAAAAATATATAGGGTGTTCTATTTAAAATAAGAAAGTTCACGCCACTTCCGGCGAAACTGGAATTCATACAAATTCATACAATAGTATGTCGAAAAATACATTCTTTTGCTTAATTTTTATTTTCCAAATTTCATTAGAATCGATTAATAAATAAAAATTGTAGAAGGGTGAACATGTGGAAGTGATATCGTCCAGGTGTTTCTCCTCCCTCTTCGCGACGACACCGGTTTCGACCAGATAGCAACATAAATAACCGAACGGCGAATTTTTTTTTAAATCGCCTTCGGTCAGGTGACGCTCCGGAAAAAAAAATTTCTCTCGAACCGTGAGAGAAATCCTGAGGTGTTTCAACCGGAGGATAGCTCACTCTTTCCTCTAAGCGACGCCACCGGTTTCGATCCGATTGCACCATAAATAACCGAACGGTATAACAAACCTTGATCGTCCTGATCCAAGCTAACACCCTGTGAAATTATTCCACTCTATTCGATACCGTCCTGTATGTTGAAGCCCTTATGTCTTGTCTGCACTTTCTTAAACTATAAATTCAATTTTAAATAATTGTCAATAATAGCTATTTATGTATCAAGGGCATAATTAGGAGATTATAGCCCGAGAGTTTGTTTAAAGCACGACGCGAAGCAGAAAGCCTTTAAATGTTCGAGGGCTATTATCTACAATTATGCACGTGGTACATACGACATATTTTATTTTGGCCAAAATTTATAGAGTCAGTATTTTTATACCTATCGTATGCGAGTGATGTGCATGTCGCTTCCATAAAATAATTATGTAAATTGTTTGCGTTACTATGGATTTGTTTACGTTATTACGGATTTATTTACTTTAAAGCCCTTGGGTAATAAAAGCCAAATTACGCCCGCAATTGGCTGCGAACAAACAAGATTATGGTTCCAAAATAAAATAAAATATGTTGCAGCTCATTTAATCTAAATCTTATCATTTCTTGACTGCCTAAATCCTATAAAAATCCCACAATTTTTATAATGAATTTCTAATCACAACGGTTTACTTATCCATTCTTATCAGAACATTTAAAAGTGTTCGAATTCAATACGTTATTAATGTAATTAGTTAAGATACTTATTAATTATTGAACACGGCGAAATTTGATTTATTAATATTATTAATTCCAAACTGTTGATGACCTTAAGCAGGTTTTACACGATGCAATTTGTATTGCAGCGAAACGTAATTTTTATCGTACGCATGCGCATTGACAAATGTGTGTGAACAATAATTGTTAATTAACCGCAATAAGACCACTCAAATATGAGGCACCATAAATATTTACATTCACAAATTGGTACCTTTCATTGCAATTACTCAGAAATACCTTAAATATAAAGCTGCGAGCAAATGTAATTCTTGTGTGCAATGTTCATTACATTGCATTGCGTCCGTGTAAAGCCTGCTTTAGAAATTCTATTTTTGCAATATTGTGCCAATTCCTTATTCCTAATATCTTCCATATTTTCAGTTCTTCACCCCTATACCCTTTCCATACACTTTAAGTTTCCCCAAATGGCAACCGAGACATAATGACTAGTCTGACATCGGAATCTTTACCCATGGGGCTGAACGGTTTTGATTTAAAAGAAAATCACATCCACAAATTATGGGGTATTCACGATACCCTTGATGAGTTACGCGGTAAGTATTTCAATGTTTTAAATTTAAATTGAATTATCAAAATTTTGTCAGCTCACTAACGACAATATAATCGTAATACAATCACAACAATTATTATGTTTACATATCAAGTATTGATAAATTCCTCGTTTTGTCTTTATATTTACTTTCTACGTGACTATGCAAATTAAGTAGCAAAGTTTCTCGCTTTTAGTTATTAATTTGAACACCAACGAAAAACTGGACGCAGTACATTTCTTTCTGACATACCTACATACATGTGTTATTATCACGTATCTCATAAAGCCATTGTGTCGAAATTGCCGGTGTGTTAAAAGCGACCTCGGTCTGATTACAGGTCACATGTCTAGGCAGTCCCAGAACATGGAATTATCTGCGGACGTGGAAGAGTCCGGTGAGGAAAATGCGACGCTTCCGCAGACCTACATCGTGATGAGGCTGAACGCGGATGTTCCTTCGGGCGTGCTGAAGTGGCTGGTAGAGAAAATTAAGGGCAGAAGACGTGACGGCGGTGCAGAACTTCTTGTTTTTAAGCAACCGCCGAAAGACGATGACGTGAGTAAAACTGTTGCTCTTTCGTTCATTCATTCAATCGCTTACCTTATTCTAATTACCTATGCGTTTAAAATATTCTGTCGACTTGGCTCTTGGCTTACAGCATTTATTTAAACGAAAGCCCATTAATTTATGAATAAAAATAATAATGTAAATAGGTGTACCAATTTAAAAGTCTCAGTTTTATTATTATTTAAACAGATACTATAATCCACAAATTTTTATAGATTGCACGGTAACCTATTTTTAAAGAGTGTAATACCAATCACATTTTTTCAAATGTAACCCTAATAAGAAGCCATTTGTTATAGAAATGACTATTTTTTTCATTGTCATTCAATACCAAATTTCTGTTCGCTCCACATAGGGTCAGTTGTACAAAGGAGGTTTAAACTGACGTTCAACTAAACCAGGTTCAAAGTGAACAAAATCGCATCCAATTTCATTTATGAATGCATTAATTGCCATATGTCCTTAAGATCTTATGCGAATTTGTTTACTTTGAACCTAGTTCAGTTAAACTTTAGTTTAAACTGCCTTTGTACAACTGGCCCTAAGGCTGGGTTGCATGAAAGGTTTAAGCTAGGATTAAATTTAACTCTACGTTAGAATGTGATATACATTATGCATTCCATTCTCTACTCTGATCTGCTGTTCGAGTTTACTATTTATTACTCTTCTATTATTTTTTTTTTATAATTCTATATCTATGTTAGACTCAGATACCGAATTTGCACAATTGCCGAAGTAAATGAACATTTCCCGGCTAGAGCATAAAAAATTGCTCAAATGTCAAAGTTATTACTTCGGCAACGGATTATACTTTGTTAATCAATTCGCCACCTGTACAAAATTATGACTAGTATGGTTACTTTAGGAAATAAGTACGACATTGCAAAACAAAAAGAATCATGAGTCTGTATTCCCAGCAAGTATTTAATACAAGAAAATTATGCAAAAGAAAACAAATTGTGAGACATACCGGTACTAAAAAAAAATAATAATAATGAATTATTTATTGCAACAGCGGAACTATTGTGACATTTACTGTTACACTTGACATTATATAATATTACATGTGCAATGTTTATTTGAGCATCTTTTCTTACAACCACATTTCACAAAGCCCTGCTTTGATTTGGTCTCTTTTGCCGCAAGTAGTCTCATCGAAGAAGATATTGAAGGAATATCGTTTACTGATAAAAAGTCGCTTTCAGATAACTAAAAAACCATTAAGGGCTAAAACACAAAATACATCAAAGCCTACCTATCTCTGGCATACAACTTTTCCAGTAAACCATTTGATGTACACTAGTTTATAAAAGTCGTCATTTTCATAAATTACTATTGGCAATATACACTGATCAACAAAATTAGGGGAACACATTTTTGAACTCCTGTATCTTTTAAATAAAATGATTGACACAGGATATTTTTCCCTATTTTATGTTTTAGATTATTACTGATAAAGTACAAAAAAAATAACGATGATTCAGCTTCTCATTTTCTTTACAGACGCCTAAATGTAAAAAATGTTTCAAAACAGATTGGTTTTTGGGGACAAAACAAACATCCATTAGTTTTCAAAGTAACTGTTTATCGTAATAAACGGCAGTTTTGACAGTTTCACTACTTGTGTATGCGAGTGAGTCCAAAATGCGTTCATTAAATGATGTTGAAGTCGCGCAAGTTCTTGCTTTGGTTGAAGATGGTTGATCTATGCGATATGTAGCAAACCAGCTCCAAACGAGTCCATCTGTTATATACCGAGGGTGGCATAGGTACCAAAAACCGGGTAGATATTCCAAGAAAAATGGACAGGGCCGTAAAATAAAAATTTCCCACCGGGGTGATAGGTATACTGTCAATTCTTGTCTACGCGGTCGAACTTCCACTGCTCGTGACCTACAAAATTTACTCCGAAATGCCACCGGTGTGATCATTTCTGATCAGACGGTTAGAAGAAGACTTAAAGAAGCTAATCTGACTTCTCGGAGTCCTGTTCGACTTCCTCGCTTGAATAGGGATCATAAACTGATTCGTCAAAACTTTGCCCGCGAACATATTCAATGGCAACTCCGATACTGGAGGTGTGTGTTTTTCACGGACGAGTCGCGCTTTACTCTAACGTCGTGTAAGAGTGTACAGACGCCCTGGAGACCGAAACGCTGCCCAGTATATACAGGAAGTGGACCGACTTGGAGGTGGATCGGTCATGGTTTGGGGGGCATCAGTATAGGCGGTCGCACTGATTTGGTTGTTGTTCCGCAGATTTATGTTGGCACAATTCTTCAAGGGCATGTTGTACCATTTACGAATAATTTTGGTGATGGATTCATCCTGCAATAGGATAATTACAGGATTCATACCTCAAATTTAACAAGCGATTTACTCCGAGAACAACAAATCCGAATGATGGAGTGGCCAGCCATGAGTCCAGACTTAAATTCCATCGAGCACGTTTGGGATTTATTCGACAGGCGTATTAGGAAGCGTCCTGCAGCACCTCGAATTCTTCAGGAGTTAGCTGACGTCCTTCTGGAAGAATGGAGATATTTGCCACAAGATATGTTAAGACAATTTATTTGCAGTATGCCTCGATGATGCCAGGCTATAATTGATGCTAATGAAGGGCACACGCGCTATTGAAACTCGACTGAACAAAATTGCAGTTACATTTTAAGTGAAATCACATTTTGATTTTCATAGTCTTCTCAAATTGTTTCGTGTAACTTAAGAAAATCTTTAAAGTAGAGAAGTTTTCTTGTTCTCATCTTGTTAAGTAATGTTGAAAGAACAATATATCGAAGTTGATATTGGCGTTTGTCTTTTATTTTAAAAATGCTGCACGAATAAAAAAGTGTTCCCCTAATTTTGTTGATCAGTGTATTTCTAGGCGCTGCATCCCCTATCAACGTCAGGTACCTACATTTTGACCCACAGTAACTAAAGGAAATTACTTTGTACTCCTAACATTTCTTCTGTTTATCTTTTTAAGCCCTTTGCACTTTCGGTTCCATTTTTCGTAATCAGTGTCTTCAACTTGCTGTTAAATAAATGTTACAAGTGTGCTATCTACGATTACCGTAATACAAAATTATCGCCTATAAAAAAATACCTGATAATAACCTCATTTTCAAAAATTTCATCCAATTCAGTGTCTTCGTACAGTTCTGTTTCACATTCTTTCATATTGTGAACTTGGTTTGAAGTTTGTACTGAAGCTTCTGGATTCTCGGTCAATAAATATTCGACTTCCTCCGCCTCTTCTAAATTTTCTACCTCATCAATGGTAGATTGCAGTCCCTTAAACCATTTATCATCTGTACCCCAAAGGGTGCCTCGTGGGGAGTTCTCTGAATACCTTTATGGTAAGATCTGTTCTTTTTTAGGTATACCAATCTTAATACCTAAGACCATTTTGTTGTATTATTTTCGTTCATGCAGGTAATTAAAATATCATGAACATCCTGGTTGGCCGTCTCCACAGATCCTTGGCTCTGAGAATGACGTGATTTACCGTGAACGGTTTTGGCATTAAACATTTCTGCAAGAGTGGTGATAATGCCATTTACAAATTCTCTGCCATTATCGCTGTGGATAATACAGGGGGTACGAAGAATACAGAAAATATCCATTAAATCGTACGCCACTTCTTCAGCTCTTTTGGATTTCAGCGGTCTGAAGAAGACAAATTTGGTTAAATAGTTCTGATAGTTGAGAATGAATTTAAAATCTCCATCTTTCTCTGTCTGCATGTCAATGAGATCAATTTGTCTCCTTTCATGGAAAGTTTCAGTTAATAAAGGCTTCACAACAAGTCCCTTTCTTTCTAGTTTCTTTTTTAATTGGCATTGCAAACACAGTTTTAGATAATAAGTACTGCTAATATTACAATATTTTTTTCTGTAACTTTTTTCTATACCCAATGTTCTTTTATGTCCAGTGTCTTGATGTGTTTTTTTCTAAAATATCGTACTGATTGTCCATTTGACATAGGGATTTAGCACGGGAAAACAGAAATTATTTTATTTTATCTGCCTGAGTAAATTCATATGTTTCGTAACCGTAGGGTTGCGGGATCAAACCTAGGCCATCACATTTTTTTTTACTTTTGACACTTTTTTCAGACTTAATTCTTTCTTTAAAACGTTGGAATATTCTATCAGCCTTGTTTTGCTTGTTTTAGTTTTTTTTTTTTTTTAATTTTTTTATCTAAGTTGCATTTTAATATTCAAATAATTTTAGATCAGCTTACGAGAACAAATTCATCATTTATTATTCTTATTTATCAGGTTTTCGTTTTGCCTAGTAATTCTAATGATAGAAAGCCTGTTTAGAAAATAGAATTTTAGGTATTCGTCAGTACTTTCAAAGTAGTAGTTATCGTCAAATTCATCCAACATTGATGGAAATGTTTCAAGATATTCAAGTTCCTGATGTGTGTAGTCTAAAGTAGCTTAAGAGTAGCGCTATGAAAAGGCTGAGAATATAGATTAATATTTAAGAAATGATTTTAAATCTAAAGGAATATTAAAAATATGTGATCCTACAGTTGAGAAACACGAACAAATAATTTGGACCACGTGAACCGTTGTATGTTTTTCTGTATCTGCTACATCTGACTTGCTTTAAGGTTCAAACAGAATGCAACGCCGTTACGCCTCGTTATCTGTCAAATGAATATTAAATACTAAGGTTCAAATGTCCTTGCATAGAATGAACCACGTCAAGCGCCGTTGTATGCGAAAAGTTGGTCAACTTCCATCTTTGACGGCGACAAACGTCAAAATACGTAACCAAATATGTCCCACCATCGCATTTTCATCTGGTAATTTCTTGTATATGTGAATAATACAACATACAATACATCGGGTGTAACAGATACATACGTAATACTATAAATAGTTGAAATTTATCTATTTGTGGCACAAGTTATTTTTATTTTTCGGTTAGATTGATGTTGTTCCACGCCGCTTTATCTGTGCATGTCTTTTGAAGTGACAATTGGCGGCGTTGCATTCTGTTTGACCCTTTATATTTACAACGTCGTAAAACGTATTGTATTTGTCGGTTAAAACTTAACCATTCTCAAATCTAGAATAAAAGAATTTACGCTTAACTAGGAGAAAACATTAAATAAATTACAACAAACCTTTAAGCAAAGAAGTTACTTAGCACATGGCCATTTTAAAACGAAATGACAGTCGAACACTGCAAGAACTTAACCTACGGCGAACAAAATTCCTAACTAATACCAACTTAAAGGTAACAATTATAAAAGCTGATGTCGCGTAAATTTGAAACCAACTTATGGGTAACAACGAATGAAAATACAAAATTAAAGCAAGAAACCAAAAGCTGAAAGCAAGTTAAAAACAAGAATTTGAAAGCTGAAGGCAAATTAAATACCACTTAAGGGTAAAAATCAGTTTTAAAGCAGATGGCAACAAACAATTGAAGTTCGAACTAAACAAGTTACGTTTTACATTTTTTTTCTTTATTACACAGGAAAATTTCTAACGATTCAGCGATATGTCATCCATTAACATTTAGACTTTGTAACAATACGTTTTAGACTGTCGTATTACTGTCACAATTGATGGACGAAAAATAATAGGAGTTAGTACGTTGCTATGTTGTAAAGTAACCCATTACCTGTACGATTTTGGGGATATTAGTATGATACGTTACTGTATGAAATGCGAAAAAAGATATGTTACTTTCTTCTAAGATCAAATTTGTCTAAAGATGTACCATAATCGACTCAGAAATAGAAGCTCGGTTTCAATATACAGGTGTCCTGGGAGGAAAAGTTAGTACTTCGTGGGGGTGTAGAGTGAGTTATTATAAGTCTAAAAGTTTATATAAACAGGTGGTCTTTTATTAATAGATTCTTACCACTAGGACGTTCCGGAATAATTTAAATTTGGCGCTTCATGTTGATTTTATTTTTCACCGTAATGTAGAGCTGTTTGTGACAAATTTAATGTTAATACTTAAAATAAAACTTATTTAGCATCTTAATTTTTTTAATTTCAAATAACTCTATCTCAGAAGCCATTAATAAAAGACTACCTGTTTATATAAACTTTTTGACTTATGGTAACCCACTCTAGAACCCTACGAAGTATTGACCTTTCCTCCAGGGACACCCGGTATGTCATTAAAAAAAGAAATAGAAGTATAATATGTGAACTTAATGCACACTTGAAATCTTTTTAAGTTTTCGCGGACGTCATTAATTTGTTCACAGATCTCCGACGTATTTTAAACGCTTTTGTATTGGTAAGTTAAGGTGAGCAATAAGGATTACTACAAATGGCTAAGATATTCTGGACAGGTTCGTTCGTAGTAATGCAAACGAGACGTGCACTCAACTTAAACGATTTCAAATGTGATCTAGAATTCAATTTTAATTGGCAGATGGGATGTCTTTAGAAAAAGGAAAGAATGCGTACATTAAAAGAATTTGAATTACAGAGAAATTAGAGAAAGATAAAAGAAATTAAGAGTGAAAAAGTGAAGCTTACAGAAATAAGAAGAGAAGGATGACGATATAGAAAAGCGATTTTAATAATTAGAAATAGTAGAAAACACCACATTTGACTTTCGATGCAGTTTTACATAAATTACATTTGTTTAAAATAACTGCAGTATTATAATTATATTTTATGTTTTTTGTTACATAGGAAATAGTATTGCACGTATCTGCATCAAAAATCAAGTTCCTTGAAGCCGCTGAAGAACTGGAAATCGTAAAGATGGACAAGAACGGACAAATGCGCGAATTTACCGTCAGCCAGCTCGAGGATTTCCTTGAGGAAGGCATGAGCGTCGAGGACTTCCTCTCTCTCGCTGAAAAGCAAACAATAGTCACACATGAACTGGAGAATTTAAGAGCACTAGCGGAAGACGACCACATCCCCGGTTTCCCCGGTTATACCTTGTATGAAGGCCAGTCAATTCTTCAAGTCTGTCTGACATGCAAGATAATCAACAAAGTTTACCCTCTTCATGATTCCGAAGCGCTTAAAAAATTGGGAAGGAAGTGGTACTTATCAGTTTTTAGAAAGCAACCATTTGGTGAGTGAATTTCTCAAAGTAATTTATTTATTTATCGATTGTTTCGCGTCGCTAAAAATAGGGAGCTCAAATTTGAGGTATCATAAATTTTTATTCCTGTGTGTCGCGCCGAATTACGACCCTAGTTGAGCGGAAAATCCCTTCAATCTTGTGTTAAACCATCCGCAAACAAAGCGATCGTCAGCTCGTTGCGGGGCTGATTGCGCTGTGCCCAAAGTAATATACATTTTCATTAGCATTATCTAGCGGAAGGGTTCTCCGAACTGGGGTTGTCCTGGTGTACCCGAACTCGTAATTGCCCTGCTAAGATCTGACATTAGCGCTCTCGACACGAACCTCGTACTCCCTCCGTGACGGAACTTCCCCCGTCTTTCTTAGTCGTTACTTCCGCCTAGTCGATGTGCAAATGTTAGCAGAGACATCATGATCGACCATCAAGTGTTCGCAGCCATATTTACCAAGATAAACATCATACTTATAAAATAAGTATTGCACCCAGTGTACGCAAATGAAACTGAATCACCAAAAACATGTTTCCACTAGAACTAGACTATACACGAATACCAATTTCAAATGTTTGACAGACTTTAAGAACTTATTGAAAATACATTAATTACATCTTGGCTCCTTGCTCTTTCGCAATCCATTTTTATGCAGATGTGTTTTGTTCAGGAATATTTCTATTATAATCAAAATAATATTAATTTATACAATTGCTTAGTGGTCACCTAACATTCTTAAGTGTTAATATCGCAGAAAGAAGAAAACAGTATCTTAAAATACAAGTGCATAAGAAAGCCTTTAAAGCACTCGCGACGGCGCAAGTGCTTTAAAGGCTCTTATGCACATGTATTATACGATATTTTTTATTATACCTGCGCTAAAATGTGTAAAATTAGAAAGACATTAAAATTTAAATTCATTTTGTTAAGTTGCCTGTGGATCACATTTCTAATCGTTAACATGGAGATTGTATATGTTGTTCCTAGGCATCTTTAAAACACGGCGGCGGCACAGGCGGCGGCGTACTTTAATCGCCCTTTTTCGCACGCTTTTTAGTTTTAGCTTCCAACCACGCTTTGTGACGGTTTCGAAACTGTCATAATCAGTTGCCCACCGAAATAATGATCGATTTGGACAACTTTGTCAACTGTAAAACTTTGATGAGTGCATGCTTGTGACGGTTTCGAAACCGTCACAAAGCGTGCTTGGAACAGACCTTTTAAAAACAGAGATTTTGATGCAGGCATAATAAAAAATAAACTTAAGATCAAATGCTAGAAACTCAAAACTGACAACGTCATTTGTTGTAAAATTCTTTTCAATTAAAAAGTCACTTAAACCACCCTGTTATTTAAAATTCCGAAATTCATAGCGCGCACAGCACCATCTATTACATCTTCTAATGTAATTATATTTGTGGATTTAGTACTTTTTTTTGTACGTTGACTTGATTTTTGTTCAAACTTCCTAACTTATTTTGTTTCAAAATTAACAGGGAGGTGAAACAATCTTAGACTAGCACAAGTTTTTTGTCATTAACAAAAAAATTAATAACTGATAACGTCATTAGATCTAGAATTAAAATTCCTTTAAAATGATACGCCCGCCAGTTCTCTGGATGTTTGAGAACGTATCCCAAACGGTCATAAAAACTGTTAATTGCCTTAAATTGGACTCTGCTCCATACCACTCATACCAGTTGTAGATTTGTATCCTTTCAGTCGTTGAATATACAGTGCAATTATTTTAAAATGCAACATATTCCTATGTACAATAGTTAAGTTGTTAATGCGGGGATTTTCGGTCATCAATTGAAGTAAAAGCAAACGTGCAAATTCTTTGTTCACTCTTTTATTACATCAATATTTTGGGACTATTTTTTCCCTTCTTCAAGATCTACAAGAGTTTGTATGTTGAAAAACAATTTTCAGATGTTAATTAATGTTAAACTTACGTCGATAGCGAGGTTGGGGAAATTCGGATGTTGCTTATTGCACATTACACCACTCATGGCAAAAATTAATTATGAAAACGTTAATAAAATGTAAGTTACACTTTAAAATCAATTGTAAACGGACAACATGAGGCAGTTAAAATGGAGTCGGTTTTGTGACAAGCAACGTTTAGAAAACAAGACAAACCATGACAAAAAAATTTTGACCAATTTTAAACAAGGAACCAACTATATGTAAACAAAACAAGTCGCGAAAATTTTAACCGAAACAATTAGGGTGATCTAACCGATCGTGACGTAGGAACTATCCCTATTTCTAGTATTTTCATTAATTTGACGTGGTTTGTTATGTAAAGACAAAATGTAAGAGTAGATATTACTTAAATTCCTGATGTCGGATCTCAAATTCGTGGTCTTAGATTCCCGATTAATACGCAACATTTTCAAGAAAATCCTATCCCAGTAATTCCTTTCCATTCCCAAAATTCTGATATCGTTAAAATTCATATTGTGATCATTACTGATGCAGTGAGAAACAAGAGCAGATATGTTCTGATTTTTCCCATTTCTTACGTCATTCCTGTGTTGACTAACGCGATTTTTTAATTTTTGAGACGTTTGACCAACGTAAACTTCAGTGCAATTGCTGCAAGGAATCCTATAGATTACGTTGCTATTTTCTAATAAAGGCGTTTTATCTTTACATTTAGATTTACAGTTGGTTACATTTAGACATGAGGTTACCGACACAACAAGAGTTATTCAGTGCAATGAAAATATTTCTATTATGACTAACGTTCAAAATTCTTATTATTCTCTGGGATAAGCCCTGCACATAAAGAAGTGATCTATAAGTACGCGGGATATTATTAATAATATTACCAGTTTGGGTATTCCCAACTACAATGGGTGTTTTCAAATTAGGAGTGCTGAAAATTAATTTATTTGTTAATTGAGGTGGGTAAGAATTTTCTATCATCAGATTGTAAAGGATATGTAAGTTTTTGTTTACCAAACTAGGATGTGAAATTTTTTGAATTCTGTTTTTTAAGGCTAGTACAAGATTTGTTTTGAATTTCATGGGATGACGGGACAGGAAATTAATGTATCTACCTGAGTTTGTGGGTTTTCTGTACCAATCTAACATAATGGTGTTGCTATCAGGTAATCTGATTAATTTAGTGTCCAAAAACGGTACACTTGTTGGTTTTCCTCCTCTACACAGATAAAAATCTGGAGTTCCCTCGCGTCTGGTGTTTCCTCGCGTCCATCCGTTTTTGGTGTTAAACTAAACGGAGTTAGGACGTTTAACTTTAGAAAGTTTTAACGTGGTCTACAAAAGTAGCATTTTAATCCTTGCGGTAGTTATTTCTATATATGTATTATATATATATATAATTTTTTAACACCTATTTTTAGACGCATTTTAATCAGGAAAAGATTTTAATATCACTAAATGAGATGAGCTTTACAACTTTTCAAGTAAAACTCTATCCGTCTTTTTTAACACCGATTAGGAGGAGAACATTTTATCCCAAAAATTTTTATGTGTGTATAGTGAACTTAATACGTTCATCGTAGTTGTTGAAAATTTCGAGGATTTCGTTCGTTTTTCCTTCCGGGATAGCACAGATTATGTCGTCAACATATTTCTTTATGAACGGGAGATTGAAGGACAATTTAGGGATACAATCATCTAATAGTAACTCCATAACCAACAAGGCTATGATAGGACTTAATTTGGAGCTCATCGGACAACCTAACGTTTGCAAGTAAAATTCCGAGTTAAAGGTGAAATAGTTGCAATTAAAAATGAATTCAATAATTCTAAAAAAAAATTCTTTGGTGCAATTGCAGTGAAGGGCTACATTATTCCATTTTCTATTAATTCCTGATATTATTAAAGGAAGAGAAATATTACTAAAGAGTGATACAACATCAAGACTAATCCAAACATAACCATCAGGTAAGACATAATCATTCATGAATTGTGCGAAATGAAAGGAATCCCTGACATGGTACTCATTTTCATCAGCAATGGATTTAGTTAAAATTTCGGTAATGAAGTGAGATAAATTCTCAACAGATGAGTTAATGGACGAAACAATGGGCCTTAAGGGCCAATTTTCTTTATGGATTTTGGGTAACCCATACAGTTTGGGAGCTACAGCTGTGTATGTGGTGACCGTCATCGATCATTCCTACAGTTTTTATTTCTTTAATGATGTCATTGTTTTTCTTTTGAAATTTTGATGTAGGGTCACGGTTAATTTTACTGTAAGAGTTATCCTCCATGAGGAGGGAACCCAGTTTTTGGAGATATTGATTTTTAACTATGTCATGGTTTGTCTTGTTTTCTGAACGTTGCTTGTCGCAAAACCGACTCCATTTTAACTGCCTCGTGTTGTCCTTTTACAATTCATTTTAAAGTGTAACTTGCATTTTGTTAATGTTTTCATAATTAATTCTTGCCATGAGTGGTGTAATGTGCAACAAGCAACATCTGAAGTTCTGCAACCTCGCTATCGACGTAAGTTTAACATTAATTAACATCTGAAAATTGTTTTTCAACATACAAACTCTTGTAGATCCTGATGAAGGTAAAAAATAGTCCCGAAATATTGATGTAATAAAAGAGTGAACAAGGAATTTGCACGTTTGCTTTTACTTGAATGGATGACCGAAATCCCCGCATTAACAACTTAACTATTCTTCAACTAGTACCGTCGATACTTCTTGACGTATTCCCATGTATGTTTTTAATATAATCATATCATTATACATGTACTCAACCAACATAATGGTATATTAAAAAACAAGCTTCATAAGACACGATTTTAGCACACGCGTTTTCTAATGGACAAGTCCAGAACAGATGATTTCGAAATTTTGACCTGAATCTAACTCAAACCATCAAGTATGATGGATCATTGTAATCAGAGAAAAAGGCTTCATTCAATCGTATAAAAATCCAAGATAATGTCCATAAGAAAATAAAAAGTTGAATATCGTTTGTTCGTAATTTTTGATGGCATGACAAAGACAATAGCATATTTAAATTCTTCGTAAGAGTGTACCTTAACAATGTCTGACCTAAAAATGCCTAGCTTCATTGGTTTTTATAGAAAAAAATAAAAACGAAAATCGTGATTTTTACTTTTTTTCGAATATCTTGAAAACTTTAAAATATAGGTGAAATTTGTTTGAAGATTATTGATTGAGATAAAATACACAACTTTGTTCTAATTTAACCAACCAATACATTATGTATGTTCTAAAAAATTCTCACTGTATAATGATGTAGTTTATGAAGTGGCAGCTGCTATTTTACTATGCACAGCACAATTATATATTGTGCGCTATTTTTGCGTAAGTCTTGTTAGTCGTCGGGATTGCGATAGAGTTCTTGAGCTACTCTTCTGCTGGTGATGCTCAGGGGCCCCATTGCAATCCAGCCGACTTGCAACCAAAAAAATTTTGCAAGAAGATATAATTTAATATATTATGATTTTATTTTTCAGAGGAAATAAGACTGTACTTTGGCGAAGCTATCGCACTGTACTTCACGTTTTTAGGCTTCTACACTACAGCCCTCTTGGTTCCCGTTTTCCTGGGATTTATCCAGCTACTACTATCCACCGAAACCGTTCCATTCTTCTGCATATTCAATGTTGTCTGGGTGACGGTATTTCTGGAGGTAAAGGATTAATAATTAAAGAAATATAACATCTTAGTTCCAGTTTCATAATGAAATTTAAAGGAGACTTTAAAATTAAAGTCACATTCAGCTGTGTAAGCAAATGTGTTTTCATATTTGTTTTGACATTTGAAATTGACTTTAAATTGAAAGTCTCCTTTAAATTCTATTATGAAACTGGCCCTTAAAGAGAAAACAGAATAGTTTTAGAAGATCTGTCATAGTCTGAAATATTTTTGCTTGAATATTATTTAGAACTTTATTTTTTATTTCATATTTAAAAGCAATAACACGAACGATGAATCATTTTTATTTCACTTCATATTAAATGAATTCTTTGGAAACTTTTTCTTTCTTGCAAATATCATTATTATTAACCAAGTGTTTCTCTGTTCCATTTTACTTTGTCAATGTCTCTGAATACCAAAAAAAGGTGTTAGGAGAAGAAGTGTACTTAATTAATTTCGTTACCCGTAGCTCTATAATTTGTTAAAAAGACGGCAGAAGATCTACAACGTTTATAAAACTCAGTTAAAAAATACAATACATAGCCTATGCGAGTAAAATACGTAACAAGGTGAGATAGCCATCATTTCATATTGTAATTTAAATATTACTTCTACAATTGGAGAGAGAGAACATTAAATACATTCAAATAATATATTTAATTCAGTAATATTGCACAATTACAGAAGACATTTAGCAATAACTGTCTCCTTCCTTTCACCGATTGTAAGATAATCTCACCTCACTTCCGCTTTCGCACTAAAATTACACGCTCCTTTTGTTTGAAGTAAGGTGAGCAGAAGTAATTAGTTTGCTTCCCCCTTACCGGTTTGGAGGAATCGCAAACCCATTGTCGGTAACGAATAAATAAGTATTCGTTCGTCAGTTGGAAGGAGGAAACTATTCATAAATTACTCACACAAAATACTCGTGCTGAAAAGTTTGATCTTGAAGTAGTAAGTTGCTAAAAGTTACTTCATTTAGTTAATTGAAACCCGTATCACAGTTCTTCAAATTTTGTACTCATAGTGTATTATTTACACAGTTTTACAGTTTTGAATCACAAAATCTTTTAACCGGACACTAAATCGCGCACAATACACTTAACGTTTCACCGTCGTTCGACAGCTTCGTCAAGCGTGAAACGTTAAGTGTATTGTGCGCGATTTATCCCCGGTTGCACCAACTTTTTAAGCAGAGCTTAAATTTAAGTTATGTTTAGAATGTGACATTTACGTGTGGTCAGTATAATGTCAAATACATTCTGTTTGACATTTAAACTTCAACTCAAGTAACAATTAGAATGTGACTAACATTTTGTTAAATCTATAAATAAGCTCTGCTTAAAAAGTTGGTGCAACCGGGCATTAGTGTCCGGTTAAAAGATTTTGTGATACAAATTTCATCGGACAAGAACCAACTTTAAATACAAGTTTTGACTTTGAAATTTTTGACTTTACATTTTGACGTGAAGACTTCTTCATTCTTCTCCTCAATTATTCCATTAAGACGAATTTTAATTCACTTTTTTATGTGAGGTGAGCCAGTCAATTCGCTTAGTTTTAACCTTAGTTGTTTTTTACTTAAATGACATTTAATTACATAAGTTTAAAGTTATTGTTTCTGCAATAAATAGAGAGTGTTTGGGATATAAGGTAACAAACTTTTTCTTGTGTATGCAGAAATAGACGAATTAGAACTTTCCTTTCAGTAAATTTTTTCGTATGTTTTACCATTTTCCAGTAATAATTTTTTCAATTTTACGTTTGACGTTTAAAGAAAAAGTCTTTGACAGGTTTAATTTTAATTTTTGAAGCGAGCTAACTTTTTGGCATTAAAGTCAAAGTCACTACGATTAGAAAACAAAAGTTCTTAGCTGCTGCTACTACGTTTTGAAATTGTAATAGATCACAAACAGTGGCTCTTCAAATTGAAGAAAATGTTAAGACATACAAAAAAAAATACTGGAAGAAAAGTATTATTTCGTCTATAACTGCATACACAAAAAGTTTGTTATCTTAAATCTCAAACACTCTGTATATAAAACGAAGTGCCTCACAGTTGATTTTAAGAAGTAGAATTTTAAGCGGTTTTCGGTAACGACAGATATATCCTTTTCAGGCAAAGTAATTCGTATTAAATTTTGTTATATTAGGGTAATGCGTCTTTCCTGCATTACTGTAATGCGTCTTTCAAAGTTTGCAATGATCGTTATCTCACTCTGTAGAAGCGGAAATAGTGTAACTGATTTGCTTTTATAACAGTAGATAAAATCTTAATAGTTACTAAACAAAGAGCAGCATAGTATAAGGTCTGCTTTAAATTTAATTTGCAAATTTTAGTTTACATTCTCGCTGTATAAACGAACACTAAGCAAAAGAAACAGTCATGACTGCGAAATATTTAGCTGATTTAAAATAGAACATTATTTGCTTCATCCAAATAGTTCTAGCGATGGTGAAAAGCCATTAAGATCTTTTCAGGGCGTTTGTGATGGATAATTTCGAACTTTATAGGTATGGAAGAGGCGCTGCAACGAATTGGCTTTCAAATGGGGCACGATAGGGATGACAAGTCTGGACGAGCCAAGACCGAATTTCCGTGGCCAGATGGGAATCGACGCCGTGACCGGACGAATACAGCCACAGTATCCTCGCTGGAAAACGAATGCGAAAGTAAATCACTCGATCTTGTTCTCGTCTCGCCAGCTCAAAAGATTTCCGCTTTCAGATGTACTGCGTCTCAATACCGGTCGTATTCGTATGCATGCTGGGCGCCTTCTTGGTCATGTTGATCTCATTCTGGGTGGAGGATTACATCAAGCAGTCTGATTCTAGTTGGGCGGCCCATCTTATGCATCTCCCGAGTATGCTCTACGCCGGCCTCGTTTACATCATGAACGTTTATTATCGGAAATTGGCCACTTCCTTAACCGAATGGGGTAGGTGGAGTTTTCCTTTTTCCTCGCCTTTTTCACAGTTAACATTTACTTCTTGATTTAAGTAACACCTAATTCGTTACCTTTTATTACTACTATTTACTTCATCATTAACATTACAATCTAATTAATTAATTGTCTGTAAATATTAACAGGTTTTTCTTACTGATTCGCAGTAAGAAAAACCGCATATACATCCTGTATATGCGATTAAAAAAATGGTGAAGATTTAACATCTACGAGATGTTTTTAAAATTTCAATTTCTTGAATGTGTAAATAGAGTTGTGAAAGAGAATTCCCATGAGGTTATATTTTACAGTTTACTCAGGAGCTAATGAAATAGATAAAGAAATTAACTTTTTCTTTTCAAAAAATCTTGTTTTTTGACCTTCTTGATCAAATGAGTTTTGATTAAAGTAATCTCCTCTATATACAAATTATAAATTCCAAAAAATACCGAAAATTGTCCAAAAAGAACGTTATATAAAATGCTATCTTCTTAATGTCATTTTTCAGTAAATATTTGGTGTTCTGAAACACTAAAGCAGAAAAAAGACAAAAATTAGAATATTTGGTCTTATCCCATACAAGAATGGTTACAGTCTTGTCATCAAGTTGGTTAGATTGTTTCAAGTTATAAAGAAAAACTCCACCGTAAAATCAAAGTTTTGCTCGTTGGAATGTTTCTAAAACATTGGCAATTCAAATTAATTATTCCCGCCGTTGCGTCGGTAAAGCAGGAAGCAGGCGTTCTATGACCTACATAAGGTCTGTTCGTTTATATTGTAATGTAGTTTTCAGTCAAATTCGTTTCTCTCGCGCCGAAAAAACTTCGAATTTGACTGAAAACTTCATTTAAGAGCTTTTAGAGTAACTCCGAGCAATGCAAACGAACAGATCTCTAGATAAAGGTAGATAGAAGATTGGTAACTCAATAATAAGAATCCACCACAGGTGATCCTTAGGTAAAGCTCAGTAATAGGCGGGAATTATTTAAATTTGAATGTTGACTACACTCGTATCTACTATAACATTAAGGCGTCGGCGTCGTCATTCTACTTCAACACTACTCTATACTTTTCCAACCTTAAATTCTCATAAAAAGTTTGGATCACGACATCCTGTGATCACGACATCCTGATCTAACATTGTAGTAGGATAGACAAATTGAAGCCAGTTTGCTATATAATAAATCATCCCATGCAAGGCAGCCATGTGTGCTGTCAAGCATAATGAAAGTTTTTAAAGAATTTTGTTGCTATGTTTCTGCTGACAAAGGCTCAATTAGGCGCTGTACAGAGGCTGCTCGAGGAATCCTCTGCAATCAAAACCGACTTGCAACAAAATTCTTTAAAAACTTTCATTATGCTCGACAGCACGCATGGCCGCCTTGCATGGGATGACTTAATGGGTATTGGGTGGTATGCATAAAACGAAGTAGATGCTAATACTTTTCAAATTAGTATATTCTTCGAAGTATCTTCTGTTACATAAAGTACCTACTGCAGCTCTGAAGCATATACTATCAAAGCAAAGTTTATACTACAGCACGTAATGAATCTGAGGCTTTGAAGTAGATACTACACTAGGTGCTTCTACAGCGAAGTAAAAACTTCTATGTGCTCTTGTGCTCTAGTATCTACTAGATCGCATAGTAAATACTACGTTACTATAGTAGGTACTTCACTTTCGAAGTAGGTGCTTGAAGTATTAGCATGTACTTCATTTTATGCATACCACCTATTATGTTGCAAACAATTTGTCTATCTTACTGCAATGTTAGGTCAGAAAGTGATCACAGGATGTCGTGATCGTAATAGAAGGAGAAACCAAAGATGTTCTCTTAAATAAACTCTTGTGTAATATATTTTTAATAGGTCAAGTTACATGTATACAGGCGTAGCATTCAAAACTAACTAGTAATCTACAATTAAGAAAAGATATGCCAATGTGAAAACAACCAATCTTATCCCATTTTTGACCGAATTTTTTTTTAATTTTTCTTTACTAAGTGTAAACATTTAGTAAAAACAGGTAATTAATGCATAATACATCAATATTTATAATATTTTTCTTTGTTTTTGACTAAATATGGTATGCATCTTTAGGCCTGGAGTTCCATTATCGGAACAAGCAACTTTTATGCAAAATAAAAATAATACAAAACTTATTAGAATATTGCATTTAGTAATAATATACTTTGATGCATTTACTAACAGAACGGAACCATACACTTTACAATATACGAAATCTGTTAGTAGATATTTGCTTGTCTTATGCAAAACATTTTTATCACATCTGACGGTATAGAATAAGACAACAAAAGTCATAAACGAAATTTGCAAACTCAACATTTTTGCGTCAAACGAAACCGACAAGTGTGCCAACAAGTCATACGAGACAGGCGACGGCTATAATTGACAAATTGTTTTAAAACTGAAAATATACGTCATGTTCCAGTTTTAGAACACTGGGGAAAATTTTTCTATCTACCTTTATCTATTTCATATTAATATACAGGGTGACATTGAAAAAACTACAATGCATACTACCACGCGATAGAGGATAATAAAATAATAAAAAAAAGTCTTATACACTAATGTCCCATTACCTTTTGTTTTCAAGATACAGGATGTTAAAATTTGAATATTTTTTTTTAGAAAATGTATTTCTCTTCAATATCTCACAACAAAAAAATCGCTACTTGGTCGACATGAGCTTTAAAAACTATTTGAACACCTTTTTTTAGAGCGAAGTACCATTGTTTTTCTTTGTTATGTTATGTTGTTGATTTTAAAGTTCATGTCGACCAAGTAGCAATTTTTTTGTTATGATATATTGAAGAGAAATACATTTAAAAAAAAAATTACAAATTTTGCAAACCTGTATGTGCTATGCATTGTAGTTTCTTTAATGTCACCCAGTATATTAATATGAAATGTAGAAAAGGTAGATAGAAAATGGTGGAATATGGGAATAACGTAGTGCACACCCGCTCAGGATGCGAAGGTTAGATGTAATTCGCGTAATTTAAATCAGGCGACTGAAGTGCTGTTGTCATTTAAGTTATCATACCGTGATGACATAATAAGTGGGACAGCAATTATGCGATTTTTGGTTTTCGCTTGTATTTTCGTTGTCTTTTTGAAATCTTGAATTAGTGTTTACTAAATCAATTAAAATACGTTTAAAAACTATTGACAGTAAAATTATGCGCTCAAATTCTCGATAAAAATGTGATGCCAAGCAGGAAAGTTTAAGTTTATCAGATTCCCCTTTTTGGAAGATTCTGCGTTGACATTGCCAATTATGGTATGGCTATTTGTTAAAATACTGTAAAATATTGTCCGTCTCAAAATTAAAAAAACACCACCTGTTGAATTGTGTTGCCAAAAATCAAAATTCCCAGATATATTTTGGTTGGTACTTCACATTGGCCGCGTTCAGGTAACTGCAGCGCTACAGTGCTTTAATAAAGCGTAAACCTGAACGAGGTGCATGTGACGTCATTGTTTGCAGCGCTTTCTTTAAGCGGCCGCCATTTATCAAGCGGGATATTTATATGCTACATCGCAGTGCTGCATTACAGCGTAAGGAATTCATAACCTCTACAACTGAATCAAGTTCAGGTAATTTAAAGCGCTACTACTTTACGCTGTGCTGCAATGCTGAAACTAATTTTTTACCTGAACGCGACCATTGTCGCTGTAATTTATGCGTGCCAGTAATTTGGCGTCAAAATTTAAAATGTCATATTAACACTTAACTTGCACTAAGCTTTATAATGCCGCAAAAACACATAAATCTTTCAAATTGCACAGTAAACATTTTTTCCCCTAAATTTTTCACTAGCAAGCAATGCGCCAACGTTGCCAGTTATATCTATGAGGTAGGTAAATTGCGAGGTTGTTGGTTTTTTGATTTTGAGATAGAAAATACATGTTTTAAAAGTTTATACAAAAGAAATTCCAATTGAAATAAAATTTAAAGTGACGAAAACTTTATTTTCCAAGTTTTTTTTTTTTTCACAAGTTTCTGACAAGGTATATCAAATTCATTTTTCAATATAATTTTATCACTAATACACATTAATGTGTAGTTATTTTTAAACAATTATAAGTAAATGTAACTTATTAATTTATGATGATCAATTTCCTTTCTTTTTGAGATGGGTAATTAATAAAACTGTGCCAGTTGCCTTTTGTACAATGTCCTTAAAAATGCATTTTTTAAAATTTATTCAAAGAAAAATATCTCAATCTAAAAGAAAGAAAATTTAAAGTGACACAAGAACTATTTCAAAAACTACAAATCGTAGAAGATTTTTCAGAACGGATTTTGTTCAGCACCGAAATACGCAACTTTGCCCTAATTTAACCGACTTCGTATCTCTTACCGTTTCCGAGATCCCAATGGTGAGCCTCGAATTTTTAACAGCCTGTATTTACACAATCATAACATCCTCTCAAATGACAAAATACAAAAAAAAATGCTTCATAAAATCTAAATTATAGGTAAACTCGGAAAAAGGGGGCGAAAACACTATTTAGTTAATTAATCTAATGCATGTTCTACCTATAAATAACAAACAACAAACAGCTGTGAACTTCCTGAAGGCTGTTGACATACACTGACGGATACTTTAGCGACTGTTGTCAAAGCCATTTAATTTTCTGAGTAGGTATTATTAGTTTTAAAATTAAATTAAATTAAATTGTCCGACTAGACAATATAAATTGTAATTAGGCTTTATTAACGCAACTATTCTTATAAACGGAAATACTCTTTCTCGTACAGTTTTTTTTTTGTTTCTTGGGCTACAAGGGCTTCCGCTGCCTTTGCAGCCTTCAGCAGTAGTTTTTCTGAGAGATTAAACTCATCTTTTCCATTTTAATTAACTAACTGAGAGAAATTCAGTGAAAAGTCACATTGACGTTGTTCGTCAATTGACAAATCAAATATGTTGCTTAAATACGGCATTTCTAAAAAAATCTGATTATTTTCTAGTGATTTGATAGTTTTAATCAAATTGTTATAAATCTAACGAAATACAAAACTAGTCGGACATTAAACGTTGAAGGCACCATGGGTGTTAACATTATACGCTCTCGGTCGGCGTATTTATGTCGTAGCCGTTTGCCGTAAATTAGCACTTCGTGTAAAGTCTAGACACTTCACGAAATGCAGACAGATAGCGTAATGCCCACCTTTAAACGATTTTTTACAGCAACTGTCTAAAATATTTAGCCTCTTCATGAACTGCTACCAGCCATTAGGTTTATGCTGTAACGCCGAACAATTACGCTACCGGTCTAATAATTTTAGACGCTTCATGAAGTGACTAAAGCTATTTACGCCACTGCTGAAAAAGCTGCAGATTGGCATTGTACTGGAGAAAATAGTACTCCTATTTATTCATATTATACCGAGAGATAATTAAACTGAACACTGAATAAGACATGTTAATGAAGAATAAAAATGTAAATTGATTATGTATTTATTTATTTATTAACACATGGAAAACTTGTATTGCACAAATTATTACGTACTGGGCGTTTCCGAAGGAAGTGCAGAAACTTAAGAATATCATTGGTCAAAATACATTTTGAACATTACAATTAATATTTTGTTAAATGTTTAGGAGGCGACTCCATATTTTTTCATTAAAATCAAAGTGTACTTACTATTTATTTTTAGCAATCTTAATTTCCTCCACAATGTTTGCCATGTTTCTTTTACATGAGACTTTTTATTCGGTTTTTGCAAGTAATATCGATCAAGTTTCTCATAAAAATCAGTTTTCTGCGTATAACCATGTTCTTGATCAATTCCAGACATTTTGTTAAATATCTTTCACAAAATAAGTAATGGAAAATAATAAAAGAAGATTAAATTGGCAAATAAATTTACTTTATCTACGACCACTACTGTAAATGACGAATTACGTACAACACATAAATTAAGTAAGCGGGTGTTTACAAACGTCGTGCGTAAAGTAAGAAAAACACACAGCGAGGGCATTTCCACCGATTTGCACCTACTTTACGCACGCTTGTAGTTAGATCTACGTAGCCGCATCACATTAGATCGACAGTCGTCGAAATTGCCATTGCTGATTATTTTAAACTTGAATAATAAGGTAATTTTTGTGGTCGTAGATAAAGTATAGTACAAAACTCGAGTTGTGGAATTATTTTGCATTCGCCGCTGCGGCTCATGCGCGACTCTTGCACCGTGCGTAATATGCTATTTACAACTCTCGTTATGTAATATACTATTACACACTACCAACGAGGAAAAGCAGAGAGAGCCAGGAGAAATACGTTTCTACAAGTTCGTGCACGATCCACTCACTTTTCAATTACGCTATCCGCATATACAACTGTAGTCACTTCATGAAGCACCTAAAATTATTAGACCGATAGCGTAATTGTTCGGCGTTACAGCATAAACCTAATGGCTGGTAGCAGTTCATCAAGAGGCTAAATATTTTAGACAGTTGCTGTAAAGTCGTTTAAAGGTGGGCATTACGCTATCTGTCTGCATTTCGTGAAGTGTCTAGACTTTACACGAAGTGCTAATTTACGGCAAGCGGCTACGACATTTACACTCCTCGGGGCGAAGGCCCACAGGTTGTATATTCCCGACCTCGGGCGTTATAAACCTTATAACGCCCTTGGTACCTTAATAAATATAAAATGGCAAACTGTTTAATGGATCTTACTGTACATATTATCTATTCACCCTTTTTCCTCATCCCAGTAGGCGAGTTAGGGTGACATTTTTGTTGGTATTACCATGAAACATAGACGTCAGATGAGACGGTTATGTTTATTTTTAATAATTTGAGTCCACTGACGGAGACGTTGTTGTTTGCCAGGTACAGAAATTTTCAAATTGTCGAGTCCGTCTTTCAAAATTTGCCAAATTGTCCATTCCGAAACCTACAATATAAATTAGAAATTTTCATGTCAGATTCTGGCATCTATCAAAATTCAGGCCAGCAACTTAACGAAACGAGAACACGGCCTGCTGAGACGAGGATAAAGAGTGAATAGATATTATACAGGGTTAGTTAAAAGTATGGAAACGGCCATTTATTGCCGTTAATATTCATTTTAAGAAATATGTGCTTTATGAAAGTTTTTTAGGAAATTTTTATCTACAATTGAGGATACTTGAATTTTTTTCTTCTTCAATTGTTTTTGAGTTACGCCTATCTGCGTAATTTTTTTAAATGGAAACATGTTAATTTTACTCTACCATTCGGAAGAGTTTTTTTTTCTTTACAATAGTATTCTTGTTTTTTTTTTAGAATTGAGGATTTTCTGAAAAAAAAAAACATTTGTCACTTTTTTGTGAAATTGGAAACATTGGTTCAAATATTTATTTTTAGTTGTTTCATAATGGAATTTAAAGGAGGCTATAAATCTAAGGTCACTTTCAGATGTCAAAACAAATATGAAAACATATTTGTTTACACATCAGAATGTGACTTTAATTTTAAAGGTTCCTTTAAGTTCCATTATGAAGCTGAAGTTAGGTAGATCTAAGGCAAAAGTGAAGTCACAGTATTATCATTAAAAAAAAAACTAATAAATAACTAAGTAAATTAAATTAAGTATTCAAATTGTCCTCCATTTGTAATTTGACAATGACTCAATCGATTTACAAAACCCCGAAGAGAATTTTCTAAAAATTCACGGGGAATTTCTTGTATCGTTCTGGTAATTAGAATTTTTAAATTTTCGATGTCATCGGGCTCATCTTTATAAACTTTGGTTTTTACATATCCCCAGAGGAAAAAATCTAAAGGGCTTAAATCAGGGGAACGGGCTGGCCACTCAATTTCACTTTGTCTCCCAATCCATCTATTTGGAAAAAACGTTATCAAGATACTGACGAATATTTAAACCATAAACTGGTGGGGCGCCATGTTGCTGAAAGCAGATACTGTTATTGGGAAGGTTTTCGTTGTTTTCATGTGGATAAAGCGTAGCACAAGCAGGTATAATTTCATTTTGCAATAACTGCAAATACAGAGCCGAATTTAAATTGCTATCGATGAAAAAGGGACCTATAATATGACCCCCTAGCATGGCAACCCAAACACTAACTTTTTGGGGATACTGCGTATGGTGCTCTAAAAACCAAAACGAATTGACAGATGACAAATATCTGCAGTTATGTCTGTTTACTTCACCGGTATGTCTATAATTAGCTTCATCATAGAATATAATTTTATTTACATAATTTTCTTTATTATTGCAAATATTTAACATTTATTCACAAATTTGTTGTCTCCTATCATAATCTTCTTCCGTCAATTCCTGTACAAGTTGTACCTTATAAGGTTTATACTTTTCACTTTTAACATTTTAATGACTGATGACTGTGAAATATTGAGATTGACCGCTAATTGTTGGTTGATAAATGGGGATCTTCAGATACAGCCAATAAAACATCCAGTTTTTTATCATCGCTGGTCGAAGTTCTCAGCCCACCACTCTTTGGCAAATTTTTTAACGCTGCCGGTTTGTTCAAAACGTTTCAAAGTTTTACTAACAACGGATTTAGAAATTGAATTTCTATCAGGATGCGTATTATTAAATAAATTACAAAAGTCTTGTAAACTTCTACGTCTATCTCCATAACCCAGCATCATAAGTATTTCAATTCTTTTATGTTCATTTAAATTCGCCATTGTTAATATTAACAGCAGTAATTACACACAATTGAATTTGACGTAAACAATAACCACTGATAAAGTTACTCGCTCGAGTTTGTTTATCGTTTACTTACAATTAGATGTACCTGACTTGGCGCTAATAAGCATGCACGACGGGAAATGAATAAAATGTGAGTAAATAAAAATCAGATTAGAGTAGGCGGTGCCAAGAAAATGTATGTCTTAGATTAACTGAATTAATTAATGTAATACATTCATGAACCGTCAAATTTATTGACTTTTTATTTAATCACAAACATGCATTTTCTTTGCACCGCTTGCTCTAATCTGATTTTTATTTGCTCAGCGTTTACTTGAACCATTGTTTTTTTTTTAGAAACCTCTCAATTCTAGAAAAAAAAACAAGATTACTATTGTAAAGAGAAAAAAATGCTCTACCGAACGGTAGAGTAAAACTGACATGTTTCCATTTAAAAAAATTACGCATATAGGCGTAACTCAAAAACAATTGAAGAAGAAAAAAATTCAAGTATTCTCAATTGTACATAAAAATTTCTTAAGAAACTTTCATAAAGCACATTTTTCTTAAAATGAATATTAACGGCACTAAATGGCCGTTTCCATACTTTTAACTAACCCTGTATACCAATTTTCTATACGGATTTCAGGTTATTAAGGAGTTTACAAAACCTAACGTTTCGGGAATAGTGTCTTTAAATTTCTCGTGCAACATGAATGCACTACATGTCCAAATAAATGCAGATCAATACGATCGTCATATAATAAAAAAAAAGATCTTGAATATTACTTTTCTTCTTTTATGCAGGGGAATTTTCATGGGTATCGTGATTTTATCATAATTTCAGGCTAATGTGCTAATGTCATATTGACAAATATTTCACATAGAACATTCATTATGATTCGTGTAGAGCACCCTCCAGCAAAGTCATTTTGGACTTGCAAATGTTTCACTGGCAAAGTATTTTGGGTCGTAACCATATTAGTGGTGTGCATGATTGTGACAATTGTAATCATTCTCGCATTTACCATCAAACAGGGGTGAGAGACTTAACCTAACGACAAAATTTGATACTTTGTTCAATAAGAGGAAGCAAAAAACGGGTAATTATTATAAATATTCCAGACTTTTTCCTGAACTTTGAGATGCTCTTCGCGAACCAACAGTAATTTGATCTTTACGTCTCGAAGTTGAGAATCCTTGCTAAAATCCTGCTGTACGTTTTGCGTTTGTTTCAGAGAATCACCGAACTCAATCTCAATACGATAGACATCGAGTCACGAAACTCGTCCTTTTTGAATTCGTGAACAACTTCATGTCTCTGTTCTACATCGCGTTCGTGATACAGGACATGGATATGCTAAGAAACCAGCTCGCTACGATGTTGATTATCTCGCAAGCCATCAACAATCTTCAAGAAGCCGTCTTGCCTTTCGTATTGAAATTCTACATTACTAAGGTATGTATCACATTCTTATCGGTTTTCTTATCTGTTTTAACATTTTCTTATAAAAATATATCCGTTTACCTACTAATTCGAATTTCTATACATTGATTCGGCGTACATTTAATAAGTTTTTAACAAACTGAAACATAGAGATTTTAAAAGGTCTAATCAATTTTTATCCAAGATTATCTCCGTAGTAACTGAATGAATTAAACTGCACGCTGGTGCTGTTTGATAAAAATGAATAGCAGGCTTAAGTAATAAACTCTGGGCACGTGCAACTGTAATTTTTTTTTTTTTTCAATTTATGGAAAGAAAGGAACGAACTGACATTAGACATTAACTTTGGTTGCGGTTGTACGCTAACGCTAACATAATTAATTAATTAATTTATTAAAGTTCTCTGAAAATTAAAAATAAAGTTCAATATTAAAAAATTCCATTATGATTATTGAGTATAAATTTATTAGACTAGGTCATTCAAATTTTGGCTTTATTACATATATTTCCTTAAGGTAGCTCAACTGAAGAAGTTGTTTTCATTCACGAACACAACCTTCGCGAATAATAGCGAACGCAGGAAGATGTTTACCAATGATGGTTTGGACGATCTGCTTAAACACGTACCTGAAATTCAAGATGATGATCCTCGAATCGAGGCAGCAGAGAGGGAAGGAGATTTGGAAGAATACGAAGGCACATACGATGACTATCTTGAGTTATTCATACAATTCGGGTACGTAATACTGTTCTCCTCCGTGTACCCCATCGCTGGCTTCTGGGCCATCTTCAACAACATCCTCGAAATACGTGCCGATGCCTTCAAACTGTGTATGGTATTTCAGCGGCCGTTGTCTCGCAGGGTTAAAGATATCGGTGCTTGGCAGGTAATTAACTCGCGATTAACCGAAGAAATAAGGTGCAAATTTAATATGTTGCAGAAAGCTTTCGAAATAGTAGGAGCAATGTCAATAGTGACAAACTGCGGCCTCCTTTGTCTGAGTCCTCAAATGCGCAGGAAGGGCCCTGAAGTGGGCCATGCCGAATGGATCCTCATGTTCGTCTTACTAGAGCACTTCCTGCTGGGATTGAGGTATATCCTGCACATCACCATCCCCGATAAGCCGCTGTGGGTGCGCGTCGCTCTTGCCAAGTGGAAGCACGAATCCAAGCAGGCACTAAAATACGAGGTAAGTGTGGTAGGTATGTGGCGACGACGGGTAAAACGACGACTTCGATTGATTCATTAAATTTTCACGCTCGCTGTTCGAGGCATGCGAGAGAAAAACCACCCTGCCATTAGTCGTCTGGATGGGACACGTTATTTATTCGCTCGATTTGCTTATCGTCACTTCGAAAACGGCGAACTTGAGATTGATGCAGTCTAAAGTGAATGTTCTTGTCTCATCTGTATTTTTCTTAGATGCCTTTTCTTAATTTCTCGCTTTCGTTGGAAAGTAATATTTTTTTAAATACACAGTTAGATACAGTTTTTTGTTACTGTTTAAGCTGTCTATATTTACTGAATTTTGCGAAGAGTTAATAAATATTTGATATTCCAAAGCAAAATAATAATCTCTGAAATCCAAAGATCGAGTTGCTCAACAATACGTGTGTACCGATCATATGACCATATCCTATGACATTAAAACAGCGTAGATTCTAATCTTACTCTTGCTTTAAACACTGTGTAGTTTTATAAAAAGGCAAAAGCAAATTTTGGATGCGCAAGTAGAGTTTTTTTGAAGAACATTTAATCATTTGAATTTAGTCATCATCAAACTTTCCTTACTTAACCCTTAGAACTATCTCCCCTTAAAGGTTCAAACAGAGTAGAACGCCGTTACGCGCCGTTATCTGTCAAATGAATATTAAATGCAAAGGTTTAAATGTCCTTGCACAGAAAGAACGACGTCAAGCGGCGTTGTACGCGAAGTTAGTCAACTTCCAACTTTGACGGCGGCAAACGTCATTATATATAACCAAATATGTCCCACCATCGCATTTTCATCTGGTAATTTCTTGTATATGTGAATAATACAACATATAATACATCAGGTGTATCAGATACATACATAATACTATAATTAGCTGAAATTTCTCCATTTGTGGCACAAATTATTTTTATTTTCCGGTTAGATTGACGTCGTTCTACGTCACTTTATCTGTGCATGTCTTTTGAAGTGACAGTTGGCGGCGTTGCAACGGCGTGTAACGGCATTGCATTCTGTTTGACCCTTAAGAGTGTAAGGCATTTGGGAGAGTTGAGCCGCCTTCGGTTGATCTTTTCCAACTTTTCCTGTCCTCAATGGGAGATAGGCTGACGCCTGGGTGCCCTTGGTTGTCGAAAGACACCAGAGAGAAATCGGTTTTCCTGTCCTAACGACTTTTCATTTCACTCCTCTTTTCACCGCTGGCTGCATTTTCACTTCTTCCAAGCACAATCTTCTCGATCTCTCTCTTATTTTCTTTTCCTGGTTTTCACCTCAAATACCTGTTGTAACTATTCTCTCTACCGTCACTTTTTCCACGTGCCCATACCATCGTAATTGTCCTTCTTCTATCTTTTCCTCTAAAGGTTTCACCTTTAAATTTTATCTGTATGTTTCTAATTTTATCCAATTTTGGTTTCTCATTTCTATCCCGTATAATTTCTTCTTTGTCTTTCCATATTTCTGCTCCATACCTAAGCGCTAATTGGTGTTCCTACTTTCTTAAGTACTTGTGTTCTCACTTCCTTAAAGAAAAGAAGGAAGTAATGAAACTTGAAGTGTCGAATTCACCAACGTTATTTAAATTTAACCATTCCTTAAAAATAATAGCTGCCATAGATTTTAATAGATGCATGGACATAATTTAATTAACGCTGGTGAATTCGACCCTACTGGTTATTAATAGACGATTAACGCAATCAGTACTTGATCTTTCTTTAGTCATACCTCAATGCCCAAAGTTTGAATAAGGTTAATTTTCAACTTGCTGGACCTGTGAATTTTTTTTACCTGAAAGTTGTCCCTTCTTTTTCAAACAAATTAGTCTTTGATGAAATTGAAATTTACAACTCATCGAGTGATATATTCTTACGTAACGGTCATGAAAAGAGGTTTCACACATAAAAAATTTTCAACAGCAACAATGCTATTGCTCTCGTGTTTTTCCTTCGTTTTGCTGCAGATCATTAACCTCGCGCGTTCGTGTTAAATACAAATTTTACATTTACATTTATCTGGATCTACATATAGTTTTTTTTAACTTCATGTTACTCCATAAAATAGAAGTTTTGTTTCAGAGAGCACAGAAGAGCCGACGTTTTTTGACCAGGAAATTCAAGACTGTTCACGGATCCCACGCCCATTAAATTCTTGTTGTGCCCTAGTCGATAATAAATGCACTGCATAAACTTCACGTGTGCCTTTAATAGTCGACGATGTAGAGTAGGTTGCGTGATGTACGGTTATTATCCTCTGGGAAGGGGTAGTATTCCAGACCACACCTGTAGAACGACCTTTGGTGAATAAACTTATATTCGGGCGTGTATATTTTCCTATTGTGTAGCTCAATTTTTTATTTACAGTTGGTTCTTGTCCGATGAAATTTGTATCACAAAATCTTCTAAGCGGACACTAAATCGCGCAACTACACTTTACGTTTCGCAGTCGTTCGACTGCGAAACGTAAAGTGTAGTTGCGCGATTTAGTGTCCGCTTAGAAGATTTTGTGATACTCAATTTTTTAATAAAATATTTTTGTAACTATTAATTCTTTACTATTTTTTTTAGTGCCGAAGTATGTCCATTTACACCGAACACTGATGTGAATTTTTATTACGGTTCAACATTTAAATATTAAATAATCTTTAAACCATCAAAATGCTCTAACTTAATGATAACAATGGATTTCTATTCAACATCCTCAAGCTTTTTAATGATTTCTGAAGGTACTTTACTTTTCAATTTTTACCAATAATGTTTCTTGATAAAATCAAAATCTAAGTTGACTTTTACTGAATTAATCCCGATTGATTGATTCTATAATAAAATGAAGCAAAAATCTATTACTTGTTACATACATATACATAATTTTTTTTTTCCTAAAATAATTCAGATTTACTAATATCGAAAATGATATAATATTGTAAATTAAATATTTTTAACAATGAGATAACGATGCATAGAGCGAGTGGAAGTGCTGCTTTAATGCCGATTACAGGAAAATTCTCGTAACACAAAGCTTCTGTTACAATGGGTGTACGATCCAAAGCATCATTTCACTCTTGTTTGCGTTAATCTCAGCTAGCAAAGTACTAACATGTTTTAAGTGATTTAGTAATTTAACCTCCTCACTCTCGGGAGTTGAATTACGCTGGTTACGGTCTTTATAACACGAAGAAGGAGATAATATTTTCAACAATTTTCTTTTCACATCTAGGCAATGCCTCATTTCCAAAAATACTACATGCACGGTAGAAGATTTAAAATAAATTAGATATGTTGAGGAATACTTGTCAAATTTTAAAATGTTGCGTTAGCCATTTATTAAAGGAGAGCCCATTCGATTTAGCTGTAAAATGTGAACAAAAGGCGCTTTCCAATTGCACAAACGAGCTACTCGGAGCTACTCCGAGCTGTTCAAAATGCAATTGGAACACATTTGAGCAGCTCCGGAGTAGCTTTCGAATAGCTCGTCTGTGCAATTGGAAAGCGCCTAATATGTTATGTTAGTGACAATTGCTATAATTTTGACTTAAGAAAAAAAAAATTAAACTGAACTCTTGTTCGATGAAAGAATGTATTAAGAAACAAGTTTCATATGACGTTATTTCAGCGCACGCGTCCAGGTTTAGAAAACGAGCTGTAAGTCAGTTTTCTAATGGACAAGTGCGCTAAAATGTCTTATGAAACGTGTTTTTATACTATTTGTTCTATTTTGGTTGCTTAAATGTAAAAAGATCTGCGTTATTTTGTAATTTAAATATGGTGCCGGTTGGTGACATTATTTTTGCAATTTTAGAGATGTCAACGGATACAAGTATTGTCAAACAAAAAACAATTTAGAGGTTATTTTTGTAATTTGAAATGTCAACAAATGTCGCTGTATATATTATAAGCTAATAAAATAAAATTTTGCATTCTTTAATGAGCTACTTTATGACACCCAAATCGGTTTCATAATGCAGTCGTTAAGACACCAAAATAGAAAAATTTATATTGCAGTTTCGTTGTTATATTGTCACAGGCAGGCAGTTTATAACCGCACACTTTTCAACTTTTTGCTGAAGAAGCTGTCAAACAGCGAAACGTTGAGAATGGCGCGATTTTTAAGCTTCCATGATAAGATTATAACGAAAATGTTTTCATCCTTTCGTTCATTAGGGAAGACTATTTCTAGAGCAAACTATATGCATATTTTGTTATAAAAAAAACATGGCTGATACAACAAAAATAAGATTCTTTGAAAATACGATATTTCCATTTCAGATATCGATTTATCGATATTAACAATATTAGCGTTAATAACGCTATATCAATAAATATCGATATTTTTAAGTTATCGATAAGCGATATTGAAAGTATGATATCGCGCACCCCTAGTCCCAACCGTTGCATAATATATGCACCTATCTAGAGCAGAGAGTACACCTAAACCATTGTTCAGTTTTAAGTAGTAACTCCCCACATCTGTGGTGGTATGTGTCTTCTTCTGGATTTCCCTTACTTTTGCATAAATATAAATTTTTCGCACGCACACTTACCCCTTCACAACGCGCACAATTTCCCCGTACCTCCGTTCTTTTATTGTTATTATCACAAAATTGTAAAAAAAAAAATTAATGAATACCAAATGCGCAATGCATTCTTTAAATGTTACTAAATATCGTAATACAAAACTGAAATTAAAATATTTATAATTAACTTATTTACGGCTTAAGTTTCCGGAATCCAAACATACATTGAAAACTTATTGCTGCTATGACGTCATACTGAACTTGATTGGTAAAGCAGATACTATTAGGGCTTTCAAAAATTAGAGTTGTGGGTGGATAACATAGATTTCATGGGCATTTTTTGTCATTTTTTGTAAGTCTATTACTTTTTGAGATGAATGGGTGCGTACAAATACCCCATGCGCACACTTACCCCATTTTCCCCTATGTCATTATCCGTAAGTTAAAATTTTTTTTACAAAAAAGATATGATAATTAAGATAATTAAAAATAATAAATTAAGAAATCAAATTTACACATCGAGAGTATTTTTCTGTCTTCTGAAATAGAGGACTTTGCGTTTAAAAAACTTAAAATACGGTAAGTATTTGTTAAATAACTTTTAGTACTGATGTTACAGTTTATTTTCCGCCTGTGTACGAACACACCCTGTACAGTACACATTTCAAGGTTACGATCTATTTTTAGTACACTTCATTTTGTTTCCCACATTACGCGTTCGTGTAATTTACCCAAAACTTTCTTTTTAACATGCTTTTCGCTAAAAGCTTCAGATTAGACGAAAAAGTTCATTATATAAAATTAGCCCCATCCTTGCTTAGGGTTGGAATTGCGTTTACGCGGTGTTTATTTGTCCAATTTAAAGAGTACTACTTTGTGACGCGGACGACGACGGATGGTCGAATTCTTTTGTTTTAAAAACATCCGCACCTGAAACTGATGCGTATGTCCGTAACCCTTGCCCTTTATTTTGATTGGTTTCCGCTGATGTCACATTCTTATGTTATTGGTACGATTCAAACAGATCACCGTTCATCTCACTTTATACCGTTTTCTACCCCTCTCGATTTTGCAAAACGCCGGAATTGCCAGTGTGTTGTCGACCGTCAGGTGATTTGCGTGTAGTTAGTTTTGTGGGTTCCCGCTCTAATTTCTCTTGGAGGAAGAGAATAGATCTTACGGCTGTTGGCCGACTCTGATTAATTCACCTGTACGATTGAGTTGACTGTGTGCCAACTCGTGTTCAGCCTACGTCCTATTCTGACTTAGGTAAGGTTTACTCCATCGTTTTGCATTATCTTGCAGTTCACGGTCAGTTTGCTCCCCTTAGGCTTTTCGTTTTGGCTATCGTTTCTTCGTTCGTGTGTGCGACATTTAGTGGGATCATCATACCGCCCGTAGTACCGTACCGACCCCCCAGTGCGCGAACCGTTAAACCCCGCAAGGAGACCGACACTCCGAGGAGCAGCGAGGTCGCTTACCGCTTTGCAACGGTGGAACGCCCTTGACTCGACAGACGTATGAATGCTACGTAATCAGGTCGGATATTTATGTTTATTTATTCTTTTGTTACGGTGGTTTTGATGTTGTCGCTTTCGCACACATAAATTTTGCGTATACTTGCGAAGTAAACACCATTTCGGAGGAATTCACCTTTTCTCTTGCGTTACGTTACTAAACGTAAATCATCGAACGAGTACTTCGCCGTTAGAATAAGTGATTTTTTTTTAATTTAACTTTGTATTAATTTCGGATTCGAATTGTTAGGATTTACTGTTTAACGTTAGTTGTGTTGTTCACCATCTGATTTAATCGATTACTTGTGATCAATCTTTTAATAAACTTGTGTTCATGCTTTGGACGTATCGTGTTTTTCTTAATTTTTACGCGAATTCCTTTCAAAAAAAATTAAGTGGCGCCTATTTTGAATTGGCCTTCGCGTTATGGTTTAAGAACCCATTCCCGTCCCACTGAAGCTGCCGGCGACACTGGATCAATTTCGCTACGGTGTTAAACTTCTGTTTATCTACACAGGTAGGTAGCACTGATTTAGGAGTATAAATGTTATATAAAAAATTATAATAATAAAAGAACTGTGATTAGATCGGAAAACCTATAATAAAATTGAAAAACAACATGAATACTAATCCATTCATGAAAATAGATAAGAGGTGTGACATTTAAAAAAATTAAAAAACGACAGTTTGAAAATCGGCCACTTAAGTTCAATTTAGACGTTGCGATTTTTCTTACAAATATTTTTTTCACAGCGCTATTTTACAAAATGTCAACGTGTAATATACAATTATTTTCCTCGTTGACACATTACACGTTGACATTTTGTAAAATTGCGCTGTGAAAAAATTATTTATACGAAAAATCGCAACGTCTAAATTGAGCTTTACACAGGCTGGACATTTGGAAAAACAAATACAAGGAAGTCTAGGTATAAGTCACGTTCCCATTTCAAAATTAATAGTTTTTGTTTATTAATTTATTTAATTATTTTTATTATTTTACAAAAAGTATTTATGAAAATACAAGTGACTCTCATTTTCGCTACGCAAACACAAGCTCTTACAAGGACATTTTCGATGAAAGCTCTTTAACACGGCGGGTTTCAGCTCTTGAATTTTTGTCCGTTCTTAAGCTGCTGTATAGTCCTGGTCTTAGGGCCAGTTTCATAATCAAATTTAAAGGAAACTTTAAAAGTAAAGTCACATTCAGATGTGTAAACAAATGTGTCTTCATATTTGTTTTGACATCTGAAATGACTTTAAATTTAAAGTCGCCTTTAAATTCGATTATGAAACTGGCCCTTAAAGTCATATATCCAATATTTAAGGTAACCTCAAAGGAAAAAGTCTAGTGTTGTCAAATTGGGAGAACCGGAACGTAAGAGATTAGCATCACTTCCCTTAATAATAACTAGAGCTTGGAATATATGCAATATGTTAATCTTCAGCATTAATTTTTTCATGAAATCTGTATGCTACTTTATTAAATTCAGTAATTACTAACTTAATTAACAATAATTAATTTGTATTTACAAAATTCAACAAAATGGCATATTGATTTTGCGAAAAAATTCAAACTGCATATTTTCCAAGCTCTAATAATAACAGTTTTAATTAATATCATATTATTATTAGTATTTTTACGTCTTAAGAACAATAGACAAATCAATCATTACCTAAAATTAAATCAATTAATTAAATTTTTACATTTAAATTAATATTAGAATTTATTTTTGTTGTTTTTAATACGATTTTTAACAAATATGTCATTATCAACGTTAGTCTTGCTAGCTTCCTATGTTCCGGATTGAAAATGATCACTCGGTATATCAGACATTTTTGCTCACATTGTACTATGTAGCAAGTTATGGCTGTATGGAGAAATAGTTTAAATGTTTGTGATTTTACATTTTCCTCGACTTTTTTGATTTACATTGTTCTGTTTTAATTATTTAATTTTATTCACCTAAGAGACATAATTTAGTCTATGTTTTTTATAAAAACAAAAATGTAATATACAGGGTGTAACTTTAATGAGAGGACATACTCCTAACGCCGCAGCATGGAAAAAAGTTCACGTAAACGTATTAATAATGCTGTGTTGTTCGTTAAAGTGAGGCACAATGCATTATCTTTTTTAGAATACGAGATTTTCTTTATTTTATTCTCTTGTCCGGCTTTCTCTTATCTCTTTTGCTTGGGTTGCTTATCTCGACTTAATAAACGTTCGGCTTTTACTTTTTTAATCTCGGTTTGTTTTAAAAATAATTTGGAAACGACAAAGTCGCATTCCAATCGCTCTAAATTATTTTTATACAGGGTGTTTACGGTCTTCTCTGTATCCTTTTAGGGGGCGATAGTACACCTCAGAAGGAGTCGATAAACCTTAAAACACCTTAGTAAAAGTCGTCTCCTAAGCGAGATAATAATTCTTTTATGTTTTACATTAAACAGTTAATTTGTTTTAAACTACTACTTATAATCAGCATTGTCTACTACAAAACAGGCTCGAAGTTATCACCTTGTTGTATAGAATATCGATGGGCCATCCCGATTTTTAAAGAACAAGGTAAAAAATAAAAGTAATAAAATTTTTTATCAAACAAAGGTGATATTTATTTATTTGACACGTAAAGTGTGAGTAATTCAATTTTACTGCTGATTAAGTAGTAGATTACTAGAATTTAAAACAAATTAACTGTTTAATGTAATAAATAAAAGATTTATTATCTCGCTTATAACATGACTTTTACTAAGACATTTTAAGGTATATCGACTTCTTTTGAGGTGTACTATCACCCCCTAAAAGGATACAGAGAAGACCGTAAACACCCTGTATAATTAGTGTCGACAAACTCGCATTCAAATCGACCCTAATTATAAGTAATTTCAAATAAATTAAATTTCTGTTTTAAAATAATTAATAAATTCTTTAAATTAAAATCTTGTTTCTTCTTTTAATTGAAATAAAGTAAAGTAATTCTTTACAAATAAATTAAATTTATTTATTATTTAATTCAACTTATAAGTTTTGGTTTGAGAAATCGATACAATTTTTAACAAATTAAATCAACCCGAGTCACCGGTCTCGACCTTTGTCTATCAGAGGCAATAATCGAGTCTGAACACGCTGCATGCACCGATCCCCTTCTCTTTCTCAAACGCGCAGGACAAATAGCGCGGACGCAGCTACTGACGAAGGAAATCGGCTCCGCGCGAATGATTCTAGTTATTTTTCTTAACTTAAGTTGTTCGGAAAACTTGTTGGCACTACTAATTCAGATTACCGCAGAAAAATATCTCGAGTCGTTTCATTTTCTTTTAAAATTTAAATGTTTACTTTAAAATTGTTAACAATCGTTGCTCGAGATGCTTTTCCGACGATCGTTATGTCTGTTTGTTACATATTTTTTTTCCAATTAATGCCCCAAGCTCACAGAGCTTGTCGGGGAGGGATGTTGGCGGCTGCGACCGTCTTCGATGTTAATTTCTCCTTCGACATTCGCCTTACAAACTGAGGAAACGCAGAAAACCCAGTTCGAAGGAGCCGGCATGAATCCGAAACACAATCCGACACATAAGTACTCTATCTCTCACATAGAATCCATATGCACCAGGACGGGATTCGAACCCGCGCTTAATAATTGGCCGGCCGAGCGTCAAGTCCGTTGCCAGCGGACTCAAGCAACTCGGCTAACAACTACCTAAGGTAAGCGCCTTACATAAGGTAAGTGCCATTTTCATTTTTAAATTACAACTCAAAACATTCTTAAACTATAGTCCATTCACTTTAAGAACCTAGTAGGTGGCGCTATGAACTGAGGAAGAATTACGCAGGAGAAATTGTAAAAGGGCTTGCAATTTTAAAGCTCTGACAAGAACTTATTTATTGAAGTATAATTGTTGCTCTATGTTATAAAAATTCCGTCAACAAAACAAGAATACGAAATAACCTAACCTCAATGTCAAGACTCAAGACGCCAACTGTTGTTTATACAATTTTCGTGCTCTTTGTTCCTGTGTAACCGTGCAATGTGTTTCCACCAATCACAAGCGTAGAAAGTTAAGTCCCATCCTTTCCAACGCTATGTTCTTATCGTGAATGGAGTATAATAAACAATATTTGGTTTTAAATGGAACCATATTTTGCTTATAAATATAAGCAAAATTAAAATCATTCATTCTTTTTAAAACAAATCAAAATCTTTTCAAAATCGGTTGCCTGAAATTTAAACTAAATCATCCTCTCTTTTTATTTCTAAAACTAAATTCACTACCGCTTTTCACTTTCACTTAGAAAGTCCACTTTCACTTAGAAAGTCCACTTTCACTTAGAATGTCCACTAATTCTCTCTCTGTTTTAGGGCCTCCCGCTCAGATTCACATAATCTACCTGGACATCTTGGACTTTAGCCGCACCCTGCGCCCATACTCCAAATAGATCAGCCTTCGTCGTCGTTTCTGCTTGTTCTGGACCCCAACAGGCCAATGTTTGGCAGTAAGCGGAAACCCAGGCTTCTTGTGGAACCTTTGCATTAATTCGCAAAACTCGTTCCATACCGCCTCTTGTAGAACTGTGTCTGTCAAAATCTCCTCCTCACACGTAATGGTAATTGTATTTCACTACACAATTATAGTGTTTCTTTGTTTTTGTTTACTTCTTGCTGCTTGTGACATGTGAATTTTATTATTGATGATAATAAAATTTCATAAATTCTATTTCTCAAACCTTTTATGTTAATTTATTTTATTATACATCAAATATCACAGCAGTATGTCCGCAGTTGCACAGTTTTTGAGATATAACAAAAACAATGGGTATTAATGCAACGCTGTGAGCACTAAATCACTTTTAAGAAAAAATGATTTAAAATCTGTTCTGATAGGTTAGTTTTGGTTACCAAGTTTTTTTTTTGTTATTGATTGCATAACTACGAGTGTTTTAAAATTTAAAAACGAATCGCCCAAGAAATTTATTGGTGGAGGAGACCGTACGAGCATCAACTCTGGTGAATGAGGGATATTCGCTGCGTTATTTTGCTAATGTGAGAGGAAGAAATCATTCGCTCTTAGAAACAGGAGAATCACTAGTACAGTGCCATCGTCTCGAACAGTCAGCAGACTTTTAAATGAAGCTGGATTAAGCAGCAGATGGCCAGCAAAGAAAGAAAAACATTTACTCATTAGAGAGCGCAAAGTTTAAAGGTTACTTTTTGCCAGAAATCATCAAGAGTGAACTTTTAATGATGTGAAATAAGTTTTAATCTCTGGCAGGAGAGATATTTGCATCTTGCAATATCTCTCCGGATCCCATTTGGTGGTGGTTTTGCTATGTTTTGGGGATAAATCTGTTTCATTGGTCGTTCAGAACTGGTCTCTATAGGCATGTGTATGAATGCGGATTATTATTTGAAAAACATTGTACTTCAAAATTTAAAGCCATTTGCTAATTTTCTGGGGTTTAATTTTTAATTCATACTAGATAATGCTCGTCCTCATGTGATTGGGCAGGTTATCGACTACTTGAATGCTTTCCGTTAATGTAATTGCCACCTAAGAGTCCCGATTTAAGTCCCATAGAGCATTTATGGCACGTTAAAAGAAAGGTTGGAAATCATACACCCGCACCTACCAACCACAATAATTGCAGAAGGGAGAATATTCCCCAGGAAATTATGCAAGAATATAATCTCTAACATGCCAAAGCGTATGAATGCGGTAATTAGGTATAGAGGAGGGCATACCTGGTATTAACATCCCATAGATTCCATTAATTATATTTTCGATTTTTTTTTGTTTTTATGTTCACGCGTTTTCAACAAAGTACTCCTAAATTTTTTAATCAAAAATGTTTTTTGATTTCTTTAGTAAGTCATTACATAAACCTAACTTATAAGTTTTCAGATAATTTTGATCCAATTTTAATTTTAATGTTGTAACTGTGCATTGCACAATGTGCAAGTTTAATTAAGTGGTGCGTTAATTTTGTCTAGGAATTTATATAGTACCAAAAAAGACGATTAACTGATGTGGCCCGACGACGAAACATGAAATTCATTCTGGCCCCTTATTTACAAAATCACATCCCTGATCTAAATATCGACTTTAATTCTTGCACTTTGCACCTTGTATGAGTAAATGCATTTGTCTTTGTATGTGCTGCGTAAAAGGCCGTTTTAGACTACCCTAGAAATTGCGCAAGAAGTTGAACAATTTCTAGGCCAAGAAATATTGCCTAGTGTAATACAGGAAATTGTCTCTAAAATGTAAATTGTATGAAAAAAATAGAATCTGTTCTAATTTCTACACAATCTTGCCTGTGAGCATGTGCATTTACTATTGTCAACATTGTCGACTTTCTACGCCAATTTCTAGTGCGAATGTTGCTCTGACTGGGTTATTTTTGTACGTTTTTTAATACCAACAGGGCCAACACTGCACCTACCACCCCAATTACATTTTCTAATTTCCACATTTTTGCGGTTTCCGCACAAATCAGCTGCTTGAAACTAACAACTGGCAGCACTTCATTATTTGTGCGCATGCTCTTGCACAATATATCTAGTGCAGTGTAAAACACACAAATTTTATGTGCCAACTTAACTAGACAATATTTCTTGGCCTACAAATTGTTCAAGTTCTTGCGCAATTTCTAGGGTAGTGTAAAACGGCCTTTAAGGCCTTTAACGGCCGTAAAACTCCAATTGCGAGAATGTCTTCCAGTGGACATTCCTGGTTAATCCTGAATAATGGTTCTCCTGCACACGGTTAAAATTTTCCCGAGTACGTACTGAATGTGATCTCGCCTCATCTTGTTGCTGGAAAGATGGAATCAAATTACTTATAATTATTGGTAAAAATCGCTTATATGCTCTCTGTATTAGGGCAATAGAGTGACGATTTTCAAAATAAAATTTAATAATTTTTAGACGTTGCTCAATTGAGTATTTTTCATAGTAAATTTCCAAGGAATAAAAATTTAAAAAACAAAACTTGTTACAGAAAAATTTTTAAAAAATTCATTACCTAAAAAGTTATTTTTAAATGGGAAAGTGACTTATTAAAATTAAAAGAATTTATACTAGGTTATTCCTCATACCTTAATTAGTAGCACTACAAATTTTTATTGGTGGATGACAAAAAATATTGAAATAAAAGTAGAAAATTAAAATGTTTTCAACAAAATATTAATTTACTCTAAACTTGTTAAGTTAACATAAATATTTCATATATTGTCATTAAGGCCCAGTTTTTCAGTTCATGGTTAACCAAAATATTTTCGGTTACCCTAGTTACTTATGATAAAAGATCTATTACAAATTGCGATAACCGACATTTCTTGGTTAACCATGCACTGAAAAACTGGCCCTTAGAGGATCAAATGTTACGTCTTTCAAAATATTTAATGTGTTCCATTAAAAACAAATTCATGCTGCATGCTGCCATAATTTTGTGAAACATTCCGTACATGTGTGTCAAAATAATTTTAGGTTAAAATACCTAATAGGCAGAATCCATTTGTAAAAGAAAAAAATTCTATCTCGTTCTATACCGGGTGCTGCATTGATGAACGCAACATAGGAAATCCCATGTTAATTTATATGTGTTCAAATATTGGCTTCCCTAATTATTTTACAGCAAAATTCCATGTAGGTTTTTTAAAGTACTCTTCAAGGTGAATCTGTCTGTGCAGTGTGAGAATTTTTCATTTGCTCAGTTTCAAAATATTTTAAAAAGATTCAGTAACCAAATTTAATTTATATCGAGCTATCAGCACGGCCTTGATCAGTTGCTTTACTTTATTTTAACGTTCACTGATCAAGGCCTTGCTGATACCTCGATATAAATTAAATTTGGTTACTAAATCTTTTGAAACTGAGCAAATGAAAAATTCTCAAACTACACAGACAGATTCATCTTGAAGAGTACTTTAAAAAACCTAAATGGAATTATGCTGTAAAATAATTAGGCAAGCCAATATTTGAACATTTCCTATGTTGCGTTCATCGATGCAGCATCCTGTATATAAAAGTTCTCGAAGAAGGGACACTTTGTATACACAGGCGGCTTTAATAATTCCGGGGCCCCGGCAGTGAGATTTATATGGGGAACTTGAGTAAGGAATAAGGTTTGTTTCGCACATAAAAGAGCAAAAAGATATTAAATAAAATAAAGCGAGTGAAATAAATCTAATTTATCCACTATCACATTATAATTGAACTTTTATCCACACTTATGAAGCATTTAAAGTGACCTATTATCCACTAGTGGAATAATAGTATATTGTTTTACAAGTTTCACAAGAAGGTTTATTGTAACACGAGTGGGGTTAAGGTACGACGAGCGAAGCGCAGCGAGCTCGGAGTGGCCTAACAGAACGAGTGATACAATGCCTCTTGTGAAACGTGTAAAATATAGTATTTTTTCTACTTTGCGTCACTTAATGAACAAAAATATGAAAAATATTGTTAAAAATCGGATCTCCTTAGTATATAGGGAATTTTAGTTGCAATGCCTGGCAACACTGACAACCTTTCGTTTTAAACAAAGATCACATTGACAGGTTATTAATTTTTCTTATCCAGCTTCATTGTGAGTATTCTGTTAAATAACAAATAAATAATGAATTATTTTGTAAAATCTATTAAATATTTTCAACTAAAAATTGATTAAAATTTCCTCAAAAATAGTTTCACAACGAGCTTCATTGTGAAACTGTTTTTGGTGTCACAATGAGCTCATTGTGAACGCAAAGTAGAAAAACTTACTTTATTCCACTAGTGGATAATAATAAACAACGTACCATAGCAAGCAGTAGGTATGACAAAGCCTGTCACGTCTGATTTTACGAATACGAAAATTTTTTTATTCTATTTCGTGATTGTGGATAACACGTTGTATTGCATGTGTGTTTTAGTTGCATTTTGTCTACTTAAGAAAATGATATCTAAAATACTTATACAATAAATAATTATTATTTAAATCAAACTAATTTCAAATTTCAACAGTTTGTATTTTCATACATTGCGAGGGGCTCGAGACCCTTGCAAGCTCTTGCTTGACCAGGGCCCCTAAAGCTGCCACTGCTTGTATACATGTATAATGTACGGTTGTCGCCGAGAAAAACTGGTATAGGGTCGAAAATCTAGTGACATGAATTTAAAAATTTTAGGCTGTGTAATTTGGACTTAATGCCGTAATCTTATTGATATTAAATTCTTCAGCTATCGCTCCTGTCGGCCTCAACCTTTCCACATTTCTACCCTTTTCGAATTTATTTAAATGCCGTGGCCATCTTTCTTACAAATTGTTTAAAAAAGTTAAAAATTATCAAAATATCGAAACACGGTGATAGCTGTTTTAAATTTTTTAAGGTTTCTGGTTGCTATGATACAAATGCCCAAATTTAGTTCCATTTACAAAGGGAAAAATTTGGTGTACTAGTTATTTTCGGCGATAATCGTACCTTTCGATATCGGTCAATTAATTTTCCCTGTATACCAACTATATCCATTTGTTTTTGTCTCTAGCTCATTTGCTTGATTCGTTTAGTGCCATTCGCTTATTCAGTATTATGTTTGCTTCGACCTGTTCTAATCTTCTTTAGGCCTTCCTCTATTTCTCATTCTCTGGATTTTGACTTCTCATATATTTTTACAGGTGTATTTTCTACTATTCTTTTCATGTGTCTCCATCCAGATAATTGTTTTTGTTATGAATTCTATATAGCATCGATTTTGTCTCGAGTTCTTCTCTTATGTCAGTATTCCTTATGCGATCCCTCATTGTCACTCCTTTCATTCTTCTTAAATATTACATTTTATTTCCAACACTTATATTTTGAGAACCAGTCTATAGATGATTTTAAAAACATCATGTTGATTTTGCTTGATATTTCTTTCTAACTTATGAACTTATCTTTGATGGAATTGAATATGTTTGAGAGCGTGGTTTCTGTAATATTCCTGTTCTGAGTAAATAGTCCCCAGACGATGGCGCAAGCCGAAACCGGTCGGACCAACAAATAACAAGTGTTCGTCAGAGCAGGAATATTACAGAAACCACATTGAATATAAGGAAACAAGGAAAACTGAACCAAAAAGAAAAAACATATTTTTGTCCTCTTATTAACCCTTTCTTTTATATCCACGTCTTGTTTTTCATGTGCTTCTTTATCTCAACATTTTTCAGTCTAAAAAGGATATGTAATTAAAATACGTGGATATCAACATCCCCTCTAAGAACGGTATATTTTTTAAAAACCTCTTGTTTCCGATATTCAAAAGTGCATATTAATAATTACCACATACTATCTTGCGTTATAAATTTTATTTAAAAATTTATAATTTGAGGACTAACGAGTTAATAATAATGTATTAGGGTTAAGCAATTTCTGTAACACAAGATCGAAACTCGTGGTAAGCTCAGAGAAAAGCACCTTAGCAAGTGAAAAATGCAACCTCCTAATAAATGCAGAAAATATTATTGATATCTTCACCAAGGATTTTAATTTGAATCACGTATTGTTTTCTTGTTTTGCCGTCGTTTCAGGAGAACTTTTTTTTTGAAATTTCAGGAAATGAATTTTAATTCGACTTTATCCATGGTTTTGGATAAAATTCCTTTGCAAACCCAAATAACGAGCGTCTAAATAAAAATCTGGTCAAGTAGGTTGTGATCGAGAATGTATCCATTGCATTTACACAGCAGAATTACTAAATGTAGCCTACTTGACCAGGTTTTTATTTAGACACGAGTTACATACGAACCTTAAAACGTCATGCTTCGTCTCCCAGTACAGAATTAATTAGAAGTTCTTCAAAATTGCACTTGATTTCTGTTAACGCCGTTCGAATTCAATTCTGAATCAGATTTACCATAGGTGAAAATACAGATGGATATTCGCAGATAATGTAAACTGTTAATGGTATTGCTGTTTAACAAAACTCAAACCTCAGACGCTCCAAGACACCATCAAAAAAAAGCAGGAGCAACAAGCGCAGCAGCATCAACACCAGCCCTGAAGAAGTTTAGTGTACTTTGGTCGAAACGTCGGCATCGCCATAACTTCGACGTGGTTCCAGCTCGAAAGCCAACAAAACAAATTAAAACTTGGATTATGAAATCGCAGTCATTGAGAGAGGCCAGACTTTTTTTCTAATCCAACTTTAGCAGGTCGAATAGTAATGGTTTTCTTTTGTGTTAGTTTACATATTTACAGTTGGTTCTTGTCCGATGAAATTTATATCACAAAATCTTTTAAGCGTGAAGTGAAAAATATTTTTCACTTCTGACGTAGCTGTCGAACGACTGCGAAACGTTAAGTGTATAGTGCGCGATTTAGTGTCCGCTTAAAAGATTTTGTGATATAAACTTAAGTATACCGATAACAATTCGTTAACAATGCTTATGGATTGAAAGGTTTTCAAGCTTTTCTGAATCCACCAATGAACACGTCCCGAGTATACTCGTACAACTAGCATACTGGCTATATATAAAGGACATTAATTACATCCTATAGTTTCCAGTAATGACTGTTGCAAAACAATACAATTTGCTACATCTCTAATTTAAATTTACGCTCAGCAATCGATCGCTAATAATAAAACTATAAAAGTCTCGCGCACGGCGACATAAATCCGGATATCTCCGGAATATGTGCAAACTTTAGTCATTTAAAACTTCTCGAATTCGAAGCAGCAGTCGATGCAACCCGTCTTAGAGTTTTCAGAGTTATCAGCTTCTGAGAATGTATCGGTGGTGACCGCGATGAATGTAAATGTCGCACCTTCCGAAACCGGAGTAGAGCAAAAATTTCAGGAAATTTATGGGGAAATTCGCTGTCCTGCTTTAGATCAGAGGAAAATGCCTGCGATAACAAAACGAAATCCGATTTCGATAACGAGCTGAATAATTCAGATTAAGGTGACGTCAAAATTCAACGGGTTTGTTATTTGTAACCGCATGATTATGCTAACTTAAACGAGATGGAATCATTCCATATTTGGAGTTCTTGCATTCTAAAAAAAAACAATTTTCATAATAGACAAGAAACATTAATAGTAGAATAGCTTTTAACATTATTTCCAAAAAGGAAAAATACACTTTATTATTAAGTTATTCTATAGTGTACAATGTGATAAAAAATGTCTAACCTATTAGACTTATTTTACACCCTTTACAACTCAACAGATGGCAATTCTTGTGTTCTCTATTGCAGAAATAAGAAAAGTTGGAGTTACGAGACCAATGACCATCTTATAGAAAACAAAAGGAACTACTGCGACATATAGATAAGAGCGAAAAATATATTTTCTTCTTATATCCGAAAGAGGATTTAGAAACTGCAGTCACAGGACCAATTATCACCTTATAGAACATAAAAAGAACCACTGCGACATAGAAATAAGAAAGATTTCCTTCTACAATCTTCCTATTTTGTACAATCACAAGATTGTAATGATGATAAAGATAACAAAAGGACAGCTTATATCCCAAGAAATCAACACTATGATAACAATTTTCAAGAGCAAAATAAAGAATCAAAGTCTAATGGCCATTTGCACCAAACACTTAAGCTGAACTTAAATTTAAGTGGTGTTTAAAATATGACATTTATGTCACACAGCATTACGTTCCAGTTGTACAATTTCAACTTAAGATTAAACCAAAGCTTAAACCCTTAACAATAATAAATTGTTGAAATAATCGTCGTTTGTAACAATTTTCTACCTTTGGTTGTAAAGGTGTTGAGCACATAGTTGATTGAAGTACGAAACAAGCGTACTTAACGTGCTTTACATATGTTTGTAGCATTTTCCGTTAAGTCGCGTTTAGTAGTTTTCAAGTCTTTCCATGAGAGTTTAACTTGTCAGATTTAATAAAAGACATACTTGCCCTTTAAATACTGCGCACTATAAAAACGTTCGTCTTCATTAAAATTTGTTTACCGTCCGGAAAAACTTCTAATACCGTCGAATACATAAAGATATACCGCCATGCCTGAAGTATTAAAATGGCCATCCCTAAAAGTCAAGAGTAAAGCTGGAATTTATATTCTTGACATAAACTTCCACATTTGTTCCGTAATATTTCACAAACTTAAATCTCCACCCTTCGCGAAGGCAAATTTGAATTCCTCGCGCTAACTTGGTGTCTCCTCGCCTGTACAAAAATGAAATAAGATACTGCGTGCTGCCTTATGTTCTTCCTTCGATGGCGATAAATTTTCGAATTTTGCCGGAAACGCCGGATTTATACGCGCCACCGGAAATATTTTCTCGGCGGGTAGACGCAATTCGTGCGAACCTGAAACGCGCCGTGAGGAACTCGTTTCTAAATTAATCTGTCGTCGTGAATTGTGCGTAATAAATATTACAATTAAAAGACAAATTTACGCAGTTTTTTATTTTCACTTCACAAATAATACTACAGTCCGAATGTCATAATTTATAACGTCTATTTAAATTCTACTCAGATCAACAAACATAATAGTAACGAGCGTCTAAATAAAAATCTGGTCAAGTGGGTTGTGATTGAGAATTTATCTATTGCATTTACATAGCAGAATTACTAAATGTAGCCTACTTGACTAGGTTTTTATTTAAACACGAGTTAGATTATATTATAAGTGAGAGAAATGCAAAATTATACGTGAGGGAGAATTTTGGCAATTCTCACGAGTGTATAATTGCATTTCGCTCACGTGTGATATACGACGTTTTGTCCAACAGTTGCATTTTTTAACAACAAAGAATCTTGAAAAGATATTTTTGAAGTGACATTACTTAAAACGTCAAGCAGTCATGGTCGGTCGTCATGGATAATTGTTGATAAACACTATGGAGTGACTAAAATTAAATTTTAGTCGCTTATTTTAATCACTCAAAACTAACGCAAAAAACCCTTAAAAAGTGCAACTGTTGGACAAAACACCTAAAAACATGTAACTGTTGGACAAAAAATATTTTTTTTCTCTGAAACTTTAAATTTATTGCGAAGGACATTTAACTGATACAGTAGCGAAAACATTAGTCTCTTGTCAAAATAAAGAATTAAGGCCCAGTGTTACAATTCCAGCTTAACTTTAAGCCAAAGCTCAAACCAACATTTGTTGAATAATTAATCGTTATGGGTTTAAGTTTCAACTTACATTTAAACTGCCATTTTACAACTGGGCCTTAATAAAGTTTTACGTGTTTAGAAATAACTACTGTAAATGACAGAAACTAAACAATTCAACTATTCAATCTGCATATTAAAAATTAATTAAAAACATCTTAAATCTTAAATAAAATCAATAAAATTTCAAAAAATTAATTACTTATCTGAAGGTCGTCCAATACAGTACTATTTTTACAAGTTAATTTGTTGTTAAGTAAATAATAATTACAGAAAAACATAAATAATACAAACTAATAAAAAATAGAAGAATAAAACTTATAAATTTGTATATGTTGAATTCAAATCTGAACTCCAAAATCGTTTGTCACGTACCATTTTATGGTTTATGTTTACTCCAAATGACTTCTCACAGATCAAAAAGAAAAAAATACTAGCTTTTGCCCATGAATATTTTGACAAATTACAGCAAATTAGAATATGTAGTAGATAAACTTTTAGCTTTCACAATTGTATTTTCTCAGAGAAATAGATGATGTGCAATCAAATAATACATTTCATAAAATTTTCAGCACCTTGCCCTTTCAAAGTTCAAATATCCTGTCTGAGTCTCGTCTGAATATCTTTCCTTTCCCAACACTTAAAATCATCTAAATTCTTAGATAAACATTTCCAGGCAAGAAAAAACTGTAACTGTTTCGTTTAATTTCTTATATGTTCTGCTGGGTTCTGTTTCCTTAAATAGAACACAAATGAAACACGAAATACCAAAATTTGAATGGTTTGATGAATTTCTTCACGTGTTATTACTTTTGTTGCTTTCGATTTTTTACTCTGATTTGAAATGAATAAATTTATGATAGCACGAAGGTAGTAAGTATGTGATAGAGAATTTTGGATGCCAAACATATTAAGAAGCTATTTTTGATTTGTGCAATAAAAAGACATTGAACCACATAAAAAAAGAAAACACGAAACCACGTCTATTACAGTTTTTCAAATTAAGCCCTTTATTTTGTAACTCGTAATGACTAACAATAAGTTTATCTCGTACATTCAATCTGATTGAGATTTCAAGTGGATTCGTGAATCTGAACTGTTTTTGATCATTTACCTCAATCCGCTTGAAATATTATTTAAAAAAAAAATCCTAAAGAGAGATTACCACATAGTAAAAAGAAATACATTGAGTTGCTAACTTAACGTTAGATATGCATTACATGCTTACAACGGACAACCAATGGTAATTGTCAACCATCAGCTGTAGCTTTGTGTTTATTATGTTAAGTTGAAATGGATAATTTAGAAATAAATTAATGGCATTATACAGGCTGTTACAAATTCGAGGCTCACCATTGGGATCTCGGAAACGGTAAGAGATACGAAGTCGGTTAAATTGAGGCAAAGTTGCGTATTTTGGTGCTGAATAATAATCCGTTCTGAAAACTCCTCTGCGACTTGTAGTTCTTGAAATATTTCCAAAAAACAAGAAAACGTAATTTTCTTTTTTATTTTTTTTCTGAAGTTATTATTGCAGGGATCATAACAAAATTAATACATTCTACAGGCACTTTTTTAAGCTCTTTACGATGATATCATTAGATTTTACTTAAAACGTTTCGTCTCGTTCTGACCATCATCAACTTCATTTTTTCTTATGGGCGCTACATTGGGTTTTAACACCAATGAATAGATCTATTTTTTCTGATGCTTTTCCATATATCACACATCCCTACTTAAAATAGATCTTTGAAAAAATTTTAGATATAAAAATGAATTATGTATGTGAATCCAAGAAAGACGTAAATTTTTAAAACGTATTGTGCTAACAACAACAATTTAGTAGTAGTAAGAGAAATTTACTTCCAACAATGACGATGACGCAGTATTTAATTAGTTTCGTAATTAAATTATACATTTTTATGGTTAAAGCAAGAAAGTCTCACAAGAAATTATGTCTTTAAAAATCTCTCATTCCTGTAAATTTAAAAATGTATTGTTCTAACAACAATTTAGTAATAGCAAGAGAAATTTACTTCCAATAATACCTAGAAAGATGCTATCCACACAGAACAATGTTATTAAGTTAGATAGAAACATTGCACTTTACGGATATTTTCATAAAACTCGAAGGACGTATTAAGAATTATTAGAAGAGGTAATTAATAGTTATTTATAAAATGTATAAAATTATGAGACTACAAGAAACAATGTCTCCTTGAGCAGTAATATCTTTTAAGATATGAGTTTTCTAAAAACATGCATAATTTAATTTGATATTTTCTTGCTTTAATAATAAATAATGTATAATTTAATTACAATATCAACTATTATTTTGTGGTTGTCTTTCTGGATATTGTTGGAAGGAAATTTCGCTCGTTATTACTGAATTGTTGTTGTTAAGACCACAATAATTTTTTTAATTTACGTCATTCTTGGATTCGTAACATTCATTTTTAGATCTAAAAATCAGCTTTTGTGATATACGAAATAAAACTCCGCATATCAAACTTTTTTGGTTTTTGTTTTCACGGCATACCATGTTTTTCTTTGCAGTGTTATTTTCAACAATTTCTTGCTTTTCCAGCTGTTTCAAATGATTAAATAGGGATGTGTGATATATGGAAAAGCATCAGAAAAAATAGAACGAGACGAAACGTTTTAAGTAAAATCTAATGATATCATCGTAAAGAGCTTAAAAAAGTGCCTGTAGAATGTATTAATTTTGTTATGATCCCTGCAATAATAACTTCAGAAAAAAATAAAAAAGAAAATTACGTTTTCTTGTTTTTTGAAAATATTTCAAAAACTACAAATCGCAGAGGAGTTTTCAGAACGGATTATTATTCAGCACCAAAATAGGCAACTTTGCCCCAATTTAACCGACTTCGTATCTCTTACCGTTTCCGAGATCCCAATGGTGAGCCTCGAATTTGTAACAGCCTGTATGTTAATTATTAAATTATAATTTGGTATTATAACATTAAGTTAGCCAGTACCAATAATAATTTGAATACGCGTTTATATCACTATTGTTCGTTCAAGCGGCTTCGTCAATCCAATCCCCATTTTCAGGCGGATTGAGCTAAGTTCTCAATCGGATTGAAATAACAAATTAGTTAAGTTTATATCGGGATTCAAATATTATTATTTCAATTGATTGAAATTTCAATCGGATTGAACGTGCGAGATAAACGTACTCAGTGAAATATTTTAAGTTTTTCTTATGGAACACCCCGTATGTAAAATCATCGACCGATGTAGAATTAAATTTGCTATGGGCCAGTTGCACAAAGGCGATTTAAATTCAAGTTATATAACGACAATCGTTGGTGATATATTTTTAGCAATCAGTACTTAGGGAAGGTGGGGGTAAAGGTACGCACCTAACAGCTTTTTGGACTTACATAAACCTGTTTAATAGATATGGTTGGATATGGAAAAATGGTGAAATTATAGGTTGATCATTTGCGTATCATGTGCCATAGGTAGAAAACTGTATTGTTGACAGAAGCTTCAAAATTTTAATTTTCCGAAAATTTGTATTTGCGAACGTTTGCCCCACGGGACGGGGCAAAGGTTCGCACTGCGAATTTTTCCCCTTTTCTGTGATTTTTGAATGAAACAAAAACAAAAACACCAAAGTAAAAAATTGATTAAGATTTATTTAAAAAACGAGCCTTATTACAAGTGAAATTACATCTCATTGTTCCTGTAAACAGCCTTTTCTTATTACTTTTGAGCCCTTTACTACTAACCTAGTCCTTATTGTGAGAGACATGCAAGAAAAAGTAAAGTAAAACTAGGTAAAATCATCATGACTAGGTAGGACTGAAGACATGAGATGAAACAATACCAAATTAGAAAAGATTCGCATGCGAATCTTGCGAATCTTTTTCTAAGTGCGAATCATTTTAATGGCTGCCGAAACACGTGAATTGTTGATTTCACCTTCGAGAAAACGAAAGAAACTGGCATGCAAAATGATGTTCAAGACGTCGACTTTTATAGGATTGATCAGTATAAAGCCTAATCTCTGCTAGTAGATGAACAGGGTATTCATAAATTGAACAAAATATTAGATGAAAAAGGTGAAAAATGAACTTGTTGCATTTTTTCCCCTTGGAGAAGAACAACTGAACTGAGGTTCGGGCAGGAGGCGTTGCCTGCCGCACGGGCTCTTACAACCTAGCGGCCTAAGTTAAGGTTTAAACTTTAAAAATGCACACTAAAATAAAAAAGGTCAGCCAATTTTATCAAAAAATATCAGAATTTTCAGAACATATTCGAATATTAAAAGTTTGAATGGGGGAATTTTGCAAGGCGCTGTCTCTTTTAAAGAAAGATTCTTCGAATGTACAATTTTTTTAGTTTTCTGCAATTAATATGCTGTTGTAGATTTATCTATCTCTGGTTAATTCAATTATATTCCTGAATGTTAAGTTTGAATAAATATAGAAAAACCAGAAAATTTTATACTCTTGAAAACTACACACGTGAAAGTTATGTAGAACAAAAACAATATAAATAACAAATTTGTTAAAAGTCGGTTTTGATTGCAGACGAGGTCTCAAATAGGGCCGAACCACTGTCCAGAGCATGCTCGAGGAATTGATTGCAATCAAAACTGACTTACAACAAATATCTAAATTTTCAAATTATATGAAAAGCTTTATTTGGCCGCTTTGTGTTGGGATGACTTATTAGTTATTAGACAGCAAACTGGTTGCTATTATTTGTCTTTTGCCATTTGTTAAAAAACGACTACAAGATGTTACGACCTAAACTGTTGTATACAGACTGAGTCAAAAGTATGGAATAATCTAAATATCTCAAAAATGATAGATACTAGAACATTGTCTTGAGAACATACTTAATAACATTAATGTAAAGAAGAATACCGAGCAAATTAATTATAGGCAAAGCTTCCGTGTAAAATTTTTATTGTTGGTTAGAAGACTGAGTCAGAAGTATAATCAGATTATCTCAAAAATGATAATAAAACGGCTTCTGATCGCGACTGCGAACTTAAGGAAAAGTTGAGAGATCTAGCAGGATAGCAGTCAAAAGGGGGCAATTAAAAGTTTACTCTTGTTTGATTACCAAGCTTTCGGAAAGTATTTATTTCCTTCATCAGGGCGGCTATAATATTAATATGAAAGTGTTACACAATTGAAAATGATGAGTTTTAAAATTCTACATACATCTAAGTGAGGTTAACACTTTCATATTAATATTATAGCCGCCCTGATGAAGGAAATAAATACTTTCCGAAAGCTTGGCAATCAAACAAGAGTAAACTTTTAATTGCCCCCTTTTGACTGCTATCCTGCTAGATCTTTCAACTTTTCAAAAATGATAGATATCATAAAATATAAAAAATGATAGATAGGATCAGATCACAATACTGACATTGTTGCCAACCATCTGTTACAATTTATTTTCGATCGTGCGCGAGCACACCCTGTATAATGCATATTTCAACGATTCGAGCTAATTTTAACCCGTTTTGTTCTGTTTCTCCACTAGGCGTAGGAATGTGCCATTCCATGCCTACGCATTTCACTCAAAATTCTCTTTTTAAAATATTTTCGCAAAAAATTTCAGACCAGCCGAATAAGTACCTATTATAATAATTAACCCCATCCTTGCTTTGTGTCGAGTTTGTGTCTGCGTAATTTTTAATTGTCCAATTTACATGGTCCTATTTTGCGACGCGTGTATGAGCGGATGAACGAGTTCAAGCTTAAAGAATGTGGTTGAGACCGGAAATTGTCGCAGATGCCAGTAACCTCTACCCTTTATCTTGATTGGTTTATGCTGACGACTTAAAATCTGTCATTGGCATATTCGAATATCTCTCTCTCTTTAGTTGTTTTTTTCTTTTCCACCGGTCGGGGGAGCGTCATTGTTTCAGTAATACTCTGTCTGCCCCATGAGCTGCATGTGTCTGTCGTGGAAAATTTAGTGTCGTGTTCGCTTCATCGAGGAGGTGAAAGTGATTGATACGGCTTTATGCCGAATTTCTTGAGTTCATTTGGGAGCAGGAAAGCCGCATTTACTCTGCGGTTTGTGTCAGCCTAGCCTTGCGACTAGGTAAGTTCTGCATGATGCTACTCTCTTTCGACCTGACTCTGACGTTCGTCTTTCTCTTCCTTCGTTTATAGGCTTTTGGTTACGGCTTTGCCCATTCTTTTGGTCACGGTTTTTGACCATCCTTCTGCTGGTCTCAATTAAGGCCAACCTCCTATTGCTGATCTTGGATTGGACCAAGCTCCGGTATCTCGTGGCAAATTGCGACTGCAAAGCGACGCATCCATCCGGGGAGAAGCCGACGTCCACGGAAACGCCCCATAGACGGACGTAACGACGCTACTTAGCAGGTCATATTTTTCTACTGACTGTTGTATCTTTTTTCGGTTCTCGGTGGATTGAATGTAGCCGCATTTGTGCACGTAGTTCACGTACGCTCGCGAAATTAAGTTTCGTTTCGCGGGGAATTTTCCGAATATTGCGTGTCAAGCGCACAACGCGGTTTCTTTGCCGCTAGAATAGACGACTACTATTTCGTGTCATTTTAACTAGTTTTGTAGCAATTTCGGATCCGAAAAATTTAGTTATTATCGTATTATGTTTGTAGCCTAATTGTTTATTTGAATTGTGTGTACGTTAATAAATTTGTTACATGCCTTGGACGTAACGTGTTTTCTTAATTTTTCACGTGCTTCCTTTTTCAAAAAAATTAAGTGGCGCCTGTTTTTGGTTTGGCCTTCGCGTTTTGGTTTGAGAACCCCCCCGTCCCACTGCAGCTGGCTGGCAACATTGGAGTAAAGTTTCGCTCCAATGTAAAACTTCTACCTATCTGCACAGGTAGGTAGCACATCTACTTTCTCAGAAAATGATAACTTTATTATTTTCATCGCGACGTTCTGCGATCGTTCTTTTACAACAATTTTTTTTTTGTTATTTTCAATGGAACATCCTATTTATTTTTTCACATTTCGATAAAATTTTATGTCTTCTTTGCACTGGTATCAAATTTGCCATAGGTTTCGTTACTAAACTGAAAAATATTGATATTTAAATATATCCTGTTACCATTCAAATGAAATCTAATAGGCTATTTGTTTACAGTTTGTTTCCAAAATGGAATAATTTAACTTAATATTGGAAAAGATAAGTTATGCAATTTTGGAAATAAAATTGTAAACAAACAGCCCATCAGATTTAATTTGAGAGGTAAAAAGGCTATATTTCTAGTTTCTCAGAAAATGATACCAATTTTATTATTTTCAATGTGAAATTAAGGAATTCATTGTTACGAATCAAGATATTCAAAAGATGCCAGGTAAAATAATAAAAGAAGGTGGAGGAGGAAGGTGCCCCAGATTATTCTGATTCCCAAGCCTGGCAAATCTGCTGAGGAAGTAAAATCATACCGTTCTATTCGCCTTTTGCCAATCTTGTCAAAAGTGTTCGAGAAGTTATTTCTAAAACTGTTTCTTGAAGAACTCTCAATTATACCAGAGCATCGATCAGATTCCGGGAACAGCATGGTACTATTGAGGAAGTACATCGCTTGCTAGATATTCTTTCAAAACCTTCGAACCTTTCTGGATACATAAAATTGAGATTACTACATACATATTACCAGGTCCTTAAAATTATCTCCTTAACAGATACTTTCTGGTAAAGTACCAAGATGAATACACAACATTAAACCAACTACAAGCTGGAGAGTTACAAGGTAGTCTCCTTTACCAGATTTGTACTGCAGATATACCAACATCGAATAACATTACTACCGCGATATTTGCAGATGAGACAGCGATACCAGCAACAAATATTGATCCTGCCATGGCCTTACAATATCTCCAAAGGTCATTAAATCACTTCCAAGAGTTTCAAAGGAAATAGAAAGTACACACTAATGAAATAAAATCAACTCACGTTACCTTTATATTATAAACTTGTTCTCCTGTTTCGTTAAATAATTTGCAACAACCGCAACAAGGAAACGTGAAATATTTAGGAATCCACCTGGATAGGAGGCTTACTTGTACTAAACACATTTTTGCGAGGAGGAAGCAATTAGAACTGCTAATTTACAAATAAAGGCGGGCGGCCACTGAACGCGAAACTAAGCTAAGCTGGGCGAAACTAAGTTTTTTGAAAATTAGCTCCAACGTAATCTTACGCGGACGAGGCAACCGAGCGAAGATAAACATTGTTTTTTTATCTTTGCTATCCTAACTTCGCTTTGCTTAGCTTTAGTTGCCACATCCGCGTAAGATTACGTTGGAGATAATATTCAAAAAACTTAGTTTCGCTCAGCTTAGCTTAGTTTCGCTTTCGGTGGCCGTTCGCCTTTTACAGTGGCTCATCGGAAGGCGCTCAACATTATCGATTGAAAACAAACTAATTATGTATAAAGCCAGTATGGACATATGGCATTCAATTATAGGGAACTGGGAGCGAACTCTAACATCAAAATATTACAACGTTTAGTAACTGTTATTTACATTTGCTTATATCAGCACAAGGCAAACTTTTACTTGTGTTACTTGTTAGAATCTTAGTGTACATAGATTTCTAACTTATGTTAGAAGAAAATTATCAACATTTGTAAAGGGTAAGTATTTTGCATCACTTTAATATGTACTGTCACTGTGCAAAATATTTGGACAACTGTTAAATTCAGCCACTATAATTTACCATCTGTTTCGTTATTTGGACGGAAATAATAAATTAAATCGCCTTACATTTTAGAAAACGATAGTTTCATAAGATATGCATCCTTTCATTTCAATAACGTATGTATTTAACTCTATTGTTATATAAAAATTAATTCAATTCCAAATGACGTAGTCGTAATTAAAATTCAAGGATAAAAAATACATGTGGATATTGTTCTTCGATTCAATATTTCCTTGTTGATTATTACGAAAAATTCAAATATATTTTAACTAGCGAAATGAATTCTAAAAATATTTACTAAAAAGAAGTTCATTTAATGTAACCCTTACAATGGAAGGCAAAATTCTGTGAGACGCGGGAATTTTTGTCAAAACTTTGCGACATTTAATTTCCGGTCGGGACCGTTTACAAAGTCCGTAAAGTATGTAGAATTCAAAGTTTTGTCAGAGGATCGTAAGAACTAATTACTCGTGCCAAATAAAGATTCATCTTTACATAAAGTAATAACTGAGGTTAATTTTAAAAGTTTTGTGCTATTCAGAAACGTCGCCGTCGCATTACAAATTCAATTTATAAGTTATCAGAAACTTGACAAATAAACTTTGCTGCGACAGGTTTTTTGTGCTATTGTGTATAAAATTATGTGTAATGCCAGAATCGATACTATAAAATTTCTACAGTGATTGACAATTATTTCGCTAAAAAAAGAAACACGAAAAGAAGCGATATTCAAGAGTGTCGGAAAAATGTTAAAAAATTCTATGTACTTTAGTTTTTGAGAAATAATTAATCAAAAAATATACCAAGACGACGAGAAGTCGCTGGTTAAGAAAGAGCAGCAGATGAACGAAATAAATACAGTATTTTATAGTTTCATGATTGTTACGGCGCGGCGTCGGACGTGAACTTGGCCTTTAAACGGAATTGTTATGGTGAGCCGAAATACCGTACAAATTGTATAAAGTAAGGATAACAACGACCCGACTCCACTTTGAACACATGCTTTGACAAGTAAAGAAATAAACTACTACAACACAGCAACAATTCAGACCTCCGCGTTAAGGATTCATAGTGTTTTTCTTTAATTTTAATTATATCGTAAATACATTTTATGATGATAACCGGAATTTAAAATATTATAATCAGTAAACACATCCATAATCTGTTTGGTTTGTTAATTATTATAATTTTATTTGTTGTGCAACGTTCAATGTGAAACAAATGCATTATTATCAATCACGAATTATTTATTTTCGTTTCCATGTTGTTAAAATTTAACAGCCATAGCAGTTATTACTGTTTGGTCTTTATCTCCTTCGTAAACAAACGTCGCTATAGTTACAACCGAATCACACTTGGAATTCAGGCTACTTATCCAAGTTTTTTTTTTTGTGACGTTCATTCTACGAAATTCTCTCAGGCGTTTTTTTTTTTCTTTTTTTTTTTTGGTGGAAGGTGGCAATTAACAATCACCATATATAAAAAAATCAATTTTTAAAACAGGTTTTATGAAAAAAATAAAATAATATTTTTCGTAATACTACAATTATTTCATTTTTTTACATTTAATTAACCTAACAGACCCAGGGCCTGTATATTGTTTAAGAAAACAATAAAAGCACTGCCACTAACAGACTTCTGCTCGAAGGACTTGGTGGCAGGGAAAGTGGCGTCGAAGGGAGAAGGGCTGTAGGAGATTGTTCTTGTTCAGAGCAACCACCACCTGAGGAAATGAGCGAGTTGGTGAGAAGCTGTGGAGCAAATTGATCCCAGCTAATCATCGGCTGTAACGCAAACGCTCACAATTTTGCCTGGGGAAGCCGGGACACCAACGCTAGAGGTGACAGCATCTTACAATTCACTATGGCAAACAATCTGAACATACTGAATATGGGCAATAAACCTACCTTTGTAACGGCACAAAGGCAGGCAGTCACACATCTAACAATAGGTACTTCTTTCATAAGTAACTGGCATGTATCTAATTAGGAGAGTTGCTCTGATCACAGATACATTTGTTTTGATATCACTGGGATAAACTGTGTGAGAGAAACTTACCGTAACCCGCGTAAGACTAATTGGGAGGCCTACAGGGTAGACCTAGATGGTCATCTCACGGGAACAATGGTTACGGTTTTTTTTTTTTAATCTGTAGTGATTGCCCAACGGGGTCCTAAGTCAACGACTTGTCAGGACCTCAAGAGCGGGAGTATATTTGAGTGTGTGTAAAGTGTTCCATGGCTTTGTTACTTTCAACCTTCTCGCCGTTTAAGGGCGTCGTATTTTTATCCCCAACACTGAAGGGTGCCTGAAGTCGATACCGACCACCCCCGAGAAAAATTTAAAACCTTTTAAAAACTTTTTAACAAGGCAAAGGTATCAGGGAGCTGGGAGGAATACAAAGCATCCCTAACTGAATACAATAAAGCACTAAGAAGGTCCAAGAGGGCATCGTGGAGGAGGCACTGTGATGAAATTGGAAATACTCCAGAATGTGCCAGACTGCATAAAATGCTCTCGAAGTCCCCTCAAGGATACCTAAATACTCTGGTAAAACCCACCGGAGAATTTACTAGAGTAGGAAAAGAAACTATGACCGAAATGTTTCGGGTTCTTTTTCCTGGGTCAGCAGTCATAGCCAGGAATAACCAGGTTCCGGATGCCCCTGTTCTCAGAGCATCAAGGGAGGAATGGAGTTCTCCCAGGAGTGTCATAACGTTTTCTAGTATCAAATGGGCTATAAACTCGTTTGATAGTTACAAATCTCCGGGTTAATACCGGCCGTGCTGCAGAAGGGCTCGGACCTGTATGGTTCTGAGAGCCTGTCTGGTTTTAGGCTACCTGCCAGGAATGTGGAGACTGACCAGAGTGGTATTCATACCAAAAACTGGGTGGACTACATTCAGGCGAAGGCTTTCAGACCTATCAGTCTTATGTCCTTTGTATTAAAGACAATGGAGAAAATCCTTGATGGGCATATAAGGGGTGGTGTTCTGGTCGACAGACCCCTACACCAATACCAGTTTTCCTATTCAACAGGTCTATCTACTCAGACAGACTCCATCATCTCACTTGGAGGGTGGAGAAATCTCGTGAAACTAAAGAGGTCCTCTTAGCTGCCTTTTTAGACATCGAAGGGGCCTTTGACAGTACATCATTCGACTCCATCACCACGGCTCTAAGGGGTAGAGGGGTGGAAGAAATTTGCTGCAGGTGGATTGACTGCATGCTCAAAGGAAGGATGGTCTACACATCGCTGCTGGACGACACTCTAATGGTCGGGGTAGCGGCAGGCTGTCCGCAGGGGGTGTTTTGTCCCCCTGTTGTGGAACCTCGTCATGGACGGGCTTCTGAGACGGCTAAGCGGTGAATGCTTTGATCCCTTAGGGTATGCTAATGATTTAGTTATACCCGTACAGGGGAAATTTAATAGCACTGTCAGGGACCGAGTTGCCGAGTTGTCAAGTTGCCCTGAATGTAGTAACAAGGTGAGCCGAGGAGGAAGGTCTGAGGATCAGTCCCCAAAATACCACCATTGTGCCATTCACTCCAAGGCGGAACTTAGAGGGCTTAGGTCCTCCGTGTCTTCGTGCAAACGAGTTAGTCTTGTTGGGGGAGGTAAAGTACCTTCGAGTGATTTTTGACTCCAAACTTACCTGGAACCAACATCTAGACAAGATAGTCAGGCGATCGGTGACCACTTTCGCGGTAGCCAGACGAGCCTATGACAGAACGTGGGGCTTAAAACCAAGTATGGTGCATTGGTTGTTCACCAGAATGGTCAGACCCACAAGCACCTATGCGGCTTCGGTGTGGTGGCCCAAGGTCAAGCAGGAGACCACCAAACTTAGACTGAGCAAGTTACAAAGACTTGTCTGTCTAGGCATAACGGGGGCGATGAGTACAACGCCCACCGCTGCAATGGAAGTCCTTGTAGACCTCCCTCCTTTAGACATTGTAATAATGGGAGAGGCAAGACGAGGACTCCTTTCACGTCATTCACGTCACCTACTTAATATAAATACTGGTCATACAAGTTTCGTTGGCAGCATAAGGGGTCCTTTACTCGACATGAGAAAGGACTTTACGGCTCCCAAAGGCAACATAAACCTGCCCTTCAAGATAGAAATTAATGAATCTGCTAAGCACCGGGTACCTGTACAGGATTTTCCTCCTGGAAGTCTGATTTGGTATACAGACGACTCCAGAACTGAAACTGGTGGGCTAATTTGCTTCTATTTTCCAAACAGAAATATACGCCATATTACAATGTGCGCGGGAAAACAGAAGGAGGACTTACACAAATAAGCGGATCTTCATCTTAATCGGCAGCCAGGGGGCTTTGAAGGCTTTAGTAAACTCAAAGATCTCTTCCAAACTGGTATGGGAATCTTTAAGTGAGCTCAGTGACCTGGCGGAGCACAATTGCATTACGCTACTGTGGGTGCCAGGTCATCAAGGTATTATCGGCAACGAACAGGCCAATGAACTAGCCAGGCAGGAACCGGGCATGGCATACCTTAGCCCTGAACATGTCCAGGCATAACCAAGAACGCTATTCGGGGGTTTTTCAGTGACTGGATAAGCCAGGAACACAATCGATACTGGCTAAGTAGACCAGGACATCGCCATAGCAAGACCTTCCTTAGAGGTCCTTGCAAGAAGAGAGCTGCGAAATTTTTGCTTTTGAGCAGGGCGCAACTCAATATCACCACGAGGTTACTAACAGGACACCTGATGGTTAAGGAGCGCCTGCGGAGCATCGGTAAATTCAATGGGGATCTAAACTGCAGACTTTGCAATAGGGAACCAGAGACGGCAATGCACATTTTGTGTAGATGTGATTAACTGGCAAACCGTAGACAGCGCATATTCGGACATCTTATGATTGCTCCTGAAGACTTCAATATGCAATCAGTGAAAAACCTGTACCAGCTGGTACAAGGGACATGCTTCACTGAATGTTTGCTTTAACCGAACCAGGGCGAGCACAATAAGCCTAAATGGCTGCGGTGCCTCCCGCGCATTTTTGCAGACGAGTTCTGGTCAAAGAAGAAAAAAAAAGTTTTTTAAGTGGACCAGTTCATGCGAGCTCAAGATATGTGGAATACAAAAGTTGAAAAGATGGTTATTAAGTAAATATCGAAGCAGACAATAAAGCGAAATATTTTCCAGTTTTATACTTTATAAGCAGCATGATTTACTCTCTTAAAAGAGGTCCTTCCAAACGTAAATTTTGATATTAAATTTATTACAGGAGCACTGATTGTTGTTCGTTGTCTGCTGAAGTTTCCTATTTTTTATTCACAAATTGCAAATGTGTGAAATTTGCATTGCCAGAAGGCTTTGTGTTTTGCTTCGATAATTCGAAACGAGTGGTTACGATATTAGTGGAAATGATTTTGCTGTAAATTGAATACAAATAACACTCGGAGCGAAAATGAGCAATTGCGTTGAAAATTGAATACTTTTACTTTTACGACATAAATTAATTATTTGTATGCAATACTTTTGATTACATTTTAAAAATAAATAAATTTATATTTTACAATAAAGAAATTAATACTTAAAGTATCAATACACATACATACTTAATGTAATTTGTTATGCACTTAATGAGACTTGTTATTGTAAACAAAATAATGCGTCATAGTCATACGTCGCTAAGTTTCAAATTATTCTCTTGCATAGAATGATTCTATCGACTTTTATATGTGTACAAAAATATATGTAGCCTGTACTTATGAAAGAATAAAAGAAGTAAATAACGGCTTAGCTGGCAAGGAAAAGTAACTGTCGACGTACGTTTCGGTCTTATTAGACCTCATCAGGACAGTATAACCAAAGTGTAAGGTGTTGACACTTGGAGATAGAAAACAACAAATGAAGCAACAGACCAGGAGACCGAATGCACATTTGCTGCAGCCACTGAGAAGACCCGCATTTCGAGGGAAACATCACAGTAGAGCAACGGAGGCAAACAAAGTCAACCTTATGTATATTTTGATTTCTTTCTTTTTAGATTATTGCAAGATAAACTTGAAAATTTTTACACATGAAATTATTCTTACATTTAACAACAAAATACAAATAAGAAACATTTTATTTTCTCATAATCGAATGAAAATACTGACGGAAATTCTTGTTAGCTGTAACTTCTAAACTAAAACAGAAGATTTCTTTTAAATAAAAAATAATACACCATAAAGAGATACTGATTCTTATTGATTGTTATTTTGCATTGCAGTTTTAATTAAATGTAAGTGAGATATATTCCTTTAAATAAAAACGAATTTCACATGTACAGAATAATTACTTCTTTCTTACCGTTTTATTTATTTATTTTTCTAATAATTCCGGCAATATCTTCTGTGTTATGAAATCATTAGGTTCTATAAATTTCAAACACGAACTTAACAAAACTCTTCACTGTCACGCTCTGAATTGCTCAAAATAAAGCATGTGCAATGAAATGTAATAGAATGTTTACATTTTGTTAATTTTGATTTACGATGGCCTCTGCTTGACCGACTAGCAACCGTTACTAAAGTAGACTCTCCGACAATAAATTAATGTTACATGTTGGTGAATAGGCCGTCAGCAAAACAGAGAAGAATGGTTTTTTCGAATTTGCTGTAAGTTGGTTTAATTGTAAGGAGATCCTCAAGCGTTGGCCCTAATTGAGCCTCATCAGAGAAGAGTAACTCGAGAATTACTTTTCACTTTTAAGGCCCGGTCTTTCCATCTCCTAATAAATTTATTCGATGAATAACTTTACGAATCACTATGGAAACCATTCACAAAAATCAAGTTATTTGCCAAATAACGTTATCGGGAACTTTATTAGGAGGTGGAAAGATCGGGCCTAAGTAAAAGAAATTTGATTGATTGGTACTTAACTTGTGATTAACACAGTAAGTAACTAATTTTATTTCATTCTTGTTTACATCAAATATTTAGTCGGTAAGTTCAACTTTAAAATGTAGGAAACAGTAAAAAGTTGAGATAAAAACTGTTGTACATCACACGTTCGTTAAATGTTTTTAAATATAAAAATATTCATTTCAAATAACTGTAACAGCTTAAAGAACCATTAAAGCTGAAAACATACGGAAATATTTTTAGCAGGCGACGTTACTCCCAAAAGCCTTTTGGCACTGGTCACAAGTTCAAGCCCAAAAACATACATATTTTTTTTATCTATGTGGGAGTGTAATATGAGACCTATCATAATACAGGGTGCGGCAAAACCGACTGAGCGGTTTGGAGCTGTCAATGTTCAGACTGTGGTGGGGAGAGACTGATGCACCTGGTCTCATTTTGTTACGTCAGTCACCCCATTTTATTAGTTAATATGGTTTGGTCCGGAGAACATCGAGGCTTTGCCGTACAGACGTATTTCGAAAACAACCAATCTGTGATTGCGACGCAAAGAGCTTCTCGGCGACGATTCAACATTCCGCTAAACAACGCCGTTCCTAATGCAAACACAATTCGGTCATGGGTTAGGCAGTTGAAAGAAACTGGTAGCCCGCTTAGAAGAGGTACACATGGCCGACACAGGTCCATTAGAACACCGGAAAATGTGCAGCTGGTGAGAGTATCAATTGAGCAGTCGCCAAAACGTTCTGCTCGAAAGCACGCAGTTGCTTTGGGAATGTCAGACCGCAATCTGAGGAGGATTCTTCATTTAGATTTACAGTTTCATCCTTACAAAATGATGGTGGCATAGGAATTGAGTGTAGCAGATTACGCCAACCGCAGAAATCTGTGTAAGCAAATTCTTGCACAGATCCCTCCCACAGCAGCTTTCTTCAGTAGCGACGAGGCACATTTCCATCTCACTGGAGCTGTGAATAAGCAAAATTTCCGTTATTGGGCTGAAAAGAACCCCCGAATGATTCATGAAATACCGCTACATTCCCCTAAACTAACGGTGTGGTGTGCCATATCACAATTCGGAGTGATAGGGCCGTACTTTTTTGAGGAAGAAGGCGAGACCGTGACCGTGAATACCGAACGTTATGTTTCAATGTTAAAAAAACTTTCTGCAGCCAAGAATGGTAGAGATTGTTGAAGAGGAGGAATTGGGGGAGTTGTGGTTCCAACAGGATGGGGCTACAGCTCACACAGCCCTAAATTCACTCAATGTTTTGAGGGAAATGTTTCCCGGACGTCTGGTCTCTCTGAAGGGTGATGTGGGGTGGCCGGCGCGGTCACCAGATTTGAGCATTTGCGATTTCTTTCTTTGGGGATACCTGAAGGAAAAAGTGTTCAAACATCGCCCTCGCACCCTACCAGAGCTGAGGGACCGGATTATTGAAGAAGTTAATGCCATACCCCGCGATATGTGTAAACAATCTGTACAAAACTTCAGAGATCGTCTCCAACAGTGTATTGCTGCTAAAGGCCGCCACCTCGAGGACATTATTTTCAAAACTTAATGAATATAATATGATATTTACTGTTGAATTTGGAAATAAAAACATTTTTCTCGATATGTATCCGTTAATTTTTTATGACCCCTCAAAACCGCTTAATCGGTTCTGCCGCATCCTGTACATACCAAAAATAATTGTCAAATGATATCCAAGGACTCAAAACTGGTAAAATTTTATGGAAGGTGAAGTTGGTTGCAATTTTATTAAAACGCCTAGCGTTTGAATTGAAATGTATACAGATTCGGTAAATGTTCAACTGGACATCCTGTTATAATGCGTGCGACAGGGAAAGCACTAGGAAAATAAAGAGAGAAATTTGATTAATCATGCCCACTTGTTTTCAATGCTGGCCACCGCCCGGGCAGGCTGATGCAATTAGTTCTCCGCGAACCGAATCGAAACAAACTTGCTATGTCCAGTACACAAATTTCCGAACCTGTATATCAAAGACAAACCAATCTTTATTTACTTTATTACTTACATTTTTGTGAGAACTTAATTTGGTAGAGAGTCATACATATAATTTCATATATATCAAATCTTTATTAAATTCGTTTAATATATCTCAGATATGTAAATTAATTAAGAAAGATTACAAGTACTTGTTGTTTCCAAGGAATTTATGGAATTTCCTGAAACAACAGCGGTTAGCAGGAACACAGACTAAAATCTTCTATAACAATGCAAATACAAGTACAAATGTCAGGCGCTCTTCTGCCGCAGTGGCAGATGAGTTTCGAATTCCATTATTGTTCTTATTTCGAACCCCGCTTATAATTTCATTAAAACGTGCGGTTTCGAATCGTCAGAAGGTTTAATTCGACCGATGGCGTTAACATCGAAATTGAATCATCGGCAGGCGTTCTGCTTTCCCGCCGAATGAAAACGTAGAGTAATTATTTTCCGAGCTTTTTATTCACGTTCGCGGGTGCAGTGCCGTCGAGAATTTATTATTTTACGAGGCGAGATGAACAAAGTGCGGCTATAATTCGTTTCAATTAAAACGCGCGCTCTCATAACCGGCTATGTTGCCTTTGATGTTGTGGTTGCGTTTGCCCTCGAAAATTTTGAGCGGTTCCAATTCGAAACTTCCGTTTACTTTCTGCCACAAACATTTATTTTCGGGAAAAAATATCACGGTTTTGATAAAGTTGTAAAAATATTGGAAATAAAGAATAACAATTTTATTACATATATTTATTCAAAGAATAGTAAGATTGTGTTGATTAAGAAATTTTGAAATTTGAATGTTTCTTATCACAAGAGCACTTCTTAATTTGGTCGCTAGGCTCTTATGTGCACACATATAACAAACTTCATGAAGACTTTTGCTAATGTAAACCAAACAGAAATCAAACTATAAATATGTATACTGGGTCGGCCTGACCACCACTGGCTATGCGTTTATCATGAGTAAATGAAGGACAGAATAGTAGAAAGCGCATGAGTAAACGAAATAGCTACATCAATCGACGTTGCCGACTGATAACGCGGGCCACGCTCCGGCTTCGGCATTCCTACCTTCGCACGCAACATTGTAATATCTCTATTTCATTTCCACACAAGTTTCAATGAGCCTCTCCTTCATTTGCTCACAATTAACCGTATACCTGGTCTTAGTCAGACCAACTGTGTATACATATACGAGCTCTGCGTCAAAAGTATTCGTCTAGCTATATTATTTACTATTGTCGCGACGTAATAACGGATCTGCTTTTATTGTAATTCATTAAGTTTATTTTTTAACATTCATAATGATTTGTAATATGAATGCCCATATCTAAAATCGAGTCGCTTTAGGCTTAATTTTGTTAATATATTCTCGAAGTTGATTTACAAATAATGTGGATGCGGTAAATTCATGAATTGAATCTTCAGAGAAAAATGCACCAGGCAATTGTAAAATATTTCCGTATAATACTTCTTGCTGCGCTTGCACCAGCGGTCTCCGAAAATGTACCTCTTAGGCTTAACATTATACTTGGTAGGATATCCACCCATCGATTTGAATTTTCAAGGGCTCTGATTGACGACTTCAGAGTTCTGTGCCATCTTTCTGTCAGCCCTTTGCACTGAAGATGATAGATAGCTAGTTGTTTTTGATCGTTTTATTCCTAGAAAATTAGGCATTTCTCTGAAAAGGCAAGATTCAAAGTGAGTTCCTTAGTCGGTAGTTATTATATCAGGGACTCCGAATCTAGCTACCCAACCTTTATAGCACTGAATTGGCTAATAAAATCTAACTATCTTAATTGACGAGGTGATGCCTTATCAGATTTTTGTGAGAAAGCGTGTCAGAGATTTATGATCTGTATAAATACTAAACTTCGTGCTTCTAGTAAATAACGAAAATGTTTTACATTGAGATATATAGCCAGAAGTTCTTTGTCATATGAACTGTAGTTTGTAGTTCACATAGTTTTTCGGAAAAAATATGCTAATGGTGTCCAAACTTTAGGTTCCATCTGCTGTACCACCCCACCGATAGCTATGCTTGATGCATCTACTAAAACTGCTAAAGAGGCAATCTGGAATCTGATGTATTACAAGTGCTGCATTTGCTAAATCTAATTTAATTTTACTGAATGATGTTATTGCCTCTTGCGATAGAGTTAGTTTTCTATTGTCATTCTTTTTATTCCCTTTAAGGTATTCCAAAAATATTGCCTGATGTTCTACTGCATTGGATAAAAAAAAGACGGTAAAAATTTACTGTTGCAAGAAAGCGTTTGAGCTCCTTTATTATCGATGGTTTTAGAACTCTTGTATAGTTCTTACCTTGTCACGAAGCAGTTTGATACCTATATCTGATATGAGATGGCCTAAGAATCGCACTTGCGGTTGTCCAAAAACACATTTGCTGGCGTTGATTACCAATAGAAACTTCCACAAACGTTGAAAAAGGTTCTGAGGTGTTGCCTGTGTTTATTGATATCTGAGGAGGCTGCAAGAATGTCGTCAATGTACGGAAAGCAGAACTGATATACCTATTTTTTATTCGGTCTGGATACTTGTTTCTCAAGAAAACGGGAAAACTCTGGCCAATAACCGCATATACTTTATTGAATTATTAATGATATTCACATGACATGTATTGCAGACAAATCACATGTATGGGCCCTATTCCTGAAAAGTATGGACTAGTGTTTACAAATGTTTTATGGAACGCTCTAAGCACTTGTAATTAACAACTCCATAACTATAAATTTGTAAAACTCTTTTTACAAGTTACAAGTATTCTGTTCCTGGACACTATGAGTACTAGTAACTTACAAATAACTTGTATGAATATCTTTACTGGTAAAATCGGATTTGTAGTTTAGTTATACCGTGAGTTCTTTATATCTCTACACAAATATTCCTACAGATTATTTTTTGACTATACGCCGATCGTATAAATTATAAGTTAAGAAAATATACGACGAAATGACGTGACTTGACAAAAGTCACAAGGCTGTTTCACGAAAGTTAGAAGGAAATAGGTACATAAAAATTCTTTGACTTATCTATCTGTCGATCGACATATAGAGAAAAAAATGAACTGTATGTTCAGTTTAAAAAAAAGACATGTCAATGCATTGCAGGATATGGAAGCAATCTTCAACAAAATAAATGTGCTGTCAGTGTCAATTATGAAATGTCATGATTTAAATATCGAAATCTTAAGAAAATCTTTGTAAGTATAAGGTAATTGCTTAGCACATTGTTTAAAACGTGAAGGAGAACATTTCGAACATCTATTACAGTGTTTTTGTCAACAAAATAAATCTTAAAATTATTTTATTGAAACTAATTTTCTTTCATCATAGGTAGCTGGTATACCCTTGCAATGAATTGATCCGTTTTTTTTTAAATTGAACGTAAGAATATTTTCATTGTGTGTTCAAAGTTTAAATAAAAAACTCAAGGTATGTTGTTTATTTTATTGTACTTGAAAATAATATCGATGGCCTCAAGTCAATACCACGTAATGCAATGATATCTGCAATGATATTGGTAATAATAAAGCACATAATAATAATAAAACGTCTTTAAAAAAACTTCTATCGACGTTTTTTTCAAAAAACTTCTTAATTTTTTATTGTACTCGACTTTAATTGGATACGTAATACTGATTGCTTTTTTTGGCTTACGAGGTATTGATTGGAGACCATCGATATATGGTCTAGTGTTAATGCGAGGGAAAATGAGGGTAGAAGACAAGTGAAAGTGTTTAGAAAACGTATTAATTTAATTTGCAATCTTATTTCGAATACAATGAACAATTTAGGCTAAGCTGTGCTATTGTTTAATTGTTACTTGACATAGATTTTAGATTAGAACGTTCGACAAATAGGAATCAAGCTGTCTTGGTGAAAATTCGATTGCTGATATTGCTAGATTGGCTAGATAATGGACAGTATCTTAGAATAGCAGATATACTTTTTGTATTGATTAATTAATTAAACAAAATGTGTTTAGATTTTCACAGTTTATTACTTTCACATAACAAGTGTTTCGGTACACAGTACCTTCGTCAGATGTGAGCTTAAACTAACTAACATAAATGCAAAACAACATGCCTATATAGACTACCTGCTTCGAAAATAACCGACTAAATTCTGTGAAATGTGTGAATGAGAAAAAACAGATGTTTACTAGTAGAATAAATTTAATAAAGGTGAACTATTTATTTCCGTTTGATCATTTAGCAAAAAGTTAGAATTTTTAAGTTTATTGATTTCCAATGATTCGAGCAAATTTAATCTTTTACCTTTATTTTCTACGTGCATTATTTTGAATTCAAAATTAGAGTGGTGGTTATTGTCTATTAAATGGTTTGCAAAGGACGAGTCTATTTTATTGTTAATGAATGAATTTCTGTGTTCTGTTATGCGCTTTTTAAATGATCTTCCTGTTTGACCTATATATACCTTTGGACACGTATTGCAGAATAACTTATATACTCCTGATTTATTATTGGTTGCCATTTTGTCTTTATTATTTTTAATATATCTTGATGTAGTATTGTTAGTCTTGAACGCTACTTGAATGTTTTATTTCTTTAGAAATTTGTTAATTTTAAGTGTAGACTGTCCAATATATGTGATAGTTTTAAATTTATTAGAAATGTTGCATTTTATAATTGGGTAGACATTCGAAATAGCTCTCTTGAATAACTTTTTGGATAAAATATTATGGATAATTAATGGGTTGTAGTTATTGTTGTATGCTATTTGTTTTATCACATTTAGTTCTATCTCAAAAATTTCTTTTGTCATTGGAATGTTAATTAATCTATGGATCATACTATTATATGCTGCTATTTTATGTTGGTACGGATGTGTAGATGTGTTTCTTTGCGGTAAATTGAAAAGTCAAATTTATTATTGATTCTTTTTATAGTTAAATCTAAGAAATTAATGCTATTGTTAGTTTCTGTTTCGATTGTAAATTGAATCCTGTTGTCTAATTGTACTTATAAAACTAACTAACATATCATCAACATATCTATGCCAAAATAAAACATTCTTGCTTAAGGGGTTATTGAAAATAATAGATTCTAAATTGTCCATGAATATTTCTGCAAGTAAAGGGCTTAAAGGGTTTCCCATAATTAAACCTTCATTAGTGGTATAAAATTTATTATTGAATGAGAAATAATTTTGTTTTAGGCAAATATTCAGTGTATTTATAATTTCTTTTTTGATTACTGGATTTGTATTATTTTGTTCCAAAAGGTTATTAATTAAGACTATAGTTTCTGCTGGTGGTATACTCGGGAATAAGTTTTTTACGTCAAATGAAATTATTATTGCATTATCAGGTAGTTTGATATCTTTAATTTTATCTATTAATTCATACGAATTTTTAATACTGTATTTTGGTTTAAATTTAGTGTAATCGTATATAATGTCAATGAGTTTTCTAGAAAGTTTAGCTGATGGGGCTGTAACATATGAGACTGATATGAGATTACATATGTGTAATTTTATCAGTGAATATAATTTGGGGGGTTCGGGGTTCATTGTTATTAAATTACGTTTTTCATATTCATTAAATAAAGCACAAGAATTCTGTATGATATTTTTAGTTTCAAGTTGGTATTTATTGGTAGGATCTTTCTTTAATAGATTATATTTTTCTGTCTCTATAAAATTATTAGTTTTGTTAATGCAATCAATTTTGTTTATAGCAATGACTGTTTTTCCTTTATCTGCCCTTGTAAAAATAATGTTGTCTTCAGATTTTTTTCTGATATCTTTAATAATGTATTTTTCTTCGTTAATGACTGTCGATTCTTTATTTTAATTTTGTTTAATTATGTTGCTCATTGTATATTTTAAATGGTTAGAAACATCAGATAAAGCTATTTCGGTTTCTACGCCTAAATATTCTAACTTGCTTTGATTTACATTCACTTTTAAATTGTAATTGAAACTTTTGTTGATCAAATTTAATTCTTTCTCAGTGAAGTTAGTATTACTTAAATTAACAAATCTATTAAAAAATGAGTGACTCGTGTAACAAGGTTGAATAATACTAGGTTTAGGTTTCTTGGAAATTAATGAATTTAGTTTTACAACAAAATAAAAAACTAAATTCATTAATTTCCAAGAAACCGTAAAATAAAAGCTTGTTAAATTTTCGTAAGAAGTAGAAAAATCTTGCCGTGACAAATGAAATCCCTACAATAAAAGTACTCGCAAGGAAGTATTTCATAACTAAGAATAAGACATTCGCAAAATTCCTTACTTTCTTCTTTAATGCTTTAAATAGTGTAAGTGTATGAAAGAAAGGCAACTGATGACTACTTACAGTGGCGTAGAGAGGGGGCGAAATGTAAATATAATGTTTCGCGCAATTCATACAAAAGAAGTTCTTCGTAAGGCGTTATTTTTGTTCGCTGTTTTACATTTCATAAATAATAATTATGTTAAGTAGAGTCCGTATTCGTTAGATTTTTTTTCCACCCCTCCCCCCCCGCAACAAGTTTCTCACTGATTACTTATAACTTAATGTTTTTTCGCAAAATCCTGAAAGACGTAGATTTTTAATTTTAAAAAGACAAAACTTAGAAATAGCATAAATCGATAGATTTGAATGTATTCTTTCATATCTTTCAAGAAATTCGTTTATGCAACATTCATGCCTAAAGTCGTGGAAACGCCCGTTTTCAATTGATAATTAATCAATATCGGCCAAAACTCAGAAGTACCATAAATCGATAGACTAGAATGGCCTCTTTCACATTTTGCAAGAAATTCGTTTGTGCAACATTTGCATAAAAAAATATATTCGTTTATATTTGACGCTGTCTTGAATATCTGAAGTCGTGGGTGCGCCCGTTTACAATCGATAATTAATCAATAAAATCGATCCGCCAAAACTCAGAAATAGCATAAATCAATAGATTTGAAAGTTCTCTTTCATATTTTGTAACAAATTCGTTTGTGGATCACTTATATAAAAAGTATGTGCATTTATAGTTGACGCTGTTTTGAATATCTGAATTCGTGGGTATGCCCGTCTTCAATCGATAATTAATCAATAAAATCGATCGGCCAAAACTCAAAAATACCATAAATCGATAAATTTGAATGTTCTCTTTCGTATTTTGCCAGAATTTCGTTTGTGCAACATTTGTAGAAAGAGTTATATGCTATTGTATTTGGCGTCTTTTAAGTGCATAACATTAACTATTTTCTATCGATCAGTAATCAATAAAATCGATCGGCCAAAACTTACTGGTAGCATCTTTCGATATATTTGATCATTTGCAATCCGATTACGTGCAAGTTTTTACTGTAAATATTTTCTTTAAAAAGTTATGTACCTATATAATTAGCTACTGGGCATTAAGTACTGCCAATAATTTGGATTTCTTTTTTTCTCAATTTTGAGACACCAGGAACAAACTACAATTAATGATTTTCACAGTGATAATTAGGATGGCTTTGGCAGCCAATTGAAATTTTGAGATTTTGTTGCTGGAGGTTTGTTGCTAACTTCTCACCGGTTTCCAGAAGTTAAGGAGTATGGAAGATCTTCGATGATTTGACAAGATAATTCTTTTAACCTGGCAAAAGAAATTATACCAAATTATACCTATAACTTAAAAGCCTTTTTAGGGTTTCTGATTTCTCGACTTTTCGATTTCTCGGGACTCGAGAATTCTCGTCTGTTGGTTTCCGCGAATTCCCGGGAAAAAAAAAACTCAAAAGTCGATCAATTAGTACACAAAAATATCATTTAAATTAACTTTCATATTTAGATTTCGACTTTCAAGTGTACAAAAACCAGCCTCGTATTCATACTTAACACTGTCTTTGTCTTTGAGCTAGGACTTTGTTTAACACAAAATTTACTTCAACAAACCTTTTATCTTTTTATCTTTTAAGAAGAAACATTTTTGGTAATTTAACAAAACAATAATTCTAACATTAAACATTAGAAAACTAACAAAAGTAATTAAAAGAAAGCAAAAATCTCTCTCTTTTACAATATAAAAAACATATAAAACAAATCTCTTCTGAAAAACAGTGGCTAATGCACAAAATAAAATTAAATATCCTTAAAATAGTAACAGTTTAGTTCGAGATAACGCATGGCCAATTTTTGGCTTAAAATTTCATTGTAAACCGTTTTGCAACAAATTTTTAAATTTCTAATTTCTTTCTAAATAGGTCGAAATATTATATACAGTATGTCCGTCTGACAATGAGACATAGGAATTTAACATGGGAAAACAGAAATTGTTTTATATTATCTACCTGAGTAGATATATATGAAATTCTGGGTTATAATCGCAAAGATTATTGCATTCAAAGTGTTTTGATACTAAATTTGTGCAATTTTAGTTGTTAATTATTTAGAAATTAAGAAAAAAGTTATTATTTCTTTCCGTACAAGATTAGCACGTATTTAACAAACAGTTTTCAAACGGATCGAGGTAATTTGTTCATTTTTCACAACCATAAGGTCCGAATGAGCAAACATTTTTCTCTTTTTTTAAAATATTTTTTCAGATTTGAAATCACTTAAACTCTTAAAGTAAGTTTATTATTTTATTTATGAGTTTCATTTTAATATTAATTATGTTCCACTTATGTTTATTTTTTCGTTTGCAAAATTTTATTATGTTAAAGTTATAACTTTATTTATTATGTTCCATAATTAATACTAAAATGAAACTTATAAATAAAATAATAAACTTACTTTAAGAGTTTAAGTGATTTCAAATCTGAAAAAATATTTAAAAGAAAAAGGAAAAAGTGTCCTCATTCGGATTTGAACTCGTGACCTTACGGTTGTGAAAAATGAACAAACTACCTCGACCACGAGATCGGTTTGAAAACTCTCCGTTAAATAGGTACCTACTAATCTTGTACGGAAAAGAATAATAACCTTTTTTCTTAATTTCTAAATAATTAAGAACTAAAATGGCACAAATTTAGTATCAAAACACTTTGAATGCAATAATCTTTCCGATTGTAACCCAAAATTTCATATATATATGAAATATATATATGTATATATATGATTAAAGAAGTAAATAACGGCTTAGCTGGCAAGGAAAAGTAACTGTCGACGTACGTTTCGGTCTTATTAGACCTCATCAGGACAGTATAACCAAGGTGTAAGGTGTTGACACTTGGAGATAGAAAACAACAAATGAAGCAACAGACCAGGAGACCGAATGCACATTTGCTGCAACCACTGAGAAGACCCGCATTTCGAGGGCAACATCACAGTATAGCAACGGAGGCAAACATAGTCAACCTGCGTTACTTCAAGAAAAAGCCGGGATATAATATAACGGAAAGTTTAACGCCAGGAAAATACAATAATTAAAGAAGTAAATAACGGCTTAGCTGGCAAGGAAAAGTAACTGTCGACGTACGTTTCGGTCTTATTAGACCTCATCAGGACAGTATAACCAAGGTGTAAGGTGTTGACACTTGGAGATGGAAAACAACAAATGAAGCAACAGACCAGGAGACCGAATGCACATTTGCTGCAACCACTGAGAAGACCCGCATTTCGAGGGCAACATCACAGTATAGCAACAGAGGCAAACATAGTCAACCTGCGTTACTTCAAGAAAAAGCCGGGATATAATATAACGGAAAGTTTAACGCCAGGAAAATACAATAATTAAAGAGTAAATAACGGCTTAGCTGGCAAGGAAAAGTAACTGTCGACGTACGTTTCGGTCTTATTAGACCTCATCAGGACAGTATAACCTAGGTGTAAGGTATTGACACTTGGAGATAGAAAACAACAAATGAAGCAACAGACCAGGAGACCGAATGCACATTTGCTGCAACCACTGAGAAGACCCGCACTTCGAGGGCAACATCACAGTATAGCAATGGAGGCAAACATAGTCAACCTGCCCTCGACATGCGGGTCGTCTCAGTGGTTGCAGCAAATGTGTACCGTCTCGTGGTCTGTTGCTCGTTGACCCGTTTTCACTCCAAGTGTCACACCTTACACCTTGGTTATACTGTCCTGATGAGGTCTAATAAGACCGAAACGTACGTCGACAGTTACTTTTCCTTGCCAGCTAAGCCGTTATTTACTTCTTTAATTATTGTATTTTCCTGGCGTTAAACTTTCCGTTATATGTATATATATGTATATGTATATGTACTCAGGTAGATAATATAAAGCAATTTCTGTTTTCCCATGTTAAATCCCTATGTCTCATTGTCAGATGGACAAACGGTATACCGTTTGATGACTTTCACTTTAGTCAAAAGTGGTTTCAAGAATAGTAACAAGGAGCATGTGCATATATGGTTGAAAGAGATGGATATAGTGTGCGTACCGTGTTTTCTTGATGTAGGTGGGAATGCGTTGATCAGATTACACAGTGCATTAAGATTAATGCAGTTGCATCTAAGCCACAGATGAATTAGCAATAAAATAATATCATCGGAAAGATTCAAATTCTTACATGATGTTACAGTAGAAATTCTGTACAAGCAACAATTAATTTATTTGTTGTTGCTTTTGAAAATATTACAATCCACTGATTACTATTCGTTATTGCAGTTTTCGCTGTAACACGTAATCTCAACTACACTTTGACAAGTCCCACTACTCACGTTAAGAAAGCAAGGACTTTACAGGATTCCACGGTATTCACGTTATTATTGGAACTACTTTCTTAGCAGTAGGGTACATGCGAGTCGCATGCGCTTTGTTGCTTTTCATGAAACCATTACTGGCTAAAATGAAAGTCTTCAATCTGTATAAATTCGCCCGTACAGAATAAGATGTGCGGAGCAGCGGAGAGTTGAGCGGAGAGGAGAGGCGCAGAATTCGGAAATTTCTCGATTTCTCGATAGTCTTTTCTCGGGATCAAATTTAGCAAATTTCCCGGGAAATCGAGATCGAGAATTCTCGAGTTAGAAACCCTAGCCTACTCTATTCGTGTAGAAGATTTGGTTCAATTTCTTAAACAATTTAACTTATGCAATATATTTAAAACTTAAATAGAATCAAAATAGAACGAATTCTATCTCCGAATCGTATCTGCAGCCCAAAAATTTCTTGTTCTAAATATTTATTGTAGAGATTCAACCAAATCTTGTACAAGATCTAGGGTAGTCTGAAACGGCCTTTAATTGAAGCAATATGAACTGAAAAATCTGACAAAGTGCCTATCTGTCAGACGTCAGCAACACTGATGGAACCTGAAGTTAAAAATAAAGGGATGTATTTCTAGTGTTGCAAGCTGCCCTGAGGAATATCTCGTAAGTGTGAAAGAAACGTCAACGATGTACCATCCTGAAATCCAAATGTAATTAAAGGAAAAGTTATCCTTCTTTTTTATGGCTTGATCTGCCCATTCAGAGCTAATAATAACTGCGAAACACCCTCGTTAAATAGACAACCATATAAGGGAAACTTGAAAAGTACAACATAATACTCTTTTTTTAACTCGTTTCACCTATAATAGACACACACACTCGCAGTCCTCTCTGTGTTGGTAGCCGTGAATCGATTGTTGCGCGAGTGCTTTGGCCGGCGCGACTCCCCGGTAAAGAGAGACACTTCGGCAGGCGGTTATGGTTATCCGTCAGTTACCGTTGCGAACGTCGTCGAGTGAGACGCGAGTTCAGTGATGTCTTGGTGTACCGTTTCTCTGCTCTTCGCGGCAATTTTCCTGCCGATCCAGGCGAACCTCCGTCTGCCCAACACGTCGGGCATCGACGGCCAGCTCACTGCCAACCTAGGGGTAGATCATTTCTTTTCGCTGTGGCTTGTTTTCAACAACGATGCAGTTAGTATGTCAGGTAATTGTCATCCCAAAAAAAAAAAGAAAAAATTGCGGTAACTTAAGATAATTTCCTTCTGGAGGAAGCTTCCATTGACGCTTTGGTTTATGGTTTCATAAAATTTATTTTTCAACGGTAACGAAAGTAAAACCCGCGGCGTAATTTATTCTTGCTTAAGTAAGGCGCGATTTGCGCACGTCGCGTATGGTAATGCGTAATGAACGTATTCAGTACTAAATCGAGTTTAAGACGGTAATTTATAACCTTGCCACAGACACTAAGCAAATATCCTGTCAGCTTGCCCAAACTGAGCAAACGCTAAGGACTCAACTAATATAATGCACTCGGGTAGGTCTTAGGACCTCTTTTCTTTGTTTTTTCTTTGAAATAGACGTTAAATGTAATCACTCGCTTTAACAGGGCAACAATATTTTGTTTTAGATCTGAACATTTTTAATACTTGATAAAAATAGTTGGAGAGAACAGTTAAATTGGCTTTCTAGAACGTTTCTGGTCTCGGGAATTTCTTAGGACTTCTTTCTTGTTTTCCTTCAATTGAGTTGTACCAACTCAAATTCCGTAGCCCATCGAAGAATGGAAAAATAAAAGATTTTGCAACCCTCCTGCAAAAATACCTTACTTTTATTTTTACCAATTTCTGATAGATCATGACGCGTATGTTGAGGAGTATTGTTCTAGAATATCATTTTTGCAAATTGTCTAGTTTTTTCCTGCAAAACATTTAAATTTTAAAGCCATCGTTTCAAGATGTTTACTTAAATCTTGGGACTTCTTTTCTCTGTTTACCTTTAAATTGAATGCATTACATGTAAACCTTAACACAGTAAGCATTTATTTGAAAAGGTTAAATTCGAAGAAAGCAATCAAACTCTTGTTTTTTAAAAACTTGCAAGATTCTCCTAGCTTAAGGACCTCTTAAGACCTCTGTCTTTTGTGTTGCTTTAAATAGTTGAGTCAAGTCGGCGTTTCTCAACTTGGAATTGTCGAAACGATATAATATATAAAACATTGCGAAGGCACATAAAAGAATGAAACTCTTGTTTTTAAAAACTTGCAAGATTCTCCTAGCTTAAGAACCTCTTAAGACCTCTGTCTTTTGTGGTGCTTTAAATGTTTGAGTCAAATCGGCGTTTCTCAACTTGGAATTGTCGAAACGATATAATATATAAAACATTGCGAAGGCACATAAAAGAATGAAACTCTTGTTTTTAAAAACTTGCAAGATTCTCCTAGCTTAAGGACCTCTTAAGACCTCTGTCTTTTGTGGTGCTTTAAATGTTTGAGTCAAGTCGGCGTTTCTCAACTTGTCGAAACGATATATCAAAGACTTACGTAGGCACATAAAAGAAATGTAAAAACATGGAATATGGTATGTACCATATGTTTCATTTAAAGTTAAAAATGTACGCTCGTATTTTGCGTATTTTGCTCTTGCCTTGAGTCCTTTGATTGTTATATGAACCTCGTATCTAGAATATAGCGTACTATTATTTTAAAATGCAACATATCCCTATGTTTATTTTTAAAATAATTATATCAATGCATTATATACGTAGGCAACAAAGCATTTTACTTTTACCGTGCGCATAGTGCAATCATCTAATCCCATTATTTTATGTTGGTTGCGTACATATATGAGTATAATGACATAATATAATTATATTAAAAACAACGTAGGGATATGTTGCATTTTAAAATAATTACATTGTATGTTCAGCGAAGTAGACGTGACATATTCGGGAATTCAAAATTTGGTCACGACCTCTGGAGGTATTTTACGGAATTAACGTTTTACGTACATCTGCTGGGACATTTAAACGGTGTTTGAAAGAAATTGCAAATAATATCATGAATAATATAAATTGTAGTGTATTTTGTTGCTATTCGTGCAATGGAAAATCTGGAATTATGTTTTGATAGTTTTTCACGTAAAATAAAACAATAAATAAGGTATGTGAGCCAAATAACGTCACGTCCCCAATTACGCCATGCGCTATTACTTTGAGTTCTAGGAAAGCAATATAAAATTTGCTCATTGCAACCTTTTAGGTTCCTACCATAGAAAACAACGCACCATATAAAACTGTTTTATTCAAACATAAGGTGTGGTTATTTTCAACGTATGGTTTCGGTCGCGAAATTAACAGAAGTCACTGAATATTTAAGGAGTAATATCTTTATTTATCTGTTACAAACATTGTGTTTGTTGGTGTCAGCGTCATTTTGGGACGTATAAGTAGTTTAAGCTTATATGTATAAAAGTTTTGATCCAATTAAAATCATTCAATAAAATAAGGTATGTAAGCCAAATAACGCTATGTCCCCAATTACGCCATGCGCCATTTTTTTTTTTTTTTAAGTCTAGGAAAGGTATATAAAATTTGCTCATTGCTGCGTTTTAGGTTCCTATCATAGAAAAGAACGCACCATATAAAACCGCTTTATTCAAACATAAGGTGTGATTATTTTCAACGTATGGTTTCGGTCGCTAAATTAACAGAAGTCGCTGAATATTTTAGGAGCTTTCAATTATCTGTTACAAACACTATGTTTGTTAGTGTCAGCATAATCTTCGGTACGTATATAAGTAGTTTAAGCCTACATAAAAGTTTTGAGCCAATTAAAATCATTCAGTAAAATACCATATTAAGATTGGCGTTATTTAGAACCTATGTTCCCAATGACGCCAATTGTACTTTTATACAAAAGTCCCATTTTCTAAAAGTTAATAATGTCAGGCACATATAATTTGCTCTATGTACTGTTCTATTATGTCTATAGATTCAGTTAGGTTACAATTTGAAATATTTTGAAAAATGGTTTAGGTGCCACATTCAATTAAATTAAGTATGGCGTTATTTGGTACATTTACCTAAGAACAATTAAACTTGGCATTGTTGAGGAAGATTAGCATGGAAACAAATTTTACTATTAAAGAAACCAGCTGGAAAATGTATGAAAGTTTGTTCTCTTCATTTAATAAAAGCGACTATATTCCAATAAAAGGTAAATATACCTACGAAAGTCTTCTGGAACATCCAAATTTTGTGTGGGGCAACACTTCAAAAATCATAAAGTTTAAGATGTTATTCTCACCAGAACTGCTTTTATAAACACTGAAAACGTATTTCGGTAAGCAAGTAATCTTTTTCAGTACTTATAGAAATTGCTTGAATGCTTTTAAATTTAATTTTCATAGTAGGTACAGTTACTTCAGAAATAAATTTGGTAGAGTTTATAACTTCTGGATATGTGAAATCTCAATAATTTCTGTGACTACTGAAAATAGCAATTTAGCTGCTGAAATTCGAAGTACGACTTAAGCCCAGTTTTACAATTGTGGAATAAGGACTGAATAATTGTTCGCCGAATATCCTTTAATGTTCTTCCATATCTACGTCAAACCTACGTCACGTTAGTCTAAGAATAATGCTTTTCCGACGATTGTAAAACGAACCTAAGATAGAAATGCGGGTATTGTTCTGTTGTGCAAATTTCAACAACGTTTGTTTTTCGTAAAACACCGATCACCATCGGAAATTTAAGTTGCCAATAGATTAAGCGAACGTTTCTTTTTTTATCTTTTATTTTATATCCTATCTCTGACGTTTTCCAAGTTTCAGTGAAAGAAGCAGTATTTATTCTGTATTTAAAGCCCCTATAAGTTGAAGAGAATCAGAAAATGTTGCCATTTTTTACAAGATGTTTTTACAAGTTGAATAATTTAACTCTCTTGATATTGGAAAAGTCGAATTATTCAATTTTGGAAACAAAATTGTAAACAAACAGCCTATTGATTTCACTTGAAAGGTAACAATGGTATATTTAAATACATATCAAGTTTTTCCGGTTTAGTAACGAAACCTGTGGCAAATTTGAAACCAATATAAAATTCTATCGAAACGTGAAAGAATATATGGGATCTTCGATTTTGTGATACAATTTTCATCGGACAAGAACCAACTTTAAAAATGAAAATAATAAAGTTGGTATCGTTATCTGAGAAAGTAGATAGTTGGCAACAATGTCGGTATTGTGGTCTGATCAGCCTTATTTACTAATATTTTGATGTAATATATCATCCTTGTGATATCTTTCATTTTTGAGAAATTTTAATTATTCCATACTTTTGACGCAGTCTGTATAATCAACAGTAAAAATTTTATATGGAAGCTTTATTATGGATAGCAGAAGTGCGAGAGGTGTGTCATCTGTATGTAAAATGCATGTAATTAATTTGCTCGGTATTCTATTTACATTGATGCTATTAAGTATGTTCTCAAGACACCTCTGTCTATATCTACATGGTGCTGTAAAAACGATGAAACAAAGCCATTCTGCACTATTCAGGGACACCCTCTGAGCATGGGAAAAATGTTAAAAAAATTCCACCTTACATTTATGTTTCTGTCGACTGATATTAAATAATACAAATTCAGTCAACGTAAATTCATAGATAACTAGATGCAATTACTTAATAATTAAAATGGCCAGATCATTTTTATGATAATTTTTGTGTAAAATGTGTACTATTTATTGATTTAAATAAAAAATATTGTTGAACATAATTTTAAATATGTCTTTCAATATAAAAATTGTTGAAATATTCAGAATTGGTAAATAATAAAAATTTCAAATTCCAATCTTATAACCTTCACATCTTCAAGGAATCACAAGATTTTTATTTTAACATTTTTCCCATACTCAGAGGGTGTCCCTGAATATTGCAGAATGGCGTTGTTTCGCCATTTTTACAGCACCCAGTATATGTATATACTATACATGTTTAGACTGATTTACGTTAATTTCATTTCTTCTTGCTTGTTCGGTAATTAAAATTGTATACATTTTTAGTTCTAATTATGTTGCAAGTAGTAAATTTGTAAGGTACACATCTGCGACCGGCCTATGGTCATTTCACTCCTGCTTTTGCGTGAATTCTTGCGACAAGTGCTTTACATCTAGTGTTATCGTCGTAGAGCTTTTATGACACCCCGACCAAGTTTAAACTGACCAAAATTTTGTGTAATCACGACGATACCTGTTTTACGGACATCAGTTTAATATAAATTAGTTTTGTACAGTGTGAAACTGGGGTTACATTTAGCGACCTTTTACTTAAAGCGCGTTGCATTTTCAAAAGCAGTTACCATGTATTTTTCCTGAACTGAAATTTAGCTTGTATTTTCCAACAAATAAAAGTCCCTGTGTATCGTGTATGTAGTACTTCACTTACCATCTTTTAATAACTAATTTAAAACCAGTGACTGGGGATAGTGGACGCGAAGCACAGCGTTGCTAAAAGGAGACTTACGACCTCCATCAGACGCTGAGTTTTGCCTGAGGCCCCAGTGACGACTGGGAAGCTTTTTCAAAAGAGAAAATGTACAAACATTGATTTTTTGAGTCGGATATCAAGAAAATTCAAGAATTGCAATCTGGAAAAATGGCTCCAAGCGAGCATTTCACAACGGAAGTGAGTCTCCAATTCTATCCCATATTTTCCTTGTCGCAATCACTTCTTCTCTTTTAATCATGGCAGAAGTAGAATGGAAAACATTCCAGCTTAAGCACCGAAATATTCATTCATTCAGCTGACATTATGTCTCGTGATGGTAGTCCTAAAATACTTCTAAACTCTGCGTGGGCGGGACTACGATGGCTACAAACAAAGAGTCGAAATGGCCGAAACTATTGGAAACCTTTTCTCAAGACCAAGATGTTTTAGAGAAAAGGCGCAATTTTGTAACCACCACAAGTACAATTACCACCATCGATTGATTCGCCAAATACATACTCAAATTTGTCACGCATAATAGAAATTATTGCATACTGCCAAAGATTTAAAACCAATTTACTCGCCCGTCGCGTCGGTCTCACGACGAGACAAAGGTTGAGTTTGAGCCTCTAACTTATGCAAATTTAAATGTAGCTACTAAGACTATATAAGAACCTCTTCTGATGACTTACGTAGTCTTGGGAGATATGGTCAGGTGGATCAGAAAGCAAATTACTGCAGTTAAACCCTTTCATTAACGGAGAAGGGATACTAGGGCCCGGTCTTTTCATCTCCAAGTAACTTTATCTGACAATTAATTCCCATAGTAATAATTGTGATCACAATTGTTACTATGGAATTAATCGCCAGATAAAGTTACTTGGAGATGAAAAGACCGATCTTAAAAGTGGAAGGACGCTTACGACAGTCGAACTTACCCTACATCCAATATTCCTTCCATCGAAACATTTATTCACTGAGTTATTAATAAAAAGAGAGCACGTCCAACAATTACACGTAGAGGTACAAACGACACATGCAGTCATTAGAAATAATTTTATTATTGGATTTTATCAGGCCGCTATTCCGTTAAGGCAGTTATTAGAAGATTTATAGTTTGCTTCGAGGTCAAGCCTCCTGTTACGTTGCTACCAATGGATGAATTGCCTGCCTATCGAACCTCACCCGCTCGACTATTCGAAAACGTCGGCAATGACTATTGAGGCTCATTGCAACTGAAAGAAGAGAAACGAAGAAATAGTCCCACGGTCAAGGCTTAGCAATCTTCATATGTTTTTCCACCAATTACTGAGAAATTTATCGACGGAATGTTTTCCCTCCGCTTTAAAACATTTCGTGTCACCGACAACTATACATATATCGATGGCTTAGTGGCAATACTGTGTATCAACATTTTGCCAACTTTTCAAGAGAAGGTAAAAAGTGTTTAAAATTGAAACACGTATAGAAAACTTTATTTGTTTTACTACGATGACATCTAGAGAACATTTTGATTCGAATTTTTGGCAGTTTTTTTTCCTTATCAGCATTGCGCAGTTCTAGAAAAGGTTGATAAGTGGTATTCAAAGAAAATTGGCGAATTTTGATGACACATGCACTGAGAAAAATAAACTGTTCAGTCAACCAAAAACACGTTCAGGTAACAGTATTTTTCGTTTACCTATTAGCAATCACGCGTGGTCATTGAACCAACAGTCAAAAAATGTTAAATATTTTAGATTGAATCAACTCAATATTTTGTTTGAGGCAAGCATACAATGAAGACATCTTTCTAGTTGCTTTAATGCCCAAGAAGATTGATACAAGAACTTTAGATTGTTAAAATTGCTAAATATTTTATTTGTCTGAACGCTGTTAGGGAATTAAAATTATATTTTTGATATATTTAAAGTAATTTTTCAGTACGGCTAATGAAAGCGTAGAGTCAATTCAATCTCTACTATCGTTTAGGGAAACATCAATTAAATGTTCACCTCTTTGCGATACTGCCAAAGTAAGATAACCCTTCAACCTTTGTTGAGGTGACAAGAGGAGCTGAATAAACCTCAACGAACTTTATAATGTCGGACGCATTCGAAATATGAATGACTTATCCGTTTAAGAAACGATGTCGAACAACAAGGTTATGCTGGGACAGGCAGTAAATATACGTGAAGTTCTAGCAGGCGCCATCTGGAACTCGATAGCTTATTAATATGGGAATTAACCCTCGCTTTTACTTGACTTAACATTTATTACGTTAAATAAAAAATCAAAACAGACACACAAAAGCAACAGCACTTTACGATCATTTTGAAATTTCAACTTTTTGATTTAACATATTAAGCACTTTCGTTTTAAGGAAAACATTTACATCGTTCAATCAAACGTAATAGTTTAACATTTTTTTAGTGTTACTTCAACAATTTCCAAGATGTTCAGTTAAGAATATTACCGTTGATACAAGTACATTTTATTTAAGTCAACGCACAAAAAGTTGACATTCAAAGAGTTGTTGACTTAACTATTTCATTTTTCTCAGTGTGGTATTGCCACTAAGCCATCGATTATTATTCGGATAATGGAACTCAATTTGCAGGCATCAAAAGGGAGTTCAATGAACTATTGAAGGTGGTTAAGTCTCAAGAGTCCCATGTTAAAATTCAAGAGGTTGTAGGATAACATCAACTGGAACTTCAAGCCCCCCAGAACACCATATTTTAGAGCACTTTAGGAAACGGCAGTCAAATCCACAAAACATCATTTAATACGAATTTTGGGAAACATTTCCTTAAACTACGAGGAAATGCACATATTACTAGTGCAAATAGAATCAATCTTAAACTCCCGTCCTTTAACCGCACTGAGAAAAATAAACTGTTCAGTCAACCAAAAACACGTTCAGTTAACGCACTGAGAAAACAAGATGTGTTAATCCAACCAAAAAACTGTTTGTCCAACAAAAGATTTCGTTTCAGTACGTTCAAACAATTTTTTTTTATAATTTAACATTTATATAAATGTCATTAATTTTATTTTGTACTAATCAGATTACCATGTCAAAACAAATAAATCAAATAGCTTACTGTTATGTTACATAAATACTTTGTTTACAATAAACCAAATATTTAGTTGTAAATTTCTGTAATAATAAATTTTATTTAAAGTAACCACACAAAATTAAAATGATATTTTTGTTACAGTAACATGTATATGTATACCTATTTAACAAAAATTTTAGTGTAATCAACATTTTTATTCACAACAAAAAGAAAACTGTTATATCAATGCATTTTGTTTTCTCAGTGCGGTATTTTTCGTTTACCTATTAGCAATCACGCGTGGTCATTGAACCAACAGTCAAAAAATGTTAAATATTTTAGATTGAATCAACTCAATATTTTCTTTGAGGCAAGCATACAATGAAGACATCTTTCTAGTTGCTTTAATGCCCAAGAAGATTGATACAAGAACTTTAGATTGTTAAAATTGCTAAATATTTTATTTGTCTGAACGCTGTTAGGGAATTAAAATTATATTTTTGATATGTTTAAAGTAATTTTTCAGTACGGCTAATAATAGCGTAGAGTCAATTCAATCTAGACTATCGTTTAAGGAAACATCAATTAAATGTTCACCTCTTTGCGATATTGCCAAAGTAAGATAACCCTTCAACCTTTATTGAGGCGACAAGAGGAGCTGAATAAACCTCAACGAACTTTATAATGTCGGACGCATTCGAAATATGAATGACTTATCCGTTTAAGAAACGATGTCGAACAACAAGGTTATGCTGGGACAGGCAGTAAATATACGTGAAGTTTTAGCAAGCGCCATCTGGAACTCGATAGCTTATTAATATGGGAATTAACTCTCGCTTTTACTTGACTTAACATTTATTACGTTAAATAAAAAATCAAAACAAGACACATAAAAGCAACAGCACTTTACGATCATTTTGAAATTTCAACTTTTTGATTTAACATATTAAGCACTTTCGTTTTAAGGAAAACATTTACATCGTTCAGTCAAACGTAATAGTTTAACATTTTTTTAGTGTTACTTCAACAATTTCCAAGATGTTCAGTTAAGAATATTACCGTTGAAACAAGTACATTTTATTTAAGTGAACGCACAAAAAGTTGACATTCAAAAAGTTGTTGACTTAACTATTTCATTTTTCTCAGTGCGAAATGATTTAACGTTCCTCCTCCATCCCATTTCTTCGATTGGAGACTCGCTTAAGTCTGTACCAGAGCCAAACTTATGAGATTTAAAATTTAACACATTGTTACGTATCGTCGACTGTGGGGAAATCTGAAGTGTACTGAAATAATTACGTAGACGTACCCTTTTAATTTGATTAACTTTTATTAACGACACAGCTTACAACTTAAAGTTTATATGACAACTGACAATTTTTTCTCACCCGTTCCGTAAAGCCACCTCTTTTCTTATTCGAAACACAACCGGGACGTACTCGAAATCTTTGTACACAGCCGTACTCGCAACAATTGTCTCGTTAGAAATACATCCAATAGGTTCGAGAACACTTCTGGCATAGATGACTCAAGGAATACTTCCACCAGCTGCAAACCAGGCAACGATGGAATGCAGGGGCAGATTGGTAAGATTTTACAAGTGTTCCCTGGAGAAGATGGAATTGTTCTCGTGGCCTCTGTGCCGTCAAATTGTGTCGTCTTCCCATGAACTAATCTTGTGAGTGAAGTGATGTGATAGTTGAAAGCGCAGGCTGAATGTTTTTACGTTAATTTCTTCTTGTTTGTTCGGTATTTAAAATTGTATACAGGCTGAGTCCAAAAAAGCGCCTACGTGAATAGCATCGGTGTATATTGTCGTATTTGAGCGGCCAAAAAATCAAATAAAATGGCAGAAAAATCTCTACAATATACCATATCTTGTGTCTTTAATACAATTAAGACAGCTGCATAACATCTGTCAACTTTTGTTTTTTAAATGCAATGGTAGGTACAATTATTGTAATAGATTTCGAAAGAACTTTTTTTCCTGCGTTCAATGGCTTGCTGCAATAAACACTTATTTTTCAAAATAATTGAAAAAAATTTAATTAAAAGGAAAAAATTAATTTTTAGCATGAAATGAGTAATAAACAGTTGCTGAACAATAAGTGATATCTAATTGCAGTAAATAGTGTAGTTTCTATAAGCACTTCCTCATAGGCAAACAAATGACGATAACTGTCAATTTTTTTTTTATTGTCAGCAAAAACACAGCGAAGCACAGCGTTACCAAAAGGAGTTGCTGGACGCTGGCCCCAGAGATGACTGGGAAGCTTTTTCAAAAGAGAAAAAGTACAAACAGTAGGGGGAGTAGGGGCACTTTGAAACACGGGGCACTTTGATACCAGGGTTGTTTCACCAGTACCTAAATAGTCTACGAAATTCTGAACGTGACTATCAAATAGTGAATGTGTTTCGCACTCTGTTGAGGTAGAATTTCGTAAACTATTTAGGTACTTTTAAATTATCCTTGTATCAAAGTGCCCCCGTGTTTCAAAGTGCCCCTATTCCCCCTACAAATAACTTTAATGTATAGCGAGAGCGGACACTTTTGTCACGAAATGAATCTTACTTCGTATTACGTTTCTTTTACTGAAAATAAAACATATTCCTACCATGTGCAAAAGAATGTGTCCGAAAAACTGGTTCCGCTCTTTTTTTTTTGAATGTCGAAACGATGGCCATCGCATTTTCTGGCAACATTTCTTTACAGTGCAGTAGGAATCAAAGTGTTGGAGTAGAACAGCATCTGTATTATGTATATTTTTTACAAAATTAATTGTATTTACTGAAACATAAAGTTTCCAAGAGAAAGTGAGGAGGCACACCGACTTCAAAATTAGAATAAATAAATAAAAATTAACGCCATTTTAAAAGGGAGACCTTGTTACCTTAATGGGTAACATTTCAACAAAAATTAATATTGTTTAAGAAATAAAATGATAAATTTATAATGATGAAAAATTCTGGTATTGTATTGAAAATGTGAACAACGAATTAACTAATATGTTTTAAATTTATTTTGAATTAGTTCGTTAAATTAGTTCTACATCTTTTTAGTTATCTTGCCGTGGTCTAAATTAGTGCTACATTTTTAATTTATTTAGTTGTATCTCATATTTACTTACTTACTTAATCCTAAAGCCTTTCTACCCTTGCGGGCGTTAGGCTGATGTGAGTTGGGTTGGGTGCTCTTTTCCACATCTCCTTCCATTATCTCCTATCTCGTGTTTTCTCTTGCACTTCGTGCCACTCTACTCCCCTTTTTTCAACTGCTGCTTTTACTTCTTCCGTCTATGTTCTTCTGGGTCTCCCCTTCTTTTTCTTTTTGTATATTCTTGTGTCGTACACTTCCTTTACCATTTTATTTTCATCCTTCTCATTACATGTCCATACCATCTCAATTGTCCTTGCTCTATTATAACGAGTGATCAATATCTGTTCATCTAATCAAGTGACCTATGGAAATAAAATCGTGTGTCTTTGATTAGTTTATTATGTCAAATGTCATTTGAATTATTTATATTACATTCCTAACAAAATCTAACTGTTCTTATGTATTACATGTTTTTCTTTTTTATAAATGTGGATTTGAAGTTCACATTTCCCATAAAATGAGAGCACGCGCCAAAAGCAGCGAAAAACTGGTTCATAGAAGGTGCGTAAAATGTCCGCCGTTCTCTTGTAAACACAAGAGAATTCTGTGTTTTAAATTGTTAATAACATTCGCTAAGATTACTGGATTGTTATTTAACTGTTCGCAATGTAACAATAAAGTCTTATGAACAAAGATTTCTGTTATTGAATTAAACTTACTGACAGTTATAAATAATTGAAATAAGACTATATTTACAGTTGGTTCTTGTCCGATGAAATTTGTATCACAAAATCTTTTAAGCGGACACTAAATCGCGCACTATAACACTTTACGTTTCACCGTCGTTCGACAGCTTCGTCAGAAGTGAAAAATATTTTTCACGACGGTGAAACGTAAAGTGTTATAGTGCGCGATTTAGTGTCCGCTTAAAAGATTTTGTGATGAAATAAGACTGACACTTGAAAAAATAGTTAATCAAAGACATACGTTTTTCTTTCCATAGGTCACTTGATTAGAAAAGATATTGATCACGCGTTATGTTCTACTGGCTTTGCATTCAAGTTTTCTCTGAAGGTGCTGTTTCTTATCCTGTCTTTCCTTGTTTTGTCCTCTATCTTTCTTAGGAATCTCATTTCCATACTTTGCATCTTACTTTTTTCTTTTTCTGTTAGTGTCCGTGTCTCTGAACTATACGTCAGGATTTTAATGGCAACTTTTTTAAATACTTCCACTTTTATTTCCTTTGGTATTTCTTTCTTTCTTAAAAAAGTGGTCTTAACAGCGTTCAAGAGTCTTCCCGCCGACCGCGTTCTTTCCTCAATTTCTTAATCTAATTTCCCGTTCTGCGAGAGTACCGAGCCTAGATATTTGAAACTCTCTACTTACTCTAACTTTGCTACATCTAAGTTGATCTGATGTGACTTTTCGTTACTTGCCACCACCATGGTTTTTGTTTTCTGCTTGTTTATTCTCATATTGTTTCTCTCCAGAGTGTCTTTATATATTTTCAGGTTTTGTTCAGTGTTTTCTCATCTTTGGCGATTATGACTATGTCGTCTGCGTACATTATTTCCGATATTTCTATCCTTTTCATCTTCCAGTGACCGACTTCGTAACACTTTACCTGATTCCTGGTGTTTTCGATTACCTCGTCCAAAATCAATGTAAACAGCAAGGGGCTAAGTATACATCCTTGTCGTACGCCTTTGGTGGTTTCAAACATATGCGACTTTTCTTGTCTGACTCTTACATAGTTCTTCGTTTTCTTGTAGATACAGTGCTCTCACTCCCTGTATTAGTTTATCTTCTATGCTATCTCATATTTACAGTTTTATAAACTAGAAGAATTATCTGACAATAGAAAAAAGTTGTCAGTTATCGTCATTTGTTTGCCTATGAGGGAATACTTATAGACACTACACTATTTACCATCATTTATTGTTCAGCAACCATTTATTACGTCATTTCATGTTAATAATTAATTTATTTCTTTTTATTTTATTTTTTCAATTATCTTTAAAAGTAAGTATTTATTGCAGCACATCATTGAACGCAGAAAAAAAAATTACCATTACGTTTAAAAAAACAAAAATTGACAGCTATCACGCAGCTGTCTTAAATGTATTAAAGACGCAAGATAGGATATATTGTAGAGTTTTTTCTGCCATTTCATTTGATTTTTTGAGCGCTCAAGTCCTACAATAAACACCGACGTTTTTTGGACTGAGCCTGTATACATCGTGTCCCACCCAAGACTTTCACCCCTAATATCTTTGTTATTTATTGATGAATTTTGCTAAAATTTGATAGGTCATTCAGCATCATCAAACATCATTACAACAAAAGTTTATTATTTTTAAACGGCTTTTTTCTTTATAAATTACAGAAAAATGTGGATCAAATGTTAAGATTTTGAACACTTATACCTTTAATATCTTTCAGAAAATTAATTAATTACTGCTACCGTTCTTTCACAAGTTAGATTCTTTTACAATCGTGTAGGTATTTACATAATAATATCACCTCTATAACACATAGCTGTTTAAAAATAAGATTTTGAATTTCAAAGAGATTTGAAATAGCAGGAAGATTCTTCAGTTATCAACGCATGCTTCTACTAAATTTTGCCTTTCTCTACCCATAAACAACGAAGGTATAAGGGGTGAAAGTCTTGGCTGGGACACCTAGTACCATGCGATCATTTGAATTTATAATTAAAGTAGGCGGGATTTTTTTAATATGGTTGCGTACTTTGCCAATTGACTGACTGTGTAAATCTGGTGTAAATTAAAGGTTATGTAAATATTTTGACGTTTAGGGTTCTCATATGCAATCGTTCTAGTTTAAAGGAAAGGAAGCACTGAAAATAATGCCATTTTATTGACAATCACAGCAAATGTTCAAAGTGTTCGCCTCCGGCTTCGATGCAACTGTTAACTCGCTTTTTCGTATTTTCAAATGCATTTTCCAACATCTGAACAGTTACACCATTGCATGCATTAGCAATTGCCTCTTGCAGTTCTTCAAGATTTTGGGGATTATTTTTAAAAACGGAGTTTTTGAGGTATGGAAAAATGAAATAATCTAGAATGGTAAATCTGTATAGGGATCCCGATGAATAGAATTCTATTTTTGTGACGTCACGTTGCCTAGCGCTCGCCTTCACGTGAGAGTTTGGGATCACGATGGGTTCAGTTTACTATTCCCCTTACGTCTTAGTACCTTATAGAATAGATAATATAATACTATTTGTTATGATTTCATTTTTCAATGCGATTAACTTTTTCTCATGACGTCACAAAAATAGAATTCTATTCATCGTGATCCCTATCCTGGACTTCTAGGTGGAAATTGCACAACTCGATCATCGTAAAATTCGTGAATTCGTTCCATGGTTTGCCTTGTCTTGTGAGCTGTAGTATTATCTTGTTGAAAGTACCCATGCAAAAGTTCATCGTCATGAAGATTTTGGAAGAAAGGTTCAAGTAAATTATTTTGATATCTGTCGGCATTGAAAGTTCCATCAAAAAAGACAGGTCCAAATATGCGTCTTCTCGAGACTGCCAGCCAAACACCGATTTTCTCCGGATGAAGAGGCGATTGAATAAATTCATGGGAATTTTATTTATACAGGGTGATTCATATCAAGTGTAACAAACTTTGGCATTTTGTTGGAGAGATCATTTTAAGTGAATAATGTTATATGAACGTAGGTCATATTTCACTTTTTTGCAGAATTACAACAGATCAAAGTTTTATTGGCGTAGTAACAAAACATTATATTATCAACTTATAATTATTATTTATTTATTTATTTTTTACTCATTCATGCCATAGTTCGTGTTTACGATTTTATAAGTTGATAGTACTGGGTGTCTCATAACGTAACTCACAACTTTGATCTGTTGTAATTCTGCAACGAAGTGAAATATGACCTAGGTTCATATAACATTATTCACTTAAAATGACCTCTCCAACAAAATGCCAAAGTTTGTTACACTTGATATGAATCACCCTGTATAACCAGAAAGATGGAACCATGCCCCGTTCGTGAAAAATGTTAAATCCAAACTGTTGTTATTATGCAGGTGATTTAAAAACCACCGACAATATTCCATCCTAATACCAGAATCTCGTGGAAGAAGCTCTTGAACAGCCATTATTTTATATGGATGAAGATTTAAATCGTTTTGCAATATTTTCTGGCAAGTTCCATATGAAAGTTCAGTCTCCTGTGCCAGCCTGCGGAGAGATTTTTTAGGAGACTGCTCCATTCTTGCTGCAAATCCGCCATAACTTCAGGTATTCTTTTTTTGGGGTCTCCACTACCAATTTTTCGACCAGAGTCCCTACATTACGAAACTTCTCCACTCAGTGGTAAATTTGTTGAACCAATTTTGGGTATTCAACTGGAAAATCAGGAAATGCATTTTGAAAATCATCTACGCAGCGCTGTATAGAATACTTCCATTTATCATTTTGTTGCCATTCGGCATTCTTAAAATAGCTCTCCGTAAAAAAAAAATATGTTCTAAATTACACATTTTGAAGCGTCACTTTGACAATTCAAACTCAAATTAAGCTGGCAACAGTGAGTGTTGCCAATCTAATTCAAAATCCATAGCCTACTCTAATTATAAATTTAAATGTCCGCGCAGTATAAGTCTAAAAATGATGTGCTAAACCTAGGGAACCGTGAAAGGTTTTTTTTTTATCTAAGGGGTCCTTAAGTTTTCAGACTTTCAGAACCTCTGCATTGAGAAAATTCTTAGCAATTTTTTTTCTTATGGCATCATAAAAGAAAACAGCCCACCGAAAAATTCGATAGGGAAACTTTAGAAATTCAAGCAATCTACTAAATACCCAATTTCAACCAAAAGCATTAGTACTAAAAAATGAGAACAGGAAGTTCTGAGAAGAAACAAAGAAAACTGTAATTACGATAGAAAAATTGCTCATCTCATATATTCTTAATACCCTCACTTAATACCCTCGTTAAGTACAGAAAACTACCAAGGAAAAATAAATTTACCATCGACAACGTCCACTGAGAATATGGACTCAAACTAAAAAAGAAAACATAATCCTATTAATCAACTTGAAATCAATATGTTCAAAGATATGATGCTCTCTGATTTCCCAAGAATATTATTTAACATTAAGGAAATGAATCGTAATCAGTTATGTCGATTAGATTTGGTACACAGGTGATAACTAAACTTATTTCAAATTGTTGACCTTGCCTTACACTAGGAAGACAAACTCAGACGGTATGTAAAATAATTATTTACAACTTGGAGGCTACATTAGATATATCTTGGGAGTTACTTAAAATTGATAAATTTCGAGTATAATATTATATTCCTCTCTTTGGTGATTGTGTATGTACAAATTTCAACTTTCACTACGATTCCTCATACAAATACATACAATATCAATAGTTTACTTTCTATTTTGAGTTTAATTCTGTAATTAATTTTACTTTCCTTTTCTTTCCTGAATTACATTATTTTTCAATAGTACTTAAATAATTCATTTAAAAGACATGTGAGTCAGAGTAACAGTTTTCGTGAAATATTAATTCAAGTACTCGATTGAATTTCGTAGCACGTTCTTTAACAAGGACTAGAAGGAATGTGGTGAAATCTAGTTCGTTGACTTTTGCGTGCGACGCAAAATTATATTACTCTTTCCTTTATCTAATATTATTTCCTGATTGCCGCCAAACATAATTTAAAACCACGGAATAAATAACGGCGTTCGTTGCTTTATAAAATTATTAAACCGAACAGTATAACATCAGTAATTGACATAACATAAATTTTAAGTAATCTTCATTTAAAAGACAATTTTTGCCTTTGTTCTGAATATTTTATGAATTACTATGTAAAAAAATATGTTACCAGGAAGTCGGCCTGAATTATCAGGCGCGATCAAAATATTTAGTATTTAATTAATTATGTAGCTTTCTCTAATCTTAGTTTTTAGCATAAACAATATATTCTTTTACCAAAAATACAAATTTAATTCATTTATTAACATAAAATCGTCAATACTTTCGCTAATTATACAGGCTGTCCCGTGACGTAATGTCACCACGTGATAATCAATTCAAACTAAGTAAAAAACTGTAATAAAGTTTTGTTCTAAAGTAAACCGTTTCAAAAATACTGGGTGTTTAATGTTTAATTTTTATTTTTTATTTTCATGTAATCATTTATCCATCCTCCTAATATACAGGGTGAGTTATTAAACGTCCTTTCTTCCATAGCTCATTTATAGAACGAGATAGAATTTTTTTCTTTCACAAGGACATTCTACCTATTGAGCACTATAACCTAAAATTATTTTGGTACATACAGAGTGTTACGTAAAATAATGGCAGCATGTAGCAGGATTTTTTTAAATGGAACACCCTGTGTATTTTCTTATAGAAAGACATAACACTCGATCCTCTAAACACTAGCGCATAAAATATTTATATTTAATTAACCAACTAAGAGTAAATTAATATTTTATTGAAAACGGTCTGTTGAAATACTAACTGTAAACGTATTGTTTGTCGTACGGCAATAAAAATCGGTAGTGTTATAAATTAAAGTGTAAGAAATAACCTAGATATAAATTCTTTTAGTCTTACTTGTTTTTTTCAAATGTTCAAGCCTGTGTAATTGTCAGAATTTCAAACTGCCGTTATTCAATTTTTTTAAATGCAACCCTCCCTATCTCTTTTCACGAATAGATAGTGTTCATGTTCCTCTGCAATTTTGTTATAGGTTTTCTGTATCTAATCCTTACAGTTTTTTTGCTATAATAAACATTTTACATTTTTACTCTGAAATCAATATTAAACAGTTATTTAATGTACCGTATATTAATTTTTTAAGACAACGCCATAAAACAGATGGATAATATCAAGTTTACAATTGATTACAGACTCTTATTACATTATAATAATCGTATTTTTGTTATAATACAGTTCTTTTACTTTGTTTTAATTAAGAATGCTTTAAAATTGATTCGATGTAATTCCTAAGCTTCAGTTGTCTTCATTAACATTTGATTTAATAAAATCTGAATACTTGAACAAAAGAAATTCACCGATTTTCATTTATTTGTTAGATTATTAATTTATTATTTGTATATTTTTTTTGAAGTACAACAATTTTTACATTATTTGCAAACACTGATGGTTTCTTTTGTTGTAAACCACATTGAATCAATTTTTAGACATTGTTAATTACAACAAAGTGAAAAAACTGTATTACAATAAAAATACGATGATTATAATGTAATAAGAGTCTGTAATCAATTGTAAACTTGATATTATCCATCTGTTTTAGGAAATAGAGGGCGCTGCCTTAAAGAAATTAAAATACGGTACGTTAGATAACTTTTTAATATTGATTTTAGAGTAAAAATGTAAAAAGTTTATTATAGCAAAAAAACTGTAAGGATTAGATGCAGGAAACCTATAACAGAATTGAAGAGGAACATGAACACTATCTATTCGTAAAAAGAGAAAGGGGGGGTTGCATTTAAAAAATTGAATAACGGCAATTTGAAAATCTGACAATTACACAGGCTTGAACACTTGAAAAAATAAATGAAACTAAATGAATTTATATCTGGGTTATTCCCTATACTTTAATTTATAACACTACCTATTTTTATTCCCGTACGACAAACGATACGTTTACAGTTAGTATTTTAAGAGAAGTTGAAAATCAGACCGTTTTCAATAAAATATTAATTTACTCTTAATTGGTTAAATAAATATAAATATTTTATATGCTGCTGTTTAGAGGACTAGAGGATCGAGTGTTATATCTTTCTGTAGGAAAATACACAGAGTGTTCCATTTAAAAAAATCCTGCTACATGCTGCCATTATTTATAGTGCTCAATAGGTAGAATGTCCTTGTAAAAGAAAAAAATTCTATCTCGTTCTATAAAAGAACTATGGAAGAAAGGGCGCTTAATAACTCACTTTGTATAATCAATTCAAACTAAAAAAAAAAAAACTCTTATGAAGCAAACCGTTTTTCAAGAATACGTGTCTTGTAATTTTCAGAATTTTTAAATTTTATCAAAAGGTGTTCAAACGCAACTAGATCTATTTTGAAGCGCACTAGAATGTGATTAGCAAACAACGGGGGTCATTTTGAACACCTTTTGAGATAAAGAAAATTACAAAACACGTCGTATTCTTGAAAAACGATTTGCTTTATTAGAGTTCCTTTTTTTTAGTTTGAATTGATTATTAGGTGACCGGATAAATGATTAGATGAATTTTAAAATTTAAAAAAATAAGGAATTAACCATTAATCGCCCAGTATTTTTGAAACGGTTACAAAATTTTATTAGAGTTTTTTACTTAGTTTGAATTGATTATCACGTAGGTGAAGTGGTGACATTACGTCACAGGACACCTGTATAACAACAGATCTCTAAGGCTCGATTTTACAATCACCCGATAAGCATTACTCTAAGGCCCGATATTTCAGTCATGGTCTAACTTTACCTTTAGTTTATTTCCATAGGAACAATTGTTTTTACAATTGTTACTATGTACAATTGTATGGAACAATTGTCACTATGGGTATAAACTAAAGGTTAAAGTTAAACCATTACTGAAATACCGGGCCGTGACGTAGGTGTGACGTATAGATATTGTTACATTAATGCCCCACCTTGTACGCAAAAATGTTACACTTATTGTATTGTTAAGGGAGCCTCACTTTGGCTTCAAAATTTAAAATGATTATATGAGGCCTAAATTTGTTTTTTTTTTAAATTGTACTGTTTTAATTAATTTATTTACCTCGGCTAGTTTATCATCTCAGGTTCCTAACGTGGCATGAATTTTAAATTTAAAGAAAAATCAATAGATGTTTGAAAATACAAGAAATAAAATGTTACTTTCTATAAATGAAAACAAAACTTCAGCAAAATAACTCTATATTCAATTATTGTTAATTTTCTTTTATACACACAAGCTTAAGTCTAAATGTCCTTAAATCTTAATTTACGTTAAATAAAATTGTCCTGACCTTTACTGTCTTTCTGTTATTCACTTTCCTGCTTCCTTCCTTTTCCTTTTTCTACCTCCTTTTCTCTATCTTTTCTGAGAATCCTTTTCTAACTTTTCCCCTCTCTGCTATTCTTCTCAATCCTTCTTCTACCTTTTCTTTACTTTGCTGGTCTGCCTCAAGTATTTTTCTTTTCACCTTTTCAGCTCTACTACCTTCCTTAATCTTGTTCTCTTACTTTTTCTCAGCCCTTAGCTTTCTTGCAAAATTTCTATTTAAATTTCTTTATATTTTCTTTTTATTTCTCGTACACACTTTGTAGTTTGCCTTTTCTTTTATTCTTTTTGCAGATTTATTAGATTTTACGTTCTCTTTAAATGATTTTCGTGCTGCACCAAATTATTTTATATCTGATTCTCTTTATTTAATTTTTTCTACTACTTTTTGTTTTATCTCCTTGGTAACGGTAATTATGATTCTTCCGCTAGATGTCATTACTGTCATTTTCATTCTTGTTTCTAAATTCTTTTCTACCTTCTTAATTTCAAAACTTTTCTTATAACACTGCTTATTTTACACTTTTACAAATTTCCCTTTTTACAAATTCATCATTCATAAAATTAAATTCAGTTACAAAATTACCAACTTTGACACTTCAAATTTTCTGACATTAGCATCTGTTAACAAACACGTTTCATTTTGCTTACATGCAATTTTTCACAATTTTTAAATTTAATACATGGCAATTTTATTACTGACATTTAAGAAAAAAAGTAAGATATAATTATTTTGTCAATTTGTTACAAAATTCTGGTTTTTATTGTAGATATAATTCGAATATGTTATTTAACCTCAAACATGTTTCCCTCCAATATTCTGCTACACAGATTATGATCAAATACAACGAATATGGACAATTTGCATTCAACAATACAAACATTCCTACATAAGGCCGATCTTTCCACCTCTTAATAAATTAACTGACAGATAACTACCATGGAAACCATTCATAAAAATCAATCAACCATTCATAAAAGTGAAGTTATTTGTCAGATAACTTTAACGGGAAGATGGAAAGATCGGCCCATAATAAAATTAATTTTTCCACTACTAGTACTATAGCCTGTCATTTTGACATGTGTTAGGTTGCTGTGAAAAACAATTTCTCGACCTGAGGTATAGTATATTGTAGACCGAGGCGGTAAAGTGCTTGTTATCCAGGTCGAGAGAAGATATGGACAGGCGAGGCGAGAAGCCGAGCCTGGCCATACTTCTCGAGACCTCGAAAATTGCTTTACCGCCATGGTTTACATATTATTTTTTTTCCTACACATTATAATTAATTTTGTTAATATCACACAAACGTTCTTTTTCTCGAAGTAAAAGTATTAAAATTGAGTTACTATTAAAATTATTATAGATGTTTTAAAACACAGTGTTACGTGTACTAGCATGGCCGAGTGGTCAAGCCGGTGGTTTAATAAACCAGTCTCTTCGGAGGCATGGGTTCGAATCCCACCGCTGCCGAGTTTTTTTTTTTCTTGATAATTTTAATCCTTTTTAAAACCAAATACCAGTGGAATTAAATAAAAAAAACTTAGTTTGTTAATTTTTTGATGTCGATGAGAGCGCATTCCTGAAATTATTGTCGCGCCACCTAGTGGTAAAGCCTCGTAAATTATTTTCTCGGCTAGGCATTTATGTTCATTTTGCCGGGCTAGCCGTGGAAACGTTCGCTTTCTCCTCTCTGATGAGCCGGTAAAATTGAATTTTCTACTAGTTTAGGAAAAAAAATAATTTTTTTATTATTTACCACGGTAAATAATGAACATCAATTGCTACGTACGCTTTCAGGTACAAATCTTTTGATTTTTCAGGCAATAGATTGTTTGCCACTTGTTCGGCAATTTCCCGCATTTCAGGCGGCGCCGGCGTACAATTTAAATCGCCGTACATTGTTTACCGTACTTACTTTATTTAATTGACGATTTGGCAAAAAGATCGACGTAATGTTTGTGACAAATTAAAAAATTTAAATCAACTGTCATATCGGTAATACAGAAAACTGTAAACCTTTCGTAATTTGTAATAAATATTTGTTCAAATTAAAATTATCATTTGCACCAGTAGTGGAAAAAATAGTATATACACCACGGTAGAGAAATCTTATAACCCTCGGTCCTTTACATCCCTCGGGTTATAACACTAGACTTCTCTACCTAGGTGTATAATATACTATTACAGTATCATGACGTAAAACATGGATTTCTTTATACATAATAGGTAATTTTCAAACATTTATTTCTCGTGACGTTCTAAATCTAATTTTTTAATTTCTTTCTAGGTTTTAAGAACACAAATAATGGAAATTATTTTAGTTTAACGTGAACTACGAACATATATGAAACTATGCAAGATATAATTCCTTCCACGGAAAACTTGAGATGCTATAAAATTAAATTAGATCCTCATGAACACAAAATTATCAATTCAACTCGAATAATGTAATACATTTAACGAAGGTAATGTCATTTGACTTGATTTATTTTCTTTTTTCTTATTTTTATTTAATTATTTTTTTATGAAATGTCAATAACATTTCAATATGGAGGAACCTTAAAAGATATTCAGCGAACAGTTATTCCGTCCTTATTCCACGATTGTAAAACTGGGCCTTAGAGTTTTATTCGTACCATTCTTAGGCCCGGCTTTACAAGCGCAAGTTAATTTTAACTATCGGTTTATTCCCATAATAACAATTGTGACAATAGTTGCTTTTATGACAATAAACTGAGGGTTAGAGTTAACTTGCGTTTACAAAATTGAGTCCTTACAACGCAAAATGTAAATGTATTATCAGAAGTCCTGAAAACAGCGTGTTTTAAAATTTTTTGAACTAAAATATTAATCTTCAATATTAATCGAAGTAATCCTGTGTAATAAAGTATCCAGAATTTTCTTGGTAAGATTTTTGCTTGAAAGAGAATTTAAACTAGACAATTTGAGAATTAGATGAAAATAGGGAATGCTACTTTAATTTAACAAAATTGTCAAAATTTCTAAACAAATATTAGAATTTCAATGGTCAAAAGCAACACTGCACAAAATCATTAGAGCATGGATTTCAAATATAAACTGCACTATAGCAGATACGTTTTAATGGAGTAAAAACAGTTGTAAGCTAGAAGAATTTCTAATAGTTATTTTTGATTCTACAATGTCTTTCAAAAAGTATGCAACAAATGGAATTTTTCTTTATTATCAATCTGTAATAGATTTTATTGATGCAGAATGCTTCTACATTTCTTTAAATCAAATTAGGAAATGTCAGCTGACATTTATCTTTAACGGTATACAGCGTGGACACTGAAAAATGAAGAACTGAACACAGCTTAAAAGTAAAGCCTTCTTATTTTAAAAGATACAGGAAAATGTCATAAGAAAATGTTGCTCAGAATTAAAAATTATAGCCGAATACAGCCTTCTACCTCAATTTTTTTTTAATCACTATGACGAGTCACTCCTTTATACACACTACATTAGCAAATGACATGTTTGTTAACATTGTTTTTTAATTGTGTCTCGTCCTTATACCAAAATGTTCGTACATTGTTTTTAGATATAAGTCTTTGCTCCTGACAATTCCTATACATGTATTCCATGTCTGAAGGAAATAAAGTTATTATTATTATTATTATTATTAAATGTCGGTGGGATTAAAGTATTCGCCAAGATAACATGAATGGAAAAAGACTCATCTTATTGTTATTTCCCAATTTGTTCATTTTGTTCTGAGTAATCATTTCCATGCATTGCGAAAATTTGTTTACTTGTTGCATTTCTCCATTGAAAAATTATAATACATTCAAACTGAATGACATTTTGAATGTAAAAGTTGTAAAAAGTACTATAAATTATGAGCTTTATCATTTTAAATTCACTTAGTTTAATTGTCTTTTAATTTTTCAATGGATGAATGATAAATGCAGCAAGAACGAAATGAAAGAATTGAGAAACAACAATAAGATTACTTTTTTTCTATTCATGTTATCTTAGCGAATAATTTAATCCCACCGGTATTTGCTAACGTAGTGTGTATAAAGAGTGATTTGTAATAAATAGTGATTTTTTTTTAATGGAAGGCCGTCATTTTGTTAATTTTACATTTGGTGATAGTTTGTAATTCCAAACAACGTTTTCTTATGACATTTTCTTGTATCATTTAAAATAAGGGCACTTTACACTTTTCGGTGTCCATGCTGTAGATAAATTTCACCTGGCAATTTGATTTAAAGGAATGCAGAAGCGTTCTGCATTAATAAAATTTATTAAAAATAAATAATAAAGGAAAATCCCTTTTGTTGCATACTTTTTGAAAGACACTGTAGATCGCGAAATGACTCTTTTGCATTTGAGAATGAAATATGTATTTTTGCGAGGGAGTAAAAAATTATTCGAAAATGCAAAAACATTTCGCAATCAAGTACTTAGCAAATTTTTTTCGAAAACGTGGCCAAACATAAAGAGGAAAATTTAATGTTATCCATCAATTAATTGTGATAGCAACCATATAGCAACAAAGCAAACGAAACAAATATTATAATTTGTATCACAAAATCTTTTAAGCGGACACTAAATCGCGCACTATACACTTAACGTTTCGCAGTCGTTCGACAGCTTCGTCAGAAGTGAAACGTTAAGTGTATAGTGCGCGATTTAGTGTCCGCTTAAAAGATTTTGTGATACAAATTTCATCGGACAAGAACCAACTGTAAATAAATTATAATTTGTGATTATAATTTTGTAATTTAGTTGTGATTTGGTGAGATTTACCCGTGTGTTAGAGGTGAATTGAGGAATGTGTCTGAAAGTGTGATACCAGCTTATTTTGAATATAAAACTAAGAAAGAGGAGCCACCAACACTCTTTTACGTTCTGGATGTAAAAGTGAGTGAAAATTTGCCTTAATGGAACAACTGAAGAGGGGAAATCTGAAGAAGTTCTTAAGTTACGTCAAAACTTATGAGTAATTTAAGGAACGTGAAACTAGTTTCATTTTTAAGTAAATGAAATAATTTTGGCGACTACTTCAAGATTAAACTTTTCAGCGCAAGTATTTTGTGTAATAATTTATGGTTAGCTTCCCTATTCCAATTGAGAGACGAACAGTCATTACTGATGATGGGTTTGCGGTTCCTCAAGGAAAGGAGGAAAGCAAATTCCTCACTTCTGCTCACTTGACTTCATGCAAAAGGAACGTGTAATTTAAGTGAGGAAACGGAAATAAGGGGAGAATATCTTATAATCGGTTTCAAAGCAACTATGTTTATAACTATATTTTTTGACGAAAATTTAAATGTTTACTGTATTACATGCTGGGTGCACTGCAGACTGTCATTTAATTTTAGACAACAAAATTCAATATAAGGATCATTATCAAAATATGAACGGTGAAATTTCTAAGAAGTGGCTGAGTATCAAGTGGTTCCTGTTCTAAATACAGTGAACGGCAAATGCGAAGTTATTATGGACAATGCTCCATGATTGTTAATAAGCGACCCACTTCTAATTCTCATAAATCTGAAATGGAGGAATGGTTTAAACCAGGTTGAAACGAAATGAGGTTGATGTAGATAAAGGGAATACTAGAAAACACTTGTTATTTAACACGTCCATGCATTCTAATGTGAATTTTTCGATGTAAACTGCATAGTGAATTGAATATTAGATTTGATCTTGACCTAAGCAGTGAAATCTTCGAGCATCCTCTGGTCAACTATCAGGTAATCTCATTTGACGTCTTCTTCAGAAGGATGTAGAATTAAAAATCATTTAAGAAAATTTGAGTTCCCAATATTTTGACACTTATATTTCATTTTCCAAATCTATCTGAGTAAAATATGATTTCTAATCTCGCGGCTTTCTGAGGATATCTTCAAGATATTTTGGCCCCAGCTAGAGCCTCATCACCAAAAGAGGGGTTCTAGAACTTCACCGCAATATGACCGACCAACCATGCTGATTTGTTTAATCTCGTTTTGGTGTATGAACTTAAATAAAAGGTAGGCAACTTATATCAATTGTGACGACAGAAGGGTACTTCCATTCCCGTTTCTCCTGCAATAGAAAGTATCTCCATAGTCCGCTGTGTGCTAACCATGTGCTAACCTAATACAATGAAGAGTTCTTTTTGTAAACGTACTGAAAATCGTATACTACTTTTTCAAATTTTCTTCTTCAAAATAATGACAAGAAACTAATGTGCACCCTATACATAACATATACTTTTTACAATTAATGATTTCTGCTCTTATTCTGTGTAGAGCCTTTTTTGAAGTGAATTTTATATTAAACACTCCCTTTCCATTTCCTTAAGTTTACCATTTACCATAGAATGTAACCTCTTTAAAAGTAGACGATTTCTTGACTGAGAAAAACAATTCCATTTTCGTCAACGAAATTAAAATCGGAGCACTAGAACAAACTCTACTCATTTAACTCTTTAATTAGCAATTAACATTGCGCTTTCACATAAACGAGATTGCCTCTCGCTTGCTTTCGAGTTTGGACGATGCTCTTTACAGCAGATCGTAATTAAGAAGTTGTGATACGAAATAAATAAAAGTTTCGGTCACAGCTGAAAATGTGACGACCTCGAAGGGCTTAATCTGTCCGCCCTAACCCTAAGCGATGGGTGACGTTCGGTTTTAAAGCTAGCAGCCGCAAATTGAAATTGGTTCCTCGTCCATGGGGAAGAACCTTCGCACGCAACTTCAACCGTGCCTGACCGCCCACGGTCAGGATCCCAGATCACGTTCTACATGAAGTACTACACAGATTACGTTAGTTCGACGTGTACTTTGATAAATTAAGAGCTAAATTGAACCGGGTTTATAATCATTAGTGCTCAACGTTCTTAGTTATTTGTAACTGACCTATAGGTGCTGTAAAATATATTTTTTTTGAAACTAATTCTTCTTGGAAAGGCGTTCATCCATATAGGTATAAAAGCTTTTCTATGTAATTTCGATGATTGATTTTCAACCGTCAATTATAAAATCTATTAATTTCTTCTTTTCGTGTTAATACAGATCATTTTCATAGAAACATAAAATTTAAATACAAAGAACCTTTTAATTAAAAAAAAACTTAGGCCACAATAAAACAATATCTTTAATTGATTCTTAAAATTAACTTCCTACTGATACTAATACGCGCTCTTCCTGCTACGTGTTGACTTTCACGCTTTGCCTCTGGCGGTTTTCGCTTATGCCGCACATTCTTGGAGCTCTTAATAAGAATCCAGTTTTCTAAATTCACATCTTAACGAAAATCTGATTTTGCTTTATGTAATAAAGCTTTTTTATATACATATTTACTGCAGTTTAATTAATATGAAAATTGAAGAAGAAAGGAAAATAAATTATTTTGGAAACTTACCATTTATTATCCATAAAATTCCTGAAGTATGACGTTACAATAAGAAAAGGAAAAAAATTATTAAACAAAATATCCAACTTATAAGAAGTACCTCGTTTATTTCTTTAATGTCCGTCTAGACTATTGTAACGATTTTAAGGGTTTTATTAATTTTTATTTTAAAATAAAAACACGAAATAGTTAATAAACTAATTTATTTACAAGCAAACTAATTAACACTAACATTTAACACTAGATAATTTACAAACTTAATCCTAAATTATTTTAACAGCCGAGCGAAAGTTTATAACGCGACTTTAATTCCGAACTGTCTAACGTTCAATTCCATTCGAACTGTCCCACTCCCGGCCGCGTGCATTTTTATATGCCGGGGTTGTTTTTTCGCGAACATTCTGGAGGCGACGGACTGTCTGGTCTAGTTTATTCCGCCGTCAGAATTCTCTAGGCTGTCGCCTAAGGCGCGTCGACTAGACGGCTGTGACGCAAGAGACAATTTGGCGCCGGCCGGTGTCGACGAATCATTACACTATTATAACAAAGTAATGGATCAGTTTCAAGTCACGTTATCATTGAAATAATGCCCTAGGGTGTTATTTTAAAATAATGAGCGGTAGGGCCACAAACCAGTAAATTACTATAGACGTTTAAGTTAAATGAATGACTCATGGGCTAGGAAATTATTACGCTCCCAAACACGAGGTGTCCGTGTGACAGTTTTTGTCACAATTCACAATTGCTGCAAAGTACTGTAATCGGTCTTGTTTTATTCGGATGGAAAATTTAAAATAAAATGTGTGAATCGTGTGTCAAAGTTAGTATACATCAAATTAGACGCCGTTATTTAGTTAAATATAAAAGTAAATGTGTTCTTCCTATTTTCTTTGTTTCCATGTTATTACGTTTTAGATATTTTATTGGTGTTCTCTTAATAACTGTCGCTCGGCGGCATGAGTTCAAATCCCACCATTAGCCATGGATGTTTGTTCAGTCTAATGATTTAGACCTATCTCTTATAAGGGCCGCAATTGACGATCATAAATTAGATGTAATTAACTTGTATTTTTTGACAAAACGTAAATTCAAACGTGTATTTTGATGATAAGAAAGAATTTCATGAATTTTACGTGTAAAATTTCATGAAATTCTTTCTTATACCACAAAAAAAAACGTTTAAATTTACGTTTTGTCAAAAAATACACATGTAAATTACATCTAATTTATGATCGTCTATTGCGGCTTTTAGCAACATCAAAACATTGTTCTTTGCACAAGAATTCATCTTTTTTAACAAACTATTTGACAAAATGATTTACTTTTCTGTTATTTTCTTGACTGATTTAAGATATTTTTATATAAATTCTTTGTTTTTAGCCTTTATTTGTTATAATAATAGATGTACAAACGTCTCACAACGGTTTTGTTGCTTCTTCAGTGTATAATTTTATTTTATAAAATTATACACTGAAGATTATTTTATTTTATGAAATTATAAACTGAAGATAATTTTATTTTATAAAATTATACATTGAAGAAGAATTGCAAGGAAGTGATCAAAAGAGGTCTAAGAGATAGAAGTTCAATTAAATTTTCTGAATTTCATGCAACTCTTTTACTAAATAAACAATTCCGACGAGGTTTCCACCCATCCTTCTCTCTTATTTGTTTATGTCTTGTGAATTTTTGTATTCAGTAAAGTAGGTACCAGAATTTAAAATAAACTTGAGAGGAAAAGTATTTGGCCACTTAACAACCTTAATGGTAAAAGAATAAATAGCATGCTTCCTTACATTTGTGAAATAGCGCATTGGTATCGTTTCGAAGCCCTACTATTGCTCTCTCAAATGATACTAAATTAATTAATAATTAAATAATTAAATTTGTTTATTAATAACAGAAACAAAAACAAGTTTGAACAAATGCGGTTTACTCAATACTTTGTATGACCCCCTCTTGCTCGTATAACAGGTTGCATAGGGCTTGGCATGGATCTGATCAGCCGTTCAACAACATCCTGATTATCCCACTCTTCTTGAGCAGCCCTTGTCAGTTCCTGAAGCGTTGTTGAAGCTGGAACCCGTGATCGAATTCTTTTCTTGAGTTCATTCCACATGTGCTCAGTCGGATTCATGTCCGGACTTTTGGCTGGCCACTTCATGACTCGTACACCAACTTCGTTCAGGTAATTTTGAACAATCTCAGCTGTATGCGGCCTTGCAAGAAATTATCGCCAATAGGGGACAACATGCTCATCTAAAGCCGGACTCAGACGACTGGTGTACTTCGCCAATATTTGTTAATGGCGTATACTTGCCATGCCGTATGAGTGGTTTACTTGTACAATTATTTGTCACTGGTGAGTACTGTCGGTAAAAATGTCGGTAAAAATTGCACAAGTCAAAGGGATCACAATTATTGGTCGACTTGACAAGTTCATACTTGTGTCACAAAATCTTTTAAGCGGACACTAAATCGCGCACTATAACACTTTACGTTTCACCGTCGTTCGACAGCTTCGTCAGAAGTGAAAAATATTTTTCACGTAAAAAGTGTTATAGTGCGCGATTTAGTGTCCGCTTAAAAGATTTTGTGATACAAATTTCATCGGACAAGAACCAACTGTAAATATTCATACTTGTGGTTGCGCTCACACGAGTTGTTAATATAATTGTGTATTACTTTGCAACTACTATTCATTCTGTATTCATAAGCGGATAGAAAAGGTAAAGTGTTTATTAATAATTATAAAAAAAATAAATGGAGTGGTCAAAAGAAGTGGTACTTGAATTTCTTGATTTTTTTACTTTTAAATAATATCCACAAATTACTACTAAAAAAGCTGCACAAGGGACAACATTTTCAGAATGACCGGTATCCATGATGGCCAGCACTCTTCTATTTATTCCGCCAACATTGTATAAATTCGCAGGCGTATTTAAAAAAAAAAAATTGTACACGTCGTGTGAGCGCCTTTGCGTACAATGGCCTTTATGAGCTGGAACATTTGCCAAGTAACCAATATTGGTATATTGGCCAAGTACACCAGTCGTCTGAGCCCGACTTAAGACTTCATCAATATAGCGTTGAGCCTGTAGGTATATAGGCCAGTTCGATTTTTACATGAAGAGAAATGCCCCCCAAAACATGCATGTACCTCCTCCAAAAGCGACTTGCTCCATTATGCAGCACTGTGAAAATCGTTCTTGACGACGGTAGACTCTAACTCTTCTATCGCTACCGTATAGACAAATTTTGGTCTCGTCTGAAAAGAGCACAGAGTTCCATTGCTCCAACGTCCAGTTTATGTACTCACGAGCAAAATGTAAGCGCTCTGCACGATGCGCTACCGTCAATTTTGGACCCGTTGCAGGTTTCCGGCATCTTTCCCTATTTTCAAGAAGTCTTCTTCTACTGTTACTCCTCTGACGTCTGGAATTTCTTGTTTAAGCAAGAAATAAGTGCACTTAACATGCGATTCCGCAAGGAGGTCGTTCTAATAAAGCGATCATCCCGTACTGAAGTTGCTCTTGGTCTGCCTGCTTTCGCTCTGGCCACGTACAGACCAGTTTCTAAAAACATTCTAAAAACATTTTGAACAGTAGAACGTTTCATGTTGAGTTGCCGAGCTACAGATCGCTGACTGTTACCAGCTTGAAGCAGAGCAACAGCTTGAGCTGCAATTTCAGGAGGTGTATTCATACTTTCACTAATTTTAATACTGTTGGAAGCAAACTTGACAGATACTATGCAAGCAAATTGCAAGTGCCACGCATTCAACTGTTTCACAGCACTCTTGAAACAATACATTGTTTGAAGCTGCAAACCATCCCACATACGGCACTACTGATAAAAGAAAGCTGATGATCTCTTGATAGTTGGTGACAATTTATTTTTAATAAAATTAATTAAGCAGTATTTTTTCTTTAATTTGAGTGATTAGTTAGTATTGTACAAGATGCATTTTAATATTAACAATCACTTTTAATTGAAAAGTAATGGGTGGCCGAACACTTTTGCTCTCAAGTTTATACAGGCTGTTACAAATTCGAGGCTCACCATTGGGATCTCGGAAACGGTAAGAGATACGAAGTCGGTTAAATTGGGGCAAAGTTGCGTATTTTGGTGCTCAGTAATAATCCGTTCTGGAAAATCTTCTACGATTTGTAGTTTCTGAAATATTCCCAAAAAACCGAAAAACGAAATTTTCTTTTTTATTTTTTTCTGAAGTTATTATTGCAGGGATCTTAACAAAATTAACACATTCTACAGGCACTTTTTTAAGCTCTTTACGATGATATTATTAAATTTTACTTAAAACGTTTCGTCTCGTTCTGATCATCATCAACTTCATTTTTTCTTATGGGCGCTACATTGATTTTTAATACCATTGAATAGATCTATTTTTTCTGATGCTTTTCCATATATCACACATCCCTATTTAATAATTTGAAACAGCTGGAAATGCAAGAAATTGTTGAAAATAACACTGCAACGAAAAACATGGTATGCAATGAAAACAAAAACCAAAAAAAGTTTAATACACCTTCGGAGTTTTATTTCGTTTATCATAAAAACAGATTTTTGAAAAAAATTTAGATATAAAAATGAAGGATGTGAATCCAAGAAAGACGTAGACTTTTAAAACGTATTGTGCTGACAGCAACAATTTAGTAATAGCAAGAGAAATTTACTTCCAACAATGACGATGACGCCTTACTTTCGTAGTTACTTTCGATTACTTTCGTAATTAAATTATACATTTTTATGATTAAAGCAAGAAAGCATTACAAGAAATTATGTCTTTAAAAATCTCTCATTCTTGTAAATTTAAAAATGTATTGTGCTAACAACAATTTAGTAATAGCAAGATAAATTTGCTTCCAATAATACCCAGAAAGATGCCATCCACACAGAACAATATTATTAAGTTAGATAGAAACATTGCACTTTATGGATATTTTCATAAAACTCGAAGGACTTATCGAGATCGCCTTGATGATGATGATAATGAAGAATTATTAGAAGAGGTAATTCATAGTTATTTATAAAATGTTTAAAAATATGTCACTACAAGAAAGAATGTTTCCTCGAGCAGTAACATCTTTTAAGATACGAGTTTTCTAAAGACATGCGCATAATTTAATTTGATATTTTCTAGCTTTTTAATAATAATAATAATGTATAATTTAATTACAAATCTAATCAACTATTGTTTTGTAGTTGTCTTTCTGGATATTGTTGGAAGGAAATTTCGCTCGTTATTACTGAATTGTTGTTGTTAAGACCACAATAAATTTTTTAATTTACGTCTTTCTTGGATTCATAACATTCATTTTTAGATCTAAAATTTTTTCAAAAATCTGTTTTTATAATAAACAAAATAAAACTCCGAAGGTGTATCAAACCTTTTTTGGTTTTTGTTTTCATTGCATACCATGTTTTTCGTTGCAGTGTTATTTTCAACAATTTCTTGCATTTCCAGCTGTTTCAAATTATTAAATAGGGATGTGTGATATATGGAAAAGCATCAGAAAAAATAGATCTATTCAATGGTATTAAAACCCAATGTAGCGCCCATAGGAAAAAATGAAGTTGATGATGATCAGAACGAGACGAAACGTTTTAAGTAAAATCTAATAATACCATCGTAAAGAGCTTAAAAAAGTGCCTGTAGAATGTGTTAATTTTGTTAAGATCCCTGCAATAATAACTTCAGAAAAAAATAAAAAAGAAAATTTCGTTTTTCGGTTTTTTGGGAATATTTCAGAAACTACAAATCGTAGAAGATTTTCCAGAACGGATTATTACTGAGCACCAAAATACGCAACTTTGCCCCAATTTAACCGACTTCGTATCTCTTACCGTTTCCGAGATCCCAATGGTGAGCCTCGAATTTGTAACAGCCTGTATAGGATATACCGGTTGTCCGTTTGACAATGAGACATAGGGATTTAACATGGGAAAACAGAAATTATTTTGTTTTATCTGTCTGAGTAAATTCATATGAATTTGTACGTCATAATCGGAACGATTTTGGTTTTTAAAGCATTTTGGTATTAAACTTATGATATTTTAAGCATCAATTATTTATCAATTAAAATTCTTTATTGATACTTCATAGCATATTTTAGCAACCACAATTAACCCGGTTTTACCCCGCTACCTGGTTATACCCCACTTTCCCCTACTTTAGACTACACACAGCAAGAATTTGAATGAATATCTTGAAACATTTCCATCAATGTTGCATGAACTTGATGATAACTATTTCCTCGAACTGAGGCTTTCCATCATTAGAATTACCAGGCCAAACGAAAAGATACTTGATAAATAAGAATAACAAATTATGAATTTGATCTGATTTAAAGTAATTTGAATATGAAAATGCAACTTAAATAAAAAATTTAGAAAAAACTAAAACAAACAAAACAGGGCTGATAGAATATTCCAACGTTTTAAAGAAAGAATTAAGTCTGAAAAAAGTGTCAAAAGTAAAAAAAAAAATTGTGATGGGATGGGTTTGATCTCGCAATCCTACGATTACGTAATTTGAACTTAAACACCTGGACCACGAAAATGATTAATTGTGGTTACTAAAATATGCTATGAAGTATCAATAAAGAATTTTAATTGATAAATAATTAATGCTTAAAATATCATAAAAAAAAATTAATACCGATATACCAGCAGAGTACTTTGTTTATTTGTCGTGGTCAAAATTGCAATAAAAGTAAATCCTTTCCCAATAGCCACGTTGATCTTAGTGCATGATTCTAATTTTTTGCTGTTCTTCTATCTAATGTATATTTTTTCTAATATTCCTCAATTTTCCTAGTGAGATTAGCGGGCTAGAAGTTCTGTGTCGGAAAATAGGATTTGGTGACGGGTTTCTAATTTGTGTTCAGCTAGGGCCGAGCCAGGTGTTTGTAGTAGTCTAATACTGCGCTCATGTTCAGAAACACTAGTGCTAACAGATCGTTTTATTTCACCGATGTATACACGCCCACAGAAGCATGGAATTCGATACACACCTTCGGATTGTAAGGGTATGTGGACTTTTGTGGCAGTATGAAAGATTTGTCTGTTGTTTGAGAATTTTGACGATTCAATCTTTTATGTTATGGATGTAAGCTGTAGCGACTGGAGATATATCAGGTTCAGGGCGTGGTGGAATTAGGATGAGATGATGAGAAATGGATGTCGTGTTTGTTGTAGTTGTTATTGAGTGGGGCTGTTGTTACGTGGTTCACTTCGGTTTGTAGTGAAGAGGGTTCTGATAGTGCAAAAACGCGACTGAGTTAATAACTGATTGTTTTTGAGAAGGATGATGGTGTGAATGTGCATCAGTATGGGTCGATTTGCGGTACACAGAGTGTCCTAATCTACCGTTCGGGAGGTGGCTTACTAAGATATCAAGGAAAGGTAAGTGGCCGTCAGTTTCGTATTCCAAAGTTAAGCGAATGTCAGGATGGTGGAAATGTTCAAAGAAGTCGTGTAGGAATTCCTTACCGTGTGTCCAAATTGCAAAGACATCATCAACATATCTGAATCAACACTTGGGCTTAAGGGGGAAAGAAGTAAGGACTTGCTATTCGAATGTCTCCATAAAAATGTTTGCTACTATTGGGGAGAGAGGAGAACCCATGGCTGTGCCTGAGACCTGTTCGTAATATTGATCACGGAATATGAAATAAGTTGAGCTTAGACAACATTCTAATAAGGGAATTAAGTCTTCGGGTTGGTTATGGGCACTGAACTTGGATGATTGTGACGGTGTCGGGAATTGAGACTTTGCTGAAAAGAGATTCTACATCGAAGCAGACCAGAATCTCCCGAGGGTCTAAAGATATCTCGTGAATTTTTTGGACGAAGTGCTGTGATTTGAGGATGAAGGTTTCACTTTTACCTCCAAACGGTTCGAGGGTGTATGCTAGATATTTGGAGACTTTGTAGGTTGGTGAATTAATTGCACTGATTATGGGACGTAAAGGTGAATCGGTTTTGTGGATTTTAAGGAAACCGTAAAATTTGTTACATAAATTTTAGACGAACAATAAACTACTAAAAAAAAGAAGAACAAGTAAGCTCTGCTTTTTGTATTAATACCAACGTATTGTTGCCTTAATTGCATTTGTAATACTTGATTAACCACAAAATTTATATTTTAAAATAATTTAAACGACTTTCTCCCACGACATTATCGTTGCTGAACAAAAAAAGAAATGACAAAACAAGTTATACTCATGGTTTCTTTCATTCTTCCTTATTCGTCGCGGTAACCACGTTAACGTGCATTATTATTTAAAAAAAAAAAGAAATGTGACATTTCCCTGGCAGACAAGATGGCAATTATAGTAATCAAGTTGACTCGTTAGCATTAACGTCTTGGCGTGGCATAAAATTTTAATGAGCCAGCTGGTCTTAATTGGGAATAAATTCCGAACACCTTCAGAAATAATCATTGCATTATTTTTACTCCACGCCAGGCAACACCCTCTGCGTTCAAGGTTTCCCGTTATTACGACGCTGCATGGTTCGAATGATCTTTATCTTTACGATTACATCGCACACGCGGTAGTATCATTTTTCCACTTTACAGTAGATACATATTAAGATATACTGAACAAATGAAGAATCCCTAGATACATAGTACTGATTTGATTATCAACTTCATAGTAAAATAAATAAGTAAGTGATAAGGAAAATGCAGAACTCATTAACTCAGCCCTGTCATTATTCGTTATTTGTTAAGTTAGAAGTTTATTCTCGTGTTTTGCGTTTCTTTAACTGGAAAATTGTTCATTTTTATCATTAACAGTGTTGTATTGCTTTATTTCACTTTCCAGAGAAAATAAAAAGAGTCGACCGAGTTCATCACTAGAACCTTTCTCAAGTTAGAGTGAAAAATGGAACTAACAAAGGAACGTGAATATCAACAAATAAAGAAACCACATAGTCGATATCTTTTTGACAGGATCAATTCAAAATTATTTTATAGGTTGTTACACGTTTTTTTACTCGTTTTGCAAGGCGGATGTTTGCATACATTTTCAGAGGCTTAAATTACTGTTATCGTTCAGTTAATAAGAATACATGACGGTAGTCATTCTTTATTTAAACTAAGTTCAGATTAATATAGCAACGTCCTTCATGCATTTTTAAGAACCTACTTAGAGCATAAAAAGAACTTGTTCTTGTATCGCCAGTCATCAAGCCCGCTCTTATTTTCGTTATTGCCAATTAAAACGAAAATTTATTCATTAAATTGGACTTATACAGCAACATTATTTAAGAAAATCACTATAGCTTTCAAAATTTTTACTCCAAACACCAAAAAATTTACTTCTAAGTATTTTATCTCTCGTTTTAGGTCTTTTCTGCGAAACATCCAATCTTTCTATTATTTATATTCGTGTGCGTATTCGATGTGTGTGGCTACGCTAGGGTTGTTTACCCTACGCCGGCGGGCGAACGCTTTCGCGGGCGAGATTAGGACAGCTTATTTTAACCCCCCAGATTAAAATGCGCACCTCATCAATCATAACCTGGCTAGAATGCATCGTTCCTTATTAAAACAACGAGATCTTTAGGAAATTTATTAGAACCCCCTCCGGCTTCGTTTAATAAAATTAATTTGTGAAAATGTGTAATAGTCTTCAATCCGATATCACTTAGTTCTTGGATTTTTCGGGAGGTTTCTTCCTTTAATCAAATAAATTTAATAAACACTCGCGCAATGAACTACAATTTAAAAATCATAAAAACAGAAAAGAAAATTGTTTTAATTGAATTCAAGGCAGTTTCGTTTATTTTTATTTTTTAAATATAAGACTGCCTTGAGTCTTCCTAATCGAAATTTAGAGACGCAACATTTATTTAGAATATAGGAAAACCTTATAAATATAACGTAATGGGTAATATTAATGCAGCTAATAATGTACCTAAATTGCCAATCTAATAGAATTCTTTTATGATATAATCATTATGAGAGTAGATTCTTGTCCGTTGAAAATTGTATCACAAATTCTTTAAACGCACTACCACATAACGTTTCGCTATCGTTTCACAGCTGTCAAAAGTTAAGTAGTAGTGCGCATTTTCGATGTCAGTTTAAAGAATTTGTGACATAATCATTATCATTTTATATTTTTTTAACATTGATATCCAACGATCAATTTAGCTTCACTAAATTATTTATAACATTATACATTTTACCGAATCGTTTATTTTACAATATCCGATCTGCAATAAATCAAAAACACATCAGGAAGCATTGGAAACTGAAAGTAGAAACAAAAAAAATAGAGAAGAAGAAAAAAATTCGTTTCTTTTTCGTTGTTGTAAGTCTATCCTCACTGTGTTAATATTCTTTATTTTCATTAAGGAATTAAAATGCTGTACGAACAGACCTAATAATACTTAAATTTCAAGATTGAATACCAGAATCATTGTCAATGAGATCTTGAAACGATGTTTCTTCTTTCAAGAAGAATGAATTGCTGATCTGTGCTCAGAAGGCAATTATTTGAATTATATTCATATTGTACTATAGAAAAACCATTCGTTTAAGATTTACATTCAAAATTTTGCTTTATATGAGGTCTATTATAAATAAAAGCAAACGCGGATACTTTTAGCAAAAAATGAAGACAAATCTTTACTAATAAATCTCCAAGGAAAATTCAAATAATAATTACACTGGGAAAACACATTAAATGTATTACAGGGTTCGAATCCAAATTGCAATTTATTTCTGCTGAATTGCAGTCTGCATTCGCAGATAACGCAACAAAAGCCGTAATGAAACGGCAGCGCACCCCGTTTAGTGACGTAAATTTGATGTGGCCCTGTCGAAATTAATTTATGTGTGGGGTGGCAACATGACGGCGTAATTTACCGGAATGTAATTTCGAATGGAAACATACGTTTTGTTGTTGTAATTTTGTTCAGTCATTGCGCAAATTGAAAACTGTTTCGTTTGTGTTTGAAGCTTCGATGATATATGTATGTGTCTCAAATTCAAATAAATAAATATTCAAAACTGAATTATTTTCTGACATCAAATAAAATAATTTGGTGTTAGTGCTGTATTACATAAAACAGTAATGTAAAAAATTATATGAGAAATGACAAATATTTATACAGCGTGTCCCATAAATAAGGGGCCATAATACATGTGAAGTCCGCGAATGTAAATCAAAATGGTCTGCTTCGGTAATTTATTTTGGAAAATTTTCAGAGAAAGTACGAACGGAATACGGTCCTGTATGGCTAAATTTCAATGAAATCCAGTATAAGTACATATATGTATATATTTATTCCAATAAATAAATAATACTTGTTTGTAACTTTTGCAATGTAAATTAATTTAAACCTTATAACTCGTGTCTAAATAAAAACCTGGTCAAGTAGGCTACATTTAGTAATTCTGCTATGTAAATGCAATGGATAAATTCTCGATCACAACCCACTTGACCAGGTTTTTGTTTAGACGCTCGTTACTTAAGGCCCTGATGATAAGAGATACACGGATTTTTGTTAATATTTTTAGAAAAATCTTTAGTTTTTTGAAATAAAAATGTAAGTATAGATAAATAGAAGCCACGAAACATCGAGTCTTTGCCTATGGCGGGCTTGTTTTTCTTCTATTTTTCCTCTTATTCCCATCTTACATTCTTCTTCTTGAAAATTGAACGTACTCAATAAGAAGTTACTTCAGTGTCACCATCAAGAACTATTTCAGTTGGAACTTTTAGCTATAATCCGGGTAAAATATTTATGGTCACAAACTCTTCATCACCTGAGTCTTTAACTGTTAACTCGGTAGTTACATTTCTAGGAGAAAAAGTTGTTATTTGACCTCGTCTTCTAACACAAAAAGCAAAACGGCATCTTGAGAATTGTTGATCGTCTGTAGTATAACGTTACAGCGAGTTAATTCCTCAATATACCTTGCAATACGTATGCTATGTTACGGACGTACGATGTTGTTAACGAATTCTAAAAGAACGAATTCGGTGATTCTCCGAAACAAGCATAAAATATCTAGCGGTAATTTGCTGATGACCCTCAACTTCGAGGCATAAAGAAATAAACTGCAGTTGACTTGCGACAAGCGATAAAGTTGTCAAAGTTTCGCAAAAATTCTTAAAAGTTTAATATTACCCATCAGTCCCTTTCTTCTGCGTTGGTTGCTCGAATGACGTAATTAATTTAGTTGTTGAAAATCTTCTCTAACTTCTCAGAATAAGAGCAACTATGAGGAAAACCACAGTTAATGCAATGGGGCACCCAAGAAATATGGTTAAGCAGCAAAATTGCCTTTTATGATAACAATCACATGCCCAAAATGGCTGTGCCGGAGGGTGCTCTACACGTATCATTCGTTATAAAAAAGTACATAAATTTGACATTAGCGAAAATTTGTGACAAAATCACGAATCCATGGATTTTTTTTTCTTTACACCGTACAAGTCCCAAGCTCGCTGAGCTTGTCGGGAAGGCGTCAAGCTAGTGATTATTATATTGCCTGTTGCGGCTGTTACCAGGGTGTTTGCCTCACAAACTGGGGAAACGCAGAAATCTCAGTTCGAAGCAGCCGGTACAAATCCGAAACACAATTCGATACATTCGATATGTTCTCTCACGTAGAACATATAACCTGTATGCTAGGAAGGGAATCAAACCCACACCTACAACTGTTCAGCTAGTCAACAAGGCTTTGTAACTACATTTCTCTTTAGAAATGAAAATAAAGTTAACTGATAAAACCAAAGACATTTTATAGAATTATTAGACGTTACTCTGAGACTTTTTTTCAACTGCATCTGTCCAGTATTTGAGTAAGAGAATAAATGTCTGTCAGGGCTGGGTTTGAAGAATCAATGTTCATATCGATTTACTTATGCCAATTTTTAATTAAGTAACATGTGTTTTTTTAAAAATGCCATAAAGGTTGGCCATGAAAATTAAAACTCATGTCGTAGCTTGGCATGTAACACATGCCAAAACTGAGAATTTAAAGTAAATGAATGGAGCTAAGACATGAATTTTCTTTTCCACAGCCACCCCTTATGGCATTTTTAAAAAAACACATAGTATGTATTGAAAATTGAAGTTATTTTCCTGTAATACTTTCTTGAATGAGCAATCTGAGAATAGCTAACCATACACGAGCATTCATTCCCGCCGGAAAGTGCATTCGTGAAGGAAAGAACGTGTGTTAGTGACGTGCGAATGACTAGCTGACATTCTTACTTCCTTCGGGAATCATATTAGGGATGTTCCAACGTTCCTGACTGACACGATAAATACTTAGTTTCGTGTAGACTTGTTTATACCACTATTTCCAAGATTCAGTTTGTGTTAGTGGGTTAGAACAGGATTTGTTTCGTTTCAATTTTTTGAAGGGAGAGATTGTCGAAGGAAAGAATGGCACGAATGAATGCTGGTGTATGGCTTGAACGGAAAGAAATTTATTTTTCAAGGCAGTTTTTAAAAAGAATTTGACATATTATATAAAAAGGTTGAGGTTCATGATCGCCCTCACTTTAACTTTTTAAATAAAGGGCCTATCAATATTTTTTTTCTGTTTATAATGCCATGAGGTGAAGTGAATTAATAATTGGAATAGGTCATGAGAGCTGTAACTTAATTAGTGATGTGGAATAATTTCAAATGCTTCAATGTTACCAACTCACAATCACAGCCTACTCCATCTATTATAAATTCAATTGGTCCAAGGTATTTTGTTTGATTTATTTTGGACTAAAACAAAATAAATTTTAACATCATACTTAAAGAAGTTGGATGGTAAAGAAACAATAAGACATATAGGGAAGATGAGATAAAACGAGCTTAAATAATTGAGAATCAAAAATATTATACAAGCAATGACTATACAATCTATTAACATCAAGTGGGCGCTGAGAACATTATTGCTGATCCTTGGAGAGTAAGGAAGGATTTTAAGAACAAGTATACAATACGAAGACGATAATTGAAATACTTTCTGATCTCTTGAAAATTATCTCCAAATTTATTAAAATAATTTTATTGATCGGACAGTTCAAAAAATGCCATATTTGTGCGTCGACGTTTCACTGTACGCTTGATAGCTTCATCAGGATTAAAGAATTTTATTATTTATCCTGAAGACGCTGTCAGACGTGCAACAAAACGTGACTTTCTTGAACTGTCCGAAGGATTATTACAAACTTTGAAATAAGAGACGTGTGTTGTAAAATGTAGTTACATCGGTTTTGCTTTTGCAAAGAAGAGCAAAGAACCGAAAAATATTATTAAAGAGAGTATAATAGAAGAAAGTCAGCCAAGCGGTTCGAGAGCATTTTCGGAGGATGGAGAAAGAAAGAATAACGTGAAAAAAATATAAAGTAAAAACAGTTTTAAAGAGACAGAAAGGATGGCCAAGGAAATGTGAACGAAGAGGTGAGAAAGCAATGGAAAAAAGAAGTTTCAAATGGAAGAGAAGCCAAACAAAAAACTTTATGGAAAACAATTACTGAAAAAGAAGCATCAAATGAAATCGAAGAACCAAGAAAGGAAATACTAAGGCGGTAAAAATATGTAATAATTTTATTTACATATTATGAATATTCTATAACCCACGTTTCGCTGTATACTGATTGAAAAATATGTAACAAATTTTTAATATTATTTTTTCTATATGGAAATATGTTTTATAGAAAAGTATCATCCTTTCAAGCTCCACATAATTTAAAATTATTTTTGAATATACAGGCTGCCTCAATTTGGCTGTATGATATGTAAATTCGTTATGTTAAATGTAACACGTTATACTTTAGATATAACGAATTTGAGCTTGTCAAGTTATTTTAGGGTAAGTTTGATAAGGATTCCCAGGTTTTTAGGATATTAGGCTTTGTTTATGGTTTTTGGAAAATACAGATGTAAATATTATAATTAATATCTCATTAACGAAGAAAGTTAGAAAGCAGATATTGTGACACTGTTACAAACTAAGTGGAAGGTATCTATCTACCGCAGTAGCGATATCTACTTTTCATTAAACAGGAATTCAGTAAAACTATTTCCATTTCAACAACAAATGGAGGTCAATAACTTTTGTTTTTTAAATGGAACGGTGTTATTTTTGTGTCGTCGTTAGATGCTCCATAAAAATACCTTTCAATTAGCTATACACTTTCCTATACCAATTAGAATGAGTTAATAACACGAATACATTAACAGGTAATTCTCAAAGTTTTAAGAACCACATTTCCAACTAGTTCAAATCTGTGAATTCAATTGTTTCTTTTTATATTGCATTTTTGTTTTATCGGGTAATTATTTCTGGTGGCTTTGTTCTTGCTGTGATTAATGTTTAAATCAAAATTTTATTTTGTCAAACAACTCGTTCTGTCAACATCAACCTTACTCTTTAATGTTTTCGAACTCTGATAAGTTATTAATTATCCAAAAAATGGCTTTTCCAATTATTGACCAATTGAAACTAAAAATTTGGCCCACAGATATTAATAACAGTAAGGAATCTTAATCTGCATTAAAAAAATTTATTGGAAATATAATATATTTGAATAGATTTTTAAAAATTTCGAGTTTTAGATTATTTCGTGGCAAGAGAATTCTCCAAAAATATAACTGGAATAGTCTGATAACGCCTATTGTACAGACTCTGAGATGCATTTAAGAGGTCTACAAAAATAAGAGCTCGCTCATGCCGGCCGATTGAATTCAATCTGGAGTGTCGTTTTATAAGCATTATCTATTAGGAACTCACAGCTGATCTTAACGGGGTAAATTAAAACTTCCTGGTGCTGCTCCTTGGCACACAACTTTAAGTGATTCATAACGCCGATGTTGAAGAAACATCTCCCGGCGGCTGCGAAACTTCTCTGTGCGCTCCTCTCCCAACTTTTCTTTTAATCTTATCATTATGGCGAAATGAATTTTCGCGATGATAAATTGCGCCGTTCTCGTCTTATAAAACTCTCCGCAGTTTTACAAATTGAAATTTAAAACGCGCTCCAGCCCCTGCCTTGTTTCCCCCCTGAACGGAGCAATTACTTGATAACAAATTACTTATTTTTAAATTATTGATCCATTATGAATTTTTCTAATAAATCTAAATGTACAGTCGATTTTACAAAAATCGAGTACATTATAACATGTGTTTTTTTAAAAATGCCATAAAGGTTGGCCATGAAAATTAAAACTCATGTCGTAGCTTGGCATCTAACACATGCCAAATCTGAAAATTTAATGTAAATGAATGGAGCTAAGACATGAATTTTCTTTTCCACAGCCACCCCTTATGGCATTTTTAAAAAAACACATAGTACATAGTTGTATGTACCTACAGTCGTTACTTCGCTCAATCTCGTTTCTCTATTCCTTGTCTATTTGTTATCGCATCATGCCGTGAAAGTCTAGTGAGAATGTGGTACTCATGTATGTAACTAAATTTTGACAATGAATGTCATGTCGATTCAGATTTTAAGGTTACTCCGAATTAGGCAATGTTGCAATATTTTCTTTTCGTCACGAGGTGTACTGACGGCCAGATTTACATAAAGTTGAAAATTGACAACACCGCTTAATCAATCTGATTTTAGTTGTCACACTTTGACGTATGTTAAAATGACATCAAATTAAATTTCTCTAATTTAACATGATAGCCAACTTACTGGCTTAAAATCGCGGCCTACTACGATAATAAATAGATAAGGAATAGATAATACTTCGCAATCAAGCAATGCTTCGCCCGTGCTTCGAATCTACTTTGGTCGAGTATGATAATTTCCAACCTTGAGCAATGCTTCGATCCACTTTGGGGAATCTTGGTTTTCTCTATTGTCCATTTTGACATTTCGTTTGGGTTCGTTGAGTTATCTTTTGGCTAAATTATCGTTATGTGTTTGATTGTTGTTGTGTTACTACTAACAATAATAATAAACTCTTTATTGTCCAAAACCGTTTAGAAAATTTATAAATTACACAGGCCGACAAAATTACAGTTTTTGTCTGGGGTTTGGATTATTTTGTGTAAATTTGATAAATATGAGTTTACATATTCCTAGGATATCATCAAAAAATTTCTATCGCGTAAGGATTTGGAACTACAGGACAAATTATGAAATACTTAATGTGTGCAATATTGCACAAATAAACGCTGAAATTCTTTAAATATTTAAAGGATTTCAGCGTTTATTTTATTCGTTTAACATACTACATCGTTCTTAATATCTGCAGTTATTTTGTTTATGAGTAATTTTTAGATGCCCGTTTTGTTTTTGCACCAGACAGTTTTTTTTTTAATTTTTAAGGCCCATAATCGCGCTTTATATTTCAGCAGTAATCGGACATTATATTCATATTCCAAAGACCGTTTTTGCATGTTTCTATATCTTGATGGAATCTTTCGTCTTATTCCTCACTCACTGCACCAAGATTTCCTGGTAAATAGTCCAATTGTGTCACATTGGTGAGATAAAAGTAACATTCTGCGTGACTCACAGGCTCAAACCAAATCATATCGCAGGTTTTCCAAAATTCAGAGGTTTCTTTTGCCCATGGAACAATTTCCTCAATTGCTCGGCGCATGTATGACAAACTTGTATTTATCTTGGACATAAATATGGAGAAAACAAATGATTATGCACTTTTTTACAAATTCAGTGATAGTTCATTGTCGCTTTTTAATTACATAAAGATTACGTATTTAACAAAAACTGCCAGGAATATTGATACAGCATACACGAGACGAAATTGAAGGTATTTTATCATTTTTTAACAGTTTTGACCAAAAACTGTAGCGTTAATAATAACAGTTGTTAATATTTGTTTGATTTGATATGAATATCGAGTGATTTTTTAAATTTTTTATAACTCTTGCCATGAAATTTGGACGCCATGTCTAAATTTAATTGAAAAATAAGTCATTGCACTCCTTGAGGTTATTTTACAGTAAAACTAAGACATGCCGTTCAAATTTCATGGCAAAAGGTGATCAAAAATTTAAAAAGTCACTTGGTATAAAAAGTGTAGCTAAAATAGGGTCTACTTTCAGCGCCATCTATTATTTTAGCTTGTTGCGACTATTATTTTAATCAGAACACTATAGATATTAATGCTTCATGAAATACAATTGAAGAGATAGAAGAAAATTTGTGAATTGAGATTTTCTTTCAGATTCTATTCAAATTTTGAAAAATGTTTTTTTTTTTTCAAAAACTATAGGTACGTGATGGTTAAAAAAACTACTTACAGATTTGTTAATGGTATGAGTCTCTCTTCTTAAAATAGCAATAAAAATTCAAACCCCAGATTCATGTCGGCCTGTGTTATTAAATAAAAACGGATAAAAAACGAAGTTCAGTTTTTATATGAAAACTACACTTCTACTTTCTTAATCTTATTGATATTATCTTGTTGTTTTGGGTTTCTATAATATAGAGTGGTGATAAATTCCCGCACAAACTTCATAATTTGTTTATTTATGCCCGGTTGCACCAAATTTTTAAGCAGATCTTAAATTTAAGTATGTTTAAAATGTGACATTTCCGTATGGTCAGTATAATGTCAAATACGTTCTGATTGACATTTAATCTTCAAATTAAGTATCAATTAGAATGTGACTAACATTTTGTTAAATCTATAAATAATGTCATAGTCTAAACACCACTTAAATTTAAGCTCTGCTTAAAAAGTTAGTGAACCGGACATTAATGTTTTTTTTTTGCAAAATCCTGAAACAAGTAAATTTGTAATTTTAAAGACACATTTCAGTGCAAAAATGTTTTCTTGATCGGCATTTGTTTTTCTGCTTTAATGTCATTAATTTTTATCACAAAATCTTCTAAGCGGACACTAAATCGCGCAACTATATACTTTACGTTTCGCAGTCGTTCGACTGCTTCGTCAGAAGTGAAAATTTTCACATAATTTTCACTTCTGACGAAGCAGTCGAACGACTGCGAAACGTAAAGTATATAGTTGCGCGATTTAGTGTCCGCTTAGAAGATTTTGTGATACAAATTTCATCGGACAAGAACCAACTGTAAATGTCATTAATTTTGTTAAAAATTTGACAACTTTACAGTGTGGATTTTCTCTGTCGCGCCATTGTAGGATTCATCTGTTAATAAAAAAAAGTTAGTCGTACGGATTTTCTCTCCTCAATTTCCCATCTTAGAAACATATTGGTTAAAGGAAACTAATGGAACAGCAGCAAACAATGTCGGAATGCCGATATGCTATCTTCGTGATAATGAAAATCCAATTGAATTTTCTGACGACCAAAGATTTCGCCCTCGCCAATCGGTTTCCCAAGAATAGAGTGCTTGATCAACCGTAAAACGTACCAACCTGCTTAAAATTCCCTAAGATAATACCTAACAACTTTCAAATTCACCAAAGTGTCACTTCCATTCAGCTGGTGTTTACTAGTGGTTTACTACTTGACCGAGCATTCACGAAGGCTGCGCTATAGGTTGGCTCAAGTAATCTCAGCTGGAGTCATTCTGCGCCAAGTAGATCTCAAGCACAAGGCCGAGTATTGACTATATGGCAGGTTGATCTTCTAATTCTAATTACTCAATGCTAGGGAGAATGCGTGCGGTTGCACAGACTATTCCTTATGAGGTGAGGTTGGCTCTGAGTTTGTTGTCTTTCTTGATTTTGATTATAAGGTTGAATTTGTTGGATTTAAAAATTTATCTGTAAATATCGCCCTTAATTTTCTCTGGTTTAATTGGTTTGCGTCAGTGGCACTTTTGATATCAAGAGGACAGACAAAATGCCGCGATTAACTGAAAGTGACAAAGTTATAAATCTGTCTAAATTAGAGGAAGATTAGTTAGCGCGCATATTCCGTTTCAAAGCATTTGTGATACAATTATAATTTGAGTAAAAGCAAATGTTTGATGAAAATAGAATGTTATGACTTTTTTATATGCTCTGACAATCTGGTTTTAAATTGATATTTTTTACTGTCAAACATGTTTAGTTTAAAAATAAGACTTCAGAATTCGAAAGAGATAGGTTTACATTGTAAGATTTCGCGTTCTTGATTGTTTTGATGTACTCGAATTTTTTGCAATCAAAATGTAGATTTCAAGGCATTTATTTTCCATAACCTAGCAAGGTTTGAAACCCGTTTCCGTAAGAACAACAATTATTATTGTATTTTAAAGTATTTTATCAAGTAATGTACAGTCGCAATCATAATTCATGATATACGCTTTGCAGAGAAACTCATTTTCTTTGTGGCTTCCAAGCAAAAAATAATTTACGACATTGCGGTTGACTTTTAAGTACTCGTAGTAAGATTTTGATGCATTTGATGTTCATAGTTTTGAAGGAAATGGATACGATGTTCTGTAAGCTTTCTGTAAATGTCATAGTTATGACTGCGACTGTACCAATATTTCAAAAAGTTGAAGGAAGTGAGCTTCATGCTTTTTATTAAAAATCTTTACAAGAAAAGTTTAACATGAAAAGCAATCACAGAGGCTTCAATAGCGTAGGTATGTTCTCCAATTTCTGTTTCGTTTTTACGGTCTTCCAATAAAAATTATCGATGCTATAATAAGTGCTGAAGTGGCCTGTTAAAATTATCGTGTCTGTTTGGTTTGTTTGACGGCGCGACTTTTTTTATGAGTTATTAAGGTAAGCGTCCACTTATCGGCAACGGACGCATCGCATCGCACGGATCGCATTTATTTGACGACTACGTCCAATGAAGTCGGATAATCTGCATTTTCGAAGTGACGAAGTCACTGCACTAGCTCTGTAGATTACATATCAAACAAAGATGAATATGATGATAATATGTTGTCGTTAGTTGCTTATTGGTAGAAGAAAAATAAACAGAACAGAGAAAAAAGCAGAAAATTTAGGGTGCACGCATCGGACGGATCGCAATTTTTGCTCCTTTCGGAATTCTTATCGATATTGCGGACATCCGACTCGCACGATGTGGATAGGTGAACGCCGTCTTATAGCAAATAATATAAAGAATCCTGTAATAAATACTTACACTTATCTTAAAGGTAAGCGTCCACTTATCGGCAACGGACGTATCGGACGCAACGCACGGATCGTATTATAGGATTAATACCATGAATGATAATGGTTAAACAAAAACAAGAAAGAGAAACTTCTCCAGAAACTAACTTAGCGTTGTTTATCTTATATCCAAGAGTTTTCTGAATCACTTTATTTTAATTAATGAAATGTGACTTCGAAGCCACTTTTGATGGCTTCGGACTATAATACGACGATTTCAAAATCGAGCATTACAACACTTTAAAATTAGCATGATCTTTTCTATGTTGCATTCGCCAGTGTAATACCCTTTATAAATCCTATCAAATAAAAATCTGTGTTAAATCAGAACGCAAACTAAAAAACTAATTTCCATGCAGAGCATTCTAATAGAAAATAATCATTTTTGTTGCATTGCTTATGAACTCATCAGCTGAAAAAGAACACAAAAGATACGGTGTGTAATTCGCATAATTCTAACTTTTAATTAACGAACAAATAGTCATGAAAATTATAGCAGTTCTTAACCTTGATGAATCACGCATAATTATTTTTTGTCAGTGTCATACACGGTTGCACACAACAAATTTAATCTTCTATTACTGACATCCATAATTGGGTCTCCTCCTAACATCCAATTATAAATAAATGCGCGGAGGTACTTCGGAGACATGAATTTCTTAATCTGAATTAGGAAAGATGAATTTATTATTTGTATTTTTGATCGCAAACTTGCAAAATTTTTGGCTGCAAGTCGGCGGGCACGTGTTTAATTCTGACCTTATTTTACAATTATTGCAATCGACTTACATTATTCTCGCCGCAATCGAGAATCGAACTCGAGTCTTCCGGTTACATGCCAGACGCTTTTTCCTGCAAGCTATTGCAGACACCGAGTTCGAGAATCGTTTGATAGAGATTAGAGCAAGTTGTTAAATTGATAATGCCTTTAAACAAGACAAACATTAAATATAATAAATGTATCTGGAATATACTTTTTGCATTAATAATCAACTTAAAAATTTATATCGATTCTCGATTGAAGCGGAAAATTTTTCCTCCAAATTGTGTTAGCGTTTCATTGAAATTTATTTTCACATTAATTAATTATTAATGCACTAACATATCCCCAGATATATTTAATATGATTATTTTCAATTTTCTACTCAATCTCTTGTAATATTATATATAGTAAAATTTTGCTATAAAATACTAATTTATTTTTATTCTGTCATCGTATAAAAAACGCGGATTTTCAAATATTTTTAAAAGCTTCCAAATAAATAATTATTCCGTATTTGTTTAATAAATTTCAACGGACGTAAGATTGCTTTAATAAAAACAGTATTAATCTGAGAGATTCATAAATACCTAATTCTTTCCATTCACGGCGGTATTTTGATTTTCAATAATAGTCGATAAGTTATTCCCAAAAATTATAACGCTTTAGTCAAATTTTTAAAAAGTTTGTAATTATGCATGAAAATCCACGTTCTTGCACGCTCTTGTTATTGAACGTACAGAACTTTCGACATTAAGATATCTACTGTATTAATGTAACTTTTACTGCTTTGTGCTTTCAACAAGATAAAGTTTAAATTTACCGAAGTTGCGGAACATCTACGTATAATAATTTACTCGAAAATAAATTAACCTCTTACAATGGCTCGCATGTTCTCCAAGCGTAAGGATAACGATCTGTGCGACTTTACCATTCGCTTTCTTTTATTGCTCACGAACTAAATAAATAAATTTGATTCGTTAAAACTCAACTTTTGGTAAGATTCTCATTATAATCAAATCAAGATTTGATGAAATAAATTAATAACAAAGTAAGATGGAAGAATAATTATGAAAATCAAAGGATTCTGCAAAGTTTCTATAAATCTATAGAAATAATTGACCAATCAAGTTTACTACAATTTGTTGGGCAGAAAGACTTTCTGCATTGTTTTTGGACATAAACACGCGTAAGCCATTTTCCTGAGCTGAGTTACCTGCTATATATTCAAAACGTAATCCAAAATTTTGGATTTTTCTCCACCAAGACTGAATTAGATGAAAACGACAATCTTTGAATTTCTGCGTTTCTCCAAATTTCATTTGTCGATAACTTCTTCGAAGTCTACTACCACATATTTTGGATAAAAATGTATTTGCAAATTCTCACATTTGTTTGTAATACTGTTGAAACACTGTACAGATGTATTCAAAAAGGTGTTGCAGGTACAGCTACGTTTTAAATATTTTGGTTTTTTAGCGGCAATTGGTTTTTCTATTTTTGTATTCAATAATATTATTGGACATTTTAAGTAGCGACATCTTTCGATCGCTTTTTGACCTGACATTGCAGTAGGATTGACAAATTGAAGCCAGTTCCATTGCCAACTTAATACTAGTCCAGGCCTTTAGGCAGCAAATGTTTTCAGCTGTGACGTCACAGTAAAGGGGTAACTGTCAAGCACATAAATTTATTTCACTTAAAAATTTCAAGCTTATTTAATAAAAATGTAAGTTTTCTTTAATTTATATTACTTTTCTTAACACTACGCGTCTGTAGTTTACACATATCCTTGCGTTAATGTTAAGAAAATGTATTTATATGAGTTTTAAAAATAAGGTTACGCGTTAAAAATTTCCGAGGAAAATCATTACAGATCTGTGTGATACTTTGTGTTGGTATTAATTTGTCCAAATGTAACCATTTCTGATTATTTTCACGGAACCATTCCGTCTTCTAAATGCTTGGATCCAACTACTTAAACCAACGAGTTTTACATTGTTTTGCTGATTTGCGCTTTAAAACGTTTCAATAATAAGTTTAGTAATGTTTTCTAACATAATTTGAACAATATGAGATCGCATAAGGTTTTAAAATTCAAATACCAATTTTGGTAGTTATTTTATATTCGGTTAATTATTAATCTTTTACGACTTCGTTCTGTGTAAAAATTATTAAATGGACTTACCCCATTCCTTACGGGACAATTTTGTTTACTTTTTCTTTACAAACACTAATAAAAATGATAAAATAACGCATTTTGAGAAACGTCAAACCCTTTTAGCGTGACGTCACAATTTTTGCCTAAAGGCCTGGAATAAATGTCAAGATGACAATGCCAGTTCGCTACATAATAAGTCATCCTATGCAAGGCGGCCATGCTTGCTGTCAAAGCATATGAGAATTTTAAAAAATTTTGTGCAAACGAGCTACGGTTCTGCTGACGAAGGCCCAACTAGGCCTGAAACAGTTGTACAGAGCCTGCTCGAGGAATCCGCTGCAATCAAAACCGATTTGCACAAAATTTTTTAATAATATTATTATTGCCAGAAACCGTATACCGGGTGGAAAGTTTCAAACCCGAACATAGGAAACTTGCATTGTTTATGGAGATTGCTGCTAGCCGTTTAAACATACAAAAATGGTAATAGGCTTAAAAGAGAGAAAATTATGACCAATATTACCTTGCAAAAATTATTGCTAAATGTTAATAATTTCGTGAAAATTAAATTTTCAAATTTCATCTGAAAAATTTAGTTTCCTTGGTATGTCAGATTTGAAACCTTCAATTATTTTTTATTAACTGAAAATAATTTACACGTCACTCTGTCATTCAAAATGTATGATGAATAATTTACACACTGAAACTTTATTAAACGTTTTTAATACAATACATTATACAGCAGGTATTCAAATAAGACACCGTTTTGCAATAAACAATATCCTAACCGATAGAGAAAACTTTTCATGTCTTGAATTTCACGGAAAATAAATTTCTCTATCCGAAGCCCAACACCACTGTAAAAGATTTCTAAAATAAAAGTCCTTCCTTCTGTGTAATTATTTATGATACATTTTGAGTGACGGAGAAATTATTTTCAATCAATAGAAAATTATTAAATCTTTCAAACATGACATACTGGTAACTAGATTTTTCAGATGAAATTTAAACATTTTATTTTCACGAAATTATTAACATTTAGCAATAATCTTAGCATGGTAATTAATGGTTCTCTTTCCTTTAAGACCATAACCATTTTTGTATCTTTAAATGGCGAGCAGCAATCTCCATAAACGTACTTTTCAATGCAAGTTTCCTATGTTCGGGTTTGAAACTTTCCACCCGGTATATGTAACAAAACTTGTACAACAATTTTTTGAACTTCATGAATGCACATACAAGTTTACACAGTACAAATTCTGTACAACACTTTTTTTAACACGACTGTACATAAGTTTTAGGACGCTTGTCAGGTGGTAACCAAAATATTAACGGGACGTAGGATCGATCCATTTTCTACACCCTGCAATGTAAACATCTGACAAAATCATTTTGTGCAGTATTAAAATGTACCAGCCATGTACGATGTATTTTTTTTTAAATGCCATAAAGGTTGGCCATGAAAATTAAAACTCATGTCGTAGTTTGGTATCTAACACATGCCAAAACTTAAAGTACAATTTAAAGCACATGTATGGAGCTAAGACATGAATTTTCTTTTCCACAGCCGCCCCTTATGGCATTTAAAAAAAAACACACAGTATATTGTCTGAAGAACAAAAAAAATTACGATTTCTTGAACAAGACTACATTGATTACACTATCATTTATTAATATAAAGTTTTCGTTTTCTTATGTTACAAAAATGTCATGGTTTCAATTATGCCATGTACAGTAACGGACAATAAAATCCGGGCAAGAATTTGATATGTCGTGCGTATTTCTACAAATTTGGCAAATCAGGGTTTATTGAGGTTATATTTCTGTCAAAATAAATAAATAAAATTCGAATTAAACGTCAGAATTACTAGTGACATGCATTAAACGTCAAAAATATTAAAGTAAGGTTTACATTGTGCAAATGAGGTGCCCGGATTTTATTGTCCGCTACTGTACCGCACCTGTACTCTTTGGGAGAGCAGAATACTGAGCCCTTCTGGGCTTTCCGTATACGGGAAACGTTATTCACATTATCATGTGTGTCTTTGATAACCTTCCTAATTATTTTTGCACCTAATTCGTCCACCGTTCTCCTTTTGCATTTGCTAGCCACAATGTGCCGATCAACGTCTTTCGGTTTTTCAAGGCTGTAATCACCAATTTTCTTAAACAACAGTAGAACTTCCACATATAAAAAGTGAGCAAATAAAAATCAGATTAGAGTAGGCGGTGAAAAGAAAATGTATGTCTGTGATTAACTGAATTAATTAATGTAATACATCCATGGAAAGTCAAATTTGTTGACTTTTTATTTAATCACAGACATACATTTTCTTTGCGCCGCCTGCTCTAATTTGATTTTTATTTGCTCATCGGTTATAATATACAGTTTAACTTGACACGAAGACACACCTCAACGGCAACGAACATCTTTAAACGTGTGTTCTTTACGATATTTATAACTTTGAAAAAGTAACATATCCCATCTTCTAATACATAAAATATTCAATTCAATTCTTTATTTATACATCGGCAGTCACAGTAAGAGAAAGCATCGTATACGCCAAAACACATAAATAGTAAATAGCACAAATGTAAAATATGAAAAATCCTAAATATCACAATTTACAACTTAATCGAATGCTTGCTATAGTCGATGAGAAATAATACATACTCTAAATGATAACTTGTTATAGTCACGGAAATGTATACTTCAAAGAGTAGAACTGAGATATCAAATATGATACAGTTACACTGTGAAAAGCTTCTTGAATCAATAATTATTTAACGACGTCTAAAATTCGCCATCGGGAGACTTTTTATTTCAGCAGATAAAATATGTTAAAAATGATAACGGACAACGATAATTTCAAAAATAATTAGTTTTTCTCCGCATCTCTGTTGAACCTAAACCACTGTGGGGCGTTGTCAACAAGTGGCGGGCGTAGCTTTATATTGTGCTTCTAGCTTCAGTTTTGTAAAAAAAAATTAAACAAGTCTATTTATGTTTTTTATACAAGAAAACTGAATTAAAAAATTAAATTCAATAATGTTGATATAGGTATTAGTATTATTTTGAATTACAACTCTCTTACCTAACTTGATTGATGTGATGACATATCAAAATAAACTGGAAAATTAAAATATTAATTCAATTTGGTGCGCCAATAGCAATCTTCATTTTATAATGCAAATTAAACATAAGATAAAAAATGAGAAAGCAAGAAATCGTCATTTTCTTAGTGTTGCGCAATTTCATCGGTTTTGGCTTCGACTGAAAAACTACCTTCGGTCGGACTCTGCTTAGCATACACCACATAACCTGGTGGCTACTAGGGTATGTAAAAGTCCAATTTGTTAAATGGATCTTTTTACGCACGTCATTGAGAAACGACACTATTAAAACCAGTTTGTATATGAGGAGCTTTTTTTCAAAACGCAATTTCTGTGAAATTGATAATCTTGAGAAACTCGACATTTTATTGTAAAATGTAAACCAAACAATAAGAAAAATGAGTTTTAAGGCGAAGGTGAAGTATTCGTGATGTAAATACAGTAACTACAATAATTCTGTTTAAGAGCGATCTTTCCGTTTCAGTATAGGGCGTTTTCAATGCATTTTTACGAAACGGAATTGGATGTAGCGCCTTTATTATGAAAGATAACGCGGAAAGAAAATTACGTACTTCCTTAAGAAATGATGAACTACAAAACGTCTGTTTTAAAAAATCAATATTGTCTGTCAATTAATAGATATTAATTGAGATGTTTCAGCATTTTGTAGACCAACTTTAACATTTTTTTTCTGGTACTTCTTGTTAAAATAATAAAAATGTAAAACAGACGTTTTGTAGAGCAGACCTTTCTCTATAAATACGTAAATTATTATGTATTTTGATAAAAAAATGTGTTAGCTGCATCGAATTCCGCAAACAATATAAATTCGTCAAATTTGAAGGAACTGAAAGTCGAACCAATCCCCTCTCCTTTCTAGGAGTGACGAGTATAAACATAGTATTGAAGTGACACAGAAACAGTAATAAATTAATGGGATCCAAGTTTACAGGCACACTTAGGGCATGTTATGTTTACAGAGGTGTATAAAAAATTTCATATTCGTTATCGAGAAACTTTCAAACGTGGTTTAAGGAGCACATACTTTACTACAAATCTATAACTGTTTTACGAAATCTCATTGTAGGTGTTACTGAATTTCTTAATTTTGTGTTCTGAAAAAGGACAGACTAATTAATTAATAATTAATAATAAATTAATTAATAATTAATTGATGAATGTACAGGGTGATCAAAGTTGCGAAGTCGTTAAATGAGCAGAAATGAACTGTTTTTGCTCAGGATTACATTGATGATCTGAAAAAAATTATTACTCATCGCGTTCTCAGAATACTTGCAGAAGTGTAGTTGTTTGTAAAAGACCATCATGTTTTGTTGGCAAATGAAGAAACATTAAATTTTAATTACAAATAATGCTTGCTGTTTCATCTTAGAATTAATAATAAAGAAGTTATGGCGACATTTGTACATAGTTGGTGTATAGCATTATATCACCATGGCTTACAAGGAGCCAAGGATAAAAAAAAATCGACGTTTACTAAGAGTCTAAATTTTTAATAAAAGAAAAAACGATTGCACTGCTACTTGTTAAAATATTTGTACAACCATATTTTTTTAAATAGTAATGTACTATTTTTTTTAAATTCATTGGGTAGAGATTTTCTTTCTCTTTACTGCGATATCAACATTTCTAAAATGTGCTTACAATATACAGTGTGTCCCCAGGTGGACTGAAAACAGGAAAAACTTTTTTATTTTCAAATTTAGACAAAATGTAATTCTTTATAAAAGTTTTTGCTTGTTCGAAAACCATTAATTTTTAAACAAACCAGATATTGTTTTTCTTGAAATAAAAAATTAAAATTATGGAAAAATATTTTCAGTCGCGTCTCTATAACTCGAACCTCCACAACTCAAAATTTTCTGTAAGTCGAGGTTTACTTATGTCCCTGCACATTGTGTACAACTGAAATTTCTTTCTTTAACTCGAAATTTCTATAACTAATTTAAGTAATTTTCTGGTCCCTTGAGATTCGAATTATGAAGGTTCGACTGTATTTTATTCGATTTCAACACAGGTTTCAACTGTGTACAAAAATGCTTTATAAACGTTATTAACAACATTGTCCGTGATAGAAATGACAGCATTACTCATTTTTGTTTTAAAACTGAAACATCGTTTTCTAAATTACTAGCGTAAAATATCCTCACAAAAAGAGTCCAATGGATTCAAATTCGGTGAAGGAACTGGCCAGTTTACAACCAATCCATTTATTTGGAAAATGTTCTTTCAAAATATTTCTTATAGTATTATAAAATTGGCATGATCGAATGGGCAGGACATCCATCTTGTTGAAAAAAAAATTGACCATACTGGCTTCGTCTCTTAGCTGACTAACATTTGCGATAAGAGATGTCGTGATTATTAATTCATTACCGAACAAATTTTCGCTTTAAATTTTTTGAATTTTCTCCTTTATTTTACTTAAGAAAAACAATTTCTGGATTTTGTTCAGAAAATTAATGATTTTCGAACAAGCTAAAGCTTTCATAAAGAATAATATTTTTTTCTAAAGTAGAAAATAAAAAAGTTTTTCCTCTTCTTTAGTCCACCTGGGAACACACTGTATGTATAATGAAATAATTTTAAAAAAACATTATTCAATAAGTAGGCCATGTTCATTTATAAAATCAAGTTGCCTAAATAACTGACAAATGATATCTATCTAATATGCAAGTAAACAACAAATAAATGAAATAAAGCATCAATTTTAACAATTTCTTTTGAATTTATATTAGTTAAAACGAACAGTTTTATACATTTCATAACAAAATTTTTTTTGAGTTGGTGCACAATATAATAATATAATTGCAAAATCATTTTCTCATTAGTAGGTTTATATTCAAAATCAAGTAAAAATCGAAATAATTGACAAAAAATTATACCTATCTGTCTATACATGTAAACAACAAAGAAATGAAAGAAAGCATTTAATTTATTTATAGCTTTTAATTTATTTAAAATGAACAATATTATTAAAGAAAATAGTAGATATTATAAAACAGAATGGTGATAAAGTCCGACACAAGCTCATAATTTGTTTATTGATGGTTTTTTTTTGCAACATCCTGAAACAGGTAAATTTTTTATTTTAAAAAGACACATTTTAGTGCAAAAATTTTTTCTCGATGGGCATTTGTTTTTCCGCTCTGATGTCATCGTAAATTTTTTTTTAATGACAATGCTAACTTTTTAAACAGTAAAAATAGTACATTACATAACAAGTTTTTCGGAAAAAAACAAGATCCTTACCGTCATCTGAAATTTTATCAAGAATTTATGTTATGCTGCACTGAAAATCAGAACTGGTTCTTGGGGAATTTGATTACAATTTCGAGATTATTATTATAGTAAAATAAAATTGTATTTTTGAATTTTATTGTCTATTTGTTTTGAAAAATTTAATGTGTAAGGTACTAATTTTTTTATATCGCAATTTTGCTAACAAGAAGGACGATCAAAGTATGCATGAAAAAGTTGGGGTTGCTATTAAAAAAAAATTAAGGATGACGTCACTGCGGAAAAACAAATGGCGATCGAGAAGATACTAAAATGTGTCCTTAAAATTATAAATTTACCTTTTCAAGATTTTGCAAGAAAAACATTAAATAAAGAAATTAAGAGCTTAGTGGGTGATTTTATCACCACCGTGTATGTTTAAATGAATAGGTTACGTTTATGGTGGATTGAATATAATCAACTAAAGTAAATTTCTAATGTTGTGTATTTGTCTGAGTACAATTTGAAATAAAATAAAATGTACAGAATAAGCACGAGGCGGAATATTGTTCGTTTTAATTGATATAAATTCAAAGGAAATTGCTAACGTGATGCTCTCTTTACATGTTCATTTATTTGTTTACGTGAACGCATAAATGAACGTGTACAGTCTCAATCAAAAGTAATGAAACGTTCAAAACCGAAACGCTGTAGTCAGAGTGCAACGGTGCCGAGTCAGAGAGAGCGCAACGTGTTGTGGGGTTCCGAAGGACTTCGGAAACATTCGTTCGCCATAAGGCTTCATCTCACTCAATATGCTCGGTATCTTCTCTCTCTGACTACAGTGTTTCAGTTTTGAACGTTTCGATGAATTTCAATTGAGTTCTTGATATGAGGCATAAATTGTTAATTATTAAGACAACTTGATTTTGCGCATAAACAAAGCCTAGGTACAATTGAAAATGATGTTTTTAAATTATTTTCTTTATTATAAATTCAGAATCAACATGAAAATCAGAGAATTTTGCTAATTTAACCGAATTTCAATCTCAAAATTAGCAATGTTGGGCAATTTAAATTGAATACCCGATATACTAATACTAATACTTCCATTTTTTTCTCTTACTTCCTTGCATGTTAGCTTTTTTCATAATCGCATACTTAACAAAATATTTATGACCTATAATGACAACGAGATAACGAGGACAGGACACACTATCCTTGTTAGATTTCACTTCCCCTATTACTTTTGTAGTGGGAGAAAAGATTTTAAGGGGAGTACAAAAACCGCCGCTCCTCGAACGGAAAGATCGCTCTTAAAGTTAATTAGTGTAAGAAAAATACACTAAAGAAAAAAAAAAGAAATTGCGTTTTGAACAGAAAAACTTAAGAAATTGCGATTTGAAAATAATAAGTTGCAGATATTGCATTTTGAAATATAAACTTTATTACTATAAAATAACACAAAATATAGAAAACAATAAAAATACTATATTATAAATTATAACTCCCAACCTAACAAAGAGGTGAATGTTTTAGATGGTTGAATCTCAAATTCTAACACCACGGTCTTCTTCACAGTCACAGTCTTCTTCTTCTACTTCTTGGTTTGGTTTTGGTTTTCTGGTGTTGCCAGCAGATTCTTATAAAATCTAAATTTCTCATCACTTTTCCATTCTTCATCATATTGGTGTAACAATGTTTTGATATTTTTCAACTTTTCTTCTTTCACATGGTTCTTGAGTGGTAGTGGATTTGCTCGTATTCCATTCATTTTTACTCCTTTCTTCATGATAGTTGTGAATGTCTTAGATACATCGTCACTTCTATAGTTTTCTTCCATTTTAACTTTAACAACTTTAGTTTTGTCTTTCCCAATCACTTCTTTCTTGATGAATATTCTCTTCATTGTACTGATACCTAATAGCTTCTTGCAATTGGTATCGCTAATTTTTTTAATATCAAAAAGCGTCCAGTTTGTTCCAATTTTTCTTACCTCTCCTATATCGCCCAGCACTTTTTCATAATCTTCTTTTAAAATTATTTCACTCATCTTACGATACTTTTTTTCCACCTGTCCAAACACACGATCAGCTGGCATTAACGAGTGTCTCTTAACGGGGAATATAATAGTTATATTATTTAAAGTTGTTGGTGCATTATTGTATAGCCACAAACACATAGCGTGTACTACATAACAATTTTTATTTTGCCCGGCGCAACCGTCGCAAAAGAACCGTAGAGTATTGATATGGTCTGGTATTTCCAAATTATTTAGAAACCCGCTAATAGGAGAGGATACTTCATTTGCTCCCCTGCTAGCTTCATTTTCTGTCCATACATAAAAAATAGGTTGCTGACAATTTAAATCAGTGATGCATAGATTGTAAAATGATAACTGCCTCAAATAATATGCCTCTGATATAGGCAGCTTAGGTAATGGTTGCACTTGTTGCATGTCAAAACAAAATGATATTGTGTCCTCTAAATTTGCCTTCATATAAAGATGAAATTGTTTTGCTCGAAGCCTATGTATACGCAAATCAACCATCACGGACAAGGTAGGTTTATTTTGAAATTTGTATCTTTTGAGTTTGTTCCTCAAACGAGAACACAAACTGCAAGTGTCAGTGGCAGGATTTCCAAATCCTATATTAAAGTTATTACAAAATATTTTATAAAAATATGGATAATTAACTTTAAGGTTGGCATTTTCTTGATTATATATTTTCCATAATTTGGAAAAACTTAATTCTGATGGCAAGTAAAGTCTTTTAGACTTAGATCTGTTGTAATGGCTCTCCCTTGCCTTCAATTTTCCAATAAAATTCTTTACAGCAGTGTTTTTCACTATATTTTTCTGTGATCTGCGATCACCACCCCCGTTTTTTTTATGTTTTGCCCTGCGCGTGCAAACTCTGCAATCGTGTTTACTCTTCTGGCAGTAATCTTAAAGCAGTGTAAAAAAAATTCTGGCACACGTTTACTAATGTTTTATCAGTCTTTCGTATTTTATATTTAATTTGTTTTGTATGTTTCTGTGGTCTGGCAGTTGGTTTATATTTAGGCATCATTGTTTGTTACCTGATTGCACCTCCATGCGTTTTTATCGTGATTGCACGGTCTCTCAAAGTCGTCTAAAGCATTATTCATATGATCCCCATATCTACAATATCAAAGTAATCTCAACAATTGAAAAGCTAACGTCACTTGACAGCACTTACCGTAATTCTTTAGCTCTCTGTACTTTATGCAGTGTTTTTTGTTTTTTCCTGCTTCCATCATTTCTATCCACAGTAACTGTCTCACAATTGTTTTCCATGTGTATCAACACTCAGTAACTTATAGTAAAACAAGATAAAATAAAAACAAGACGAACAGAAGCACAATCTGACAGCAATCTGTAGATATTGCACTTTGAAAATAAAATATTGCATAGAAATTGCGTTTTGAAAAAAAAAACCAAACTTTAGATGTGTTTTTAGTATCGATAAAATGCGTTTTGAAAGTAGAATTTGGTGTAAATACATAGCTTTGTGCCTAACGATGGCAATGCCATCTCTAACTCAATAGCGAAAATATTGCAGAAATGGCGTTTTGAAAAAAAGTTCCTCATATGTAACTATTGTATCTAGGTACTTCATTCGTTAGGATTGAAAAAGGAACGTCTTTATACGAATGTTTGTAAAGTAAAACTTACGGTTTATTACTTGGCTTGAGAGTATTGATGTGTTTCTTAGGGAAAAAATCTATGACGTACGTAAAAAGATCCATTTAACAAACTGTATGTGATTTGACACATAATTATAACGTCATTATTATGTCATGGCACTTCTCCTCACATACTTTTTTCTCGCTAAAACTGTTGAACTTGTTAGATTCTTGAGTAGCGCCAACAACAAAACTCGTGTCTTGAAACGTTTGTTTATTAAACAGGAGGAATACAATAGTGGCGGAAGCTCAAAATAAGAAACCGAAAAAATTTAACGTACAAAACTTCTGTCTAATTTTTTTTTTTTTTTTTTTTTATCAACAACTTTTTCTTAGTTACGTTATAACTGATAGAGTGCTATGCTTGCGTGTAAGTACCTAAATAATAAATTCAACAGGAGTACTAACAGTTTTCGCGTCCGACATACAAAATCGATTGAGGAGTCGTTTAATATATTCACTTTGATTTATAAATATAAAATGTTTTTCTAAATTTTGATAGATTTGAAAACCAACAAAAGAACCTACAGGTCCGTTTTTGATTTCAAAATTAAGTTTTAAGTAACGAATTACTTCATCAAGCGCATCCCTGGATTTAGCAAGTAATAGTCCATCATCTACGTACAGTGCTAGAAATATAGGATAAGTTTTGAGTACAGACTCCAATCATATTTAACAATTTTATAAGTTTCTCTTATTTCATTAATTTTCTGCTCGACTTCTTCTTGAGGTTTGTCAGTCAAAGTAAATGACATCTGTTCATCATTACTTGTAAATGAACATCTACTTGCGCTTGTTTCATTGAAGACAACATCTCTTGAAATCGTTATTTTCTTCGTTCTAGGATCGAATAATCGATAATTTGAAGATTCTCGATCGTATCCGACCATGACTAATTTCTTAGCTTTTTCGTCGAATTTCTTTCTGAATTGTTTTGGAATATGAACGTATGCTTCTGATCCAAAAACTTTTAAATGATCTAACTTCGGTTTATTACCTGTCCATATTTCGTACGGAGTTTTTCTTTCATTTCTCAAGCAGGTGAGCGGTTCAAAATGTAAGCAGCTGTATTGACTGCTTCTGCCCACAATTCTTTTGAAAGATTCTTTCCATTGTAGCATTGATCTGGCACATTCCACAACAGTCCTGTTGTCACGCTCAACGCGTCCGTTTTGTTCCGGTGTATAAGGAGCCGTTGTTTCAAACTGAATCCGTGACTATTGAAGAAAACTCTTCATATGCTGATTTACATATTCTTTACCGTTGTCTGCTCTTAAAGTCTTAATTGGACGCTGAAATTTATTCTTAATTAAATAATATAGTTCTTTAAATTTCTCAAAAACGTCCGATTTGTGTCTGATGAAATATATGTGCCGGAAACCAGAAGCATCGTCCAAAATTAACATAATACCTGCAACCTCCAACTGACTGCACTGACATATGGGTCCTCCAACGTCAGAATGTATGACATCACCTGGCATTGTCTCACGTGGTTGAAGATTCTTGTTGAAAGGTAATCGATGTTGCTTGCCAAGTTGACAGCCTTCGCAGACGGTGTCATTTCCTCTTGATAATTTGTCAAATTCTAGAACGCCTTGCTTATTCAACTCCTTCATGGAATTAAAATTCAAATGTCCCAATCGCTCATTGCCATAACTGAACGTTTGTGGCAGCAAAACTTGTCTGATTCAGGATTAATCTGAAACATCATTCTATAGAGATTGTTACTCTGAATTATGCCTTGTGCTTTCGGAATGTCATTCTCGTTTATGATGACTCGACTGTCATTAAAAATTACGCGGTAATTTTCTTCGTACCTGCTCCACGGAAAACAAATTCTTTGCTAGAGTAGGGACATAAATAACTTCTTCAAGTTTCCCCATCCAGACTCCGTTTACGAATCTCTTGATATAAATTGTGCCCTTCCTTTAATCTCGCATACTCGATCATCACCGACAGAAACAAATTCACTATTTTGTTCGATAAAATCATGGAACCATTCTCTTCGAAATGACATGTGCTTCGATGCTCCACTATCCAGATACCAAACATCTTTTTGAATCTCGGTTCAATAAATCAGTAACAGCTGTAAAGCACTTACATTTGCTGATGTTTCATGTTTCATATTCTGTTGTTTCTTCTTTCGACAATTCTTTTGCAATGTGTCCCTTTTTGTGACAGTAGAAACACTCAAATGATTTACATGAGATGTTCTTTTCTTGAATTTTTCTGTTGTGTTCCAATGTTCACAGTAGACAGCGCACTAGTAACATCTTCTGAGGCTGAGAGTCTGCTTTCTTCCTTGATAAGTCTTGCAATCAAATTTTCTATAGTTTGTTCTTTCAGTGAAACACTGTCCCAGGCAGTTACGAATACATTAAATTTTGTTGGTAGACTGCCGAGTATCTTCGCCATTATTGTAACATCAGAAATTGTCTCACCAACATCTTTAAGCTGACGAGCCATATTTTCCACTTTAGCGATGTGTTGAGCGGCTGAATCATTTGCAGTCATTTTATAGTCATGAAACTTTGTCATCAGTAGTAATTTGTTAACTGCACTCTGCTGTTCATGAATTTGTCGTAATTTTGACCACATTTCTGCCGACGATTCGCATGTCAATAAATACTCTAATTGCGAGGCATCCATTGACGATGACAAGATGAACATTGCTTTGGCGTCTCTCCTTTCCCATTTTGAAATTGCCTCCTCTTCCTCAGGTTTACCTTCTATACCTTGAACGATTCCCAAAATACCGTTCGCTTTGCAGATTGCTTGCATCTGGAACTTCCATGCTTGAAAGTTGCTTCCGTTGAACTTCGTTATATTTTTCACATCAATGGTTTCAGTCATAATTGCAAATAAACATTAGCAATTCTTCGTCACTACTTTAATCGCTTTACGTACACCTCTTGCTTATAACTGTACACGGTTCTGAAGTTCTATTGCCGAATCTGGGCCCGTAACCTGTTGAACTTGTTAGATTCTTGAGTAGCGCCAACAACAAAACTCGTGTCTTGAAACGTTTGTTTATTAAACAGGAGGAATACAATAGTGGCGGAAGCCCAAAATAAGAAACCGAAAAAATTTAACGTACAAAACTTCTGTCTAATTTTTTTTTTTTTATCAACAACTTTTTCTTAGTTACGTTATAACTGATAGAGTGCTATGCTTGCGTGTAAGTACCTAAATAATAAATTCAACAAAAACGAATACGTAACTCATACTCAACACAACACAAGCGAGATCTCCATACTGGCCTTCGAATTTCAATCACCCTGTACTACAGGGATTTATAATAAAAATGTAATGTATTTGTACGCATTTTAAAAAGGAATGATTACCTCTGGATTTTTTTAACTTAAATCAGCCTGTAGACATTAGTGAAAAATATGACGTACTTGCAACCAAAATGGTTTGGAATACAACTTATTTTAAGACCAATTCATTTAACGAAAGTTGGTGGTGGATATAAATCTATGATTTGCTTTTGTAGCAAAAAAATTATATACAGGTTATTGTTTTAAAGTGTATATGCAATGTAACAGAAAGAAAGCGGTACAGACACGTAAAAGAAATGGAGGTGACTTTGCACTTCCTACATCCTAACCCTATTTAGAACCCTTTCGCACTTGATAAATGTAATTTTCAATTTGTTCTCATAGAATTTTTAGGATCTCAGTTTGATTCAACGGCCAGTACCTATATTTAAAATGCACCGAAATAAAGAAAGAACTTAGAACGTCAAGGGAATTGTATTAAATCAAACGGGAGTATCCAACATAATCAACACGTTTACACACAATCTTCAGTCGGAAATTACGTTCCAGGCATAAAGCTACATTTCGCGCAGTTTCAATTAAAAAAAGCCTCCATTAAGATTCCTCGCGAGCTATCACGCACGTGATGAAGACAGGACTATCTGCTCAGAATTCTTACGCGAAGGTCCTCAATTTGACCTGGCCGACCCCGGAAGCGAGCGCGCAGACTTTTTAATCGCTAACGTCCTCCGAAAAATTATTGCGCTACAACAAAATCCGATAGCAGAACGGCACGATAAATATAAACTTCGGAGTTTTAATTAAAACGCCGCCGAAATAATCCCGTGAACTGTAGGACCTCTCCACGTCGTTCGTAGGCGCCGCGTCGGGCGTCCTACAGAACTCCATAATAACGCTATTATTCAGAACGGAAGTTTAGACACGTTTCCGTAGTTTGCGTTTAACGGTAAAATGCGAGCTTTTTACAGCTATTTAATACGAGGCGCCGTGCGGCGTTACGCGCCGTAATGCGCTTTTCAAACTGCCGCAATTAACTTTATTAGACGATTACGACCTTTTGTTTGCACTCTTGTGATCTAAAGCTTCATGCACAGCAGATTTTCCCGCCTGCAAATGCTTCGTTTTTCTACGTTTAATGAATAAATACATAAATTATATACATTTATAATACAATAATCTAAATAATAAAATTTTTCAAGGGGATAGATCAATTTAAAAATGACAATACAAAGTATTAGGTTTGGCTAATTAAATTATTCTTATTTGGTTTTAATCTCCTGAAAGTATTGTTTCATAAGATTTCCTTTTTATATGTATCAAGTCCCAGAGCTTCATGCAAAGATGCAGAACTTAATTTCTGCAATTCCCTGTATATCTTTTGAATGTTATGACCAGCACATTGCTGACCGTTACGACCTAACTCGAGTTTCAATTCCTAAATGTTGATGACAACGTACATTCATTTAAGTAATTTTAAGCTACGAAGGCAATTTAAAGTTCTAAAAGAGCGCCCTAGCGTTTTCGACTTTCTACTCCAGAGCACTCTCAGAGTACTTCCGTCTTGTTTTAACCTCACATAATACCAAGGTATATCCGCTGATATGTCTGTTTGTTATCCTGCACTTGTCTACATCAATGCATACTTTTTCGCAAAATACTCTTTAACGCAACCTGAAATGTTATGAATGATATGATTCGTATTGGCACATTATCAAAGAATTCAGGCTTCATTAAAGCATATTTCGTAAAAAAAGTGTACACTAGTGTACACCAGTGCAGGATAACAAATAGATCTGATACTAGTAACTAAAATCGAATCTTTTTCAATGATAATTTGTACAACACATTATTTTTAATCCTTTAGCGGACGCTTTAAATTAGTGCTGGTCGACTATTCGGATAACCATAAACTAAATATTCGGTATTTGATCAGATTATTCGAATATCCAAAAACGACTATTCGGATATCCACAAATACGTTATAATAAAAGCAATTAAGTAAATAAACATGTACCTATGTGTATGTACTTTTTCCTAATAAGTACTGAAGATCTTTAACAAACAAAACCCATTCTGATATCCAATTATTCGAATTTCCAGTTATTCGGATATCTGAATATCCGAATAACCTGTTATTCGAATTTCCGATTATCCAAGAAACTGATAATATCCAAATATCCGGTTATCCGAATAACTGGATATTCAAATAACCGGTTTCTCGTATAACTGGATACTCGAATAACCGAGTTATCCGGATAACCAGTTTTCGGTTTTCTCCAAAACCGCGAGTATCCAAAACCGGTTAACCGATTATCCAAAAAATCGATTTCGGTTGCCAGCACTACTTTAGATATCGCACAATCGCTCGACGTTTCACTATTTCATTACAGCTTCGGAAGGAGTGAAAAATAAATAAAGTCAAGGAAAAAGAAAAAGAGAATCTAAAAATTAATATTTTCTTAGTGATTAATTATTTTTTATGTACAAGGTGTTCTAAAAATAAGTGCTCAGACGAGAATGGTCGAAAGTAGACGAGATTTTATCGATAAAAAAACCTATATTGTCAGGGGTTGGAACGGGTTAGTTTTTTTTTTTGTGGGCCTTTGAATTTTTTATTCCCAAAGAAAATGTTGTTCATTCAAAATTGGCACATAAGTTCATAAACTATTTGGTCAATTTAAATCAACAAAATGGTTTTGCAAAGTTAATTAATACCTTTTTGTTTGATTTTCACAAAGTAGACTTTGAAATGAAATTTTTTTGAACTTATTAACGTTCAATTTTTTCTATAGTAACCTACACACATCCTCCAACCTCTTTGACCGTATTCATGTGATATTCAAGGATGAAAAAGTAACCTCGCTTAAAACAACAATGTAGCACTTGGTATATCTACGAAATAAATCAAAATTATTATTATTCTCACCCAGTAACACTTTTAGAGTTAAATTACAGTTTATTAGAGTTTAGAAAAGTCAAAATTTTGCAGTTTTTTAGTTTCCTTGATTAAATTGTTCTTTGCTCTCGGTCAAAATAAATTCCAAAAGTCGTAATAAATTCAATCTTCATACGAAAAATCAAAGTTGAGATTAATAGCCATCGGATTTGAGATTAACAGCTTTTCGAGTTCAAGATTCACCACCATTAGTTTAAATTTTATCTAAAACAGTTAACAACATGTGACTGTATTTTTAATATTTCATAATTAAAGCTGGTTCTTGTCCGATGAAAATTGTATCACAAAATCTTTTAAACGGACACTAAATATCGCACAAATACTTAACGTTTCGCCGTCGTTCGACAGTTGAAAACAAAGACAATTCCATATTTTTAAAAGAAAAAAAAATAGGATTTATGCACGCATACTTGAAATGTAGTTAAAAGAATATTTTCTATCTAGACGCAGGCAAATAAAATGTTATACATTAGATAGGCACACAGTTAAAAACCCAGAGTTATCTCGGTCAGTTATTTTGGGCCATTGACGCTTATTAGTGGTTTAAATTAACAGGTTTGAAGCTAAACCTTGCTAAATGTTTAACTTATAATTTTAATCAATTAAGCGTGCCAATGCATAAATTAATATGAGATAATAAATGATATGAATAGGGTTCTACATCTATACCTTTTCAACTTCAATTTCGGAAAAAGTAACATTAATTTCAGAAAATATAATTTTAATTTCAGAAAAAGTAAATATAATTTCGGAAATAGTAAGTTGAATTTCGGAAAAGGTAATTTCAATTTCGGAAAAAGTAAATTTTAATTTCGGAAAAAGTAAATTCAATTTCGAAAACAGATAAAATGGAGAATCTGTTATTTCTGAAATTGAATTTACTTTTTCCGAAATTGAAATTACCTTTTCCGAAATTCAACTTACTATTTCCGAAATTAAATTTACTTTTTGAAATTAAAATTATATTTTCTGAAATTAATGTTACTTTTTCCGAAATTGAAGTTGAAAAGGTATAGATTTACAACTGCATAGGATTGGAATTATTATTTTCGTAGTACTTGAATGTTATTTCATTATAACTGCATTGTTTCCATAGTTGTTATGCTATCCATAACGGCCGTGGCCGTTATAACTTAATAGCCACGGCCGTTATTACTATTTGCTCTGTATCTCACACGTTGCTATAGTTACAACTAAATCACACTCATAATTTGCTATAGTTACAACTCACACTCATAATTCTGCCTACTTATCGAAGTTTATTATTATGAATGTTTTTGCCAAAATAAAGATTTATTTCATCATTTAGTATTACGAAAAGTATAAAACAACATACGGCCGATATGCATATAACAAACTCGGATAATTTATAGCCTCGGCTGGCACCTCGGCCATAGAACTTATCCTCGTTCGTTATATCAAGCATATCGGCTTAATACCGTTGTTTACTATAACAAGCTTGACTCTTTTCACAATAAAGCCCAATACGCACTTGAATGTCTCGAAATGTTTCCGCTGTTCACATGAACGATACAACAGTTGAACAGCATAGAAGTTTGAAAACATTGAAAAACATTGTTTCAAGTACAGAGTTAATTCAGAAATCGCTCATTCATTCAATTAAATCAAAGCGTCAAAATTAAGGTAGATTGACTTCAGATTCAGAATGTAATAATGTTCAGAGGCGCGCAAAACTTTTCCTTTTGAAATTGATGACAAAAGTATAGTTTACTTTTTGGGAAAATCAAAAGAAATAATAGAAATTTGTTTCTCAAACATAGAACACTTGTTTTCGAAAAACACTAAAAAAAACACGTGCATAATTGCATACCAAAATTCCAAAAAAGTGCACGCAAGGCTTCAGTGTGGAAATCATAAGAAAGAAACGCTCTAATAATTATATAAGAACTATTATAAACAATATTTTCTTAAAGTCTTTCAATGCAACCAATTTGTTCTTACGTAGAATAGAACTTTCACTGCATTTTTTGCTCAGATAGGTGGTTAAATGCGCAAAGATCATGTAACTATAATAAGTACCTAATTATAATTTTATTTTTATACATTTTATAGTTACACATATGACAAGTTTTGTCAATTTTGCGTGCAAAATTAAAGTTTTAAGAAAAGACAAAAAGGTATTAGCTGAATAGCCACTGAAGCCAAATATATCTTAAAAAAGCAAACTTTGTTTTTTTAGGAAATAATAGAAAATTGTAGTAATAAACAGCTTTTGATTGTTACTTAAATAGAAGTGATAAAATATTTGTTTCTAAATTTTCGTTCTCATACATGCTTATTTTAAAATTACTACATTATTTTATATTGCAACCTGTGACGGGCTGGTCTTTCCATCTTCCCGTTAGTTATCCAGCAAATAACTTGATTTTTACGAATGCTTGATTGACTTTTATGAATTGTTTCCATGGTAGTTATTAGGGAAGACATACCCGTATGTTTGAGCTACCCGGGTACCCGAATAAACTACCCGGATACTACTCGGGTACCCGTATCGTGCTCGGGTAATCTTATGAGCTCGGGTACCCGTGCAAAACTGAGGTCCGGATCTGATACGGGTACCCGGGTATGTTCGAGTATAAGTTTGGATATTTCAACGTAAATGGATTCACGAATTTTACATGAGTGTCCGAATGTTAAAAATAATCAAGTTTTCATCATGTAATAACAGATAGGTATATGTTTTTCCGAGATTCTGTGCTGACAAATTAAACGGATAATAACGAGTACCCGGATAAAGTAATGATACCCGGGTAATAATCGCACGGGTAATATTCGGGTACCCGATGTACCCGGGTAATAACAAGTACCCGGATAAAGAAATGATACCCGAGTAATAATTTCACGGGTAGTATTCGGGTACCCGATGTACGCGGGTAATAACGGGTACCCGGATAAAAAAAATGATACCCGGGTAACAATTATACGGGTAGTATTGGGGTACCCGGGTACCCGATGTCTTCCCTAGTAGTTATCCGTCAGTTAGTTTGTCAAGAGGTGGAAAGACCGGCCCCTTAACAAATACATTTTTTGCAAAAAGTAATTTTAAATTGTTTCACTTAAGTCAAAGTGAAATTAAATATATATATTTTTTCATAAATGAAAAATGAAAAACGAAGATTTTAGTCCAAGTTTTAATCTACACACCAATTATATAAACCCGACTAGTTTCGGCTTTTCGCCATCATCAGGGGATAAATCGAAAATCAGAAGTTGTTGAAATAATATAACATATAGGTGTTATATATGTTATATTGTTTCAACAACTTCTGATTTTCGATTTATCCCCTGATGATGGCGAAAAGCCGAAACTAGTCGGGTTTATATAATTGGTGTGTAGATTAAAACTTGGACTAAAATCTTCGTTTTTCATTTATTAATTATTATCTACACTATAATGGATTTCCGTCAAGAAAATATATTTTTTCGCCTAGCATATGTGAAAGTAACTCATATTAACTCTAAAAATGTGACGGAAAGTAATGTTTATCTACCCTTGCTATACCCATAACAACACGATTTTATAGTTCGTAACCTAGAGACACATTTGACTTTCATTTGCGCACTTTGACATTTCACAGAATTTTTCATTAAACGTCAGTTTTAAACAAAATTTGAATTTGATTTAGGGCCAAAGGGCTAGGCGAAAAACAGTTGTGTGTCACACATGCAGAAACGCATTAGCAGCCCTTAGCTATGAGCTGCCCTCGCGTCGCTTCGCTCGCTCGTGCAGCTCATAGCCGCGGGCTGCTAATGCTCACTTTCTGCCCTTGTGACACAATATGCTATAAAACGTAAATCTCATAAACGCAAAATATATTAAGAGGCCTTTTACAAAGCGCTAATTTTTAAAAGTTTTTCTGAGTAACTATTGTAAATTATGACTTTTTTTGGAAAGATCAAATCAATATCTCCAAAATTATAAGGAATTTTGAGAAAAACAAAAACGTGAGACCTAGATATGATGTTCTACAGCATATTTAAAAAAAATCAGTTCTGTGAATTTAATAATAGCTGAGAAAAACAGCTTCAAAATTTTCGGGAAATGTCGTCGTAATACAGCGCCTCTAACGGAGAGCTGTTTAAACTACAAATTTCGTATTCAGGGCACATTAGCTACGAAATTTGTAGTTTAGGCAGCTCTCTGTTAGGGACGTTGTATTACAACGACGATATTTTCCAAAAATTTTGAAGCTGTTTTTCTCAGTTATTATTAAATTCACAGAACTGATTTTTTTTAATGTATTGTAGAACATCATATCTAGATCTCAGGTTTTCGTTTTTCTCAAAATTTTGTATAGTTTTTGAGATATTGACTTGATTTTTTCAAAAATTTTTTTTTTTTAATGTCGTGAGACCTAGATAATTGTCTCATGAATGCGTACTGAAAATTTGAGCTTATAATTTACAATGGTTACTCAGAGAAACTTTTTTTTAAATTAGCGCTTAGTAAAAGGCCTCTTAAAATAGTATATTAAAAACAAGTTTCATAAGACATGATTTTAGCGCACGCGTCCAGGTTTAGAAACGAGCCGTAAGGCGAGTTTTCTAATGGACAAGTGCGCTAAAATGTCTTAGGAAACGCGTATTTTATATTATTTTTTCTATGTTGGTTCTCAGATGTTTTAAAAGTTTCAAAATCTGAGTTATTTTGTAATGTAAATATAGGAAAATTCTGTTTTGTTATGTGGCGCGTTGGTGACATTGTTTCGCGTTTAACATACTTTAGACAAATGTGAATTTGGAGGTTAGGTTTATACATAATTACACATTTTGTGATAATTTTCAACGGAGAAGAAAGTACTTCAGTTATGTTTATCATTTAAAATGCCAACAGATATCGATAATTTCAAACATGTGTCAACTTGAAAGCTGTTTTTGTAATTTGAAATGTGATCAAATTTAGCCCCCAACCTAACAAAATAAAATTTCGGATGCTTTTGGCACAGTATAACCAGTAGAGTTGGGCATCTTTTAGTCGAATTAACGACTAACGACTAATTTTGCATATGTTAGTCATGACTAATGACTAATCGGTTAGTCATTAGTCTTGAAATTTCCGATTGAAGATTAGTTAGCCATAACGTAGAATAAGAAATAATTTATTCGTTAGTCATGTCTCTCTCTCTCTCTTAAATTTAAGTTTTGTGACTACAGGCTGTCCGAAATAAACTTTTTCATTAATGATTTTTCGCAATTAACATTCTGTATAAAAACATTCATCTTCTCGGAAAACCTTAGAAATCATACTCAAATTTGTCACGAAATACGGAGTGTCTGAAAATTTCATATTTCTTTTCAGTATTCTGAACTCAGATTGATCAAACCGGCTTATAATAAAAAAATGACGTTTAGTCATTATTCATGATTGAAAATTTATTCGACTAATACTAACTTTTTATTCACAGACTAACAATAAAATATGATTAACGATTATGGACTAAATTAGTCATGACTGACTTAGTCGTGGCTACTTTAGTCGTCAGTTTTAGTCGTTATTAAAAATTTTTTCGACTAATGCCCAACACTGATAACCAGCATGGAAACTGTTTGTCGGCACCTTTGATCTGGCGGGGCAAAATTTTTTGACCTTGGCGCCATTTTGCGGATGTATAAACCAGAGCCCCAATAAAAATATTTTTGATAATCGAATTATTTAGGTTATTTTGATAATCGGATGACAAATTATTTTTAATTATCCGATCACTACTTGAAAGCCTAGAGTTTTAAGTTTACTCAGTGCACCCCAGCATGCATAATCGAAAGCATCTATTATGCTGCTAATTACACGAGACACCACTGATCGTATTCGTGCAATTGAAGGGCGCATTCGACATAATGCTCGATGCATGCAATGAGCAGAAGTGTGAGGGAGAGCGACTGCGTGTCAGTGCATGTAAGAGTGAGAAAAAGAAACACTCCGTGCGTCCAGTCGAATGCGCTCTAACAAATCACATGACAGATTTTCCATCCGGAATATGGCGGCTCAGTTTGCGCGGGAAATTTTCCCGCCAAGGAGAGTGAACCTGCTGTATGTATTTATGCTGTGCTTTAGATGTATTCTTTCGATCTGAACGAAGTGAATGCGTTCAATTGAACAAACTGAAAGTGAATAAATATTCAGTTCACTTTCAGTACGAACTGATCGGCAAAATTATTTGTGCAGTAAAAACTGAATGTAATCACTTATTTCACAAGAGTGGGGGGTACTGAACATCAACGAGAAAATACGATCAAATTGAATATTTTCACTTTTGCTGATCGCATTCACTTCGTTCAGATTGAAAGAATACAGCTTTTAGTGGGCTACTTTATGACACCCAAATGGACTTCATAATGTAGTTGTTAAGCAACCGAAATAGAAAAAAAAATAATGATACAAATCAAAGAGAGTGATATCGATCACTGTTTGGCACCTTACAAAAGTAGGTTCGCTATCCTTAATAAGTATCTCGAAAGTTGTACCGGAAAAGTATTCCACTAGTGATTTTCCACGTGGGTTAATATTAGCAATGCTCCATACAGTGTGATGTGCATTTCAAACGCATCCAATTACAAAATGCTTCGTGTTCCTCTCACAGTACTTTATGACCTCTATCATCTCCACAGTGAAAGAAGGATCTGTCGAGTCTCCTGGGAGGTAAGTTGATACCAAGAGGATATCTTTTTTCCCCCATGTCGCTACTGATCTGAACAACCGTGATATCTCGGCCACTTAGGTGTGGGTGGCACGAGAAGGGCTTGAAAATTGCCCGGTACATAGAGACATGTCCTAGGACTGTTTTGCGTTTTATCTTCGAAGATCGTGCCTCGCAGACTGCTTAAATCAGAAACCTTGACTTAACTACCCAAGGCTCTTGAATTAGAACAATGGCCGGCTCACTTCCAGGGTGTCTGCATAAGATTGCCGCAGCCGCCCAGCAGTGATGCAGATTTAATTGCTTGATGTAACAAGTGTTCATAAAAAAAAATACTTCGATTTGATTAACCTCAAAATGTTCGTATGCGCACAAGTCTAGCTTTTAGTCGTTGGACGACACATATTCGTTGGCGCAAGTGGACAAGGCAAAAAGATGTTTTGAAAGTGTTTGACGTTTCGTTTTTAAAAGAGTATATTAAAATAAGTTGTCTGAATTCAGTCCCTTCGCATAACCTAAATTTTATATCACAAAATCTTTTAAACGGACACTAATTATGCGCACTAACACTTTACGTTTCGCTATCGTTTGACAGTACTTACCATAATCACAACACCGGTACAGGTTCAATCTACGATATGTACTTTTGTTTCCAAGGCTGACTCGAGGTAGGATTTTGTTGAACACTCGATATAATCTGGCCATCAGGATTTACGGGGGGGTTATATTTTTAAGGTTCGTCACTCGAATCCAGTGTCGGGATTTGTAGCTCATCCCAATCCTCGAAAGTCTGAGGTGTCATAACTTTAGGTTCGACCGCCTCCAGAATTTTGTAATATTTTTTGAAAAGAAAAAATATTTCAAGGAAATTCGTTAGGATGGGAATCCGAAACATCCGTTTAAAACTATTTTTATATTTTTTTATGAAAAATGATCAAATCTATTAAGCAATGTAGCGATGTGACAGACTTTTGAATAGTTTAACCTCGAAATAAATTTTAAGTCAATAACATGAAACATGTTGTTGAAAGTGTGCATAAAATACATAAGTATAGTACACATCGCCACAGAACAATAATTAAAATCAATAAAATGAAACCATTAAACAAAAAATATACAATAGGTTTCGAATAGAATGGAATGCTTTTAATCAACAAAATTTAATCATTTTTCCGATAATTTTGCAAATCATCCTTAATCATCGCTTTGACGGGCAACTAAACAGCATTGCAAATATTGTATTAAATATTAAATATTGTATTGAGTTAAATAACCTATAATTTAAAATATTCTACATCTCAAAATAAAGTATATGTATACTGTGAAAAAAATCTGGAACACCTTAAATATTTCCCAAAATATTTTTTTGCATGCTCGGACATGCCAATTGTTATTATAAATTTTCCATATTTTGGTATGGTTAATTTATGTGTACAAATGATGGCACACCGTTTAGGTACAAAAACATTTTTAATTTTTTAAAGTGGACATCCACATTTAGTATGTTTTCAAAAATTCATATTTCCTTAAGGCCGCTTAAGACTACCCTACACAAGATTTGGTTTACTTTCTTAAACGAATTAAGTTACGCAGTAAATTGGATTAAAATTTAAATTGAGTCAAGAACTATCAGGAAAATAGAACGTGTTCTATTTTCAAACCGTATCTGCATCCCAAAAATTTCTCGTTTTAAATATTTATTACAGAAATTGAACCAAATCTTCTACAAGAAATAGGCTAGTCTAAAATGACCTTTGGAAATATCTACATAAAGTTTTAAGGGTCACGTAACGATTTTTTTGAAATAAACGCACTTTATAAATTAAAAAAAGATTGATTAAACGAAACAAAATAAAAAGGATGTCTTAATAAGATGCTCAAATTGTTGCCCATTCACTAGTGTTGACCTAAGCGTAAAAGAAAAGAGTTTTGGACATTGTTGATTACTTCTGGTGTAACGAAGGCGATTTCTTAAGTTATCCACGTTTTCGGATTGTTACAATATACCTTACTTGCTTCGCAAGGAATAATCTAGATCTGAGTGAGAATGAGTTTTAAAGCCCCGTCAACCTACCCATCGCTGAAGAATGGTATATTTTCATCTGGATATAAGGCCGTAAGCAATGGAACTTATTGTTAGTCGTTTTACAAGAATTGCAGATACATACCTTTCACCAGTCAAATTATCATGAAAGAAGTATGGCCCAGAAATTATGTTTCTAATTATGTACTTACACTCGCCCATTGTTATTTTTCCTTTGGTATTGATTTTCTGAAACTCAACTTCTTCCCATAGTCAGAAAAACTTCAGTAAGTGAAGAATCAGTCAGTTGATGTTCGTGGTGTGTAATTGTAACTTTTAGGTTATTGTGATAGTTAACACTATTATTGATAAATGACAAATGTTTATTTTTTAAATTTTTTAGAGGTCACTGGAATCATTAAGTAAGAACATCTTCTGATTTTTGTAGCGCACTTTTTAATGTGAAGTAAATGATAAGTCTGGCTACAATTGTTGAAGAATTTTATTTTTACTTTTGTACACGACCGCGGTTTCGTCCTATAAGGACATTTTCAAGTGTTTTTAAGTAAAGAAGAAAGTACTCCAGAGCACGTGGTCTTGAGGACCTGATTTTACACCGTGACCTCAGGTCCTCAAGACCTTAGTATTCAAAAATTTAGCAACCAGACAATTTGTATGTCAATTTGTGATGTCAACTGCGTAGTATACAGGGTGTTATCGAATAGAGTGGAATAATTTCACAGGATGGTAGCTTGGAGTAGGACGATCCAAAATTGTGATACAGTGAGAATTTTTTAGCGTAGAACATATGCATCCTTGCTACAATATTGAAGGTGAGTTTTTTAAAATCGAACATAGGCTTAATATGTATGTGAGCTTCGTTACTGTGGAAACCATTCGTACTTGTTTGTCTAGCACTGAAGCTCTTTTTCCGAAATAGATAAAAATAATCATTAATCAGTTTTCTGGAAGTTTGAGAACATATCCTAAACGGCCATAAAAATTGTTAATTGCCTTAAACTGATCTTGCTCGATACCAGTTGTAGATTTGTGTCCTTTCATTCGTTGAATATATGTCAAATGTGTGAAAGAAAAGTAATGACAATTAATGTTAACCGTATCCATGGTTACCACGTACTTTTCGGCCTATGTTCGATTTTAAAAAATTCAATAGCACTTATGTATGTTCTACGTTAAAAAATTCTCACTGTATAATATGGTGTCCTAAATGTAACTGTTTTGGAATTATGAAGGAATAAAGGCATACAATACTTTCGGCCAAATGCAGATTTTGGTGAGATTTATCAGACGTTCAGTTCTTCGTTCATCAGGAATTTCCATTCTTTCTGTCGCATTTTTGGAATTCAATTTTTTTTTCTCGAAAACGAATACATTTAGTGTACCATATTATATAACATTTTTTAATCGTCATGATGTGAAATTATTCCACTCAATTCCATAATACCCTGTGTATACATATATTGCAATTTTTGTAATTTCCCTTTGCATTATGGTAAAAAAATGGAGAAAACAAGTAAATTTGTGCAGAAATAATTATTGACGACTCTTATTAATTCAGAAATAATAAAGTTTTCGTCATAATTTATACTAAAAAAATGAATTTGTTAATTATTTCATTACCACACTCACTGTGGTAATAAATTTCATTAACTAACGCATATGAATGTCATAATAAGTTCTTATCCAAGCAGTCGTAGGTAAAACTATAAACTAATAGCGTTTTTGATTCACTGCTCTAGTTGAATCATAATAGTGTATAATAGCTGCTTTCTTTTGTTTAATCCAAACGCAACATAACACGTTTAGATTCAAAGATGGATGATTTCTTGCAAATGGATCTTCGTGAAATTTCAATCCTGATCGGTAATCCCATTTCCCTTTTCAATCTTCCAATTTTACGATCCATTTGGATTGAAATGCATTCAGATCCAGAGCGGGTAACGAAAAATTATTCGAATCACAATTCAAACTTTTCAGCGAAAGAAAGCAGCTAATATTACGTGTGTATGATTTCCTATCTGCTTCACTGTAAATGTATACAATTTCTTATAGCGTTTTCGATAGCACTCTCAAAGAATCTCCGTCTTTTATTATTGCATGAGGATAAAAGAAGATGAGAATGCTCTGAGAGTGCTCTAGGGTATCGAATCGAAAACGCTATAAGAAATTATATACGTTTACGATGATGTAGACAGGATATAACACACACGTAATATTATATACTATTATGATTCAACTTTCTACTCATGTGCATCTAATTAACATAAAATTATCGCGCTTACCAATGGCATATAAAACCACGGTCGCGTAAGAATTCACAGAATGATTCACCACATACGGTCAAGGATACATAATATTTAATTCAAAAAATTAAGTCATCATTACGACATTGCGGCGTTTATCTATTTCGGAAACCGCATTCGTACGGTTGATACTCTAACAAGGCAACATGTGCAAAATTTGACTTCCGTAATTGATAGCGATCCTAATTAGGCAATCGCAATTCCTTTTAATTCTGTTTATGTGCGCGTGGTGATAAAATTTCTCCTAAATTAAATTTACATCGGCGCATGGAGCTTTAGATAAAAACGGCAGAACCGCCAGAAAAATCAATCTCCGTTAAAGTGTGCGTTTGAACACAATGTAGTCGATCTTATGCGCACTTGTGCTCAACACGGAACGGAATACTCGAAAAATATTGCCCATAAAGAACGCGCAATAAATTGCAGCGCCAGACAGATGCCGGAAAATACGTGAGCGATGGTAAACTGTAAAAAGCTTCTGCACTCCACTGTTCCGACGGTTTTGCACATTTCTAATATTTGCAAACGTGCCAGTAAGTTTTATTTATTAACCAGGAACAAAGCTGCCTTTTGACTAATTGCTATATTCACATTTCTTGCCGTGAAAAAATTTTTAATTATGTATTCAGATTTTAGAAACAACTTTTATGTAAATTCTTAAATTTTCGTGACTTTTTTTTCAATTGTAACAATCATAAAAAAATGACGCAGATATAGAGTTCAAGTACTTAAAACATCCCAGGATGTGAGATATTTATTCTTCCCTTCAGCTCCCTCTTTTAGAATTCAGTTCCCCTTTCAATTTTACACAAAGATAAATCACTTCACTGATTGTTATTCACTTACATTGTATGACGAGATTTTAATTAGAGATGCAGCGGATGGTGCTTCGTCCAGATATCCGGCCTGGGTGTATACCGATTATCCGGTTATTTGGCTAAATTTATTCAGCTTACGTATTATTAGAATCTGTAAGACTACGGTCTCACTATTTCTGATTTTTACAATGGCATTTTTAATTTTTCATAATCTCATTTTCATAATATCATCGCCACTGTGATAGAATGAGCTTTTAACAAGTATAGTTACTCACGTAAGTCTACGTACATTACTGTAAATCGCAAGTTAATAAGTAAACAATTTTTTTACGTGAAAAACGTGAATGTATTGAAATTACTGTATTATAAAATTAATAATATGATTATATGGGCCATTTCGGACAACTAAGCAATATGCATACAAATACAGAAATCTTAACTAATACATAAACCATATCTCACATGCATGTAGGTAAATAAAAATCTTTTTCGTAACCGCCGTTTTAATTCCTCTCATAAATGTTCAATAAGGTCCAAGTCTTGCACTCATTCTCTTGCCAGCAAGAACCTATGCTTGGGATCGTTGTCCTGCTGGAAGATCCAATCTTTACCAAGCTGTAACTTTTCCACACTTACACTCAAATTAGTCTTTAAAACGTTAGCATCTTTATATTTATCCATGATGCCATCAATAAATTCAATATTATCCACTACAGTCGCCAACATACAATCGCAAAACAAAATTGATTGGCCACCATGCGTAACTGTAGATTGCACATTTTCTTTTTGGAACTCAGTGTTTGGTTAACGTAAACACGTCAAACACTTTGTTCCAAAAGGTGACTCTACATTTTCATATTTTCCAGCAAATTCAAGTCGTTTAATTCTATTTGTTTCGCTAACATGAGGCTTACGTCTAGCGCTACGTCCAGATTTCCTCAGAACTCTTCGAACACATTCTGCATGTACTGCCTTTTCCAATTCTAATTCAACGTTCTGTGCTAGTTTTACTGCAATAATTTTTGGGTTTCATTTTACCTTTTTAATAATATTTCTTTTATCGCTTAAAGATAACAAGGACGGACGAACTCTCCTGATTTATTTTCAATTATACCGGTATTTTCAAAATTTCGTAACAGTTTGCATTGTGGATCCGGGGTCTACCAATAGTTTTCACAATTTCTGATAATGATTTTCCATCGTTTCTCAATGTAACAATATTTTTTTAACGTCGGTGGAACAAATCATTTTTTTTACTATATGCCGATCGTATAAATCTGAGATAAGAAAATGTATGTGAAAATGACGTGACATAACAAAAGTTGCAAGACTGTTTCACGAAAGTTAGAAGGAGATAACTATATAAAAGTTTTTTGATTTATCAATATCGATCGATCGGCATATAGTAAGAAAATAAACTGTATATCCATACAGGGTTATTATTTATTGTGACGATTCCGGCTCCAACCCGTTTCATGCGTCATCGCCGACGCGCCTTAGACCAGAAACTTCGGGCATTTCAAGATTACGCCAGCGGTGGAATCAACCCTAGGCATTCTGTCGCGTACTAGAATGTTCGCGAAAAACAACCCCGGCTTATAAAAGCACGCGACCGGGAGTGAGGAGGAATTCGGCGTTGAACAGTTCGGCATTAAAGTTCGTGTTGTACTTTCGCTTGGCTGTTAAAATAAATTAGGTATAAGCTTGTAAATTATTTAGTGTTTAATTTAGTGTTAATTAGTTTGCTTTTAAATAAATTAGTTTATTAATTATTTCGTGTTTTGTTTTAAAATAAAAATTAATAGAACCCTTAAAATCGTTACATTATTAAAAGTTTTCAAGGCAGAACTTTAGATAGAAATTTGAAATTTACGGAGCAAATTTATTTCAAAAGGAACTTTTCATATATTAACTAATTTTTTAGTGGCTCAAATTGTTGTATCATTATTTTTATAATACAATAATTTCAATATACAGCGTGCATCATTGGTACGGATTTCTTCAACTATTGATTATAAAGGAAAGTGTCTTGCATAAAAGTTATCGATTATAATGAATTCTATATTAATAAATTATTTTCACATACACAGCATGTTCCGTTAGTGAGTTAACCACCAAACTTATACTTTTTTAAATGGAATGTAAAAATTTTTATCTCACATTTCGATAGATCTCTTAAAAGTAAACATTTTATATTAAGCAACTATAGCTCTAAATCAAAGCATTCGCAATCTACAGTATATGGCAAATGAATTAGACTCAATGAAAATTTTAATAATGAGCTTAAATAATTTCTTAATTTGTTGATAATACGTACTAATTTGTATTTAATTTCATTTGATATATTAGTAGGTAAGTTTTAAAAAAAATCCATGATCTAGATCAAGTAGTCCTGCGTCAGGTTCGTCTGTCAGTTTTGCTGTTTATTTCCATTCCTTGAATTATTAAGTTAGAAGTACCTTTGTATAATATAATTTTTATAAGATTTTATAGGAAACTTTTTCAAAATATCATCAGGATAATATAATTTAATATATTGTTATTGTTGAATGTATAGATCTTGTTTAAATTGCAGTTGTACTGACAAATTAGCAAGAAAATTGAAAGGTTTCTTTGCGTACATAGGGGTGAAAATGGGTCGTGGTAAAGCCCTTTCTGACAATGTTAAAAGTCAAATTCAGGCTTTATTACAAAATACAAGCTACAACCAACGTGAAATCGCTTCAAAGTATAATGTATCGCAATCGGCAGTAAAAAATATCAAGTTGAAGCTTGATCGTGGCGAATCCTTGAATGGTAAATACAAAGGATCGCGAAGAAAAACCACGGAAAGACAAGACCGAATAATAATTCATACGGCAGAAAAATTACGAAAAAGGTCGGCTAAAGAAATACTTACAGCGCTACCAGAAAATAAAAAGTGAGCAAATAAAAATCAGATTAGAGTAGGTGGTGCAAAGAAAATGTATGTCTGTGATTGACTGAATTAATTAATCTAATACATTCATGAACTGTCAGATCAGCCTAACGCCGCGTTAGTAACAGACATACTTTTTCTTTGCACCGCCGACTCTAATCTGATTTTTAGTTGCTCACAGGTTATAAATATATCAGAAAGGACTTTGAGATCTAGACTAAAAGAAGCTAATTTAATTGGACGTCGTTGTACCGTAAAACAAAAATTAACTAAAGCCATGAATAAGAAAAGAAAATTATGGGCAAAACAATTTGCAAAATTACCTGAATCCTTTTGGGATACCGTAGGTATTTTTTTTTTTTGTAATATTTTTAAAGGTACTTGACTTTGCTAGGTTTGCTTCTCTGACGAATCAATGATTCAACTCTGTGATGAGTGAAATATTTTTGTCCGTCGTCGCCCAAATGAAAAATTTCTGCCTGAATGCATTACCCAAAGGGTAAAACATCCGATACAAGTAATGATTTGGGGTATGACCAGTTCAAAAGGCGTAGGAGACATATATTTCGTCGAAGGAATGATGAATTCAGTTCAATATTTACACGTTCTAAAGTCTACATTACGTCCCCAACTCAGATATTGGTTTAGGAGAACTCAAAATATTAGATTTATGCAAGATGGTGCTCCTTGTCATAAATCTAAAATGGTTATGGAGTACTTTAAAACTAACAAAATACAGTTATTGGATTGGCCGGGTAACTCCCCGGATATGAACCCAATTTAAAATGTGTGGGCTGTTCTGAAGAAAGAGATATCCAAAAGAAACATTACAAACAAAGAAAATTTAATCAAAAATATTACTGATATATGGAAAAATGACGAAGTAGTTAAAAAAACTGCAATTAATGGAGTAAAAAGCATGAAAAAGAGAATTGAAATGCTTCGAAAAAATAAAGGCCAATGGATTAACTATTAATTTGATAAACTTTTTGGAAAGTTTTTGTTAATATTAGAGTTATATATGATTTTTAAACATAAACACGTAAATTATTCTAATTATTTTTCTGAAAAATAAAAATATATACATAAAACTTTAAAAAATTGACTGAGTCTATTTCATCTGCCACTTACTGTACAGCTTTTCAATAGGATGAAAGAGCTGAAATGTAGAAGTATTTTATTCATAATTAGCGGTCAAAAAAAAATATTCGATATTTATAACTTATATAACGTGAGTTTTGGGAAAAAAATTAAAGCTGTTAAGCAGACAGTAGCAATTTTTTTATTGATCCGTGAGTATTAGGGCTTGTTCCTACATCCTAAAGTAATACGTAACTAATTTTACATAACTGGCAGTGGCAGAGGACTATTATTTTCAATGGTGCGCAGTTTTCTGCGAATATGTCTCATTTCTCGCTAGACAAAAGTAACATCTATTTCCCGAATCTTCTGAAATATTCTTCTCCGCAACTGGTGTTCGTTTTGTACTTCTCAACCATTATCATAAACTTTTCTAGCGAGATGTGCCCAAAATTCTTCAATAGATTTCGCCTGAGGAACATTTAGGGGATTGTTTACTTTGGGTACAAAATTAATGTTACTTTCGTTTAAAAAAATTCTTGGTTATTTTGGCGTAATGACATGAAGCAATATCGGGCCAAAATATTGTTTCATCATTTTGATGATGAGTATTAATAAAATCATTACGCCAGAATAACCAAGACAACAACAATTATGTTACCCTTTAGTATTTCAACACCACAACATTCAATTATGCCCTCAATAGAAAAATCAGTAGGTAAATGTTATCTAACACCCTGCAGAAAATGTAGCTTTATTATAAATGACTACTCCACCATGTTTCATATTAAGACGACAATAACTAGCGCGCAGATTGTAACAATTTAATGCAATATTGCTGATGTTATCCTTAGTTTGCCAGTGTTCGCTGCATGAGTAATAAAAGATGAGGACTTTCTTCAGCTAGAAAGACCTCCAACGGAGAAATTTTATTTAAGAGGCTTTGACTGTTCTGGTGTACTTATAATTTTTATGTGCGAGTTCCAGTTTTCTGCTTTCGGCAAAAAAATTATTTCACAACGGTTCCAATTTCTCCTGAGGAATCCTCGCCATCACAGCCTTTCCCAGGAATGGGGCATATTTTCGATGTCTTGATTTGTGGTAAATCAATTCCTGGGACGTTGTATTGGCGAAACTACTTGAGAGAGAGTCAGCACTACACCTTTTCCAATTGTATTTCAGAAAATTTCAGTTTTATTTCAGATTAGTAAATTGTATTTAAGAAATCGTCAATTGTAGTTCAGATTAGTAAATTGTATTTCAGAAAGTACTAATTGCAGTTCGGATCAGTAAACTGTATTTCAGAAAGCGTCATATGAAATTCAGAAAATTCAAAAAGCATCATTTGTAAGTCAGAAAGCATTATTTGTAAATCAGGAATCATTTGTAATTAAGTTTTATTGTAAGTTTGTATGATAATAAGCAAAGAATTGCATTTCTTAGCATGGACACCATACGAATTCTACAATTATCTGTTAAATTCATTCTTCACTTTATTTCAATGTAATCGTGACAGTAACTATTCCACGCAAATCTGTTAACGGTTACTAAGATATTGTAGACTTATTTACTATGGCATGCTGATAAAATATGTATAATTATTATTTTCTGAAATACAAATGATATTTTCTGAAATACGATTCACCTTTTCTGAAATTTATTTCGCTTTTCTGAACTACAATTAACACATTCTGAAATACAGTTTACGTTTCTGAAATACAATTGATATTTTCAAAATTCATTTTTTGCATCTGAAAAACATTTGACACTGTCTGAAATTAATCTGGTACTTTCTGAACTACACTTGGAAAAGGTGTAGTTTTTATATTGACCAATTGATTAAAGATATTGTAGTCTTTACACTTCTTATTAGATAAAATTATATTAGAAACGTATTTAATAAGAATAAGTTTTCCCGTTTTTTTAAGATGCAGTCCATATTAAGTCGTATTAGGTTGAATTTTAAATAAAAAAATAAGGTTAATAAATAAAATAAAAGGTTAGTGACAACAAGAAGTGCACTGATTCAATATCATCGATATTGCGAGTTAATACCTGAGCGAAATGTTTGCTATTCAAATGTGTCAAAATATGCAAGTTGCTTAAAAAAATGGCGAAATAGCACCATTCTACGCTATTTAAGGTCACTCTCTAAGCATGGGAAAAATATTTTAAAAAATTCTGCCTTATGTTTATATTTCTGTCAACTGATATTAAACAATACATACTCAGTTAAAGTAAGTTCATAAGTAGGCTTGCGATTTCGGCTCACGTCACATTTAAACATACTTATTGAAAATTTGCTATGGGCCACGCGATCGCAGTAAATAATTAAATAAAGTTTTAACATAAATCAAAAAAGTATGTAAGAAAATATTTTTCTATGCCGTGTTGTACCAAGCCGGGAAATTTACAATCCAATATGTTCGAAGTGGGCTGAAATCGCAAGTCTATTCATAAGTAACTAAATGCAATTACTTACCAAATTAATAGCTTGGTTGCCAGATCATTTTTATGATAATTTTTGTGCAAAACATGTACTATTTATCAATTTTAAATGAAAATTATTGTCGAACATCTTTTTAAATATGTCTTCCACTATAAAATTGTTGAAATATTCGGAATTGCTAAATAATAAAAATTTCAAATTGCAATCTCATAACCTCCATATCTTCAAGGAATCACGAGATTTTTTAAAACTATTTTCCCATGCTCAGAGAGTGTCCCTGAATAGTGCAGAATAACGCTGTTTCGCCATTTTTTAAGCATCCAGTGTAGGGCGTCCCATTTAAATTTTTTAAGAACATTTAACTATTAAGTTTCAATTGTTACTGTGTAAACATACAAGGGAAAGGGAGATTATTCTACTCGATATTTATAATTAGTTATGCACAGTAAAAATAATTTTTTGACCGTTAATTATGAATAAAATACTTCTACATTTCAGCTCTTTCATCTAATTGAATAGCTGAATTGTGAATGCTTTCATTTAGAGATCTCTCGAAATGTGAAATAAAAATTTGTACATTCCATTTAAAAACGTATAAGTTTGGTGGATGAAATATACTGTGTATGTGAAAATAATTTACTAATGCATTTACATTACATTTTAGTCGATAACGTTTATACAAGATGCTTTCCTTTGTAATCAATAGTTAAGGAGCTATTGAAGAACTGTTTGTAGACTTTCGTGAGCAACTATATATGTTTGAATTATCTTTATAAAAAAAATTACACCTGTTAAATGTGGAAAACCTCTTGAAAGATTATTTAGAAATTAATAGTAATATGTATTAATATTTCAATCTAATTAAATTTTTTGTTCTTTTGAAAATGCATCAGCCAATAATTTTTCTATATTAATTTCGTTAATTTTGGTAATTAAATTTTGAACCTAAAGATAATACATTTTAATTTTCGATAGAAAGTCTGCCTTAGTTAAATTCACAAACCATTTTTCATTATTGTTAAAAACTTTTATTTGATTTTGTATTTTCAAATTGTTTCAAAAGTTCCTTAATGTTATTAGATTTGATATGATTTTTTAAAAGAATTTTCTTATCGTGTTGAAAATTCTTTAGTAATATTATGTTGTGGTATTACACTTCTTGAAATGAAATAATATTTTTTTTAATAATAATAATAATTTATTCGTCTTGAGCAGTTATACAAATAACATAAGACAGGTCAATTGTAATTACATGATATAATTGACATGATCGTATAAAAACACATAGGTACATAAACAATATAAATACATTTAGGACAGAAACTCGTTGACAAAGTAAAAACAATGATCAACAAGAAATCGTTTGAGACGGTTCTTAAAACAGAAAAGCGAAGTAACATCCTTAATATTACGCGGTAAACGATCATATAAACAAATACAAGCATATGAAGGGGATTTTTCAAAAAGAGCCGTACTGTGAGGAGTCTTCCTGGGTTCAAAGCGTTGCCGGGTGTCATAATCATGGTAGGCGCCATTTTTAGTAAATAATATTTGATTTTTTCGCGCAAACATCGCACAACTATAAATATATAAACACGGGAAGGGCAGAATGCACTTTTCTTTAAAAATTGGCTTACATGAATCACGATTTTTCAAGTTAAACATGAGACGTATTATACGTTTTTGCTGTAAAAATATACGGCGTACTCCTATTGCTCTTCCCCATAGAAAAGCATTATATTTTAAATGACATTGAACAAGTGTATGATAAACTTGGATTAGAGCATGAATGCCCAATAAAAACTTTAATTGTAATATTGCGTAAAAAGCAGAGTTTATTTTTGTACAAATATAATCAATTTGTTTGTCCCACCGCAACTTGTTATCAATATAGCACCCCAAAAACTTTGTGTCGGAGGGAGATTCGAAATCAGTTTTAGGACCAAATTGTAGACAAATAGTTTTCTGGGTGTTGAGAACAAGCTTGTTACAATAGCACCACAGTTCGAATTCTTCCGTTACGGATTTTATTTTTTGTTGCAATTCCATGTGAGTGTCAGCAGATATACAAATAGACGTGTCATCAGCAAAATTTGTGACAGGTGAGAAAGAGAGGTAAATCATTAATATATAATATGAAAAGTAGAGGACCGATCACAGACCCCTGAGCGACTCCCATACTAATATCAAAATTTTCAGAGAGGGCAGCACCGACTCTGAGTACAAATTGACGGTGATGTAAAAACGACGCTATCCAGTCCTGTAAACTACCTCTAATACCTAATTTGTCTAACTTATCTATTAAAAAACTAGGATCGATTGTGTCAAACGCACGAGATAAATCATGAAAGAGAGCCGCGACATGTTTCTTATTGTCGGTTTCGGTGTAGATAAAATCTAGGAACTCAAAAGTTGCCGTTTCGGTGGATTTATCACTAATAAAGCCGTGTTGAGACTTTGCTAGTAAATTAAACTTATTTAAAAATTCAATCCAACGATTATACACTAGTTTTTCAAAGACTTTAGATAATATACTTAACAAAGCTATGGGTCTATAGTTTTCAATGTTTCTTTTTTCACCTTTTTTGAACAGGGGAGTTAGCACCGCACATTTTAGGATATCAGGAAATGAACCAGTCATTACAGAAAGATTAACTAAATACACTAAAGGTTTCATTATCACATCACAGACATGCTTTATTATTTTCACCGAGATCCCATCCAAACCGGTTGTTTTTTTGTTAGGGAGTTGATTAATAACATTCAGAAGTTCTTCTTCCTCGACAGGATAAAAAAACATGCTATGAACCACTTTGCTACCAGTAGTACGTACACCTTTCTGATACAGAGTTACCAAAATGTTTATTGACAGTTTTTTCAGCAATCGTTGCGAAATGATTGCCAAATTCTTGAGCTACTTCGCGTGGATCACATATCATTTTATTATTTTTTGTAAGTGTGATAGCCATTCCTTCATTCTTAGATTTGACATTGTTATTTACAAGATTCCAAATTTTTTTACTTTTGTTAGAAACAGATTCAATTTCATTTTTGTAAAATTCAAGTTTTGTTTCTTTAATTTTATTTCTGTAGGTTTTACGTTTCAGTTTATAGAGCTGCTCAGATTCATGACTATTTAAGTTTTTCATTAACCAATAACAGTTACTTACATCATCTTTGAGTTGAACTATTTCGTTCGCAATCCAGCTGCTAGAATGTTTTGATAACATTTTTCTTTTCTTCTGAGGACAACAGATGTTCAGAAGCCAAGTAAAGTTATCCATAAACAATTCAAAACTGAGATTTACATCATTGGAGTGACATAGAGACCAATCCATCCTCGAAAGTTCAAGACGAAGCCGCTCCAAATTTTGAATTGACAAGTCACGGTAAATCACCGGGTCTGGTAGTTTCATTGCTACGTGTTGGAGATGAGAATTGATGCACTGAGAGAGATAATGCAAAGTGATCAGAAAGATTTGGTTGAAAGATGGAGCAAGAGAAATATTCTTCAGGAAAATTTGTGACAATATAGTCAATGGCTGTAGAGGTTACATTCCCAGTTTTGCTTTTGTGGACTCTAGTGGGGCCATTTAATTTGTAGTGCAGGTCAAAACTTTTGAAGATGTCATTTAATAATTGTTGGTTAATACATTTAGTATGGTAATTGATGTTGAAATCGCCACACAGAATTATTTTGTCACATAATGCATCAGTTTTGTGCAAAATATATGATAGACCAGTAAAAAACTGTTCAATGTTGCCAAGGGGAGGACGGTAAACTGTGATTAGACCAATCTTTTGACCATCGATCGACAGTTGCAGCCCACAGCTTTCGAAATTCATTTTAATGTTGCTCTCATTGATAAAATTCAGTTGCTTACAGACCAGGTCATTTCTGCCGTAGATAATTACCCCTCCATGTAAACGGGTGGGTCTGCAGTAGGATGATACTATGTTGTAATTAGGTAAATTAATTGTATTTATACTGGTTGAAGGAATCCAGACTTCAGAAAGACACAAGAAAGCAGGTTTGTGGACTGCTACAAAAACTTCGAGTTCGGTGAGTTTATTTGCCGCTGACTGAATAGTCAGATGAATGATATTCATGGAATACAGGGGTAAATTGATATTTTGTACTACCTTTAATGTGCATTGATCATTCGAATGACAAGCTTGAGGACTATCTTGATTGTTGATTTGTAGGTTCACGTTATCTGACTTTTCTTCGGTCTGCCATGAAAAAACCGTTTTACCAAAACTCCTACAGGCCATCTTTTTGGATTCATGATCTTGTCTAAATTCTGAAAGTTTGGAATAATTTTAAATGACGAATAAGAATCTTGAAATTTAGCTTGCAGTTTAGTGCACAGAACTTCTGGAATATCAGGTTTTAAGAATTGTGTTAGCATTTCCTCAGATACACTGGGATCTAAGCATGACACAAAAACGAATGCTTTTTGTGGGACAGCTGTGATGTTGTAATTGTTGGAACTAAGTTCTCCGATTGTTGGCAAGTTTTTGGTATTAGTTTTTACTATTTGAGACCAGGAAGGACGTACAATAGAGGAATCTATTTGCTTGTTATTCTCATCAATATTTTCTTTTGAAATAACCTCAGAAATATTTTTTATAGAATTACGGGTTGCATTATCCTGGTTCTTGTTGGCTTGTATATGTTGATTGGGGAAAGCAGGCAATAACTTTGATTTTCTTTTACCTTTGTTTCCACTTTCCTTCTTCTGCGGTGGGGCAGCATCATAATGTTGAATTAGCTGATGGTTTGAATTAGAGACAGCAGATGTAAGTGCATCATTGAGTTGAGCGACAGTGATGTCCTCATTTTTATCTATAAATTATTATTATTATTATTATTATTATTTTCTAAAATGTCAATTTCATGGCTTGGAATTTTAGTTTCAAAAGAGTTCAAATCCCCGCCCTATGATATTTTTGATTTCTTTAATTTTTTTCTTGAAGAAAGACAACTAATTACAAACATTATTTTATTCTTTTTTATAAGGAGTAAGAACAATTGAATAAAAGAAAACAAACACAATACTTCATATAAAAACAAAAGTGAATTGAAAGAAATAAGATAAAATGTTTGTAATTGGCTAAAAACTGTTCTTTAGTAAATTAAAAAAGCCAAGCGAAAAAGTGGCAGGAATAGAATTGCGGATCATTCTAATAGGCATCAGCACTACTCGCTACGCCATCGAGTTTGTGCTCCTACAAAAAATTCGCCTCTCGATTAAAGAAAAACCATTATGTTCAGATTCGGATTCAGCGTCCTCATTTGTCGCTTCCTATTGGTTCCGTGCACCCTCCTTATAAGTTATTTTTCGATGCAAATCAAGTTATCTGAGACCTTTAATTTTAATGCTTTTAGATTCCTCCGATACGTACACAGCGGAATAGTTTAATTTTTGAATTTGTTCTGTTTTTTTCTTTCTTATTTAATTTGTTTTATTTCGTTCTTTTCTGTTGTTTCCTTTGATTAGATTTAGGCATTATTTGAATTATATTACATTCTAATTTTCAATAACTTTCAGGGCTTATATCTAAGAGCAGATATAGTTTAGCTACATATCATCTGAATCTCACCTTGTGATGGTGTCCTAGTTTTTATTGTAAATTTGATGCTTACATTACTGTTTCTTGTGATACAATAAAGGCAGTACATATTATTAAATTATTACTATTATCATTATAAAATTAAATTAAACTTTTTCTGAAGTGTTAATATCTTTTGCATAATTTAAAAAATGAAATCTTATATTGCATGGTTTTTGAAAAACAACAAAAAGGAGACGATCTTTTAAACGCATAAATAACATTACGTAGGTCGAGCAATTTGTAATCCCATTTCTGAATTTACACTTGCAAATTTTGATTGGTCTCTAACATGCAATCGCCGCGGAAATTACTTCCAGGCCCTACACGATCACTACGAGATTGATAGATTCGCTATTTCGACCAATCGCCGATTGCATTGAATTTCTTCTCATTAACACCCCTAATGACATAATAAAACGAACGACCGCTGCCTATCTCATAGTTGAGGCATTAAATAAATCCTACTTCCTGAAAATGGGATAATTTATTCTCATTACGGTAATTTAATTTGATCAACTTTCTATAATAATGAATCGAATTTATGTTATTTATTTTTTAAAAAATAATCACAATGTATTCGATGATGTGCTTCCGATTAAAATTCAAATTTTTCACGACTTTAAAGGCCAAAAAAATTGAAATTAAAACAGTCGAAATTCCCCAAAAATAAAATACGTTGTTTGAAACCAATAATTATTATTTATGTATCAAGGGCATAATTAGGAGATTATAGCCCGAGAGTATGTTTAACCCTGCGGAGGTCGCGGTTGATCTGACAGATACAAGCTAAATTCTTTCTTAAATAATTTTAATCAGACACCTCCTACAACTCGACGCCATTGTATAGCTGATGTGCACGCATTCCTTCACTGATCTACTGTTTGGGCAGTTAGTTTAGCACAAACTGTTGTAGTGTGTACTTGGTTATTGGGCGGACGACATATTGTATCTGACAGATACTGCGACCTCTTAGAGTAGTGTTATTTTTCTACTTGTTTGACCTAAAAATGTCGAAGAAATTGTATCGATTCGATAATCCAAAGGACACTGAAAAGATGCGGAAAATGTTATACGAGTCAGATGAAGAAAATGAGGGAATTGAATTTGAAAATGAAAGCGATTTAGAAGAAAGTAATGATATAGAGGTTCCTTCAGAAAATTCTGAGAGTGAAGAAGATATTTCTAGTGAGCAGAGTGAAGAAGAAAGCCACGTTGAACCTGTTGAGGAGTATTTTTTTGGAAAAGATAAGGAATCGAAGTGGGAAAAAAAAACTATAAATAGTAAGGTTAGGAAACAACCACAGAATATTTTATCACAATTACCTTCTGTTCGACCACCAGCAATAAATGCGAGAACAGAATTTGAAAGTTGGAATTGTTTTATAACCGAGGAAATATTGGATATTATTTTATTTCATATGAATATTTATATCGATTCCATTTCAACAAATCGATATTCAAGAGATCGAGATGCAAAGAAAACCGATAAGATGGAGTTGAAAGACTTTTTGGGTCTTTTATACTTAGCTGGCTTACATCACAACAATCAGCTGAATTTGCAGGACTTATGGGCTAGTGATGGTTGTGGAACTGAACTTTTTAGACTTACTATGTCTTTACGTAGATTTAGATTTTTACACAACTGTATGAGGTTCGATGGCGAAATACACGGCAGGAGCGATTGAAAATTGATAGATTGGCAGCTGTAAGAAACGTGTTCTCTAAGTTCATACAAAATTGCAAATTGTGTTATTGTGTGGGTCAAAATGTTACCATAGATGAAATGTTAGCTGGCTTTAGAGGCAGATGTGGGTTTAGGCAATACATTCCATTTAAGCCCAATAAATATGGAATAAAAATATTTTGCATGGTCGACTCCAAACTTTTTTACACAAGTAATATTGAAATATTTGCGGGAAAGCAGCCTGAGGGGCCTTATTTTGTAAGCAACAAGCCAGTAGACGTAGTCAAGAGACTTGCAGAGCCTATTTTCAATTCAGAACGCAACATAACTGCGGACAATTGGTTCACAGATCTAAATCTGATTGACGATTTGAAAAAAAAGAAACTCTCATATGTAGGCACTGTAAGAAAAAATAAACGTCAACTACCACCTGAGTTAGTGAGTACGAAAAACATAGCTGAGAAATCAAACTTGTTTGCTTTTAGTGCCAATTGTACCCTTGTGTCTTACGTACCTAAAAAGGGAAAAAACGTCATATTAGCTTCAAGTATGCACTTTGATAATAAGGTAAATTTAGATTCACAAAAGCCCGAAATAATAGAATACTATAATCAAACTAAATCAGGAGTTGACACCGTGGACCAAATGGTTGGTAGAAGATTGCCCATGGTTATATTTTACACAATTATAAACATTGCGGGAATCAACGCACAAATCATATGTTGAATAATAATATGAAAATTCGACGTAGATTGTTTCTTAGGAACCTCATAAAACATTTAGTGTCCGAACAAATAAAAAGGCGATCAGAAGTTACAACAGGTATCCACAAGCTTTTGTACCTAAAACTGAAAGATTTTGAGAAAAACCATGAGGAAACTACCAGCACTGATCCAGATGTACCAACAACAAGTAAGAAAAGAAAAAGATGTTCAACTTGCTACGCATCAAGAACAACACGTTTGTCAAAATATTTCTGTAAATGTTGTGAAAATATTTATGCCTCGAACATAGTAATATTGTTTGTGGTGAGTGTTATAGCCGATTAACAAATTCTTCAATTGAGGGCTCAGAATAGCTTTTGTAATTTTTTTGTCAAGCGATGTGTTTATGTTACTCTAATTTAAAGGAAAAGTATTTTTAGTTTGTAACTTCTTTAATGAAATAAAATAGATGTATATAAATTCCTATAGTTTTTATATGAAAAACGTAGCATTGTTACACCTATTAACTTACTGTATCTCTCAGATACACCGCGACCTAATAAGTAATTTTTAGGCCCGCGACCTCCGCAGGGTTAAAGCACGATGCGAAGCGGAGTGCTTTTAAATGCTCGAAGACTATTATCTACAATTATGCACGTGGTACGTACAACGTTTTATTTTATTTTGTCCAAAATGTATGGATTCAAAATTTTTATATCGTATGCGAGTGATGTGCACGTCGCTTCCATAAAATAATTATGTACATTGTTTGCGTTACTATGGATTTGTTTACGTTACTAGGGGTTTGGATTAGGGTTCCAAAATAACATGTGTTTTTTTAAAAATGCCATAAAGGTTGGCCATGAAAATTAAAACTCATGTCGTAGCTTGGCATCTAACACATGCCAAATCTGAAAATTTAAAGTAAATGAATGGAGCTAAGACATGAATTTTCTTTTCCACAGCCACCCCTTATGGCATTTTTAAAAAAACACATAGTACAATTATAAATTGGATTTACTCATAATTTGCACTTTATCATGTGAAAATTTTAAAAACAAATTACTGAATACCATCATTACCATCTGAAAAACATTAATTATCACAATATTCTATGAAATAGGTACATCAAATATTTATCATCGGTATTTTTAGAGTGAATAATGTATCTGTATTAACTAAAAGCTAATAATATTTAAAAAATTGTATGTATAAGTTACTAAGAAATATATTCGGAAAATAACATTTTTAATGTAAATACGTAAGTACGCACTATAATTTAATAAGATTTATTAATTTAATAATAATTTTACTTCTAAGGTCCAGTTGTACGATAACAGTTTAAATTTAAGCTGAAGCTTAAACTCATAACAAGGATTATTTCAACAATTGTTGCTAGGCCTAAGCTTTGGCTTAAAATTAAGCTGGAATTGTACAACTGGGCCTTATTAATGTTTATAAGCATTCACCTACTAGATTAAACATATTATGAAAATATTTCTTAGTAATACATATAATATTTATTTTAATACAAATGCAGACGTGTGTCATACCAGTGGATTACTTTTTATCAATAAATAGTATTCACGTTCCTCTTCAATTTGTTATAGGTTTCCTGTATCTAATCCTTACAGTTTTCTTATTATCACAAACTGTTTATGTTTATAGTCATAATGGAATCCTATTCATATTCCTATTCAAGTGTAAGAGGAAGTTATATTTCAATATTTTACACGTCCTTTATTTCAAGACAGACAGAAATAAAGGAAAATCACAGAAAGGAAACGTACTATTGCTTTCATAAAAAACTAGGACAAGACATTTTAAGCTGTGTAAAACTGCTACCGACCATAAATTTAAAATTATTTGAAATGGTCACTCATTGTCAATCCTACCTACAGAAAATATTGTTTTAAAAGCTGGAATAGCTTCTTGCATAGAAAAGGATGTCAGTTACAGTAATTGTTCAGAATTTCAGCTTTAACAAAAATACAGTTACTGAGACTTGACAGCAAAGTAAGATTCAATATAATAAAATAATGGAAACTCATGGCTACTGGATTTAAAAGTTGTCCTAGTTTTTTATGATATCGATAGTAGGTACCCAATAATCAAACTTCGATCATTTCGGCGTTTTCTGCTAATATTGCATAATTCTGCTAATAATGCATTAAGTAGTACCTTATCATTTCACCACCCTTAGTAATTCCAAATTTAATTTTTTTATTAAAAGACGTCTTAGTACATACCGAAATTTATATTTTAATACCGTCAACACGTTCATAAATACTTATTTCAAGCAATAGAAAAAGTTAACAATAGAACACAAGAAACGTGACGTACATTATTAATGTGACACTAAATAATACGTGCTTGCTTTTTCTTACGCAACCACTTTCACACACCTGTCAGGTATGCCATATCATCATAATATAGTTCTGTGATCAACATCACAGAAGAAAAGTAAGTAGAAATCCAATATCAACGCGTATTCATTTTCATTCTCGATATACATATTGTACCCCGTCAACAGAAAAAAGCTGATATCCTACGCGGACTTTTTTACTAATCGTGTTCTAATCTTGAAAGACAGAGTTTCCCAGGGTTTAAATTACATGTTTTGATCTGGAGCCGTCCTTAAAGAATTATTATTATTCGTTATTGGTAGAGCGGCTGCTTCAAATTGGAATTGGAATTTTTATATGAGAAACGAAAGCGTCTCATGAATTCTAAGAAGAAGCAACTATCCGTTTTTACGATTATCATGTAACTTGTTCAAATCCCTGGAACGATGTTAATAATTTTCTTAGATATTAGTGTACAGGCAACGTCCATCTTCGACACTACGAGTATAAGTGAATAATTGAATCGGTTTAGAGTAATTTTATAAGTCATAAACAGCTACAGAATGAAATATTGTTACGTCCTGGTAAATAGACCACCCACAGACCACATGAAATCATCTGTTTATAATCGGCACCACATTCCAGCAAACTTCGCAAGTATTCTCGTTGATTCTTGATCGACTCTCGAACGTTCGAAACGGAGGAATTCGATTATAAAAGCAGGAGTGAGAGGTAGTGTTGTAGCTCGTTAATCGATTGTTATTGTAACGATTTTAAAAGGTTCATTAATTTTTATTTTAAAACAAAACACGAAATAGTTAATAACTAATTTATTTACAAGCAAACTAATTTAACACTAACATTTAACAATAATTTATTTACAACCTTAAATCTAATTTATTTATAACAGCCGAGCGAAAGTTTATTACGCGGACTTTTGTGTCGAACTCTAACGCTGCATTCTAATCGAACTGACTCCACCCCCCGGCCGCGTACATTTTATAAACCGGCTCTTTCTTCGGGAATCGCCTGGAATGACCGAACTCTCTATTCTAGTTCATTCTGCCGTCAGAATCCTCTGGGCTGTCGCCTGACACGCGTCGACTAGATAGCTGTGACGCAAGAGACAATTCGGCTGGCTGGCGCCGGCCGACGAATCATTACATTATGTTGATTGATGAACTCGAATTGTGTCAATGCACAAAATTATAAACTTGCTTGATCTACGTATATCTCATTATTAGAAAAATTCGCCTCAGCTAACATTTGAGCGATTTAATAATTTAATTAACACAAAAATTACTCCAGTGGTTAGAAGTTTAAACTTAAAGAGGTTTTGTGTGGTGTGCTCTTTCAATATTGGGATATAACCCAGCAAATATCCCGTGACCTCTACCGAAATTTCACCCTTGCTATACACCGACAAATGAAAGGACCTTAGCGTCCATTGACACTGACCACAAATAAAGTTGGAAACTGGTTAGGATTACCGACCGCCACTGGTCCTCGTGTTTGTAAACTGTCAGGACTTGCGGTTGTGTTTCGCTCCGCAGGACGAAGTATGTGTACAAAATGTTACACATTTTGCACAGCGTGACAGTTTAGTTTATTTGCGGGTGAAGATTAAAATCAACGATAAGTTGAAAGTCATGGGACAACGCCAAGCCAATTAAAGAGAGAAAAACTTCTTTAAACAATAAAATATGTTACAACAAAAAATACAATATAAAATCAGTAAAGTAGTCTCTATAATTTGCTCAAATATCATATAAAGAACATTTTGACAATATTTTATAGACTAAAAAGACAAATTAATTATCAGATTTTTTTCTTTTCGTATAGCATGAGCTATCGCATGAGCAAATATCTTCTTGAAAAAAAAAAAAATTAGTGACAACGAGAAGTACCTACCAACCGAAATACATATAACTTTATTCTAAAGTAAATTCCCAGTTTAAATTGGAAAAATAAAAACCAATTTGTTCATAAAGAAATGGAATTTTGTCATAACAAAAAGAAATAAGAAAAAGTTAAGTATGATCACCACCGTGTTGTTCAAAAAGAACTGGTCGTTCTTCTATGTTATAAACGGCATTAATAAGTGCATTTCTAAGAATATTTTCAATGATATCTGATATCGATTATCCCAGTTCCTCACGAGTTGTATACAGTGTGGTGATAAAGTAACGCACCAAGCGAAAAAACACCCTTAGCGTTGACTTTTTCGAAAAATGCTCGGACAGGTCGATTTTATTTTTAAAAAAGACATCTTTTACAACCAATTTTAATTTTATGTCAGTTACCACTTTTGCGCCGTGACGTCATCGACACTTTTTTTAAATGACAACCTATTTTTTTTTTAAATGTCATTTGAAAGCATCAATTTTTCTGAGTACAAAAATGTTAATGAACCACTAGTTGCATAAGAATTTTAAAGAAAAAAATTATTGAAAAATGGAAATGTGATTTTTAATCTTAATAAAATTTCAACCTAAAATACTACTTTCTTATAAAAACATAACAAAACAACTTAATAAAATTACAATAAATGCCGAAAATGTCCTCCACCAACCACTTGACAGTGACCAGCTCGTGTGTAAACGCTGTTAATGAGTCTTGCGATGGTTTCACAGCTAATTTTATTCATTTCCGTCCTAATTTTATTTTGTAAGTTTTCCTTTTATCGGGTTATCTAAAAGATCGAGTTTACGTGAACAGACCTCAAAATTTGGTGGTTCATTAACATTTTTGTACTCAGAAAAATGGATGCTTTCAAATGACATTTTCAAAAAAATAGGTTGTCATTTAAAAAAAGTCTCGATGACGTCACAGCGCAAAAGTGGCAACTGTCATAAAATTAGAATTGATTGTAAAAGATTTTACAAAGATTTTTTAAAAATAAAATCGACCTGTCCGAGCATTTTTCGAAAAAGTCAACGCTAAGGGTGTTTTTTCGCTTGATGCGTTACTTTATCACCACACTGTATGTCTAGAAAGGGCATTTGTTAGGCCCTTTCTTCGAGGTAATCCCATAACCGGTAGTCATAGTCACCTGGATTTATTTCTGGTAACGTAGAAGGCCAACTGTTTGGACAATGCCTACTAATTACATAGTTAACAAGGCAACGAAACAAAAAATTAGTATTGAAAAACTCCAATCCCTCTAAATGGTATCTGTATGGAACCCAAGTGTTAATATATACAAAAGATACAGCCATTTTAAAATGAAAACTTACTTTAGAATAACCTTATGCTTATATATCTAAGGCTGCGTTGCATAAAAGATTTAAACTAGGATGCAATTTAAGTTAGAATGCGACATATCCTATGCTGTACCTCATAACGTGTGTCACATTCTAACTTACGCTTAAATATAATCCTGGCTTAATTCTTTTTTACAACTCAGCCTAAGAATTTTGCTTTTTGGAAAGGTAATTCAACAGGTGACGGTTTTTTTTTTAATTTGGAGACAGACAATAACAATGCTGTAATTTAAAATACGTACACTGCCATCAATTGTTTGCTACTATTGTTCACCGAATGTTTGTCAGTTCGTACTAAATTACAAACTACAGTGTTGTCGTTTTCGAAGACTAGGTTGGTGCATAGATATGGCTGTCACACTTGTCAGCACAATCCATTCTGATTTTAGGGAAAGAAAGAAATCCACGTTGGGTCGAGGCTAACCCTTAAATGCATAGTGTTGCGTTTACGCAACAACCAAAAACCTACCCTGTTATAAAATAATCAAAGTACAGCTTTCCATTTTTATGATAAAAAAAGTGATCTACTATTCCTAACTGCCACCTGCTGTAAGCTATGTAGACGCTAGATGTCGTGGTTTCATTTCAAATTGTCAGTTGCTACGTGACGGTTGTAACTTCGCGCCTAAAGTGTAATTTATATTTTGAAATTTTGAAAAGTTTTCTTTATTTTCCTGGGTTGTGTAGTGTTTTTTTTTAACATTGAAGAAGTAAGTATATCAAAATCAATTACTTTATGGCTGAAAAGATATAAATTTGTCTGTAGTTCATTAATAAAGTTGGTGGTAGCATATATGCAACAGCATGCATTAGAGTTATAAAACTCTACTGCATATTGCTCAAGTTATAAAACTCTAATATTTATTATTGCACGTATTTTTTTTTCTAGGACAATGAATTTGCTTCGCAATATAACAGATAAAAAAGGCCTTTATCTAACAAAGAATTGTTAAAGATCGTTGAAAATTTTTGGAATAACAGCGATGATGAATTTGAAGATAATGTTGATAAAGATGATGATTTTGATAATGAATGGGAAGAAAACGGAGCAGAAAATGGAACTAATGCAGAAAATGAGGAAGAAGACGAAGATAGTGAAAATAATCCAATTGTGGAAGAATTGGAGCACGTAACAGCGGAAGACGACAACGAAATATTCTATTATGATAAGAAAAATATCTTTTGGGAACAAATCAATTTTACGGATGTACCTCAAAACTTATCTCAGACAAATGCAGCCGATATGAGCATGTTTTCTGAATTATGAAAAATGAAATAAAAAGTTATGTAGGTATTCTGATGTATATATGTCCGTCGTAAGATTACCCAATATAAGATCTTACTGGAATGAAAACTTACGTGTAGAAAAAATAAAACAAACTGTGCCTGTGAATAGGTTTGAAAAATATTTACATTTCAATGACAATTCTCATATCGATTCTCTTCGATAGGCTTTATAGACTCAGACCTATTATTGATACTTTATTACAAGCATTTTAACAAGTGCCTCTTGAAACAAGACTTTCCTTGGACGAACAAATTTGTTCTTGTAAAAATAAGCACTATATGAAGCAATATATGCCAATGAAGCCCCATAAATGGGGTTTCAAATTGTTAGTTTTGTCAGGGATATCCGGTTTTGCCTATAATTTCGAAATTTATACAGGTCACGACAATATTTTGAAAGAAGGAGAGCCTGATTTGGGCGTCACTGGTAATGTTGTAGTAAGGATGGCGAGATGTGTGCCAAAGAAAGAGAATTACATATTATATTTCGATAATTATTACTTATACCAGCGTAGGTCTAACGTTGTACTTGGCACAAAATGGCATTCATACGTTAGGAACAATCCGAAGAAATCGCATCCCAAATAATGTGCTACCTGGAGAAAAATAATTCAAAAAAGGTCCTAAGGGGCAATTTCTAGAATTCGTGTCAAATACGACTCCAAAATTATTAACCTGTGGCTTGACAATAAGACTGTAACACTCCTTTCAACTTTTGTTGGAAGTAATCCAGTTACGGAAGTTAAGCGGTATTCCAAAAAAGAGAAAAGGAAAATAGACATAACTTGCCCGCAAATAGTAAGGGAATATAATAAACATATGGGGGGTGTAGATCTATTAGATAGTCTTCTTGGAAGACACAAAATCAGCGCCAAGTCGAGAAAATGGTACAATAGAATATTTTACCATTTATTAGATCTCACCGTCGTTAATTCATGGTTCCTCTACCGTCGCCTACAAAAGAAAAACAAATATCTAACTTTAGGAGAATTCAAACTTCGTATAGCCGAAGGTCTAATGAAGTCAACTGTACCCATTGCCAAACGAGGTCGTTCAAGCTCATTAGCCAATGAATTGATTAAAAAAGTTGGACGTCCAAATGCCTCTAATCTTCCCGATAACATCTCTAGAACGGATAATATTGGGCACTGGTCTATCTGGGAAGACAAACGTAATCGCTGCAAAATGTTACTTTGCAAAGGTTTTACATATATAAAATGCGAAAAATGCGCTGTAAATTTATGTTTTAACAAGAATAGTAATTATTTTAGAAATTTCCATGAGTGATTCTTTTGTTGTATGCAGTGTTAGTTCTATATTTATTAGTTTTTTTTTACATGTATAATATGTTTATTTATGTGTTATCGGTTTTATTTCAAATAGTTTTATAAATAAAATTTAATTCCGTAAATTCAAATTTATTCCTTTAATGCATGATGTTGCATATAGGCAACATCCGTTTTTTCCAAAATATCTGATAAGAAAACGGTTCAGAATTTTTTTGCTTATTTTTCCCGTTATCCTGAGATGAGATTACGTAGAAAAATAATATTTTCATAAAAAATAATTTCTTCATGCATTTAAGGGCTAAGATACCAAGGCGATGCTCTTTCATATCAAAAGCATAGTAACAAAAGCAATATGTAGTCTGACGTCATCACGATGAAGCTTCCTTCACAGATGAGGTATTTTCTTTTTTCCCGAACCTGCTTCTTTATTAGCTGCTTCAGAGTATCCATAGTACGTCTTAGAACAGTGTGTGTGTAAACTATTCCTTTATAATCGGAAAATATTCTCTTCATTGCCTTATTCGCAATTCTGAATACACATTTTTGTCGGAGGAGTAGGTGGGGGGGAGTGCTTGACTCCGATGCGAGATAAATATTTGGTACCTACGGCAGATTTTCACTATTTAAATAAGACTTTCTAGCTTATGCGATTTCATACTAAAAATATAAAATTATTATAAAATTTGAAATTTTTACTATCAAAAATCAGTGTAAGTTATTAAGATGCCTTACAAGATTCTTTCGGAGGCTGAAAGACCAACCGCCATTGCTAATTCTAGCATTTCCACATGCTAAAATCTTGGAAATTCAGCCTACTTTACAAAGCAACCCTACCAATTATTTATCTTGCAATTGTGCGTATGTTATTATGAGCTGGACATCTTCTTCTCAGGGCAATAATGGTATTATCAAGTTTCATTTGCTGTAATAATGTTCTTCCATCAAGCATTATCTTCCTCTTCATTTAACTTTCGCAAAACAGGCAATAAAAAAAATACGTTTGATCAGCAGGTGATAGAAACATGGAAGAATGAATATTCTACTAAGAGGCGATACATTACAAATGATACTTTTTATGGATGACCTAGTTGTTTTATTCAAGAGAGATAAAACATAAGATACATGGGTAAAGAAGAAATGGAGGAATACGAATATGTAAGGCACAAGATAATAAAACCTCTCAAGACATTAGAGCTTAAACTTTATCAATTTAAAAACAATATCAAGAATTTACTGTGTAAGAAGCATACTTGTAATGAAATTTTGTGTGGTGAACTTCAGACAAAGCCTGATTTTTTTTTTAATTAATGCTTGATGCTCTGTTCTGTGTTGCCTAACCACGTAAAGCATTGTATATTTTATATTGTACTTTCCTGATGTGTGACCTAATTACATTTCACTGAGAAAAACAGAATAAATATTGCTACGTTATTCGTTGTTGAAAAATGTGTTTGTTTATCTTTCAATAACATACGTATTTATTTATAATATTGCTGTGTTATGGCCCCACGTTGGGCGCCAATTTAATGCTGTGTTAAATCGGCTCTTTGGACGACAATTTAATTACTGTGTTATCTCAGGGTATTTTGGATAATTCTTTGTTTTTTATTATTTTTACGTTTGCCAATTTATTTATTTATATATTGTGTAAAGCCACACGTTGGTGAGCCAATTTTATGCTGTGTAATCTGGGTTCTTTTAGATATTAGCTTTTGTTGCAATTTTTTTTCTTTCTGCGTAAATCTCAGGGTTATTTGGTTTTCGAATAATTAATTCCTTTTTTTCTTTTTCTTATTTCGTTGTTTTTCCTCTCGCAGGCTCTTCTTTGTTGATCAATTTTTCAGTGTATCTCGTAGACCAGTTTCTTTTTTGTGGAGTGTATTTCATGTGATAATTTTTGGAGGTAGATAGCACTCGCGAGCCTTCACATTCAAAAATATCTAAATGTCAGAGTTGAATATGTGTGTGTGTGTGTGTTTACAGCGTGTCCACCGAGTGCCGCCGTCTTCTCTACCGTCTATAGTATATAAGATTCAAACGAGCTAAGATGTAACTCAGTCGGCTCTACTTCATAAAATTATTTTTGGCTATACAGGGTGTTCAGTAACTGAAAGCCATACCAAAGTTATATTTTTTTAAATGGAACACCCAGTATATTTTTACATGTTTCAAAAGTACGCATAACGAGTAGGTAATAACCAAAAATTAAGTTTTACTTAAGAGTTTGTAAGATATTGATGTTTAACCCTTTCCAGCCCAGTGTTGCCATATGGCAACATTCCTTTTAAATGTACTGAAAAACTAGAAAATCGCAAAATTTGGTTTGGGAGTAAGAAAATAGTTTTCTTAGCAATCCATAGATGGCGGTTTACATATTCAAATGTCCGTTTATGTACAGTTTGAATTTATTTTGAAAATTGTTTCCATTGCTGTCAACGGCTGTCATAGAAAGGAATTAGTGGGTGTTTATTTATTTTTTTATTGTTGTATTTGTCGTATTTGTGAGTAATAAAAATTGTTTTCTGCATTATAAAGGTATGTATTAAAATTTAATATTTTGTTTATTAATTTTCATTTCATTTATTTATAAATGTAACGAAGAATATGCATGTTGCCAAATGGCAACATTGGGAAAATAATTTAAAATTTTTTTCCAAATGTAATTTTACTTTGTTTTTTACTTTTTTCTAATTTTAATTTATTTACGTTACATTATTATGACAACCTAACTCTCCACGCTCGCTAAATATATTTGGCTATTTTCAGATGGATTCTTCCAAAAAGCTAATTGATTTGGACAAAATACCGTACGAGGAATATTTGCAGTTACTGGAAGATTCAGACATTGGCGAAGATTTCGATGATGAAGAAAATAATTTATTAGAAAATTTTGTTCAAGAGAAAACAGATGAAGAAGAATTTCGTATTTTACATGGCGAATTGAATAACTTCGAAGACAATGCTGATAAAGAAAATAATTCCGTTTGTATACTGGAACCCAATAAAACTAGCACAGCAGGGAAAAAATATGAATCTAAATATGTGAGAAAAGATGTCGATCTTCAGAATACTACATGTAACAGCATTTTTAGCGATCCACCAAGTGAACAACTAACACCGCTGGAGTACTTTCAATTGTTTATTGATAAAGAAATTATTGAAAATATCACGAGTCAAACTAATTTATATTCGGTTCAAAAAAGCGGCGTTTCAATAAATACTAACAATAAGGAAATAGAACAATTTATAGGAATACACATTCTAAGTGGAATTATTCAAATGCCTTCCTACAGAATGTTTTGGGCAAATGAAACCCGATTTGGAGCAGTGGCAGACGTTATGTCACGAAATCGTTTTGACAACTTACGCACATATCTTCATTTGAATGATAATTCGATAACACCTAATAATAACACTGATAAACTCTATAAAATAAGGCCTTTCATAGAACAAATAAGATCTAATTTTAGAAAAATAGAACCAGAGCAATATAATGCAATCGATGAATTTATAATACCCTTCAAAGGACGTAGTTCTTTGAAGCAATATATAAAGAACAAACCAAAGAAGTGGGGTATAAAAGGATTTGCAAGATGCGGTTCCAGCGGCTTTATGTACGATTTTGAAATTTATACTGGCAAGAACACTGCCGTGAATGAAAAGATTTTAGGTATTAGTGGCGATATCGTTTTACGATTAGTGGATTTTTTACCGCGAAACCAAAATTTTAAAATTTTTATGGATAATTGGTTTTCTTCTCATTCACTGTTTGTTATTTTGAAACAACAAGGTTTTCTTGCTACTGGTACAATTCGTGCCAATAGATTCCCAGGTAATTCTTTGAAAGAAGACAAGGAACTGAAAAAAGAAGGAAGAGGGGCATACGATCAAACATATGACGAAAAAAATCATATAACAGTTGTTAAGTGGTTGGATAACAAATTTGTTCATTTAGCAAGTACTTATATTGGAGCTCACCCGGTAGGAACCGTCAAAAGGTGGTCACTTGCTACAAAATCTTATAATGATGTTACTTGTCCGGCTATCATAAAAGAGTACAATACTTTCATGGGAGGAGTAGACTTGATGGACATGCTTGTGGAGCTATATCGTATAAATATTAGGGCAAAAAGGTTTTACCTACGAATAGTATTTCATCTTGTGGACGTATGTATTGTAAATGCCTGGCTTCTATACAGGAGACATAAACAACAACTGCAAATGAAACACATGACGCTCCTGGATTTTCGGGCCATAATTTCCAATAGCCTAATACATTACAAAACAGTCATAATAAGAAAACGGGGCAGACCGACATCTGAAGGAAGCAGAAAAGTAGAAACAAAAAAATACTGTATAACATCGACTCCTACCGCTGATGTTCGATTTGATAATTACGGACACTTGCCCGAACACACCAATAAAAAAAATAGGTGTAAATTATGTACGAAAGGATATTCTCGAATAAAATGCACTAAATGTAATGTACATTTGTGCATCACAAACAAAAATTGTTATGTAAGTTATCACACCAAAAATAAGATTTACCATCAACTGTTACTTTACAATTATTTCATTATTACATCACTAAAAAAGTGCAATTAACAATTGAATTTAATTTAATGTGTTCTAATATTATATTTATAAATGTAACCAAACCATTTTTCTTGAAATAAAAAATAAATGTTTTTCAACATATATTTGTCATTCAATTTTTACATCCCAATGTTGCCATATGGCAACATTATAAAAAAATGTTTACAAATATAAACATTAAGTTTCTTTCACTTTGCATTACATATCTATATGTTTTAGAATACAAAAATTACAAAAATAATTTATTTTATCAATTAAAAATAATTTGGGCTGGAAAGGGTTAAGTGTAAAAAATTGCCATAATATGAGTGCTTATATCTTTGTTATTTATTTACATTTCGTTCTTGAATTTTTGTAGGTACTCAATACAGTATCTTTTCTACAGAAATTTCAAAACAGCTTCGGTTTATCAGTTATTATGTGTACAGGGTGTTGAGTTTTGCGAAAGATAATTTTTCTCAAAATTTTCAAATGGAACACCCAGTATATCTAGACTCTTGTGAAACACTGTTTGTAACTTTTTGGTGTTTGGTCCTAATTTCGGTGCACAATAAAGACATTTATTATTATTATTATTAATAAGCTTTCATAAAACGCCAAATGTATTTGCCTAAACTGAAGAAGTCGTGAGACAAAAATTAATAATTTTTCTTTCTTTCAATATTGACGTTATTTAACCTTTCTGTCCGGTTTTTCTGTTTTGATTTGCTGATAAATCATATATTTTTTGTTCAAAGTACATAATTGAATATGTTCCTGTTAAACTAATTCCTATTTTTCTTTATTTTGAAAATAATGAGCGTCTAAATAAAAACCTGGTCAAGTGGGTTGTGATCGAAAATTTATCCATTGCATTTACATAGTAGAATATTACTAAATGTAGCCTACTTGACCAGGTTTTTATTTAGACACGAGTTATTTACATAACGTTATTTTAATAACATTTTTACTGTATTTAATGTTTCTTGGCGTTTAGAATCTTTCTTTCAATCTTTGAAAAACTCTATAATCCGGGTGTCTTCTCATAGGATAATGTTGCGAATATAATCTTGATGCCAAAAAAACAGTTTTATATAATATACATATACTATGTGTTTTTTTAAAAATGCCATAAGGGGTGGCTGTGGAAAAGAAAATTCATGTCTTAGCTCCATTCATTTACTCTAAATTTTCAGATTTGGCATGTGTTAGATGCCAAGCTACGACATGAGTTTTAATTTTCATGGCCAACCTTTATGGCATTTTTAAAAAAACACATGTTATTTATATACTGGGGTGTTTCTTTCCATTAATGTCGTGGGTTATTATTTTTCAAAAATATATGTATAAAAGGGCGCCACTGGGTATGGAGAAAGTATTAGTCAATTGTTATCGGAGGATTGTACCCAGCCAATCTTTCCAATAAAACGAGAAATGAGAATCTCACAATTTAATTTACACATATAAATTTTAAAATTTATAAAATTTGAATTACAAAATTTATTAATTACATGGGTACATACTCGTAGCTATATGACTAACGTTTCCAAATATTTTGTGATAGTATAAATTACATTTTTACATTTATAATTTGTGAAAATAATCAATTATGATTTTAAACTTCAATAATAAAAAAATTAAATTTGATTTCAAATATTTAGAAGTAAGAGATTAATTTTTCAGCAATATCTTGAAATAGTAAACATTTTAAAAGGGTGACCTGCTATTTGGAGAATATTCTTTCAAACATGGAACTTCATAAGTCTTGAAATTCTGCTTAGAGAGGTTCGACTACCAAACTAACATCGAAATCCAAATCTAATTGAAGTCGATAACCCTTTGCTGCTAAATTCTTTGCTTTACAGGTAGAAATGGGCTTGATTATTTACCGGAAGGATAAAACTTGTTTATTCAGAACTCAATAACATTCCTAAATGTTTATTAAGTGTTTATAGCCAGACGAGAAAAGCCTAAAAGAAATTAATCGGGAAGACTCGATAAAATTGTAAGAAATGGGTAACAAATAGTAATCATAAAATTTACCTTGATTAACATCTCGGCTCTAATAATTTTTCATATCAAAATAGGTAAAATTTGTTGTCTTTAGGTTCGGATTCTCATAGTATACATTAATGTCAAATTAAATTATTTTTTATTTAAAAAATTGAAAAATCAAAAGACCCTTAAGATATTTTAAGCGAAATTAAACAGCCTACTACAACGATGTAAGTGCGAACGTAACAATACTATAGACGGTAGAGAAGACTGCGGCACTCGGTGGACACCTGTATATAAAAAAATAATGTAGAAAAAAAACGTAGAAATCAGTTTATTGTATCACTTACAATAATTAATTTTCACAAACTAATTATTAGCACGAAGTTCGATTTGATTTAAGAAAATTTATATTAGGTCGGTTTTTCACAAAACCTTCCCATTACAGTTTTACTCACTTGTCTTCCGTAGTGTCCGTCCAGCATAGGTTCTATTGCTTTCTGCTTTTTGCTTTTTTCTGATTCCGCGTGTCGGCTACCATCTCACGCGATAACTAACACAGCGCCCTCACTTGTCCATTTTCCGAACTTCTTACTATAACCTACAGTTTCCTTTATCACATTGAATTATTATGGCATTAAATAAATTATCCTAATTTACAATCATAATATAAACTTAATGCCTACGTATTTACACCTTAAAAATTCAAATAATTTATTTACAATATATAGTTAATTTTAAATTGATTATTTCTAAAAATATTTACTTAAAATTAAGAGATTTGGAAAAACGAACTTGAGTTAAAGAATTTATTAAATAATTCTTTTTAAAATACGTTTAATACATTACCCTTTGATTTATTTTATTATTTTCAATTTTTTTTTATGTTGAAAAAAAAATTCAAAGAAATACCTACTGTTCATTAACAAAACAATATGTATACATGAATTCTTATGGGTTCAGGGCGTAACCTTTTTTCAAAATCACGGAACTGGAGCTCTGCGCCATCAACCACCGAAGTTACAACCAACAATTTATTTCAGTATTATTTCTTTGTTAACGGTGAACGAGAAAAAAAGGATGGAGTTATGCTTCTTATGTCCGATGATGCAACACCAGACGCGTTTTATTTATGACGCAAAGCTTTTCTCTTATGAAAACAACTTTAAATGAACGATTTTAAGTCCTTTGCATATTCGTAGATAATTACTTATACATACAAAGAAGATAAAAATTAACGCTGCTCAAATTATTATTTTTTATTACCAATTCCTTTAGTTGCAACAGCAGTGGCTATTTGTTTGTTTAGTTGAATTTAATAGAAATTAGATTCCTATAATGACCATTTGTTTAAATATGCAATTTTGTGTATTTACAATCAAATTAATTATGTTCTTACGATTTTTATACACCAAACAAATGTTTACGAACAACAACAACCTGCGGCACACCTGCGAAAATGGAATGCAGAGAGATATAAGCTTCACAGGAAAAGTTTCCACAACAAAGTGTTTTTAATAAGCTAAAAGAATTATTTATGGTAGAGAAACAAAAATCTTCACCTGCGTAATTTAATTTATCCGTGATTTTTGCACATCAATATTTAATGTCGCTTAATATGTTCAAAGCCGTGTATCTTATTAAATTGCACCCCAATTTAACGTTGCCTGTATTTATAAACTGTGCTAAAAAAAAATTGAAACGCCTCATACAATAGTGAAAATGGAAAAACAATTTTTTATGAAAACGCGAATTTAAGTATAATGTAAAAATTAACTTTTAACCCTTTGTCTCACACATTCATGTCTGGTCTTAAATGAATCCCCATGTAATTCTGATTTTAGTTGTCAAACAAATGGAACCGTACATGTCATTAAATCGGTTATATGTATTGAACTTGCTCCTGGTCTAAGAAGTTTGGCTTCGGAGGTGCCTTCAAAGAATTTGCAAAACCTCCACGATGCTGCTTTGGGACTAGTGTGTTGTCAGTCTGGTGATGACGACTGCATCCTTTAATCGACCCCTTCATTTTAGTTTTTCTTAACAAAAATTTGTGTTTTAATTATTTAATAAACATTTATGTTGAAATACCTTGGGATCATAATTTTAATATGCAAAATTTAATTGATGTACCTATGACAAATCATGAACTAAATTACTATTAATACATATAATTCATAAGTACAGAAATATCATTTTACAACACCTTCAAAAATAAAATAACAACAACATACACTGGGGGAATAGTCTCTGATTTATGGAAGACGAACAAATCAAATTCTGCAAGGCACACAAGTAAATATTTGAAATCAGTTGTACAACCGAACAAGACTTCTTTGAGAAATATTAAAGCCGAATTTACTCGTGGGGAACGAGTCACCAAAACATTTAACAATTTGACAGAGAATAAAATATTCAGCAAAGAAAACAAATGTTTAAACAAGTTTATGATTTAAAATATGCGCCTACCACTGAATCTATTCATAGACACTGTACAAATTTTAAATAGAAATCATTTAGAAATGTGCTTGCTTTTCTGCTGGTTTAAAGAATATGCCAGACGTACATACATACCGCATGTTTCATTGAAGCTTAAAAAATGGCGAAAAGAGGATAGGCTATATTATATTATAAAATAAAATACATATATAAGACGAAACCTTTCGCTTGATCACAACTTCAGTGTTTATTCTAGACCCAAGGTTCATATACAAATCAAAGGATTTAAGATAAGAGCGAGCAAAATATTATGCTCGTACGTTTTAAGTTGAAATGGAACATACGGTATAATACCTAACATTACATTAATGTTTTAGCTAAAAATGTAAATAAAATGATGAACAAAAAATCGTTCACTTCATAACTGTATATTTTTTTTGTTGGGGTAATCTCCATATTCATTGAGCGAATCAAATCTTCGTTAGAGTAGGTAATTAATAAATAATTAACTCGATTTTCTAGACGTTATACTACTAATCTCTCGCCTCATTATGACGAGTGACTGTAGTATGCAAGTCATCTCACCTATCTTATTAATGTCAGAAAAAAGGAAAGTAAACGTCCGCAGGCCATTAGCGCCTCATTAAATCGAGCAGAAGACTCCGCAAGTCGCTGAACCATCCAACCGTCGCCTCGTCCTCATCAAGTGAGGAATGCAGTCGGAACTGGGATTTAAAATGTTCGAGATTAACGAGAGTGTCTAACGCCGAGAGAAACTCATTCGGATCGCAAATGCCACTCTTGGTGCCCGCACGAACACCAAAGTATTATAAAGGTCTTTGAATTGAAGTTTCACATTAAGTTTGTATCCGGAAAAGTTCAAAACTGTATGGAATCGGAAAAGAATTTAAAGCAGGTACCATCAAGATACACCAAGCGATAAATAACATAACTCTAAAACGTCCAAGGATTACAATTCTGTTGGTGACAATATTCTTAAAACCCATGGAAAGTATTAATGCTTAGTTCTTGTTTAGATTTTGTGATTGCAACTTATCGGTTAACATCGGTAAATCGGTAATTCTAAATGTGGGGGTGCAGTCACCGACTAAGAAAACTCTTTGCAACTGAGCTTTTTATTTTCTTACGATTCTGCAAATGAGAAAGTAAGTTGTAATAATATGACATAATTAACTTAATAATTTTACGAGAATTAATTAATTTTCCAAAAGGGTAATTACAAAGAAGTATTGTTATTAAGTGTAACGCAATTACTCTTAATTGGTGAATAGAAAGTCAACCTATGGTCATTGAAAGAATTACAGTCCTCGCAAATCTAGAAGATAGTAGTCCACAAACATTATTATGAATTAAAAAGTAATGAAATGCGGGAGATAGTGATACTTAATTCTAATACTAATAATCAAAAAACTAAGTAAAAATTAATAATTAAATAACGCATTCTGTGTTGTTTGCACCTGGCCCTGTATTTTATATTGCTGTAATCCCATTACAAAAATTTTTCTGACATGCATTATTGTAAAAACCATATTTAAACCTCATAATAAAGTCGACATAAATTTAATCAAAACGTGTTGATTGTCAGTACTTACAGATTTCGAATAGAATGTAACTAAAGTTACCCTCTTCCTCTTCTTGACCTAATTAGCAGATTACATTAGAGCTAATCGCATATCATGTAAAACCGCAATTTGAGCATAAGATTATGAAGGCTTGCGGTAGAAACAATGTCATTTTAAAACAAAAGGACGTGCAAAAATACGCTTATGATTTTTGCATTGCAACAGTAAAAGAAAACGCCTTGAAATCTTTTTTCGATAGTCCTTGTTAGTAGGTTACAGTTCATTTGCTTCTGTTTCAAGCTTCGTAAATGTGACCTCGTTAAGTTCGTTGTATTGTTTCGTTTGTTAGTTTCTGACATAAAGGATATCATATACAAAGGCAACCGTTCAATTACAGCAAAAAGTAACCTACTAATTTTCTTCCATGGGTGCAAGAAATGTAAACTATTCACAACTAACGATTAAGAATTTATTGAGTAACTGCTGAAAAAAGTGAATACACACTCTGCGTATGTAAATTATTTACACTAAAAAGTCGCGTTAATTTTGAAGCAGAAATCGGATGTGGACCCCAAATGACAGTTTCTTTGAGCAATGTACTTTTAATTCCGTCATCGTTAATTTTTATTTAATGATAAAATGAACCTGCAAATACAAAATCAGAACTTAAATTTTATACATTGTTAACAAAATAAAATGATGCATAGTGTAAAAAACCCAAATTCTCTCTTTCGATCTAATTGTTTCCATTTTTCTTTTATTATTTAGGCTGAGTTCAAAAACCTATATAATTGATTATAGTACGATTCCTTGGCTACAGGCGGATACAAAGATATACTGTAGAGAATTACGTTGTTATTTGTAAATATTGAAAATATCCACGAAATAATAAACATAAAGTTAAACGATCTTATTGAAGATATTCAGAGGCTTCTTTAGAACAATTATTGCTAAAAATAATATATAATATTGTCAATAGTCTTCCGGTTGGAACTGCGTCACATTGACTTCTTCTACTGCCGACGATTCGTTCTCCTTTGCAGAAGAACTTCTGCAGGGCTAGTGGTGGTGGTGTTGCTGCTGTCTCTGCTGTTTCTTGTCAGTCGTTGAGCCTGAGTAGGTATGCCCGTTGTCGTGGTATTTACAGTGGTCGGTGGGGGTGGTTGGATCTGAACGGTGAGCGGTGATTGGTGTATTGGGGCGTGACGTACCAATCCCCGCTCCCCGTTCCGACCCACTATCCCCACCGACCACTGTAAATACTACGGCAACGGACATACCTACTCAGTCTCAACGACTAACGAGAAGCAGCAGCCCTGAGGAACTTCTTCTGCAATGGAAAACAAAACGTCAGCAGTAGAAGTCAACGTGACGCGGTTCCAACCGGAAGCCAATTCAAACATGAACGACGGCAGCAGAAGGCTACAAGTTTGAAAAATAATGCTATGTTATCTTCTTTTTCCGAAAACAGCACAATTAGCGAATGGAAAGAATAGAACTAGAACTATATTAAACCTTTTATTATCTCCTCTCCTCCTTAAACTTTTTTATTCACTGCTGCTTAACATGATTTAAATAGCAGGTAAAACCTGTACACGTAAAAGTATAATAATGTTACGACTTTGGGGTTCACAAATTATAATCGTCGTTTATTTTAAAAACACTTTAATATCTACGATCGCTTAACAATGAAAGCACAATCGATACTTCCAACGAAAACTATAGTAAGTGACATTTGATTGTCGCATACATTGTCTCAAAATATGAATAAATATCACTTACTATATTTTTCGTACATTCCAGCAAATTCTACCACCATCCGGTGCGAATTTGGAAAACACTAAAATCTTGTCTGGATCATATGTGGCGCGGCCAGTCTAAAAATAGAAGTTGCAACACTGCCCCCTCCTTAATTCTGTTCGTCCCGATCGCCAAACTGTCTATGTGGATCACTTTCATTTGTCCTCGGGATAGTTCTTGTATCATGTAGATTACGTCATTAATTCTCTTGACTACTTCATAGGGCCCATCTCAAGGCGCCTGCAGTTTTAGACACAATTCATGAATCCTTCTGGAGTTGTACAGCCACAACTGGCCCCCCTGGTTGGAATTCCGTTTGATAGGCCCGTCTATCATACTGGGTCTTCACTCTGTCGATGACCGGATTAATATTTCGTCGTACATATCGGCGAGTGCTCGCCAAGCGAATCACAAAGTACAATTCAGGCCTCCTAGCTTCTGATCGTACAAACTTCAAATCACATGGCAAACACATTTCTCCTCCAAAACAAAATTCGGTATGGCGATTGCTTAGTGGTGTCATGTACTGCGGAGCCATATGCCATTGGAAAATAGACGAATGGTGTCCACCTGACGTACCACCATGTACTTCTTCCAATACTTCGGCTATTCTAACTATTGGTAGGATTAACTGCTATTTCATTTCACTGCCATTAGGTGAATCCCATTCTCTTTTAAGAACTCCGTTGCCTACCTTTAAAGAGTCCCATTGTGCCCAATAGCTTTTGAAAATTGGGCTTTTGTCTGATATATCAGCCCAAAAGGACGTTGTCCTTTTTTTTCTTTCCAAGTGTTCTTTTGATGGGAATTATTCCTTCTTCGTCTTCCAATTTTATTTTAAGCAGTGCCGTTAATCTTCAGGACATGGTCTTCCGAAGAGTGCCTCTGCATTGTTATGTTATCGATCTGGCAAGTTGGCCTTGTATATTTTTAAACTAGAACAACCACTTCAATGCTGCATGGTCTGATTGAAGATGAAACTGTCGACCATAAAGATACTTGTGAAAACGTTTCATTGTTTTCACCACGGCAAAGAGCTCCTTTCTGGTTACATAATAGTCTCTTTCAGCTTTGAATAAAGCTTAACCAATAACACATTCTTCTCCGTCCTGCACTTGTGGTACTATGCCTCCAATTCCGTGATTGTTAGCATCAGTGTCAACGATGAACTGGTCCTCTAGTTCTGGATAGGACAGTATTAGTGCAGACATTAGAAGATCTCTTTACAGTCTTCATTTAGAAAAATATGATTTTCCCTTCGGTCAGCGTATGCAGAAGTTTGGCTGTATTTACAAAGTCTTTCATAAATCGTCTGTGTGCATAGTCCCAGAAAACTTCCCAATTCATGCACATTTTTCGACGGAGGCCTGTTCTTAACGGCTGAAATTTTTTGTCTGGATCAGTTGCGACTCCTCTTTCTGATATGACATGTCCAAGATATTTCACTTCTTTTTGGAAGAATTGGCATTTGGCAGGATTCAGCTTCAGTTTCACCTCTTTTGTCCTCTGGAAGACGTCCGCTAAATTTGCAAGGTTCTTTAAAGATTCTTCCAACAACAATCACATCATCTAAGTAGGTACACGAGGCAAGTTTTCCAACTGAGCCCGCGCAATACCATTTCCATGAGTCGTTCAAAAGTGACTGGGGCGTTGCACAGACGAAAAGTCATCACTTTGAGCCATAAACCATTTTCTGCAGTCCATCTTTTTCCAACCTGCCAATAGCCACTTTTCAAATCAAAATCAAGAACTCACAATACAACATCGAGCATGCGAAGCAAAATGAAGAAATTAGGCGAAAATTCTCAGCAAAAATGAAAAGAGAAGCGGAAGCAATTAATTATAATGAGACTTTCGCAAGACGCTTGGGAATTGTTTCTTGAATCTTCACCTGGACTTTGCGATGGTTCTATTATAACAACTTGGTCATGCATCTTCTTGATTAACTTATCGGCTTCTTCTCTTCTTGCCAACGGCAGTTCTCGTGCGGTTTGACGGATTAGATTCGAGTCGCCAGTGTTTATTCTGTGCTGTACAATATCTGTCCGAATTGAGTCATCGTCGGTATAAGCAAAGATTCCCTTGGATTTTCGAAACAGCCCTCGTATGTCATCTGTTTCTTTAGGTTTTAACAATATTGATGTACTGTCCAGCAATTTCTCTGGTAATGGTGGTAGAGTATCAGATTGATGCCGAGCGGATGCATCATTTAGTTGAATACGGTTTATTGAAGCAATTGCTTCACACTTGCTTACTAGGTACTGTTCCACTGGATATGGTAACTGGCTATCTGTTGACATTCGCAAGACAGATGGGAATTGTTTCTTGAATCTTCACCAGAGTCTCAGCCAGTAAAATTCTTTCTTGGTGCAGTTGGTTTCAACAATTGGCTCGATAATCCCAGCAGGATGGCTACCAAGATTGCCTTCCACTTTTGCCAAGATTATCTTATCAATTAAGGCTGGAATGTTCACACTTTCCTTCAGTTTAATTTTCAGGTATATTTCCAGGCCTATGGAGAGGTATTTCTTTTGTTCCAATGCTTAGAACATGTATCCCTTAGATCTACTCGTACAACCAAGCCGTTTTTCTTCATGAAGTCTACTCCAAGTATGAAACCATCAATGATATCAGCTAGCTACCAAATTTCGTACTTTCAATCTTCATGTCAATTTCGGCTTCACCACAAACGGAAGTTGTCTGGCAACTGTCTGGATGTTATATCTTCTACGGTATTTGACAGTTTCCATTTTGGTAGTATGTGAATTGGAAGGATTTTTTACCAATTTGTCCATCTGCTATCAAACTATTTTCGTTATTTCCTATCCTGGAAATGGAAAAAATCCCGGAGCTATCCGTAGGATCAGTCATCATGCGGCCCTTCTTTCTGATTGGTTTTAGTTTAATGTCACTGTCACCGTAGTAGCGCGGTTGCTTGCGCCTACAGTTGGAGCGCAGATGATCTTCCTGACCACAGTTCCAGCAAGTCATTATTCGCTTGGCATTGCTTGTGGTTTTCTTTTCTTCTCACTGTTTTAGTCTTATCTAAAATTTCTGTCAGTGCATTGTCGTCAGCAACTTTCACGTCTCGCACTCGTACTAGGCTTCTAGAGGTTTGCTTGACTGCCTCGAATTCCAGAGCACGGGCCAATAGGCCAGTGCACTTGGAAAAGTTACCCAGTCGCAACACTTGCTGCATCTCTTGGTCTCTAATACCGTCAATGTATGCTTGTATGGCTGGCCGGTGGAAAACATATTCAAGCAAGAAGTCATCGTAGGCCATTCTAACCAAACTCTCGATGTCGAGTTCAAATTCTTGAAGTGATTCAGCATTCTTCTGGGTACGAGTTTTCAGTTGGATAGTATCAAGCTGCTTCATGGGTGAATCACCAGAACGCATGTCCAAATGTTTTACGAATTGATCAAAATTTTTCTGAATTTCTTCGAGCATTGTAATGCACTAAGTGCTGGACCCTGCAAAGCCTACACGAATTCTACAACCTTATCACTATCATTCCAGCCATTTACATCAGTTGCGATTTTGAATTGTCTAATAAAAGTAGACCATGGTAAGTCCCCTTCAAATTTGGGTGGTTTCAGTTTCCGGCTTGCTCGTATACATTGTTTATGTACCAATGTGCGGAACTTAAAAAAAGCACTCGAATTGTCAATTTATTTGAATTAACGAAAATCGCACGTACCTACGTCGGATAAGCCATTAGATTTGTTTCTTTCTTATGGGAATTTTGCACAATTTTATTGCTGTTCGTATTTTTTAATTGTCCATTATTACCTAATTTCTCTTGTATTTGGTTTGGAGTAGTTGGTTAACTTTGTCTACTAATCTCCACTTACGAGTAAATTCATTTGCTGTCCTCTGTATGAATTCTATTCGTTTTTATTTCACAGAAAATAGCTCCTAACTGCCATTTATTTCAAATGTCGGTCTCTCATTTTTTACATGTCCTCGGAATCTCTCAGGTTCCCTCGTTTTCTTCGATGTCAGAAGATATCATCAATAACTTCATTCATTCACAAGACTTGTCCGAACCATTTTTAGCTCCTAATTTTTGTTGTAGATACTGAGCCAATTTTTGCCTGCATTCGTCTCCTAATCTCGTAATTAATGATTCTTACTAACTTGGATACTCGTTTCTTTTTTCTCTTCAATTCATCATTTTATCCAAATCTTCAAGTTTACACAGATTCAACAAAGCCCCTACCGATCCACGTCTTCGTTTTGTTTGAGATTGATGTCATCGTACTGAATTTTATGCTTCTATCACTTTTTCGTTCTCCTGAATTCTCTGTGTAATTTCAGATATAACTGTTAAGATTTAGTTTGCAACATCTGTTTTTTATTGCACCCCTGCTCCAGCAAGGGCCTATGTTAGATAGCGGAAGTGAGGCTCAAGTCAGTGTTATACAGTCCACTCAAGATGTTAGTTGTTGGTTGTATTTTTAGTTTTAATAAATCTAGTGCTAAGTAATAGTGGTTTTAAATCAAACACCTACGACCAATACAAACGCACAAACACACAATCATAAACACTAACATTTTTATATAAATTGCCTTATTCCAATTCTAGAAGAACTATAGTTGCTGATAATATTTTGGCTAGAATTTTGACCGTCGAAATTCATTTATTTCGCATGTTTCGATGAGGCTTTCAAATATCATTGAAGTGTTCTCTATAAAAGTAAGGAAGGATATGGAAAGTAACTCTATGGGCCAGTTGTACAAAGGAGGTTTAAACTGACGCTCAACTGAACCAGGTTCAAAGTGAACAAAATCGCATCAAATTTTATTTATGAATGCTTTAATTGCCATATGTCATTAAGATCCTATGCGAATTTGTTTACTTTGAACCTGGTTCAGTTGAGCGTCAGTTTAAACCTACTTTGTACAACTGGCCCTATAACAATTGAAAACTGTTGGAATATTTTGAATCGAGTAGTCGCCGAATAAATAAATAGTTGATAGTTAGTTTTTTGATAGTAGTGTTTTGAATAAAAAAATGTTAAAAACGTTCGGTTAATAAAAACCTCAAGAACCTGCGTTTGCCTGCATTTATTTGTTCATCAGGTTACGGGCCCAGAAATTGCGTATTGATGCGACGTTGAAAATAGAGGCACTTACTAAAAATAACTATGATACCTGGAAATTACAAATGGAAGCACTATTAATTAAAAATGATGTATGGGGGTACGTAAACGGAAAAATCAAGCGACCAGAAACTGTAACAGGCGACAACAAATCTGAGGAAGCTTTAGAACTCTGGAAAAAGAATGACGCAAAGGCTAAATCAGACATAATTCTATCTATTTGTCCTTCGGAACTGAAACAAATTAAGGGCTGCAGTACATCGAGAAACGTCTGGTTAAAATTGGAAAGCATATTTCAGTCTAAAAGACCTGCAAGGAAGGCAACGCTTCTGAAGCAATTGACATTACAATGCATGGAATAAAATAAGGATGTACGAGAACATTTAAATAAATTTTTCGATGCAGTTGATAAATTGCAAGAAATGGAAGTAGAAATTAATCCTGACTTGCTTGCCATTTTGTTGTTATACAGTTTGCCAGCCAGCTATGAACATTTCCGTTGTGCAATCGAATCGCGGGACGAATTAGCATCTCCTGACGTTCTTAGAGTGAAAATTTTGGAAGAGAGTGATGCTCGGAATAACAGTACACGAAACTCATCTCAAGAAGCTATGGTAGTACACAAAAATAGTTCGTATTATCGACAGAATATGAAGAAAAATTCTCGAAAAATACTTCAATCCTAGAATGTAAACGTCAATCGTGACAGAAATTTCAAATTTCGTTGTCACAGATGTCGGAAAATTGGTCACACAGAAGCAGCAGAATGTAAAGTTCAATCACCACCAAAATCAAATTCGAATGCCAGTGTTTCATTTAATGCTTTCAACGTGAGTTTTGAACGGAATTGGTGTTTAGATAGTGGTGCTACATCACATTTATGCAAAGACATTGAAATATGTATTTAGTAAAATTTGCAAAAACTTAAATGGAAAATTGAAGTTAGCCACCGAAACAGCATCTACTGACATCAAGGCTAATGATACAGTAAAATTTGTTACATATGTTTTTGGAAAGAATACAGACGTTATTCTAAAAGATACTCTTCACGTTCCTGGTTTGCGTACTAATTTATTGTCTATTGCTAAGATTACTGACAATGGATGTAATATTTAAGAAAAAATTGGCTCTTGTAATTAGCAAAAATGGTAATGTAAAAGTTGTGGCTGATCGAATAGGTGATTAGTATTACGCACGAGAACCTGCAAAGAAATTTCAAAATTCAGCAATGATTTCTATGGAAACATGGCACCGACATCTTGGACATTTAGGGTAGGTTTACAGAAAGGAAATCAAATATTTAATTACGATTATGTATTTGATTGAGCTTAAAATTCGTGTTGCCGTAGAAATCATATTGTTAAACCATGGCAACGCGAATTTTAAGCTCAGCCAAATAGTTAATTGTAATTAAATAATTGATTTTCTTTTTGTAAACACACCCTTAAATGTGCATGATCTTTTCCTCTCGAAGCAAATAAAAATGGAAATATTGAGGGACTGAAAATGGAAAATTGCGGAAAAGAACTGACATGTGAAAAATGATTCGAACGCCTTTTCCGCAGAAATCCAAACGGAAAGCGGAATTGCTTAACATTGTGCATTCCGATGTTTGTGGTCCCATGCGTATCGAATTAATCGATAAATCCAAATATTTTGTGGAATTTATTGATGATTATTCGAGATGGTACGAGGTAAGATTCATTAAATCTAAAGCCCGTTTTACACTGTCATATTTTTGTATCAAATTTATTACGAAGTGAATGAGAAGTGCCAATTCAACCAATCAACATTCACTGTGGTAGCTTATCTCTCTCACTTCGTAATAAATTTGATACAAAAATATGATCGTCTAAAACAGGCATAAGAGTGAAGTTTTTGAAGTTGCCAAAGAATTTTAGTTGAAAATCAGAAGAATCGAAAAATAAAATATTTTCAAACTGACAACGGGACGGAATTTACAAGTGAAAAATTTGAAGATTTTTTGAAGAATAAAGGCATTGCGAGAAGATTGACGATTCTTTATAATCCAGAACAGAATGGGATTTCAGAACGGAGATATCGTACACTCTTGGAAATGGCACGATGCTTGCTGATTCAGGCAGGCCTGCCATCAAAATTTTGGGCGGAAGCAATACATACAGCCAATTATATTCGGAATAGATGTCCATCGAAAGCCTCAAATGGAAAAACCCCTTACGAACTGAGTGTGGACTGGAACGAAGCAGAATGTAAGCTATTTTAGAGCATTTGGTTGCCGAATTTTATTTTTAAACCGAAATTCAGGGAAAAGTAAATTTGAATCGAGATGTAAAGAAGGAATATTCTTGGGGTATTCTGAACAATGCAAGGGATACAGAGTTTGGGTACCTGAGGATCAGAAGGTAGAAGTCACTCGAGATATTAAATTTATGGAAAATATCAAGAGTGAAGAGAAACCTGAAGAATTTTTTCCAGAAAACGAAGAATATCTAAAGGGTCCGGGTGATGAAATTGAAGATAATTCATTGAATCAATATTCAGATATTAATTTAAATTTTAAGGAAAATGTAAATTTTCAGGAGGAATCGCCAGATGAAGAGGAGGAAGAAATTATTCCACCTCTGCAAATGAAAAGAGGACCAGGAAGACCAAGAATTATCAGGACTGGGGGTAAAGGTAGACCTCGAAAAAAAATATAACACGATGAACGAACAAGTGAAAGATCAAAGTGGAAATGAATACGACGCTTTATCATTTCTATTGGAAAGAAAGCTATGTACAGTGCAGAAGCATCAGAATGGTTGGATGCTATGGTTTCGGAAATTACATCTATTATCGAGAAAGATACCTGGATGATAATGAAAAGACCTGAAAATTGTGAAACAATTGGAAGTAGAAATAAATATTGTGCAGATGGAACTATTGATAGAAGAAAAGCTCGTCTTGTAGCTCAGGGTTTTAGCCAACGACCAGGTATTCATTTCAATGAAACATTTGCCCCCGTTGCTCGACTGAGTTCGATGCGTTTGTTCATGTCATTGGCCGTCCATCATAAAATGAAAATAAGACAAATGGATGTAACGACGGCTTACTTAAGTGGTGATCTTGAAGAAGACATACTCATGGAACCTCCGAAAATGTTAAATGAAATTTTGCAACGTATTGTGTCCAAGGGAAAGAAGTCTGAGGTTAGAATGAAAGCCAAGAAAATGTTAGAAGTTATTCAACGTGAAGATTGTGTTTGAAAACTTAGAAAATCACTATACGGCTTAAAACAAGCTGGAAGGAATTGGTATAAAAAATTAAGCGAAGTTTTTAGAAAAATAGGTGCTGACCCATGTGTTTTCAAATTGGAGAAGAAAAATGAAATATCTTATATCGGAATTTCTGTAGACGATATTTTGATTGCTTCTCCTAATGAAGAAACTATTGTTGAAATAGGAAGAAAACTTTCTAATGAATTTAAAATAAAAGACCTAGGCGAAGTTGCCTGTTGTCTTGGAATTAAATTTTTGAAAGTAGGTAATAGCATTTGTTTAACTCAGATATTCTCAAACGATTTGATATGAATGACTGCAAGCCAGTATCTACTCCATGGGAACCTGGTACGATATTGTCTATAAAAAAAACAATTTTGAAGCGGATGAAGAGAGAGAAAAATTACCTTACCGAGAATTAATTGGCGCTTTGAATTATTTAGCAGTTACGACTCGGCCTGATATTAGTTTCGTGGTGAGTTACCTCAGCCAGTTTAATCACTGCTATGGTAAAGCACATTGGACAGCAGCTAAACAGAATATATTGCTGCGTTTTCTGAAAGGTACAATGTCCACTGGAATATGTTACCAAGCAGACAAGAATCCATTAATAGGTTTTGTGGATGCAGATTGGGGAAGTTGTCACGTAGATCGCAGATCTTACAGTCTTTTTCTTTTGCTTTTCCCCTTTTGTCAAATGTGTTTCCGAATTTATCAAATGACTTTCCAATCTGTTCAAAGTATAGTAGGCCTGCGGATTGGAAAGTCATTTGACAAATTCGGAAACATAATTGACAAAAGGGGAAAACCAAAAGAAAAAGACTGTTGCTGCGTTCGAAAATTATACGTCAGATGTATCTGGAGCGTATGATCTCATCTTTCTCCATCACGATTTTTAACCTATTTTGTATCTCGCTCATCCGTTTATAAAAATCTTATGTATTTCCATGACAACAGGCGATCTTTCACATCCCACATTTAAGTAGGATCGCCTGTTGTCATGGAAATAATATAAACACAAGATATTTCTAAACGGATGAGCGAGATACAAAATAGATTAAAAATCGTGAGTGAGAAAGATGAGATCATACGCTCCAGATACATCCGACGTATAATTTTCGAACGCAGCATGTATACTGGATACGTATTTGTTTTAAATGGAGGACCAATTTCTTGGGAATCAAAAAAACAAAGGAATGTAGCCCTGTTATCTACTGAAGCTGAATATATGGGAATGTCTGGAGCCACAAAAGATTGATTTATTTACAAAAATTTCTCCAAGAATTGAATCAAGAGAAATTGAGAAACGTGGAAATTTATACAGACAGTCAAAGTGCACTGAAACTTGTAGAAAATAATTCTTTTCATAATCGTAGTAAGCATATTGATATGCGTTATCATTTTATTAGAGAAGTTATGAAGAAAGGAGATTCAATTGGGAAGTATGTGTCTACTGAAAATATGATGGTTGATATATTGACAAAAGGGTTGTCTCGACTTAAACACGACAGATGTATGAAAATGCCAGGATTAAAAGAAGTTGGAATTTGAGCATCTCCTCGAGGGGGCGTGTTGGAATAAATAATCGATAGTTAGTTTTTTGATAGTAGTGTTTTGAATATAAAAATGTTAAAAACGTTCGGTTAATAAAAACCTCAAGAACCTGCGTTCGCCTACATTTATTTGTTCATCAAAAACTACTTATCTTTAATTATAGCAGGTTCTTGTCCGATGAAAATTGTATCACAAAATCTTTTAAACGGACACTAAATATTCGCACTAGCACTTAACGTTTCGCCGTTCTGACGAAGCTGTCGAACGACGGCGAAACATTAAGTGCTAGTGCGTATATTTAGTGTCCGTTTAAAAGATTTTATGATACTTATCTTTACATTGAATTCTATAACGTATCATATTAATATCCTCAAAATCGTGTAGTAATGATTTACTTTACAACGTAGCAACCATTACTGTATAGCAATGTACTAACTAATATTATTTTTCGTCCGTTAATTGTGACAGTTATTAATGTGACAGGGATTAATGTCACATTAATATTAAACATTTATGCTGGATTTCACCAACGTCACTTAACTTTAATCATCGATTAAGAATTATTATTCCTATACCTTCAACACATGTAACCATGGTAACGTTTACTTTTAACGGATGAATAAATTTAAGTAACGTTGGTGAAATCCGCCATAATAAAATCAATTTTGGCCTAAAATGCGAGAAAATAGTATCCGAAACTCGTTAGAAAAGTGTTCTCTAAACTCCTATGGCTTTTAAAGTTATTCGCTCGTTCATACTTAAACAAGCCAAACTCGTTTAGTAAAACTTCACTTTTCTACACTTGTTACGTAATGTAGTATTGATGAATATAAATTTGCTTATTGGAAAACCGTAGTCCTTGTTTTTGTCGCAAAACAGCTCTGCAAACAGTTGTCAATTTTTACTAGTGATGTTCTGTTTTTATTTCACAGAATAAAGAAGTAATATAATTTTCATCTCGAGAACAATTACAAAAGATGAATTTGATTTGAAATTCATAAAAATTTCAAAAAGAAATGAAATTTTCAAAATGGACAGACTGAATATTATAGGTTTCCCAAAGAAACTAACCAAATTTCAAAATTTTTTTGTTACAGATGAATCTTACACCATATTTGCCGTAAGAAATTCGGCGGGCGTCAGAGACGATTGCCTATTGAAACAACCAGAGTTAGTAAAGAAACTTCTACTAGATCATATCGTGATAGGACAACGAGTGGACCTGACCAATATCACTTCCGAGTTCACATTTCAAACCGCAGGAGGCAGAACAGTTCTAATCCAACCATTAAAAGAAGGTAAACTACGAGCAAACGAAGCCGATGTGGTTGAAGCGAAAATAGAAGTACCAAACGGCATCCTCATAGTCCTGAACAACTACCTGTTTCCCGATGAACAGGCGTTAAAAAAAAATTGCACGCTCGGAAAATTCGATGTGGGGATGCTCTCAATCGTATCCGCAAAGGAAGAGCCAAAAACCATCGGCGCGAACACGACCTTCGTCGAGAACGTAATGCAAGTGCTGTCGTTCCTTAAAAGCGGTGTGAGAGTATTTCAACACTTTTTATCAAGATCCAATGTCTCCAGACTTATTTCTGAAGGTAAGTGAATACGTTCTTTTTTGTCTTGCTTTTCAAGCGCACTCGCTACAACGGTTTCCATTGACGGCTTCCTTTGCACACGCTTGCTTATAACTTGCTCGAGTTATATTAGATTTCTGTCGCAGACGAGGAGTACACGGTTTTCATTCCGACGGATCACGCTTTTCAAAGATGGCATCCTATCGACTGGGGATTTTATCCGTTCAGTGTGCCCGAGTTCACCGAGAGCGTCATAATTAACCACTTCGTGAAGGGGAAGCTGAAACAGGACGCTATCAAGAACGGTCAGATCGCGAAGACGCTCGGGGGTCGGGAGGTCATGTTTAGGAAGACTCGTAGGTATTTTTTGCTTTGATAAATTTTTCGTAATTAATTCTTATTAAAACTTAGCCGACTTGTTTAACTTTGTTTTAAACTTCCAGAACATTTTATATCTCGAAGAATTTTCTACTCGTCTTTACTTAAAAAAGTCGTAACAATTTGTAACTATGTTGCAACGTAAGGCAACATGAATAAAACTGTAAATAAGTTTGCAATAACTTATCAGAATTTCGCTCGACTTGTATATTATGCTTGTTGCATTGTTTATAATCCTCAGATTAATAATAATAAGCTTCGATATACAGGGTGTAATCGAATAAGTTTCACTTATTGATACTGCAAGTTCTTCATCACATAAGGAATTAATTCTGCAGATATCAATGGCTTTGCACAAAACTTAAAAACTGACCTACCACAAGAGCGCACCACTTTTTGTTTGAAAACTTCTGCTCGTTCGTCAGTGCGTCTGTGGTTTTTATAAACACATCGTAAAACAATAAATTCCGCAAATATTACTTGGTCAGAGTCGCCCGTAACACAATTCGACAACGAAATCTTCGTTCATCTGTTTCATTAGATAATAATCGATAATAAATATATCATGATATTCCACACATTGTAAACAAATAACACACTATGGCCCGGTATTTCAGTTACAGTTTAACTTTAATCTTCAGTTTATTTCCATAGGAACGATTAGTCTTTTACGGCCATTTGCAGCGCTTGTGGTTAAGTTCGAGTTAAAATTTAACCATAACTTTCTTTGCACGGGTCAAATAATTAAGGACGAAGCCGTTTAATTTATATACATATTTAACTACTAATGAAACATAACTCAGGTTTAGTTAATTAAAAAGTTAATTATAGGCGGTGCAAATGGCCGATAATTGTTATTATGAGAATAAACTAAAAATTAAAGTTAAACTGTTAAATTGAAATATCGGACCTACCTACGTGATTTATTTCACGTGTTAAAATGATGAATGGATGCATGTTTTAAGTACGTTGGTTAGAAGCAAATTGGTGACTGAATAATTTTGCAGATAATATTTTTTATTGGTCCCGTCAAATAAATAAATGCATTCATTGACTGCACTTAATAAAAATTTGTAGTTCAACGCTTTCCCTAAGTTTTGAGAAGAACGTTCTTAAATCATTTACTCACATAATAAAGTAATAAGATACGATTTTATCGCTCGAGTTTAACAGTACAACCGTTTATTGTTTAATTCACGTATAAATCACTACTTGCTTTCAGAATATTAAATGATAAACTACGTTCAATAATTAAAAATGCAAATTTCAACACAACACTTGAACTATCGTAATCAACTGGCACTATGAACAAAGAACCTCCGAGATTTTTTGGAATTTTGTTTGTTTAGTTTGAACGTAATAAGGAATCATAAATTAAGGAATGACGAGTTCGACATGCTTTTTATTCCAATAATACTTTTAGAATGTGATCCCAATTGGATTAACTACTTTTTTTTTACTTATTGTTAGGTATGATTCATGATTACTGTTTTATTTTAAATTAAGGAAATAAATTAATATTATTATGTAAGAATTATTTTGTGAAAAATTTGCGTTTTTATTGCTTAAATATTAATTTAAAAAATAGCTGAGAATCGCCATATTCTTTCGTACGAAAGTAATAAATGATCTGCCTCAACGTTTATTGTCCTGCATGTGCGGGTTTACTGTCTTATCATTTATTGCGCAGGCCCGGGGCCGGGGCTTTAAATCTAAGCCGGGGCTTCTCAAACATTTTCAAATGTTTCCCATACGTATATTGCTGTGATATTTAAATCATGAATAAATAAATCATAAAGAAAAAGAAAACATTTGAGAAAACAAAATTAATGAAATTTTATTACCTTTAATAATAAAGTTCAAAGTAACAAAGTAAAACAAGAAACAAAAAGACAGTACAGTAGTGAAAATGAAATACTGAAAAAAACATGAGCAGTACCGAAACTATAGTAATTACCATTACGGAGGAAGAAAAGAACTGGGCAGAGACAGTTTTGCAAGAGGCTGCGTGGGATGAATTTTGCAAAATGATGCAGAAGTTCCATAAAAAGCCTCGGGCTCCGCTGAGTGCAAGATATTGAATTAAATCCCAACCCAAGCAGAGACGAAGGAGAAGACTCGTCTATCTGGAAGATGAACGCAGGGTGCGGCTCAATGCTGCCAAAATAGAAGGAGTCCAAGTGGATTATCTAGGTTTACTGGAGGAAAACTTAAAAGCAGAACAAAAAATAGTGAAGTGAATGTGAATAGTGGAAGTTAAATTTAGTTTTAGGAAAAGAAAATTTGGTTTGGTTTGAATTAAAAAAAAAAACGGTTAATTTAGTAAATTTAGAAAAAGTTTTGATTAATTTAAAACGAAGGAATGATTTTTAATTTTGGTAAAAATTAAAATAATATTGTATTTTAGGTTAGAATGTTTTAAGTTATAATTTATAAGTAAAAGGCACTTACCTCATTGTAAAATGTAACAAACATGGCACAACAATTCGGAAAACATCTCGAGCAACGATTACGATCAATTTTAAAGTAAAAATTTGAATTTAAAAAGTAAAGGTAAACAACTCGAGATATTTTTATAAAACGATGTCAAAGTTATAATAAATAGTGCCAACTAAAAATTTTGAAAAAATATAATGTAAAGAAATAGCTAGGATAAATCGTGCGGTGTCGATCGCATTCGTGCACCCATACATTAACGGGATTACTGTCAGACTTGGCCTGATGGGACTGGACTGACAGCACTGGTCCAGTATGCCAATAGGTGTCCATACATTGACAGTATTTGAACGTCTTTGACTGTGAAGAGATTTGCCTGTCGATAATACTGCTGGTTAATGCGTAACGCGCACGCCAGGCTTTTCCATGCTACTTATGGCCGACGAAGGGATTTGGCGTGCTGGAGCAGTACTGTCAGTCCAGTCCCGTCAGGCCAAGCCTGTCAGTAATCCCGCTAATGTATGGGTAGCTAATCCCTTCGTCGACCATAAGCAGCATTGAAAAGCCTGGCGTTTGCGTTAGGCATTAACCAGCAGTATTATCGACAGTCAAAGACGTTCAGAAATCCTGTCAATGTATGGACACCTATTCGAAGCGGGACTTACGCGCTGGCAAGAAAACGAAGGGTGGAAGACGAATTTTGAAACGTGTCTGAACTCAATTTAAAACCTCGATCGAGAAAAGTTGATTTGTATTACACGGGTGAAAATTTTGTAAACCATTGTAAAGGAAATTGAAATTTTCTCAAATTTTGAACAATTATTTATATCACAAACTCTTTTAAACGGACACTAAATGGCGCACAAACACTTAACGTTTCGCAGTCGTGTTTAGTGTCCCTTTAAAAGAGTTTGTGATACAATTTTCATCAGACGAGAACCAGCTTTAATTATTTATAAATAAACAAATTGTTTAAACTTTTAATAGAATCATTTTTATTTTTTATTACTCTCCAAGAAGGAAGATTTATGTTGAAAAAATTATAAATTACATTAAAAAAAAGAGATTGATATTATTTTAAAAATTTATTATAGTTTAGGTCGACTTTAGCGCGAGTTCGTCGACACTAAATTATAAAATAAATAATTTAAAACGGCTAGAGCGCGAACTCGTCGATTTTAGATTATTTAAAAAATAAAATAAAGATTAATATTTTAAATTCGAAACTTACAATAATTTAGAACGACTTGAGTGCGAGCTCATTGATTCTAAATTATGTAAAATAAGACAGAAATTTATTTTACTGAGAAAAGAAAATAAAATATAAAATGAAGATTTAATAAAAAGTGAAAGACCAAAAATAAATAAGCCAAAGAGAATACAAGCCCAAAAGAGATAAGAGATAAACCGTGCAAAAGTAAAAATAAGAATTATTGCACAAAAATAATGTAGGTGTATCTTAGATCGAAGATAACACAGCAGTATGTCATAACTTCGCTTCTTTTCTTGTGCATTAATAGTAGTTACAGTATGTGAAACTTAATTGATTGCGCCCTGTATATTCTTAACAAAAAAAGTAAAACAAATAAAATTCCGTTTTAAAAAATATACAAACCTTCTAAATTCCTATCTCACAAACACAACTTTGAAATAACTTAAAAAAATAGAATGACAAATTGCCAAATTATAAAATTTTAATAAACTTTGTAGTCCCTACCACAAAGCAGCGTTAAATTCATAGTTTATCTAAAAACATTTCACACGTTTTATTTGATCGGCTATGTAATGTACAACCTCAATCAATAGTAATGAAACGTTCAAAACCGAAACGCTGTAGTCAGAGTGCGACGATGCCGAGTCAGAGAGAGCGCAACGTGTTGTGGGGTTCCGAAGGACTTCGGAAACATTCGTTCGTCATAAGGCTTCATCTCACTCGGTATCTTCTCTCTCTGACTACAGAGTCTCGGTTTTGAACGTTTCATTACTTTTGATTGAGGCTGTACAACAAGTAGGTAACTGGCTTTCTTATTCTTATTCTTCTTCATAGTGCATACATGCGTTTGTATTTACATTTTTATTTGATTGAATAATAAAAGAACTTATAGTTTAAAATTTATGCAACTCAAAGCAACTTGATGTTGTTTTGTAAAGATTATATTCTAACATACAAAATCGAAATGGGACGTTTCGTCAAACCAAGATTCACCAAATAAGACATTACATCTGATACCGGAATAAAAATTATTGCAAGTAAAATAAAACTAAGGTGAAGAAAGTTAAAAATTTGGCTAAACTGACATAAAGGCGCAGTTACGTATTAATTGAATTGCATAAACACTTAATTAAAGAGATTGAAAAACTTTGCGGATATTTCCCGATGGCTGAGCTCTTTCCAAAAATTTAATTTTGGTGGTGTAATAAGAAAAATGTTGACCTAAATATTCAATTTCAATTCAAATTTACACAGTAAGACGTTAATTTGTTTTAAGTTTCCTTTTGTCTTGTTTCTGTTTATCATCATGTAACTTTCGCCTCTTCTTCAACAACCAAACCTCTTTGGCTCTCACCCGTTTACCTTTCATCATACTCTTATGCAAGTTCCTATGTTTTCTCTTGATCATTTTTTCTCTTAGTATTCCTGTCGTTTCTGTTTTTTCTTCTCGCTGGGAAGCTCTTTATAAACTTTACCTGGCTTCTGCTTCTTATCCTTATCACCGTCTTCCACATCAGATTCATTTGGTTCATTTTCCGTAGGAACCTCATCTTCGTTTTCGTTCTCAACTTCAGAATTAGATATATATATATATATATATACATTTTTAATCCAAGTCGAGATCCGGATAAAACTTGGACAACCTGAGATCCCCCATAGGGATTTTATTTTTCAGAGTATATTTTATGTCACTAGCCTATAAATGGTGACTCAAAGCGTTACTGCCACAGAGGGGTAAAAAAATTCAGAGTATATTTTTCTGTGATAAACATTGACTAACATGAGATCCGTTAGAAAAACATGCACAGACGAGATCCGTTAGTGTATAAAATGATATTTATGAGATAAGATGAGATCCTTCGGTGTTGCCAAATGTAACATAACCTTGAACTGTGAATACTTCCGTGCGTTAACTCAATAGTTAATAAATTGCATGTATTTCCAGCTGTCAATGTGAATTTGTAAGCCCCAAATAAATTATTGAAAATGTTTTTGGCTGTAGTGGAGCAAACTAATAGCATTTTTACGTTATTATCTGGTGAATAAAGTGGTTTTCCTGTCAATTGGAAGTTTCGTTTCATTAAAAAAAAAGAAAACTTCAGCTGTCAATGTGAATTTGTAAGCCCCAAATAAATTATTGCAAATGTTTTTGGCTATAATGGAGCAAACTAATAGTATTTTTACGTTACTATCTAGTGAATAAAGTGGTTTTCGTGTCAATTGAAAGTTTCGTTTCATTAAAAAAAAAACAACTTCCGCTGTCAATGTGAATTTGCAAGCCTCAAATAAATTATTGCAAATGTTTTTGGCTATAGTGGAGCAAACTAGTAGTATTTTTACGTTACTATCTAGTGAACAAAGTGGTTTTCGTGTCAATTGGAAGTTTCGTTTCATTAAAAAAAAAAAAACAACTTCAGCTGTCAATGTGAATTTGTAAGCCCCAAATAAATTATTGCAAATGTTTTTAGCTTTAGTGGAGCAAACTGATATCATTTTTACATTACAATCTAGTGAATAAAGAGATTTTCGTATCAATTGGAAGCTTCGTTAGATTTAAAAAAATAAAGAAAAAATCCAGCTTTCAATGTGAATTTGTAAGCCCCAAATAAATTATTGCAAATGTTTTTGGCTATAGTGGAACAAACTAATAGTATTTTTACGTTACTATCTAGTGAATAAAGTGGTTTTCGTGTCAATTAGGAGTTTCGTTTAATTAAAAAAAACAACTTCAGCTGTCAGTGTGAATTTGTAAGGCCCAAATAAATTACTGCAAATGTTTTTGGCTATAGTGGAGCAAACTAATAGTATTTTTACGTTACTATCTAGTGAATAAAGTGGTTTTCGTGTCAATTGGAAGTTTCGTTTCATTAAAAAAAAAAAACAACTTCAGCTGTCAATGTGAATTTGTAAGCCCCAAATAAATTACTGCAAATGTTTTTGGCTATAGTGGAGCAAACTAATAGTATTTTTACGTTACTATCTAGTGAATAAAGTGGTTTTTGTGTCAATTGGAAGTTTCGTTTCATTTGAAAAAAAAAAAAAACAACTTCAGCTGTCAATGTGAATTTGTGAGCCCCAAATAAATTATTGCAAACGTTTTTAGCTGTAGTGGAGTAAACTAGTATAATTTTTACATTATAATCTAGTGAATAAAGAGATTTTCATATCAACTGAAAGCCTAGAGTGTGAATTTGTAAGCTCCAAATAAATTATTGCAAAAGTTTTCGGCTATAGTGGAGCAAATTAATAGGTTTGTTCCAGCAGAATTTTCTGACTAGTTCGGAACCATTAAAAACAGTTGCCCACCGAAGTAATGACCGATATTAACGGCGCCGTTAAATGTACAATTTTGATAATTGCATGCTTTTAACGATTTCGAACTAGTTGGTGATATATTTTCGGACTCGCAATGATCTACAAATTCCAAACATGTAAAAATATACCTGTAAGGTGTTCTACTTAAAATAAAAATAAAGAACTTGACATTACTTTCAGTGAAACCGGAAAATCTACTGTGCTCAAAAGTATGTGGGAACATTAATTTTTTTATTTAATTTATCTTTTCCAAATTTCATATAAGTCGATTAAAAAATAAAAGTTTTAGAAAGGTGATCACCTGGCGTAGGACACCTGGTGTTGTGAGGTAAAAACTATTATCATTTTTGCGTAAAAATGACGTGAATAAAGAGGCTTTCGGGACAATTGGAAATCTCGATAGATTCAAAAAATTATCTTTCAGTGTGAATTGTAAGCTCCAAATGAATGAGAAGCGTTCTAGCAAAACAGGACATATCCATCTTTGATTGAACACCGATATTACATTTAAGAATTATAATTTGTGAAGTTTTTATTGTATACCCTAATTTTCTAAGCATTTAAAATAGCCCTTGATCAATTTGAATTGTTTACATCTACATATTTTATTGAAGCCACTAAATTCTTGACTCTTAACCACTAAAATTCCATTTTTCATACAAAATGGACATGTCCTGTTTTCTAGAATGCTCCGCAAATTAATGCTAATGTTTTCTGCTGTATTCGAGTAACTACTACAATTTTTACATAATAAAGTGTAAATTTATTTGAAGTTTACAAATTCAAATTTGACAGCTAGTTTTTCTCTTTTAATCTAACGATACTTCAAATTGACACAAGAGACTCTTTATTTACTTTATTGTTATGCAAAAATGATGATAGTTTACCCCACTGTAACAGAAAACATTTGAAATAATGTATTTGAGGGTTACAGATTCACATTTGACAGTTGTTGTTTTTTTTTTAATATAACGAAACTTCCCACTGACACGAGAACCTTCATTATGTAAAAGTAACAGTTATTTATTGTATAAGTGTTTTAGATAGCATTTTATTAATAAATAAAAGTCCAATTATAATGTGATAGTGGATAAAAAAAATTACCCTACTGTAGCAGAAAACATTCGCAATAACTTTTGTGAAGTTTACAATTCCACATTTGACAGTTGGAGATTTTTTAATCTAACGAAATTGACACAAAAACCTTTTTATTCACTTCATTGCAAAATAATTTATTTCAGGCTTACAGATTTACATTATTTTGACAACTTGTTTTTTTTTTTCATTTAACGAAACTTTACATTGACACTAAAACCTCTTCATTCATTTCATTGTTATGTAAAAATGATAACAGTTTACACTGTAACAGAAAACATTTGCAATGATTTATCTGAGACTTGCAGACTAACATTTGACAGTTGCCTTTTTTTTAACATAACGAAACTTTCCATTGACACGAAAGACTTCAAGTAAAAATTAAAAAAATACCCCACTGTGGCAGAAAACATCCGCAATATTCATCTGAAGTTTACAAATTCATTTCACAGTTGGAAATTTTTTTAATCAAATGAGATTGACACGAAAGCCTTTTTCTTCACTTCATTGTAAAATAATTTACTTCAGGCTTACAGATTTACTTTATTTTGACGACTTGTTTTTTTTTTCATTTAAGGAAACTTTCCATTGACACTAAGACCTCTTTATTCACTTCATTGTTATATAAAAATGTTATAGTTTACCCCACTATAACAGAAAACATTTGCAATAGTTTATTTGAGACTTACAGATTCACATTTGACTGCTTTTTTTAAAATATATTAATTAAATTTCTCATCGACAGGAAAGCCTTCATTGTTAATATGAAAATTTAAAAAATTACCCCACTGCAGCAGATAACAGTTGCAATAATTTATTTGAAATTTACAAATTCACATTTGATAGATGGAATTATTTTTATTGTAACGAAACTGAAAGTCTCTACTCACTTTATTGCTGTGTAAAATCGATAATATTTTATTGTAAACTATTTAAATTACTTTTTTAAATTACAATGTACTGCAATCAGATAGTGATTATAACTGTCTCTAGACGGTATTTTGCAGTGTCAAATCAAGCAAACTACAATTCCTAAATAACTCAGAAAGTGTTTCGTCTTAAATCTCTAAGGCTGGATTTCTCAGTCCTAGTTTAACTTTAAACTCCTATTTATTCCCATGGTAGCAATTATAAAAACAATTATTTCTATGGAAATAAACAGAAGTTTAAAGTTAAGCTAGGACAGAGAAACCCAGCCATACTGAATTGAAGTAATTGTAAAATTTACAAAAAGCTCACATAATCATTATTAAGTAGAAAAACAGAGATATAAACGTTTCATGTGACGATTTTTAAGCTGTGCGTTAAAAGATTATAAACAAATTATTCTACACAATTTCATCAAACAAGAGTGTAGTTTAATTAAAAACGTATAATTCTTTCATGTTAGAAATTCTACTATAAAGTAGAGCTCTGCTGTGTTGCCAGACTGTCGGATCTCACTTTGGTTAGAAACTATGTACGTGTATACTTGGCTCACATGCGCCCTCTGCATGACTAATTGTGAACTACTGGTGTATAAAACTGCATAGAAATCGGTAAAACGAGATCCGGGATAAAATTTGAAATTGAGCTCTTTATTACCAACAAAGTCGGTTATGATCCGATATACACGCTAAGAAAGGTGAGATCCGATTTCGGATCTCGCCTTTCCAAAAGGATCTCATCTTGCCCAACTTTTATCGCGAAATGATCTCAGGTTTCCTCTTTTTAAATCTATATATATATATATAGTATACCGGCTGTTTCAAATTGAGTGTGCACTGAAGGGATCTTCTAAACCGTAAGAGATACAAATTTGGTTAAAAGGAAGAAAAGTTGCACAAATCAATGCCTAATTCGTATTCATTCACAGAATAATTTTTTTCTTATTTCTTCTTGAGATATTGATCAAAATGTAAAAATGTCGATATTCTTTTTTCCTCTGTATCTCTCGTATTATAAATAATTTTGAAATTCTGATTTAACTTTCTACAGGCACTTTCTTATGCTGCTTCGAATAGAGGTGGTAGAATTGAAGTCAAACGTTTCGTCTCTCCACGACCATCTTCAGTTTCGATTTTTTAAATACAACGTATATCTTTTAATTATTCTATTCGATAGCATTTTTTCTGCTGATTGCAGTGATGTATAACATTTAATACTTTTTTCAAGCAGTTAAAATATGATAAAAAAAGCTTGATACAGTTTCGTCATGATTTACTTAATAAGTAAATTTATTCCTTAGTACTTTTTTACTTACTAAATATTAATAACTAACATTCAAATGTCGGAAGAGGAAAAATCAATAAAATCAATCAATCAATCAACAAAAAATCAAAGGGCTAATATTTGGTGATCTTAGAGGCCACGCGACAGGTCCATTTGTACCTATCAGGAAAAGTTTGATTCAAATAATTTGTTGTTATTTCAGCATTATGTGCTGGTGCTCCATCATTTTGAAATTACAATTCCATAATATGATTTAGAGGAATGTAATCTAAAATGTTTTCCAATGCTGTACTTAAAAAATCGATGTAACGTTCAGCTGTTACATGATTTTCGTAAATGATCGGACCATTAATTCTATTATGCCAAATACCACACCAAACATTTAAGCTGAATTGTATCTGTGGTCATACTTGTTGAAATCTTTTTTGATTCTCCCTGGACCAATATCTATGTACATTTCTATTAAATATTCCCTTGTTTGTAAAATTAGCCTCGTTAACAACTATCTCGTATAACAAATTCTTTTAACGGATACTACAAATGTGCACTATCAGTGTCCGTTAAAAGAATTTATTATACAATAACTAAAGAGACAGATATTAAATAATTCATTGAAATTTACACTATACCTAAGAAAATGAACTAAATATTTGAAATTATGTATTAAATAAAATTTTCATATAAAATTCTGTATTATTTAAGCTTCAAATTAATATCAACAATTAAGTGTGATATACCATTACAATCAGGAGAAAAAATGGCAACAAATACGATAATAAAAAGGTATACGTTATGTTTAAAAAATGTAAACTGAGGATGGTCGCGGAGAGACGAAACGTGTGACCACAATTCTACTGCCCCTATTTAAAGTAGAATCCAAAAGTACCTGTAGAAAGTTAAGACAGAATTTCTAAATTATTTTTAATAAGGGAGTTACAGAGGAAAAAAGAAAATCGATATTTTTACATTTTCACCAATGCTTCAAGAACAATTAAGAGAAAATTGATTCTGTTAATGGATTTGAATTAAACAATTACTGGTGCAACTTTTCTTCCATTTAACCGAATCTGTAACTCTCATGGTTTAGGAGATCCCTTCAGTGCACACCCAATTTGAAACAGCCGGTATAGTAATAACCAATACTGTGTTACAAATTTAAAATATGAATCACCATCTAATTTCTAAAGACCAGTATATCTTCCTAACACATGCCGTAAAATTCTCGTATGTTTTGTGGTTTCATATTATGTGTTTTTAGAATTTTGAACGTACTTATGCATTAAATATTCCTGTGTTCAATAAAAAAAAAAAACATGTCAATTGCAGGATATGTAAGCGATCTTAAGCGAAACAAAAATGTGTTGCGAACGTTTGTTGTAATTTTTTTATCTTGATATTACTTGAACTCGTGTGATTTATCAAGGTAGCTTGCATACCTGAAATAAATTTGTTTTTTTTTAAGACTGAACATAAAAATATTAGCTGTTACTATTAGTATGCTAACAACTAAAATGGTTTGGTAAAATTTCAAGAATGATTGAATACGGAGTGATCAAATGAGTTGCCAAGAGAAAGTAAGAACTAAAAGAGATCAGCAAAAAATTATCTAAACCTAAAAGATCAAACAAGCATTGAGAAATAAAATAATAATAAAAAAGTTAGTTACGACTCGAAGGACACGTACAAAATGCATATTAATAAATTTGTTGTCTTGTTCACTTCGAAAATTTAAATAAGAGATCAAGATGAAAATATAGTGCGATATTTTTTACATTTGTTTCCTTTTGCAGCCGGTCTAACAGTAAACGGAGCAGCGGTCGTAAAGGGCGACACCCCCGTTACAAACGGCAACATAATGTTTATCGCCGAAGTCCTGTTTGTAAGCGAAGCTGTGGTATCTCGTTTACACCAACAACACAAGGACAAGGAAACTCCGCCACTGTTGGCCTTCCCCTGGTTCGGAGCGCAGTTTCTATCGCACGCTTTCCTCGCTCTTGAAAGAGACCGGCGCTTTTCTCACATCACCAGATTTCTAAACCTAGCGGATTTGGCACCGCACGTTTCGGGCACGGGTTACACCTTCTTCGTGCCCACAGACACAGCTTTCGAGGAATTAGGTCTGGATAAGATGCCCGATAATTATTTATCAACTGGAAGCGGTCTGCAGATACTGTTGAATCACTTCGTAAAGGGTAGACTTTATGATAGGGATTTAAAAGATGGAAGCGAACTACATAGCTTGGGAAATAAAAATATTCATGTATCACGGCAATCAGGTCAGTAGATAATTTTTACTTTTAATTTTTCCCTTTTTCTATATGTTTTAAAACAATTTATAAATGATTTATGAAGTACTTCTTACTTTGCTTCTTCTATAATTATTGGTGTTGCCTCTTGCTGAGTCTTTGCTAAAAAATTATTAAACATCTTCGCTAGTGTTGTGGCTTTACCAATTTTACTTCTTTTACCGGTAAAACCACAACACTAATCTTCGCACATTTTCCAATTTTCTTATATTTTACTTTAAACTTTAGGTAAAGTAAAGGTAAATGAAGCAACCATAGTAGAAAGCGAAGTTTTTGTCTACAACCTCGGCACAATGTTCTACATAGATAAAGTTTTATTCGCCGACAAAGAAACTCTGCCAATATCCTCTGGGACGGTACCGACCATGCGTACCTCAACATCTCTACCAAGTTTCACAACCGAAGAAGTTGAAAAGCTTCCGGAAGAAATTGCAGAAAACAGCGGGTCTTTACCTGACGTTCTGTTCTCCGATGCTGAGGCCACCACCAGTGAAGTTGTAACGACCTCGGAAAATGTCAAATCCTCGCTAGGACAGAACATTGCGATCAAATAACTTCCACCGCAAAATGCAGCAGAGACTATCTTTGTCACGGTTTTGTTTGCAACTGACGTCGCTGCAATTGAAAATATGTGATACAAAAAAAAAACAGTTTAATACGTTTCGCTAAATTAAAGTGATTTTTATTTTCCGAAAATTGAGATTTAAAACTTCGTCTGCGTACAATTCACCGAATGAACAAATAACTTAAAACTGAAGCTCAAAGATCAACCAGATTGTGACTGACTGAAACGAATGAATTGTACGGGCGAAAATTTTAACCTTTTTTAATTTTTCAAATAACATCGGAACTATTGTGAAACATTCCATGTTCTGTATTTATTAAATAAAATTTCTAAATATGAATACTGTATAAAATTTATTTTTTACATTGTACTATTTAATATTTAAGCGCGCTGTAATTTTGCGATTTAGAAATTTTAATCCTAGTTGATGTAAGTTTTAATTTGAAGTACTCCAACGAGCACATTCCGGAGTTGTCAGGATAAATAAATAATAATGCAAGAAAGGGTTGTTTTTAAGTAAACAATAACACGTTGAATTGACTGAGCAAGTATGAAAGTGCATACGTGTGTCATAGTTTGCAAATATTTTGCAACTTTATTTATATAAAATTTATAATAAATAAATGTAATTTATCGTGTCTAGTATTAAGTAAAGATAGATCTACGATGTGTCTAGGTTCTTTAAAGATATATTTATTTAGATTCTAGGTACACTTAGAATATATGTAATATTTGATGTAATACTATGTATAAAGGTCAATTGTTATTTTAGTACAAAAATATTGTCATAACGCATTGTTAATAAATGGATTAATCCAAAATAGTCTTTCATTATAAAGAAAATTAGGAAGAACTCGCAACATGATATTCATTTACATTTTCATCGTTATTCTAGAATTTTTATATATATAGGGTGACATTGAAAAAACTACTTGAAAAAACTGCAATGCATAGTACCACGCGCTAGAGGACCATAAAATAATTTAAAAAAGCCTTATATCAGTTTTCACTTTTCTCAAATTTGACACAATTACTCATTTTTTTTGTTTTTGTAAAAGTGTTAACATTCAATATCTGTGGTCGCTTTTTTGTTAGATTCTTTGAAAAATATTATTTTAAAACGAAACTGCGTTCCTAAAAATATCGTAAATATAATATAATATTTATAATAAGCAATATATTGATAGAAATTACGAAATTCCGGATACTTTCTAGACGGTCTATACATACAGGCTGTCTTACGAAAAACGCCCCAAGCCATAACTCCGTTATTTATGGACTTATCTTAACAAACAAAAAGGCAAATAAAATGAGACTAAAAATACTATAAAGTGAGTCCAGTTTCAATTCTTTTTTAAATTACCTTCAAGGCCAAACGACTGTCAACTTTTATTTTTCAAATGGCTCTGTATATTTTTTATTATTATATCTGGTAGAGATTTTTTTTCTAAATCCAATAATGTGCAACACTTTGATATTTAGAAAACATTTTTCGTAAAAAAAAGAAATGAACTATAGTCCATTTTCCCTGCAGAGAATAATACAGGTTCACATAGCTAAAATATCTACTAACTCAGCAGGAATTAAGTTAGGAAACTGTAACACATTTTGTCTAAATTCGTGAGATGTACCCGATTGGGAAGTATGCTATGAGTATGCATTTAAATGCCTGTGAAAATTAAAATGTAAACGGTAAAAGCAGGATGAGAATTTCATTCTTTTTCATTTCTTTTCCTTTCGTAATCTGTTTATAGCAGACATGCTGCATCCTAAAATATAATTACACACACTCTCAGCAAAGTTATCATTTATGCACTTACCAGTGTAAGTTGCTGTTTTTTGAACAATTTGACTTATATTTAAGTGAGGGAAGTCAATTCTTATGTTGTTGTACACTTTCATTAACATTTCTTTCACTGATTGAGAAAGATGTCCTAATAAGCATTAAGTGTGTTTTGAAACGTAATATCACTTTCCATATTTGCTTATGCAAAACAATACCTCCTGTAGGAGCCATATCTGGTTGTTATACTTAACTTAAACAAATACTACGAAATGAACTTAACAAGTGTAGTAATGAACGGCTAGGACGCTGGAAACTCAACAAATACTGTGCGAAGACGATACTGTGGACGATACAAAGTAATCTGTCAAAGATGACAAATATATTAACTGACATTTACATTCCTGCTATCCTGCTATGAATCCGGCAAAATTTTTTCGCATCCGTTTGTCCTTTGTGAATAAGACCGGTAAACAACCAATCAAATGTAAGTATTTTGAAATTCCCGCCAACCCACTATTCTCTGCAGGAAAAATGAACTATAGTCAATTACGCAAAACGTGTTTTTCATAAAAATGTTAAAGTTTGTCGTGAACACAATATCACTAAGGTTATTTTTCACAGATGTTTTAAACTATCAAGTTCTTCTACTTGTACGACTTATTGTTTCCTAAAAAAAAAGCCGATTATGGATAACAATCACCTGACTGACTTATTGCAAGTATATTTTGAATGCAATAAAAACAGCAATCAAGCAGTACAGAAAACATTAATGAAATAATTAAAATTAAGTCTACAACTGTGTAAGTCGCTTTGGGAAAAAATCCCTGTCTATGGAGACGCACTGCTTGTGTTTTTATTGCATTCAAAATATGCTTGGAGTAAGTCAATCAACTGAGTATTATCCATAATCGGCTTTTTTTAGGAAACAATAAATCATACAAAGAGAATAACTTGACAATTTGAAACAACTGTGAAAAATAACGCTGAGTGACATTGTTTTCACGACAAACTTTAACATTTTTATAAAAAGCACGTTTTGCGTAATAGACTAGTTCATTTTCTTTTTACGAAAAATATTTTTTAAATGTCAAAGTGTTGCACATTATTGGATTTAGAAAAAAAATCTATACCAGATATAATAATAAAAAATATACACAGCTATTTGAAAAATAAAAGTTGACAGTCGTTTGAACTCGAAGGTAATTTTTAAAAAAATTGAAACTGGACTCACCTTATAGTACTTTTAGTCTCATTTTATTTGCCTTTTTGTTTGTTAAAATTAATCTATAAATAACGGAGTTACGGCTTGGGGCGTTTTTCGTAAGACAGACTGTATATAGTGCTCGCCAAAAAGTCGGCATCAAATAGAAAAAGTTTTTATTTCTGATTTTTCGAAAAAACTTTTTACGGCAATAATTTGTACTTATCTGAAAACCTGTTTAGCCTTTATAAAAAATACCGAGTGATTTTCATTTAGTTAGAAAATAGCGTTTTACGAAATGGTCAAGATCCTAAAATTGTTATATCTTGGAAATTAATCAAGATTTGAATGAGATTTATAAGATAAATAATAAAAAGATTAATTATTGCTTCAGATATTTTATTATTTACCGAAAAGTATTATTGACATCATTTTTACGTTCTTGATGCAAGGTGATTTTTATGAGAAGTATTCTTCATTGATAAATAATATGTATTAAAATGGCTTCTAAAAACTCTTAATCTACCCCTGTTAGTGAATTACTTTCATAAAAACTCTTTTACAGTTGCCTAAATGAGTATATTTAGTTTACATGTACAGTGAATTATGTAAGAATGTAACAATTATGTAGATATGGATTATTTGACAGTTTAATGAAATTACTAAGGGCCGTTTTCATAAAATGACTAAAGAAAGCTTTAATTTCAAGTCACATTACAATACAAAAACAAAGGTTGTTTTACATTTTAAAGTAACTATAAATTTAAAGTCTTATTATTTATTAAAACGACCCAATTTGATTTGAAGTAAAACAGTCCATCTCATATTCTGTATACTGATTTGATCATGCAAACTAAGAAAAATCTCTTGATTTAGGTTACTGTAAAAGAACAATTAGATGCTTTTTGTGAAAATAATTGATTAATGGAGTTTTTAGAAGCCATTTAAATACATATTAATTATCTTTGAAAATTATTTCTCCTAGAAGGCACATTGCTTCAAAAACGTATAAATTATGTCGAAAAATTACTTTGTGGCAGATAATAATAGTTATTTATTGTAGTATAAGTGTTTTAGAGAGCATTTTATCCACGCAAGAATGTTTAAACGCGAGAATGAAGTTCGAGTGTTTAATTTTCTTAAGTGAATAAAATGCATCTAAAACACGCATGCAATACAACGTTTTATCCACAATCACCACATTTATGGAATCAGAATGAGCGAAATTTAATTTAAAAATATTCGTATTCGTAAGATGAAACGTGACAGGCTTTGTCATACCTACTGGTTGCTATGGTACGTAGTTTATTATTATCCACTAGTGGAATAAAGTAACTTTGGCCTATTATCCACTAGTGGAATAAAGTAACTTTATTCCACTTTATCCACTAGTGGAATAAAGTAACTTTGTAACTAGTGGAATAAAGTAACTTTATTCCACTAGTGGATAATAGGCCACTTTAAATGCTTCATAAGTGTGGATAAAAGTCCAACTATAATGTGATAGTGGATAAAATATTTGAAGCAATAATTAATTTTTTAAATTATTTTTTCTAATTATAAGTTTTTGAAGTTTTCATCCCGAAAAAATTAAATTCTGAAATTAGGTTTTAATACGTGAAATTTTGAGTATACAGGCTGTTACAAATTCGAGGCTCGCCATTGAGATCTCGGAAACGGTAAGAGATACCAAGTCGGTTAAATTGGGACAAAGATGCATATTTTGGTGCTGAATAATAATCCGTTCTGAAAAATCTCCTACGATTTGTAGTTTTTGAAATATTTCCAAAAAACAAGAAAACATAATGTTCTTTTTTATTTTTTTCTGAAGTTATTATTGCAGGGATCATAACAAAATTAATACATTCTACAGGCACTTTTTTAAGCTCTTTACTATGATATCATTAGATTTTACTTAAAACGTTTCGTCTCGTTCTGACCATCATCAACTTCATTTTTTCTTATGGGCGCTACATTGGGTTTTAATACCATTGAATAGACCTATTTTTTCTGATGCTTTTCCAAATATCACACATCTCTATTTAATAATTTGAAACAGCTGGAAATGCAAGAAATTGTTGAAAATAACACTGCAAAGAAAAACCAAAAAAGTTTAATATAGGCGTTTGATTTTAAGATCGCAGCGCTACCGTGGATAAATCTGAAGTTAGAGCTGGGCAACGGTTAACCGATTTTGGATATTTTTGATATTCGCGGTGTACAGCATGTCACTCATGCAAATAGAGTTGCATAACTTGAATGTAAACCTAAGTAAACATTTTTTTTCATGCAACTCTATTTGCATGAGTGACATGCTGTACACCGCGAATATCCAAAATATCCAAAATCGGTTAACCGTTGCCAGCTCTAGTCTGACCTCTGTAAGCTACACGGAATTTTTGTAATTCACATGTTTAAGTACGTACTAATACAAATAAACAAATTGATTTAATGTGAATGTCACATATAACACAATCCTGATGCATCATACACTCAGGATCGACGGCAAAACACGGTTTGTTGTGTAGCATACAGGAGTTTGTTTAGTTGACACCAGGTGGGAACGCTTAGCTGCAAACTCCTATACCTTTCGTTTATCACAAAAGCAGATTTTTGAAAAATTTTTAGATATAAAAATGAATGTTGTGAATCCAAGAAAGACGTAAATTTTTAAAACATATTGTGCTAACAACAATTTAGTAATAGCAAGAGAAATTTACTTGACAATGACAATGACACGGTATTTAATTAGTTTCGTAATTAAATTATACATTTTTATGATTAAAGCAAGAAAGTATCAACAAGAAATTATATCTTTAAAAATCTCTCATTCTTGTAAATTTAAAAATGTATTATGCTAACGACAATTTAGTAATAGCAAGAGAAATTTACTTCCAATAATATCCAGAAAGATGCCATCCACACAGAACAATGTTATTAAGTTAGATAGAAACATTGCACTTTATGGATATTTTCATAAAACTCGAAGGACGTATCGAAATTGATGATGAGAATGAAGAATTATTAGAAGAGGTAATTAATAGGTAATTATAAAATGTATAAAATTATGAGACTACAAGAAAGAATGTTTCCTCATGCAGTAATATCTTTTAAGATACGAGTTTTCTAAAGACATACATAATTTAATTTGATATTTTCTTGCTTTAATAATAATAATAATAATGTATAATTTAATTACAAATCTAATCAACTATTGTTTTGTAGTTGTCTTTCTGGATGTTGTTGGAAAGAAATTTCGCTCGTTATTACTGAATTGTTGTTGTTAAGACCACAATAAATTTTTAAATTTACGTCATTCTTGGATTGATAACATTCATTTTTAGATCTAAGAAATTTTCAAAAATTTGCTTTTGTGATAAATGAAATAAAATCCAGAAAGTATATCAAATTTTTGGTTCAGAAAAAATAGATCTATTCAATGGTATTAAAACTCAATGTAGGCTCCATAAGGAAAAATGAATTTGATGTCGGTCAGAACGAGACGAAACGTTTTAAGTAAAATCTAATGATATCATCGTAAAAAACTTAAAAAGTGCCTATAGAATGTATTAATTTTGTTATAATCCCTGCAATAATAACTTCAGAAAAAAATTAAAAAGAAAATTACGTTGTCTTGTTTTTTGGAAATATTTCAAAAACTACAAATCGTAAAAGATTTTTCAGAACGGATTATTATTCAGCACCAAAATATACAACTTTGCCCCAATTAAACGACTTCGTATATCTTACCGTTTCCGAGATCCCAATGGTGAGCTTCGAATTTGTAACAGCCTGTATTCTAAAAATGGAAAAATTCAATTTTTGACGAAGTTAAAGAAAATCAAGTTGTTTTCTGCTATTGGAATTATTGTTCAGTAACCTGAAGCCAACACACCTTGAAATCTTAATTAAGAAGAGAAATAACAATTTTAGTTTATTTATTTTGACCATTTCGAGGAACGCTATTTTCTAACTAAATAAAAATCACTCGGTGTATCTAATAGGGACTAAACAGGTTTTGAGATAAGTACGAATTATTACCGTAAAAAGTTTTTGATGCCGAGTTTCTGGCGAGCACTGTATACAGGGTGATTGTTAATTATACCGACAAATTGAAACCACGATAAGAAGCGATGTCCGAGAGTACGGGAAAAATGTTAATAAAATTCTTGTGAACAATTTATAATTAATTAAAAAATGACCCCAAAATCAAGCACCGGCACTGCATACGAAGTACGGCGGCCACATTCTATAAATTCTATAAATGCGGCAGGATAATAGCCCAATAATTTTGTTATTGACTATCGCTTGCGCACAATGCGACCTTGACACATATCTCAATTGATTTCATTACACTTATAACAGCTGGGGAAGACAAGTTTGTTTTATGCCACGTAATTATTATTAATTTCTAAAGTACTATATGAAATACGAATAATAAATTCGCAAATAATTGTGTAAATAACTGTTAATTCGTGCGGATTATTTACTAGAGGGGGATGTTCGCTTCGTCCACAAAAAAAATTGCAAGGATTTAAATCTAGTAATGACAGCGGTCAAATGCACGGACCGGCAGGCAGCTGAAAGTAAATGTTCGCACGGAGACAATAAAAGTATTATTACTGTTGTTTTACGTCGCCAGTATTCTGCGTAATACTAATTAGTAATAAATAATTATCGCCACGAAAGAATGATTACTTGATTACATTTGCTTAAACGAATCGGTTTTCTCCGAAAATGTGAAACGACCTAAAGTTTATCACCGACAATAAAAATTGTACATCTGCTTTAAAGGACGGCGACGCGACGTGATGTGCGGCCAGTTTCTTCGCGTACTGAATGAATGTAACAGATTTCAGGATCACGTTTAAAAAATTCTAAAGGTTTGTTCGGGTTCGCACAAAAATAGTCCTAGAAACGTCCGGAGCATGCGCACAACAAAAAAGGTGTTCGCGCTTTTTCAAAACAGTCACGGATCAAGTAATCCGGTATTTTCGTTTTTCTTAGGACAGTCCAGAACTGTTGTAGAACCGTTCTAAACAGTACTTGTTCCGAAGTGCGAACGACTGAGGACTAGTTCTGGAGCGCTTGCGCATTTTGAATTTAATGCATCTGCGTTGATAATTTTCAAGAGTTTTTTTTTTTATCTGTGGTGATTGCCCAACGGGGTCCTAAGTCAAAGACTTGTGAAGTTAGCAGAAGTAATTCATTTCCACACAAAAACTGTGGGATATGTAGAGAATATAGTAAAAGAGATGCCGAATTTATAGAACATTTAGGAAGTAAGAATATAAAAGTATAAAAGCGTTTTGGTTTTATCGGATTTTCTCGCGTTCTAAGACAGTACAGAATTTTGTTCATTGCGCTTACAGTTCTGCGCAATCCCTGAACCGTTCTGAAATTTCAAACTCGAACAAACCTTAAGGAATAGTTCTCATAATTAATTAAGAATTGAATGGAAAGTGAAAAGAATGCACCAATAGAGGATGCTGAAATTGTGAACTTGGAATTTGTTAAAGTTTTAATAAATTTGTGTTAATAAATTCTCACACATACAACGAAATTATAATAATTAACATTCGAAACAGATTTCGCCTGAGTTTACTGATTTATTTGTTTCAAAGTGTTGTTATTCTTTTCGTGAAATAATCTTCTTCAGGTAACTTGCTACATGCATTATTTGTCACGTCGGACGTTGACTTAAAAACGGAAAATTCCACTTAAAGGTCAAGTTGACGAAGGCACGCTGCGCGCCATATCATAAAACTATAAAAAAAAAAACTTTTACGACAGCATTTATTTCGTTCATCTGCTCCTCGACTTTTTAACTAGGGGCGCATCGTCGTTTTGGGGCTAATTTTTGATTAATTATTACTCGAAAACTAAATTAGAAAGAATTTTTTTAGCATTTTTTCTATACTCTCGGACATCGCTTCTTATCGTGGTTTCAATTTGTCGGTACAATCAACTCTGTATACAGATGTCCCTACAGTGTGTTCTCGAGCAAGATCTCGTTAATTACTGAAGATATAAAAAGATTTTCAACACAATTTATTTTTTAACTTTAGAGATCTTCAACATAAAATTATTTTTATCTACACAGAGTGAATCAAAACAGTGGTGTCGGACACAACTTTTCTATTTTAAATGGCATACCCTATACAGGCTGTTACAAATTCGAGGCTCACCATTGGGATCTCGGAAACGGTAAGAGATACGAAGTTGGTTAAATTGGGGCAAAGTTGCGTATTTTGGTGCTTAATAATAATCCGTTCTGAAAAATCCTCTACGATTTGTAGTTTTTGAAATATTCCCAAAAAACAAGAAAACGTAATTTTCTTTTTTATTTTTTTCTGAAGTTATTATTGCAGGAATCTTAACAAAATTAATACATTCTACAGGCACTTTTTTAAGCTCTTTACGATGATATCATTAGATTTTACTTAAAACGTTTCGTCTCGTTCTGACCATCATCAACTTCATTTTTTCTTATGGGCGCTACATTGGGTTTTAATACCATTGGATAGATCTATTTTTTCTGATGCTTTTCCATGTATCACACATCCCTATTTAATAATTTGAAACAGCTGGAAATGCAAGAAATTCTTGAAAATAACACTGCAAAGAAAAACATGGTATGCAGTGAAAATAAAAACCAGAAAAGTTCGATATACCTTCGGAGTTTTATTTCATATATCACAAAAGCTGATTTTAGTAAAATTTTTAGATCTAAAAATGAATGTCATGTATCCAAGAAAATTAAAAAAATGTTTGTGGTCTTAACAACAAAAATTCAGTAATAGCGAGCGAAATTTCCTTCCAACAGTATCCAGAAAGACAACTACAAAACAATAGTTGATTAGATTTGTAATTAAATTATACATTATTATTATTAAAAAGCTAGAAAATATCAAATTAAATTATGCCCATGTCTTTAGAAAACTTGTATCTTAAAAGATGTTACTGCTCGAGGAAACATTATTTCCTGTAGTCTCATAATTTTAAACATTTTATAAATAACTGAATTACCTCTTCTAATAATTCTCCATTCTCATCATCATTAAGGCGATCTCGATAAGTCCTTCGAGTTTTATGAAAATATCCATAAAGTGCAATGTTTCCATCTAACTTAATAATATTGTTCTGTGTGGATGGCATCTTTTTGGGTATTATAGGAAGTAAATTTATCTTGCTATTACTAAATTACTGTTAGCATAATACATTTTTAAATTTACAAGAATGAGAGATTTTTAAAGATATAATTTCTTGTAATACTTTCTTGCTTTAATCATAAAAATGTAATCACGAAAGTAGTTAAATACTGCGTCATCCTCATTGTTGGAAGTAAATTTCTCTTGCTATTACTAAATTGTTGCTGTCAGCACAATACGTTTTAAAAGTCTACGTCTTTCTTGGATTCACATCCTTCATTTTTATATCTAAAAATTTTTCAAAAATCTGTTTTTGTGATAAACGAAATAAAACTCGAAGGTATATCACCCTTTTTTGGTTTTTGTTTTCATTGCATACCATGTTTTTGTTGCAGTGTTATTTTCAATAATTTCTTGCTTTTATAGCTGTTTCAATTTATTAAAAAGGGTTGTGTGATATATGGAAAAGTATCAGAAAAAATAGATCTATATTAAAACCCAATGTAACGCCCATAAGAAAAAAATGAAGTTAATGATGATCAGAACGAGACGAAACGTTTTAAGTAAAATCTAATGATATCATCGTAAAGACCTCAAAAAAGTGCCTCTAGAATGTATTAATTTTGTTATAATCCCTGCAATAATAACTTCAGAAAAAAATAAAAAAGAAAATTACGTTTTCATGTTTTTTGGAAATATTTCAAAAACTACAAATCGTAGAAGATTTTTCAGAACGGATTATTATTCTGCACCAAAATACGCAACTTTGCCCCAATTTAACCGACTTCGTATCTCTTACCGTTTCCGAGATCCCAATGGTGAGCCTCGAATTTGTAACAGCCTGTATATGTAACCATATTTGAATTTTCCATAAAATTCTACACATTTTCTGTATAGCATTGCCTACACCTAAACTTAACCTTTCTTGAGATATTTTACATTTTGTCTGAAAACTGGCATTTGCAGCCACTATTTTATTTATTCATATTTTATTTATTTTTAACTCTAAGAAAAATATTTTTGGTACAGATGTAGTTGATACATAAGCTTATCATAAGCCATTATTAAATGTACTTTTATCGCTATGGGGTGGTCATGGTAATAAACAAAATACCAGAAATTTCAAAATGATAAAACTCAACTTTCTTAAATGCCCTATATTTTTCTATTCTAAATTCTTCGTTTAATAAAGTACTTTCATTTTTGTTAAGTATGTCTTATACCTATTTGCGATATTTTCTGAGATTTTTAGACTTATTTGAATAATTTCTTTTAAAACGAGTTAGTGTCTAAGGTGGCCATGGAAAACCGCAAACAAATGAAGTTGTTGTGGCCGTGAAAAATCGCAAACAAATGAAGTTGTTGACTTTAATAAGTCACTTTCAAGTGACATGTACAAGCATTAGTTAGTTTCAATATGTGACTCCATTAAACAATTATACTTTTTTTGTACTTACATCGTACATGCCCCAAGCTCTCTATGAGCTTGTCAGGGATCCGTTAAGCTGGCTATTCTAATATTGTCCGCTTCGGCTGCGACCGACCTACTAAGTGTTTTTCATTGGCATTCGTCTTATAAACTGGGAAAACGCAGAAAACCTAGTTCCAAGAAGCCGAATTGAATTCTAAACACAATCCGACACATAAGTGTTCCATCTCTCACATAGGACCCATATGTACTAAGAGGGGATTCGAGCACACAGCTATAGTTGTCCGAACAAGCGTCAAGCCCGTTGCCAGCGGACCCAACCAACTTTGGGTATGCAACATTTAATAAATCTATAAATTCACGTCTTAACAAGTTCATAACTAAAAGTTCCCAACATCTAACACTTTGAAAAATAATTATTAATGTCAACCGGTTCATTGTTTGTCGGTTGGCCACCTTAGACGAATGTTCGTTTTAAAAGAAATAATTCAAATAGATCTGAAAATCTCAAAAAATATCGCAGATAGGTATAAGACATACTTAACAAAAAAGAAAGTACTTTATTAAACGAAGAATTTAGGATAGAAAAAAATAGGGCATGCTATTTAAAAAAAAAATCAGTTTTGTCATTTTAAAATTTCTGATATTTTGCTTATTACCATGATCATCCTATAGCGATAAAAGTACATTTAATAGTGGCTTATAATAAGCTTATGTATGAACTACATCTGTACCAAAAATCTTTTCTTAGAGTTAAAAACAAATAAAATACGAATAAAAGAAATCGTGACTGCAAATAGCACTTTTTAGACAAAATGTTAAATATTTCAAGAACGATTAGGTTTCAGTATAAATAATGGTATACAGAAAATATGTAGAATTTTATGGGAGATACAAATTTGATTTCATATATGGGGTGTGCCACATGAAATTTAAAAAATTTGTCCGGCACCACTATTTTGATTCACTCTTTATAAGGGAAAATGACTTTATATTGTAGAACTCTAAAACTAAAAACAAAACTGTCTGGAAAACTTTTTGTATCTTTACTAGTTACCGAGAACACACTGTTGGGACATCCTGTATATACAGGATGAGTCTAAAAAAACGCCTACGCGAATACCGTCCATGTTTATTGTCGTATTTTAGCGGTCGAAAAATCAAATGAAATGGCAGAAAAAACTCAACAATATATCATATCTTGCGTCTTTAATACGTTTAAGACAACTACATGATGGCTATCAACTTTTGTTTTTTAAATGCAATGGTATAGTTATTGTAATAAATTTCTAAAGAACTTTTTTTTTCTGGGTTCAGTGGTGTGCTGCAACAAACACTTATTTTTCAAAATAACAGAAAAAATAAAAATAAATCATTAACATGAAATGACGTAATAAACAGTCGCTGAACAATAAATTATACCTGTTTTACGGTAAATAGTGTAGTATCTATCAATACTTTCTCATAGACGAACAAGTGACGATAACTGTCAACATTTTTTTTATTTTTGCTGACAACAAAAAAAATGTTGACAGTTACCATCATAGAAAAATTCTATTTGGCGTCAGATGGTGCAGAAAAAAGTCAGTGGTTGCATTTAAAAAATCTAATTATTCATTGTTGAATACTTTCAACTTCTGTAGATTCTCTGTAAGCTCTATGTAAAATATACGATTTACCTTTTATCAGAAAAATATTACTTCATCTTTGTGATCAAACAATGAAAAGTACAATTCTCTATCTTTTTTAGTTTTTAAAAGTTCCAAATTATTTTAATTTTTACAATCGCCAAAATGTTTACAAAAAATTTAATATCATCAAAACAATACATTTTAGTCTGGATGCGTGTTAATACCGTATGATTTTTAAAATTTTAGGTAAAGGGAGGCCGTGAAGAGGAAAACATATAGCTTAAATTAACTCATACGTACTCCTCAGAATATAAAATAAAATTTGTCTTGAAGATGAAATTTTATTTTATTATTCTCTGTGATATTGATTTTGAAATTCTCTGTTACATTTTCTTTTTCTTTCGATGTTTATTTGTATTCTCTTCATACTCCTTCATTATTAAATTTCTGATGATAAGGAACAATCTCTTATTTTAAAATTTTGCTTCTTTATCTTCTCATTTTTTCTTTTTTCCATTTCCATTTTGTATGTTTCCTCAGCAATTCTAATAATTTCTCTTCTTTTCTTGCCATATTTGGGACAAATGTCTTATAATAATTCAAAATACCTAGAAATCCTCTTAATTTCTTCATATTCTTGAGCCTTGGATAATTTTTTATTACTTCAAGTCTGCTTTTGTCAACTTCGATTCCTTTTTTTGTTAATGTGTAACCTAAGTAGGGTACTTCTTCTTGAAAATATTTACATTTTTCAAAATTAATTTTAAATCCTTCTGTACATAGTGTTTCTATAATGATTTTTATATGATTTAAATGTTCTTTTTCGTTTTTAGAAAATATCAAGATGTCATCTATATAATGAAGACAAAATTCCTCATATTTATCGAGAATACTATGAATTGCCCGAACCAAAGGAGCACTAGAAGAACTCAATCCAAATGGTACAACTTGGAATTGATAAATTCTCCCGTTGATCATAAAGCCAGTATATTTCTGTGAATTAACGTGTAATGGAAGAAGCCAGAAAGAAGTTTTTAAATCTAATTTAGTGAAAATCGTAGAATTACCACACTTGCTTAAAATTGTATCTATAGTTTTCGGAGTCTCTCTTCTTGCTTTAGTAATTTTATTTAAGGGCCTTGCATCTAAACATAATCTTATCGATCCATCTGCTTTTTTAACCACTACTACTGGATTTATATAGTTAGTAGTAGATTTTTCTATAATACCATCTTTAATCATCTTTTCTATTTCTGCATTTACTTGTTCTTCATATTTTTGTGGAATCGGAAAATTTCTACATTTGAATTCTGTGTTATCATCAACTTCTAACTTATGAGTGAATCTTTGTGCAATTGTGGGGGTGCTATTTACTATCTGAAAATTATCAGATAATATTTTAATTATTTCATTTTTATATTCTTCTTTGCATACTATATTTGCTTTATTTAAATCATTCTTTTCTATTATTTCTACCTTCTCTTTTATAATTATATTATTAATTATTTTCTCATCTTCTTCGGAATCACTTTTGGATTCCATCCAGTGCAACTTTTGTCCCTTCACCTCTATCAACTTCTCTTCCATATCTATTTTCATATTCAACTTATTTAAAGCATTCATCCCCATTATACACTTATTTCTCAGTCCAGTTACTAACACGAATTCTACATCTTCTTCCACTTTTCCAAGTTTAACTTTTGCAATTAATATTTTCTCTGCTACAACTAATTTCTTTTTTGTAGCTGTCAACAAATGTATTTTCTTGATTGGTACTATAGTTTGAAGATTATATTTTGTTACAATTTCCTTATCTAAAAGTGAAATTTCCGCTCCGGTATCAATTAAAGCACATATATCAATGTTGTTAATTTGTATATTGGTGTATGGTAATTCATAATTAATAAAATATTCATTTAATGCATCTAAAATACAATTATTTAAATTTATTTGGCTTCTGTTTGATATATTCGCTTCTTCCTTTTTAAAAATCCTGTGGCTTATTTACCTCTGTCCTTACTTCTATATTTTGATTCGGGTTATTAATCCGTGGTCGATTTCTTACTTCATTTCCTCTTTTATATTGACTTTCTTCATTTCTATTCCATTGTGCATATCTTTTATCATTATAGAACCTTTGATCAGTTTTGTAATTTGAATTGTTACCATTTCGTTTCTCACTAAAGTTACTTCTCTCTTTTTCATTTCGATTCATTTGTACATTATTAATATTTCTACCGGTATAATAAATTCTTTCTGATGCAATATCCATTCTTTTCATCAAATTTATAAATTCCGTGATTGTATTTATATTATGAAGTGCCACCGCTTGTATTATATCTGGATCAAAATGTTTTACTAACTGCATAGTTTTGGCGTAAGATATTTTATGATGCTATATTTCTTAATCACATATTTTTCCCTCGTTAATCTCGTGCCAATCCTATATTTTCCAAACATCAAATCTTCACGAACCTTCCTTTGCTCATTTCCACTCCAATATTGTTTTATAAATAATTCTTCAAAATCATTGAATGTTTTGATTTCCTCACTTACCATTGTATACCAGGTTTGTGCATCATCTTTGAGACTATTTTTTGTTATTAAAATTTTCCTCCTTTCATCGGCTACTTCTCTAATGCATTCTTTTAAATTTTGAAGATATGCAATTGGATTTACATGGTCATCTCCATAAAAATGTGGTATTGAATCTTTATTCAATACGAAGTTTGGATACTCCTAGGTTACAATATTTTTTTCTCGCACCTCTTCTATCTTTTGTTGGTACTCTATTTTCAATTTTTTATATTTTTCTTCTTGTTGTGCATCAAAGTCAATCATATATTTTTTCATTTCTTCTCTTTCTTTTTCTTGTTTTTCCATATATTCTCTAATTTTATTTGTTACATCACCATAGCGATTTATACAATTTTGTGTAATTTCTTTATCTGATTCTACTAATCTTTGTTCAACTTGCATAATGTTTTCTGTATTTTCATTTTGTATTATTTTACCAACATTTATTAGATCTTCTTTTATTTCATCTCACATTTTTTCTATGTCAGTAGTTATTTTATTATTAATCTCATTTCTTGTTTCTATTTTAAAATCTTCAAAAATCTTCCACATTTCATTTTTATTTTCCTGATTTTTTATATCTACTTGTTCAATTATTTCTAATTTGTTTTGTACTAAATATTCTTGAATTTTCTTATTATTTTCTTCTATTTTGAGATTGTTTTGCTCTAATTGTCCTTGCATTTTAATATTATTTTGTTCAATCTTTTCTTGAGTTTGCATGTTATTTTGTTTCATTTCTTTTATTATCCTTGTCAGCATACTTTTAATATCCTTATCTGTCTCTTCTATTACTGTTTTCGATTCTTTCTGTCTTTCTCCTATTTCTATTTCTTCTGAAATTACATCCATTTCTTGTGATTGTGTCCTTGTTGTTCTTGTCTTTCTTTCTGCCATTTTATGTAATGTTCTTTGTTTAATGATGATTCAGATTATGTAATGTGAGTTCTTTTATTCTTTTCTTTCTATATTCAGCGTTATATTGTGAAGTCTACGTTGATTTATCTGGGCTTTTTTATATCGTGAACCTTTTCTACTTTCAGCGTTATATTGAGAACTTTTTCTTCTTTAACTGGATTTGTTATATTGTGAACCCCACGTTGGGCGCCATTTTATGTAGTGTTGCTTATTTGGCAGATGTGGTAAGTATTGAACTTGTCTATTTTCTCTTTTATTCTAATCTTTACACCACATCCACTACACATTTACGTAGTATAGTAGTCTGGTATGAATTCCATTTTATAACGTCAAAGTGACAGTACAGGGTGGGAACTCTCAATGTCAATTGCAATCCAGTTATTTATTATGATTTTGAAGAAAATTCTTTTGAAGATAAATTGGTGAGTAATTTAATTGTTTAATTTTGTAATGTATGTCTAAAATTCTAAAGAACAGGTAATTTCTTATTTGCCAAGTGTTGCTACCTAATCGCGAAACAAACAATAAAATTCTTATGATACTTTAGAATTTTGTAACGTTTAGAGTAGTGTGATGTTGAATTGATTAGAATTTTTATTATTACAGATAGAGTATTATTTGCCAAGTGTTGCTACATGTTACGCCCAATCGCGAAACAAACAATAACTCTTCTATAATAATGAGGATTCTTTGTAGATATCTGTTGATAGTTCAAATGATTGATGAATGACAAGATGTGTTATATGTAATATGTTTTTTAAAGCCAAAAGAATTTCCTTAAATTAAAAAAAAAAAACTTACTTCAGCGTTACGCTGTGAGACATCCCTGGACAAGTTTCTGATAATGTAGTATTAATGAAAGAGATTGAAATTTTTAAAGTTATATTTTCGATTAAATTATAAGAGCAAAATTTTTAATGTTTATATTCTGGTTGCTATTGAAAGATTCACGTTTTGTGTACATTTCCTCCCCATCACACTTCGGTTTGTTTATTCTCTTTGGTGATCAACCGCTTCATTTTATTTATAAATACTTCAATCAATTTAACATTTCTATCACCCAAAACGTCAATCTGACAGATAACTTATATATTTCAAACTTAAGGTTAAACTAAGTATTCTATTAATATTTCAATAATATCTTAAATTAATTAACATTCTCAATAACATAATAACCTAAATATCTGAATTATAACAAATTTTTAATTTATAGAACGCTGCATCCTAAAGTACGCTCCATCCCGAAGAACACTGGACGAATGTTGTATCTTGCAGAACGCCTCTCATATGATGCTGTACATCTGAAGAATATTTCATCTTGTGAAACGTATTTTGGGAATGTTGTTATGAAGAATCTTGCTTCTTGTGGAACTTCGTACTTTTGGGATATCTTGCATGAAGAATGTTGTATTTTGGAAAGTTTTATAAGATGTGAAGTTTGTTGGAAACAGCATACGATGAATAAATTTCTGGACATAGGTAAATATCACTGCAGTACGTTTTGGTTAACACCACTGGGAAAATATCGTTCAATTATCAATGCATTTTGGAAGTTTTGTAAATATCATTTTGAATAAACTGTTGTATTTGCTAATTTACGCCATACGTTTTGCTTTCACGGCCTCCCTTTATCTAAAATTTTAAAAATCATACGGTACAAAAGATGCAGAATAGAATGGGGAATCCAAAAATGTAACAATATATGGGATATTCCATTTAAAATCAGAAAGTTAGTATCGGCTTCCGGTAGAATCGGAAGTACGCCATGACTGATATTGTAATATTTAAAAAATTCGTTATCGATTACAACTATGTGCAAATTTTCAACGATCTAGAAGGCATAGTTTCCAATATATTCTAATAAGCCATTCACCGTGAATATCCCTATATATTTCTACTAAGAAATAAATAGAAAAGTTACTTCGAACAGCAATATTGCTGAACTTCGCCAACAGAAATAAAGTCGTTATTTATTTATTTATTTATTATTTCTAGTCTTAATTTTCTTAATTCCGTTTTAACTTGACGCGGGAATATTTCCAATCACAATTTTATTAGTAACATGCTTAATTATACAGGCTGTCGCTAAATTCCGTGGACATGGCTTAACCACAGATTCCTGGGCTCAATATAAGATGATTTAGCTCAACTTATCTATATCCAAAAGTGCTTCATTAAGTCGGTATTCTGCTTCAAAGTGTTGAAAAAAAAAGTTAATTTTTCTTATAACAAAAGAACGCTTGAATTAATTTGGATGATATTTGGTACGATGATCAATAGTAAGGTAAGTCACATTTTCAGATGGTTTGAGTAATTTACATTGGGTCGCTAGTGTGAGAAACAGGGTTGCCATCGAACAGATTTGCAATAACTCTCTTGAGGTTAAGAAGGTAACATTAATTAGTCAATTTTTAGAATGAAGCATTCATTAGGAAACTTTTTTTAATCTTTGTAATTTTTGATATTTCTTACGATTTAGTCACAAAATAGAAAAATCTAAGAGGTTGCAGCGTTTCTTATTGAAAACAGGTACACTATAATAGGCTGTATAGAAAAACAAATACCTACTACATGCATAAATATTTTTTTTTAGATAGAGGCATTCGTTGGTGAACTTTTTTTCATCTTTGCAACTTTTGATACGTATTACAATTTTGGTCACAAATTAGAAAAAGCAGCCATTTGGATTTTTCTATTTTTTGACTAAACTGTACCAAGTGTCAAAATTTGCAAAGACGCAAAAACGTTCACTAATGAATGACTCTTTCTAAAAATAAAATAGCTACCTATTCATATAAAATGTATTCGTTCTTCGTGTGTGGGTTACTTTTTTCAATAAGAGGCGCTGCAGCCACTTAGATTTTTCTATTTTGTGAGTAAACCGTAAGAAGTATCAAAAATTACAAAGACACAAAAAAGTTTCCTAATGAACGCTTCTTTCTAGAAACTTATTAGCTAAAGTTATCTTCATAACTTCAAAAAAGTTATTGCAAAATCTGTGTTGTGGTAACCCTGTTTTTCGCACTAGCTGTCAATTCCAAATTACAAAAACCATCTAAAAATGTGACTTACCTTCCCGTAGATGCTCTTGCCAAATATCATACAAATTGGTTGAAGCGTTCTTTTGTTATAAGAATAATTAACTTTTTTTTTCAACAACTTTGAAGCAGAATACTGGCTCAACGAAGCAATTTTGGATATAGATAAATTGGGTTAAATCATCTTATTTTGAGCCCAGGAATCTGTGGTTAAGCAATGTCCACGGAATTTAGCGACACGCTGTATGTCGTCTACTACTTCTGAAAATTAAAAACAGTTTTTATTCCCTGTATTTGTATAACATTTGGTTACCAAAATTAATGCGAAATTCTGCAAAGCAGCAAACTAATTGTAGTCTATAACAAGTAAAACAGACAAATCCATTAATTTGTGTGTAATATCCAAATATGAAATGAATTTAACAATTTTTGCAGCCTTAAAATAAACATATTTACACCAATGGGATTTTACAAATTCCAAATTCAGAAATATTTAAAGAAACGTTTTTTCATGCTCCTGTAAAGTGTATCAAAACAGACTTTTAGCAGGTTAACAACTTAAGGCGAAGGTCAAGTTCACGATAGCAATGTTAATTAACTAAACATTTATTATCCTTTACAAAATTATTAGAAAAGCAAATAAAACCAAGGTAGATAAAAATTCTGTTATTTATCCATAATAAATATTTCGCTACATATTTATTCTTACAATACGATAAAATCTGTCTTCTTATTCATCCTTTTTTCCGTTCTGTTGATTTTCGTAATTCTGAAAAAAGAAATGACTTCAATAAACTAACGGTACATAATTAATTAAATTTACCTCTTTCGTGATTTGCATAAAACTGTCGTACACGTGCTTTCCCGTTTGCTGAACCATTCCGTAAAAAACTCCCTCTTGATTGAGTAATAAATAGGGATGATCAAATTCCACCATACGTCCATTATCCATGACCAGAACTTTATCGGAGTCAATAACCGTATGCAATCTGTGCGCAATCGTCAGGACCGTACATAATTCAAATTTTCTTCTTATAGTCTTCTGAATCAGTGCGTCAGTTTGAGGATCAACGTTGGCCGTTGCTTCGTCCAGCATCAGAATTTTATTTTTTCTTATAATAGCCCTCGCCAGACAGAGCAACTGTCTTTGTCCTACGCTGAAATTCGAACCTCCTTCGGATACACTTGTTTCAAGCATCGACGGTGTGTTACTTATCAGGCTTTTGAGTTCTACCTCTTCCAAAGCATTCCACAGTTCTACATCCGTGTGCTCCTCGAATGGATCGAGGTTTTTCCGCAGGCTTCCAGAGAACAGGACCGGTTCCTGAGGTATTATCGATATTTTTGAGCGCACGTATTGCAAAGGGAATTTCGTAATATCGAGCCCGTCAATAATGATATGACCTTCGGTGTTCGTCAGTTGAAAGAGCGCCGCTATCAAGGAAGATTTTCCTGCTCCAGTTCTGCCCACGATCCCGATTTTCTCTTGGGGGTTCACTATGAAGTTGAGATTCTTCAAGACGTACGGGTCCAACGGGGAATATCTAAGGAAGACGTTCCTGAATTGTATGCTACCTTCTTTCGGCCATTGTGGTGGAGGCAACTTTTCACCTTCTTTTAGTTCTAGGTGTTCAGAATCTAATTCCGTGTATTCTACGATGCGTTCTACTGAAGTCATTTGATTTTCGAGCTCACTCCATTGTCTCATTCCCCATTGAAACATTCCAGTTAGCATAAGAGATTGTGTAATCGCTAATCCCACATTGCCTCCATATGTTTCTGAAATTATTCTTTTAATTACCTACTTTATTTTACAGATTTTTGACTATTTGATGTGTTATAAACACTACATTAAAAGATTTCAGAACTTTTCGCAACCTAAAATCGTAAATACCTTTCTGACAGTTTTACTGGCCAATTATATGTAATTAGCTAACGAAGTAATGCAAAATAATGAAAACAATTGCTTAAAAAGTAAACTTGCAAAGAAGCAATCAGTACTTGTGCATAAAAGCACAATAGGTACTTGTGCATAAAAGCACAATAGGTACTTGTGCATAAAAAAGAATTGTTTTTCATTCATTTCTATATTCAACAAATCAAATTCTTGTCAAAAATAAAAAATATTATTTACCTTGATTCAGCACGAGAAAATTTAAGGTCACACAAGCGATGTAGACCACGCAGATCAAATCCAACCAAAAACCAAATGTGCGAGAGCTGCCCAGGAACATGAACCACGCTGAACTGTGCAAATCCTGATGGACGTCAAACTGATGCTGTAGCATATTCTGAGCACCAAAGGCCCTGATGGTCGTTAAGCCGTGGAGCGATGCGTTCATGTGGGTGAAAACGGGACTTCTAGCTAAAATCATTATTGTTTGATTAACAAGGAAACAAACATTTTGAAGTCTTTCGTACAGACAAAACAAAAGTAAAACAAAAGAAACAAAATAAAAAAAAAAACTAATCGTCAACTTGTACAGTACAGAACAACCTAATTGCACTTTCTTTAAAGTCAATTGTTGGAAATGATTTGGTTTTAAGTTTGTTTCTGTTGCTCCTTAGCCCTTGTTTTGTATGGCTGTTAAATACTCACTTACGCCTTCTAATCGCTTTACGGTTCTACTGGTGGCCAAGTAGAAGATTCGCAGTAAGTAAAATATTGACAGTATCACAGCTGAAACAAGCAATAACCACGGGGTTACAGTAGCTACTACCACAGTTATTCCAACCACTTTGAGACCAATCTAAAATAGAGATGAAAACCCATCGGATGGTTACAAATTAATTATCCATGACGCTTTACCTACACCTACCCTAAACTACACCGTGTCTAAGATGCTAATGGTAAACTACCACTTGACTCTGTATAATAAGAAATGAATCTCTTTAAGATGCTATTAAATTAGGCCTTTCTAAGTTGATTCAAAATTAAATCCTACTGAAAGATAAAAATATTCAGTTACCTGAATTGTGTCCATCACTACGTAAGGCAAGGTTTCATCGACGGAACCCATATCTTTGGAAAATCTATTAAGTATCCTGCCAGAAGGATTCAAAGTGAAAAATCTCATTGGAGCAGCCACGATCTTCGAAAACATCAGGTTGTGCAGATTTGTAGACGAATTCATACAAAATGAAAAAAACGCGAACGATCGCGTAAGAAAAATAATAATGCAAAACGCTATTATGCTTGCATAGAGAAATATCAAGCTTTCTCTGTTCATGAAGGAATTCCCAGATGTCTCGGTGTTATTTGATTCGCTTCTACGTTGCTCCCAATTCGTCCTACAAAAGAACTAAACTTTATTATGTATTACAAAAAGCAAAGAAATATCTCTTACCAACGGCTTAGGAAGAAATCTGATCCACTCGCAGAAAATTGTGCCAAAATAAATGTAAGAAAAAGCAATCCACTAATAACAAAACTGCCCCCCGCTTTGAGGTAGGCGAAATATATCTTCTTTCCGATGTGCCCACTGCTGATGGATTCTTTGTTTTGCAAGGGTGAACCTTCTTGTTCTTCTTTTTCGTACCACGAGGTCTTCCTCGATAATTTATCAAAACTCTCGGTCTCTTCCAATTCCTCTTCCAATAATCGGGCAAAATCCTCGCCGCTCTCTTGCAATTGTTGATAATTGCCTTGCGCAACTACCCGACCTTTTTTCAGCAAGACAATGCGATTGACTGATCGCAGGAAATGTAACTGATTCGTCACGAGGATCACGCACTTATTTCTCAAAAAGTCTAGGATGCACTGCTCGAACAAGTGCTTCGCCACGTAAGTATCAACAGCTGCTAAAGGATCATCAAGAAGATAAATGTCTGCGTCTCTATAGACGGCTCTTGCAAGATTTATCCTCGCTCTTTGTCCACCACTTAATGCCAACCCTTTCTCACCTACGATACTGCGATCTCCGTATGGAAACAGGGAGAAATCATGCTCAAGAGCGCATACTCTAACAACGGCCTTGTATCTTTCTTCGTTATACTCTTGCCCGAACTGTATGTTTTCCCTAATGTTACCTTGAAACAACCACGAATCTTGAGAAACATAGGAAATCGTTCCGGTAACTTTAACGCTTCCACTGATTAGCGGAAGCTCGTTCAGAATAACGTTCAGCAAACTAGATTTCCCGCTTCCAACGAAACCAATGACCGCAACTAATTCGTCTTGATTGCAATTTAAACTGACGTCATCCAGGGTGTTTTCAGGAAACGTCTCAGTCCATTTCGCAGTGACATTTGAAAGGGTGATGCCTACTTGCGGCTTTTGAGGTTTCGAAATTACACCATTTTGCTGAATTGTTTCTACTTCTTGGGCAATTTCTTCTCGCATCAGGAAATCTTCCAGTCTGTGGATGGAAACGAGGGCCTCAGCAACTTGGGAGATTCCATTGGGGAAGTACACAGTCATTGACTGCCTCAGTATGTTATAGAAAGAAGAAATTACGAAGACGTATTCAGCTCGTACTACGTTTCCCAAGAGTACGTACGTGAGGATGCTCAGAAACAATGCCATGGATGAGAGGAAATTTGTTATGGACAAAATTATCCCCTTTATATATAAGGCATACTTGATTTCTTTGATTTCTAGCCTGAAAAGAACGTCAAGAATATAAGTACAAGTCTTTTTGGGAAAAACGACTTACCGCCGAGCTTTAGCTACAAGTTTAGCAAACGACTTCTCCCACGTGTACATTTTGATGACCTGGATACCGGAAATAATTTCGTTCATCAATCTAACCCTCTCGTCAGTTCTTGTTGCAACCCTCATCCTGTAAAATGACGCTCGTTTTCCCAAATATACTACAAGTGAAATGTGTGAAAATATGTAGGAGGGAAATTATAGTGGAAATTACTTACTTTGAAGAGGAATGAATAGGAGGATGAAGATTACGCCGATTATACCAGTCCATCCGACTTCCATGTAAACAAGGAATAAGATCAAAAAGAGCTGAGTGGGGGCAACCCATAAATTATGGATGTTGATGAGGGCGATGTCGAGTCGTTGGACGTCATTCGATAGCAAATTTATTAGACGTCCTGTCGGGGTGGTTCCCAAAGCACTTACGCTTAATTTTAATGATTTTCTGTAGACCAAGGAACAGCACGCCACCCTGGCTTTCATTCCAACATGCAGGAGACTCAACACGTAGTTGTGCGAAAAAAACACCACCAATGCTGAACACAACACAATAATCCCTGCGTACAAGTAAGCTTCGTGCTTACTAATTTCAGTCTGATGTGGAGTGTAATAGTAGATTAATTTACGCAGTGCTAACGTTTGGCTTATTCTGAAATCAAAATTCTTACATGATTCTCACCAAAGAGAACTAGAACTACTTACTTGAAAACTAATTCTATTAAAATCGTCACTATTCCTAATAATAATAATTTCAACCCGAATACTCGTAGCAAAGCCCTCCTCAACGACGGTTTACTTTTCGTCTTCTCTTTCCTCCATGCTTCCTCCAACTTATCGCCTAAATAACTCGATTTGTGTTCTGCCAAAGGCTCGTACAAGTCACTCTCCTCCAACTCCTTTCTGTAGCCTTTGATGAAAATTGGAAAGAACCAACTGCAAAAAAATCAGGCGATGAGTTTTAATAACGTTGAAGAAGTATTCACTTACGCAAAGGTTATAATTGAGCATAAGTTAGCATTTTCCCGAGGATTTTTCTCTCTCTGCTGAGCAATCTCGTTCATGTTCGGCTTGGATTCGAAGATGACCTTTTGCTTCTGGTACTTTGCAGACCTATACAAAAACATGATATTATGTAATGCAATGCTTTCATAAATTTATTTGTGTTGGTTTTGGCACATTCAGTTTGACATAAGTAAAAGCATTTTCCTAGCAACACGATATTTCAAGAAAAATCGCATTTTGCCAACATTTTGTCTATATAGGGTGCTCCGAGCACTCAAAGTATTCCTTTTTCTCACTCTTACATACATTGAAACGCATACGTTCCCTCTCACACTTCTGCTCAGAGCGTGCTCCAAGCGTTATGCCGAACTCAGTCATAGATTACTTCTTCGTGTTAGATATTCATTTTTAAGCAAAAATATAATGCGTTTAGAATTAAAGAATTATAAACGTTTGCCTGCAATGCATCGAGTTTTATCTACGTTCATCCAGACGGTTTAAGTTGCTGGGATCCTCTTGACTTTATATAAACAATAAACAGTTTTTCGGGCAGCAAAAGGTTTGCTTTGGGAGATCGGGACAGTCGAGTTTATGATACGTAATCGATAGGCGCATTAATGAGAGTTTGCGGTATTAATTGTTAACTTGTAACTTGCTCTTGCATCGCGCAACTCGCGTTAATTGTATAGTACGCGTGTATTATATTGCTAGCGTGCGTATACAGGGTGTGTTCGGAAAGTATTGTGCGCTACGCTGGTAGAAGCAGGAAAGCGGTATCTAGAGATAAGTTATTAATTGTAGCTAATGCCATGATATATAGAGAATTAGCTTGAAGTATTTCCTGCATGGTGTATGAATGAAGCGATTTCCCCGGGTGAGGTTCGGTTGTCGTGGCAGGTGCTGCATCATTTGACCGTTGGCTAGTAGGTCGACTGGGGTAACCACGGTGGCGTAGGGATTGTGACGTCATTTGCATGATTAGTGGTTACTTCATAAGGGAAATCGTACTAACAAGGTGGAAGTGGAAAGCGCTACCGAGAGTGAACGACGTACTGTTCACGGTCCCATGGTGACCCCTTAGGGACCCGATGCAGCGGATTGGAAGCCCTAAGGTTATTAAATTGTCACCACCCCTACGTGCCAGGTGGAGGGAACGTAACCTGGTGGGATGCTACGTTGACGTTGATTTGTGCCACCTGGCGGAAGAGTGGATTGGTGGTAGAGAATCCACGGGTCGGAGATGACAAAGACGTAGGCTAGAGTATGTTTGCATGTCATTGAGGCTATCTGTGCTGCATGGGGCTTGTGTTTCTGGAAATAATATTTCAGAGCAATAGTTTATGAAAGAGCAACAGATATGACAATAAAGGCCCAAGATTGGACATCATCAGGAGCGATGATGGAGGCACTAGGTTGAGTTGTGAATTGAACAAGGGGTTGAGCAGGTGCAGATCGTTGGGGCCAGGGGACTGGGGTCCCCGGTGAGTAAATAAGTGTTGTCTCTTACAAATGATTGTAAACACATGTTATTGTTGCATGAATGCACCATGTCAATGGGAGGTGATGGTAGCGAACGGTACCCGGTAGCCAAAGGAAATGGTGAGCGTTTTGATTACTTAAATTCATGTATACGCATTACCACATTTTAGTAATACTGAAAAAAAAATATATTGGTAATTTCGGCCGACCTTACATTCGACAACAATGTATCTTGATCATCGTGCGCTTAATGTATGTTTACATATTTTTTTTATTGGAATGAAAACTAAAACCTCTCTTGTCGATAGTAACACTCATGCTTATCATCAATGTGGCTGGCTTTCGATATAAAATAAATGCACATGCACATAAATAAACTATAATCAAGGTCATTGCTTTATACTGTGTTATTTATTCAGCATTAAGAGACTCAGAACAGATAATAATTGACATAACAACTTCCACGAAGCGTAAATCTAAGTAATGGGAAATAAATTTTATAAAAATTGTCGTTGTATTAAAAACCAAGGCCGGAAATTTATTTCGTTGGTAATACTCGATTATCATCGCTTCGCGTAAAGTTAATTAGTGTTTTCGTTTCGCAGATTTCGTTTTGGGATTTCTGGAAGGCAGCAGAAAAGTTATTTTGAACTTAGGTACTCGTATATAAATTTCTTTGTTGTACTTGGCGGAAATGAGGTCAATGTTATTACAGGAAGTGACTAGTCTGATTCTGTTTTGAATCAGAGTTTATATTTTTAACTTTTTCTCAAATATGCCTTTGTCCTCTTGTTAGTGAAAGGATTTTTTTTAAAAGAGCTTCAACTTTTCATTATCGGAGCAATCGAATTCTAAAATTGTAATTCTTTGACTTTATTAAAGTAGACGTGACTTTCTTTTAATTTTGGGAGACTCTTTTTTTAATGATTGCATTGTTCTGTAATAAAATTGATATAGAAGTCTTATTTTTATGCGAGTGAAAATTAATTGTCTTTTGACTGTAGATTTTGTTTAATAATTGCACAATTCAATCTTTGTTTTCAGAAGCACTATTAATTGTACCCCACGAATCATAATTTCATCCATTGCGCTCTTTGTCGTAAGTTAAAGTATGAAATTGTGGTAGGTACATATCTGAAACCCTTTATACACACAATCGCTCTCAAAATCATTATTACAAAAATTAGAATTATAGATAAGTAATACGTAATAAGTAGTATTTTATCCATGTGGACTGTTACAATCATACAGGCCTATTTTATGCCTAAAATAGATAACTACTGCATAATTAATTTTTATGAATTTTTTCTTGTGTGTGGAAATACGTATTTGCTTGCCAAAACATTTTAAGGACACTGAACATGTTCAGCTAAGCTCAGTGCTGCAACGCTTTTGTAAACAGACGAAAATTGAAATTCAAAATTTTTAAATTTAAATAAAATTGCTTTAAGGTTATTCACGAAAAAAACTTCACGCTTTAGTTGTTAATATAATCAATCTCAAGCGATAAGGGACCCAAGCGACAAACTTTAGCTAAATACTGACTCTCCTTACCTCGCAATCCCGTAAGGGTAGGCAACTTAAGTCATTCCAGTGACCTAAATGAGCGGGATCAAAAGGGGACTCGCACAAATACCGCCACCTCGCAGTCGCAAATTACAAAAGGGGCTCGAGTTTCGAAAACGTAAACAATAAGGTTCCGCAGGGAGAGAAGATTCAAAAAAGTAATTAATGTTCACCGAGTCATTTTCACATTCATGTAATTTTTATAAAATGTTCGCCGAACCCTTTCCTTGTACAGAAATGTCCCCATTATTACATATTTTATTTATATATCTTTGTTCAAATTTAAAAGTTGTCGTTTTTACTTTTTCTTTAACTTTATCGTCGACCTTTGTTTGCGAGTGGATATTTCAATCTAAATATTCCTGGTGTGGGTAATGTGTACGAAAAGAGTCTAGAGCTCCATAGAGAAACAGAAAAGCCTTAAAAGGGAAAGCTGGAAAGAGATCCTCTACTGCTGAGCCCTCGAACTATCCTATCAGGTAGGAAACTATCTTCTGTACTGTCTGCATTTTTTTATTTACACATCTTCACTTATACAGTTCCATAAACCCGAAAAAACCTCCCTCCGATTTCTTAATAAACGAGTAACTAAAATAAGCATTAATATTTTTTTTATCATAAAATAACAGAAAAGGAGCAATTATTAAACGCCTAAATTAGACTGCCTAAAAGTGTGCCTATTTCTTAGGCATTAACTGCCTATTTGCCTGCCTAATTCAGTCTTAAATAAGTCTAAAAGTCTGGGCTTTAGGTATAAGTTCCTACAATCACATTGATAAATACTAGACAGAGTTATTGATCAAATACAAGAATGTACCTTCTGTTTATGTTTTACGTTTTTTTTTTAATTTTTACAAAACGTAAATGATTATGAGTTCATTAAAATATGATTCTTTAATTAATTAATTAAAGAAAATATTTATTTTCATGATTAATCTAGGTTCAAGAGGAAGTAGGTACTTATACAGGGTCTCCCAAATAGGGTGGCCTATTAAAAGTTTTCGGGGAAGGGAATATACAAAAATTCTGAAAATTAGGATACTGCCCTAAGGAGAAGCGATCTTTCAGACTGAAATATTTTGACGTTTATATCACTTCCGGTTATACCGGAAGTCGCCGTTAACTTTCTTATTTTAAATGGAATGCTATAATTTTTATTGCAAATTCTGATTCTACACATTATTCTAAATAAAAAATGTTAAGGCTTCCCTATACCTAAATGTAACCGATTTTGGGATATCTTCAAATTTATTTAAAAAATTCTTTTGGAGACCTTTCATTTAAGACAATGTATTTGCGCCAATTTCAAATTTAAAGATTGAAGTAACATGTCGTTTAAAAGTATAGTGTTCAGATTTTCAAATCATATCCTAATTATACCTGAAAAATTTATAGGGTGGTTACAATATGGTGTCGAAGGTCATTATGTTTAACTGCCCAAAACTCAATTTTCGTAAATGGAACACCTTGTATATTTTAACGTCATGAGATACAGAATCAAATTCTACATCGATTGATATTAGCATTCCCTATACCTTTTTCTTTTAGTTTCCTTGATATCAATGATTGTTTATTATAACGGCATATTTTGCTAGAATTATCGAAATTTTTCGCAGTAAGTGTCGACAAAATAAAAATATTTATTGAGTTATACCATTAACAGATAAGTAGAAATAAATAAATAAGTTTCGACGAATGCTAATACAGAAATTTCATTTGCTTCATTGCCAGTTACAGGAGCAGATGAAGTTTTCTTTGGCCACTTCTTAAAAAACACGTTCAAATCTTCTATATTTTTTTTCTGTCATTGGCGATAACTGCGGATACTTTTCATTAAATTTTCTGCTCGTCCTCGTAACCATTTTATTACACTTTCCTTGAATGTAAAATAAACTGTTTATTAGAATAAATAAAATTATTCATTATCATTTTTACCACTTTACCAATTGTAAGTATTGCTTTTGTTGTTTAATAAAAACGTTAAATTGACAAAAAAATTGTTTTTCAAAGCATGCTTAATTTTTAAAGACGCTCGTTTATGATAATGGTTAACTTACGGTAGGAATTCACCTAATAGCTTTATTCTATGATGTACGTCAAAATAATGTTATCGTTAGCAATTATTTAGTCCTTAAAAAGTAAAAGTGCAATATCTGCTTCTTTTTTCAAAGCTTGCTACGAATAAGTGCATTCATTCCATTAATTAACAAAATAAAATAAACAATCATTGATAACAAGAAAACTAAAAGATATAGGTATAGGGAATATCAATCGATGTAGAATTTGATTCTGTATCTCATGATGTAAAAATATACAGAGTGTTCCATTTACGAAAATTGAGTTTTGGGCAGTTAAACATAATGACCTTCGACACCATATTGTGACCATCCTATGAATTTTTCAGGGAGAATTAGGATGTGAGTTGAAAGTCTGAACATTATACTTTTAAACGACATGTCACTTCAATCTTTAAATTTGAAATTGGCGCAAATATATTGTCTTAAATGAAAAGTCTCCAAAACAATTTTTTAAATAAATTTGAAGATATCTCAAATTCCGTTACATTTAGGTATAGGAAAGCCTGGACATTTTTTATTTAAAATAATATGTGGAATCAGAATTTGTAATAAAAAGTCTAGCATTCCATTTAAAATAAGAAAGTCAACGGCGACTTCCGGTATAACCGGAAGTGATATAAAAGTGAAAATATTTTAATCCGAAAGATCGCTTTCTCTTAGGGCAGTATACTAATTTTCACAATTTTTGTATATTCCATTCCCGGAAAACTTTTAATAGGCCACTCTATTTGGGAGACCCTGTATATTGGATAGAACTGTAAAATTACTTCTAGAAAAAAGAGTTTTCAAAAAATAAGCTTTATTAGAAAGCAATGGAACACTTCTACTTCTATATGAGGGTTTGTAAAAAAACAATGAAGCTGAGAAATAAATACTTACCGGCCTCGCTAAAAAGTAATGAAACTATTGATTTTTCAATTTCTCACCCTCATATTTTCTTTTTTACCAGCAATCAATTCTATTGTAAAAATTATACAGTGATTTTGTTTCTAAAACGCAGCCCATATTTTAATTTTTTTATTTCGAACTTCCGTGAATGCAGTTTTACAATAAAATAATTTAAATTCACAAGAGTATTACTTAGATTGCTGTTTAAAAAAACAATCTTCTCAGAACGTTCCCAAACATTATTTTTTAATTTATACGAATACGAAAAGCTGATCAATTTTATAATTTTTGAAGACATACTTTTAAAGTATTCAAAGTGCCTTAAAACGTTAAATATAAAAATCAAATGTATTCCCAAGTATTAAGAGCTGGTTTGTTCAAAAAATGTGTACAGGTACAAGTCCCATTCAATAAAACATTATAGAGAAATCAAAATTTTTAATTGAACAGTGTTTGTTAAATTTTAATAAGTTATCAACAAAAGATTAAAATGTACAGTACTCACTGGGTATTCGCAAAATTTCTAGATAATTATAGTAGTCACCGAAAGGCCACTCACTCCGCTAAAAGATTTCGCGAAGAAACATTAACACTCGTGGGAGTTCAAAGTCCCATCACATGCTTCCAAGCATGTTCAACTTGATTTTAATTATCGCAGAACGCACACACACTAACCAGAACAGTTCAGTAACTAGTGCCAAGCGTACACTGGACGGAAATACCCCGTATAGACCACGTGCGAGACTGCAGATTTGTAATTGCGTTATCTGTTCAGAAACGCTATTTGTTTTAGTTGGTCCCGTTTAAAAAGTATACGAGAACACCGTGGTATTGACTTTCGAAAAAAGAATTATAAAAGTCTTGCTTACTCACGCTTGTAAATACGTGAAACAAGTGCGCAGGGTACCTTTTAATAAGTGTTGATTTACGACACTGTATTAATTGTCTGAAAACACAAAGAGAAGGTCGATAAGATTAATGAAAATTGCAGAAATACGAATCGAAGAAAAACGAAATCAATTTAAATAAATTCGGTTATCAACTGTGAAGTAATTACCATTAGGTTCATTTATTTCGAATTCATTGTAAATGAATATTCTTGCAGAATTTTAGGCAGGTAAATACGTATAACACACAACCAACACGAGTCATATCACAACACTAACTAACTAAAGAGTAAGATTAAGTATTATTTCCTCCATTTCAGGTTTCAACATCGTTCTATGTTTATGTTGTAACACGTTTACTTAATATTTCCAAAATTATCCATGAGTAAAATCAATTCGGATGAAAAAAGAATTCATTTCGAATGTCAGCTCAAATTTTTGATAAAATTTATTATAAACAATTGATCAGCATTGTATTGATGTATATCTTTACAGAATTGTGCAGTTGCATAAGAAACGTTCAAAACATCCATCGTTAACATACAAAGAGTTACCTCGACGTTTTTGTTAGAATTTTTGTGGGATCCGTTAGGTTTTTACCTAATATGTCGTTTGATACCAAAACAAAATTAATTGTTGCATAATATTGCAAAAAGGCTATGATTTTTAATTTCGCCAGTTCTTTATTTTTGAAATTTGTGTTTGTAAATTTCATTTGAAACGAGAAACGACAATGTTAATTTTTTAAGAAACTTTCGATAGTATCGATTTCAAATGTGATTAAAACAATAATTTCAGGCCTTTTTGCAAATTTATGATCTGTCGAAAACTATAAAATATTTCATATTAGGCTTGTGCTTGAAAACGTGAAAACGCCTCACTTTCTTTCTTATAAATAACTTGTATAGTTATAAATAAATAAGCTAATTTTTCGTGATAGTTAAATGTTGAAAATGAAATTTACAAATTCAAATTTCAAAAACAACTAGAAAATTCAAAAATCCTAGCTTTTCCTAACATTTTGCAAAAATTATCTCTGTTTGACGTATTTGATAAAAATTACTAAAATATTACTAAAATTCTAACAAAAACACCGAATATGTACAGATTATTTCTTTATTATTGTTTTTTGAAAGATGTACAATTTTAAAAAAACGTCACAAGGCGACTATTGATGAAGCCAAAAAAAGGTATTACAATAGTAAATTTGAGAAATCAACTAATTTTTCAAGGACTGCATGGCAAATAATAAATAAAAATAAAAACACTTCTAAACAACAAAATTTATCCTCCGTTCTTATGGATTCTGATTGTAAAGAAATAAAAAATGCAAATGTTGCTGCCCTTGAATTTAATAAATATTTCATTAATTCTGTATCCACATTAATTTCTAATAGAAAAGATACTGTATCGGAACCAACTCATATTGCACACACTGACAGTTCTCTTTTTTTATATCCCATTTCTCTGAACGAATTAAATAGAATTATTACTGAATTATCAGGTAAAGGCTCTGGAGGTTTTGATGGCATACCTTGTTCATTAATGATGCATGCTAAAGAGTACGTGATCACACCTTTATTGGAATGAATAAATCTTTCGTTTATCGAGGGTATATTTCCAGAAATACTTAAAACTGCCACAATCGTGCCGGTTTATAAGGGTAAGGACAGGTCGCTCCTCTGTAATTATAGACCAATAGCTCTTTTGTCAGTATTTGCGAAGATTTACGAAAAGTGTTTCTATATGAGGCTATCAAATTATCTGACCTCTAAATCCTTAATAAATCAACATCAGTTTGGTTTCAGGAAAAATTGCTCGACAACAGATGCGATTCTATGCCTTTACAACTACAGGGTAGCCCAAGTACCTACTTCGATATTTTAAATGGAGTGACCCATATTTTATTACATTTTTGAATTCCTCGACGAATTTAAAGGTCAGTTTGTTAAACATTTGTTATACCTAAAATGCATCGTTTTTGATCAAATCGATGTTAAAGCAAAATACTGCGTAGCAGTGCTTCACGCCATCTTGAATAATTCAGAAAAGAATGTAGATGTGAGATTTTTGCTATTCATTTCTACGGAAATGTACTATCTTTTATCTTTATCTACGCACGAAGAAATATTTTCAAATTAATTTAAATCTACAGCCGAGAGGGCTCATTAAAATGGGCATAATTCATTTTAAATGGAACCCTATGTTTTACATTCATTAAATGTAAAATTAAATTTCCTTTTTCCCTAATGTAGGGTTGTCGATACCTACTTTTAATAGTTTTTGAGATATTTACAATTTTCTAGGAATTTGGTATTCACGCCTTTGTCATGGATATTCAATGTTTTGTTTTTGTATTATGAAATTACGTAACTAATAACAACAAGTAAAGAATTATTATAAACAAAATAACGCAAAAGAACAGAGCAAAGTGTTAATTTTATCAAGAATTCTTCTACAACAAATGCTCAAAAGATTTCCATTCTGATTAATACATAGATTAATTCCCTTGTGGAAAGTTCTATCAACTTTATTAAGCATTTGTGAGTAATTTTTTCGAATGCCAACATTATTCTGTATCTCATGTTATCAGAAGTTGGGGGTTCGATACTATCATTTTTACAAAACCCCACAAAAGAAATCCATCTTTGTAAGGTCTGAGATCTTTTGCCGAAATGTCAAATCCACAGGACCTCCTCTACCAATCCATTTGTTCGGAAAATTTTCATTTAAGGATAAACAGACTTCTCGGGTACTGTGAGCAGGAGCTCCGTCATGTTGCATCCACATACGCTGAAGTGTAGCAAGTGGAATATCTAGGAGTAAATTGTCCATTTCATTTTGCAAAAATTGCAAATAAATTTGCCCCGTTAGATTTCCATTAAAAAAGTACGGCCCTATGACATGTGTGCCCAGAATACCCGCCCAGACATTTAAAGACCATCGATGTTGACTAGTTGTACGCAACATATGAGGATTTTCGGTATCGTAAATGAAAATTTTCCGAACAAATGGATTGGTAGAGGAGGTCCTGTGATTTGGTCGGCAAGATCTCCAGACCTTACAAAGATGGATTTCTTTTTGTGGGGTTTTGTAAAAAATGAAGTATATCGAACCCCCCCAACAACTTCTCTTAACATGAGACACAGAATAATGTTGGCATTCGAAAAAATTACTCCACAAATGCTTAATAAAGTTGATAGAACTTTCCACAAGCGAATTAATTGTTTATGTATTAATCAGAATGGAAATCAACGAGCATTTGTTGTGAAAATTTTGATAAAAAATTAACACTCCTGTTTCTTTGCAAGTTATTTTGTTTGTAATAATTTCTTTACTTCGTTGTTAATAGTCATACGTAATTTCACAATACAAAAACAAAACATTGAACATCCATGACAAAGGTAATGATACCAAATTCTAAAATTGTAAATATCTCAAAAACTATTAAAAGTAGTATCGACAACTTCCTACATTAGGAAAAGAAATTTAATTTTACCCACGTTTAATGAATGTAAAAAAAATAATAGGTTCCATTTAAAAAAAATGAATTATGCCCATTTTAATGAGCCCTCATTGTGCGGCTGTAGATGGTGGCTTGAAAATATTTCTTCCGCGTAGATACAAAAAGATAGTACACCCCTGTGAAATGAATAGCAAAAATCTCATATGCGTATCTACATTCTTTTCTGAATTATTCAAGATGACGTGAAGCACTGCTACTGCGTATTTTTGCTTTAACATCGATTTGATCAAAAACGATGCATTTTAGGTATAACAAATGTTTTAACAAACTGACCTTTAAATTCGTCGGAATTCAAAATGTAATAAAATATGGGTCATTCATTTAAAATATCGATAGGTACTACTTCCGGTATAACCGGAAGTCACTCATATTTGAAAATAATTTTACAAGATGGAGAATACAAAATTAGGAAACTTTTGTATAAAACATTTTTACCTATTTTAAACAGTTTTCGCGTTAAGGAAGAAATACGTTCACTTGGGCTACCCTGTATATTATCAAACATCTCGATGATAAAGATGAAGTGGCCTGTGTTTTCTTTGATCTCACCCGAGCATTTGATGTGGTGGACCACAAACTACTCTTAAATAAATTGTACAGGTATGGCGTACGTGGCCAAACTCTTCATTGGTTGGAATCCTATCTTACGGATAGACGGCAGTGTGTCAAAATAAATCAGGATGGTAAGAAGTACTTTTCAAGTTATGAAACAACAAACGTGGGTGTTCCTCAGGGTAGTATATTGGGTCCTTTACTGTTTCTGGTATTCATCAATGACATCAATATACAGGGTTGTCATCTGACCTTGTTTGCAGATGACACAACAGCAGCAGTTGGGTCTGAAGATTTGGCTGATCTTTGTTTAAAAGCTAACATGGCAGTATCTGGGATGTCTGATTATTGTTTAAACAATGGTCTCTTTATGAACAAATCCAAAACAAAAATTATGACTTTTTCTACAAAAGCTCGTAAGTCCAGTCTATTTATCCGCTCTGAGGAATCAAATATTCAGCAGGTTGACTGCTGCAAATTCTTGGGCGTCTTTCTAGATACACAATTAACCTGGGGTGATCATATCAATTCCTTGTTAAAAAAAATGTCTAGTGTCTGTTTTGTAATACGACAACTACGTGATAAACTTAGTTTTAAACTGTTAAAAATTTACTACTATGCTAATGTGCAATCGCTTTTAAATTATGGATTAATATGTTGGGGTAATAGTACTCGTATCAATGATGTTTTAATAAAACAAAAACAGATTATTCGTACCATGACATTTAAAAATCCTCGACATTCCTGCCGCTCACTTTTTGTTGAACTAGGAATTTTAAGTGTCGTAGCACTGTACATCTACAAGTGTGTAACTTATGTACATTTAAATAAACGAAAATTTGAATTCACTGCTGACAAGAAATGTATATATGGTTTTCGAAATAACTCGAATATTATAATACCTCACCATAGATTGGCCCTGGCAGCCAAGGGTCCTTTCATCATGCCCTTAAAATTGTATAATTCTTTACCTACAACAACTAGATGTATTTCGTCCACTTCTCAGTTTAAAACTAGTGTTAAGAATATGCTATTGGAGCAAAGTCTATATTCTGTAAATGAATATTTTGACTACTGTAAGAGTACTTAACGTATTGTGTTTATTACATTGTTATTACAATGTTATCTTGTTTTTGTATTAGAATTGTTGACTTATCCTACGCTATGTACTTAGTTGAATGGGAAATAAATGATTATTATATTATTATTATTACACAGGGTGCTTAAAAAATGGCGAAACAGTGCCATTCTACACTATTGAGGGACACCTCTGCGCATAGGAAGAATGGTAAAAAAATTCTACCTTATGTTTGCTTATGTTTCTGTTAACTGACATTAAACAATCCATATCGTCGCGTTAAAAAAAATTTTAAAAAGAGATTTTTTTACGAATTAAATGACGGGTTAGATAATACGGGAATAAACTACGGAAGTGTCTTTTATTTAAATTTATTTTAATTAATCTAAACTTAGTCTTTTTAATTTTATTTAAATCTATCTAAACTTAGTTCTTTTAAATTATAATTAAACTTTTAAACTTTATAGTTCTAAACTTAATTACTTAACTTTACTTATTTTAGACTTAATCACTTAACTTAGGGGAGGGTCTGGCCCGAGCGGCCAGCCCTGGCTCGTAGAGTCACTCGCTTAGCTTTGTACCTTTTCGCGCACTTCTAATTTACTAATCACTTATCCGACACTTAATTGCTACTACTTGACTACATAATTACCACACTTTCACTGCTACATTGTTACTGCTTTACTATCTTATTACTACCTGCACTGCTTATCGACTATTTTATTACTACCTTAACTGCTTAACTATCACCTATCAACTATCACCTGCGGGTTGGTCTCTTATCTTTTATATATTTCTAAATCTACGTCACAATCGATTCTTTTGTCCTGGTGGCTGGGTGTTCAGTCCAAAGTTAGGGTGACCATTCGTCCCGGATTTTCCGGGACAGTCCTGGATTCTAGCTTTACGTTCCGCATAGGTACGCATCCCGGAAAGTTGTTAATTAACAATTCGTTTATTATCAAAATAGTTTCTATGTTATGCATTTCCACGTACGGAGTGTATTATTTGCGGAGCCTTGCATTGGCGGCATTGGCCATAAATGCGCATCCGCACTTGTCCGCAATGAACAGACAGGAATAACGGTTATATTATAACCATTCTCGTGATGCAAACTTCATTACCAGACTTCGGATATTTCAGAGCGTTGCCATGGCTACGAAATAAATGGGTACTTTTCATTGGTCTTCGTACTGCGTAACCGTGGCAACGCTCTGAAATATCCGAAGTCTGGCAATGACGTTTGCATGATAAGAGTGGTTATAATGTAATATAACCGTTATTTCTAAACTCGTGAAACTATTTGTCGCTATTTTGGTAATCGCTCTATAAATTAATAGTATTGTATTTTAATTGTAAAACATGTTTTTATAAGGAAATATTGAATTTAGCAAAATATCTCATCAACTAAGTGCTACCAGAAATATTTTTAGAGGTTAGAAAAACAAACCGTACTTTCTACAATAATCGAAACATGAAAAGCAGTTAAATTAAATTTAAACAGTAGTTAAATTTTTTAACATTTTGTAAATTTAATTTTTTTAGAATCCTTCCAAATGGCGGACAAGAAAATAGCTTGTAAATTAAGTGTTTTTTTTTTTAATTACCCCATTTTAATTACGCCATCCCCCTTCCCACCAGGCCCAATGTCCCGGATTGCACTGCAGAAAAAATGGTCACCCTATCCAAAGTACAAAGTTCTCAAGGTGTCAGCATCGATTAACCCTTGCCAAATTTGTTTCTTACAAACGTTCTAATTGCCTCAATCTTAATTGGCACATGTAAACAAACACGCTTACATTCCGCAGAGCTTGCATAATGAAATGTGAGCATGTGTAACGCGGCTGTCCTACTAATTGTCAATGGGTGCTGATCCTGCATAATTTTGAAATGCACACAATTGCAATAATTACGAAACGAATTTAAATTTACTTATTTTCCCAGATAATGACATCGTGACAATATTCAGTTAAAGTAAATTCATAGGTAACTAAATGCAATTACTTATAAAATTAATAGCTTAGTTGCCAGATCATTTTTATGATGATTTTTGTACAAAATATGGAAAAAAAAACATGTAAAAGTACTATTTATTTATTGATTTTAAATAAAAATTATTGTTGAACATCATTTTAAATAAAATATGTCTTTCACTACAAAAATTGTTAAAATATTCAGAGTTGGTAAATAACAAAAATTTCAAATTTCAATCTTATAACCTCCATATCTTTAAAGGAATCACGAGTGAAACTGTCTTGCGTTTTTTGTCATGTCATGTCATTTTGTCGTATATATTCTTAACTTATAAGGAAAAATTAACCCGAAAATTCAAAAAAAAAATTGAACTTGAAGTTCTACAGTAGTTCACCCTAGGCTGAACACAGAACATTTTTTTTTATCTGACCAAAAACGCAAGGGGACAAAAGCACCCTTTGAAATTTCTGCGATTTTCTGTTTTCTGTGAATAATTCGGCAACCAATAGAGATAAAAATTAAAATTATATGGCAAAATATTTATCTTTCAATATCCCTAACACATTACGTGAAAATTACCTCCTTTTATAATCTGAAAATGAAACTTTTTTTTTTCAAATTATAAAGGGAGGTAATTTTCATGTATGTGTTAGGGATATTGAAAGATAAATATTTTGCCATATAATTTTAATTTTTATTTCCATTGGTTGCCGAGAAAACACAGAAAACCGAAAATCGCAGAAATTTCAAAGCGTTTTTGAGCAGGTAAAAAAAGTATTCCGTGTTCACCCTAGGGTGAACTACGAGCCCTAACACAAAAATGTTCGGACGCCTACCATTTTTATAAAAATTTTGTTATAAAATTTATTATACAGGGTTAGTTAAAAGTGGAAACGGTCATTTATTGCCGTTATTATTCATTTTAGGAAATTATGTTCTTTATGAAAGTTTTTTAGGAAATTTTTATCTACAATTGAGAATACTTGAATTTTTTTTTCTTCAATTGTTTTTGAGTTATGCCTATCTGCGTAATTTTTTTAAATGGAAACTTGTTAATTTTACTCTACCGTTCGGTAGAGTATTTTTTTCTCTTCACAATAGCATTCTTGTTTTTTTTTTTTTTTTTAGAATTAAGGAGTTTCTGAAAAAAAAAACAATATTTCAAGTATTCATTTCCCGTCATGCATGCTTATTAGCGCCAGATCAGGTACATCTAAGTAAGCGATAAACAAACTCGAGCGAGTAACTTTATCAGTGGTTATTGTTTACGTCAGATTCAATTGTGCAATTGACTGCTGTTAATATTAGCAATGGCGAGTTTAAAGGAACGTCAAAAAATTGAAATAATTATGATGCTGGGTTGTGGAGATAGACGTAGAAGTTTACAAGACATTTGTAATTTATTTAATAATACGCATCCTGACAATTTGAACATTTAATTTAATTTACTTAGTTATTTATTAGTTTTTTTTTTGTTGCTTTTGTTTTTAATGATAAGATTATGACCGATAACTTTGTCTAGATCTACCTAACTAAAATAAATATTTGAACCAGAGTTTTCAATTTCACAAAAAAGACAAATGTTTTTTTTTCGGAAAACCCTCAATTCTAAAAAAAACAAGAATACTATTGTAAAGAGAAAAAAATACTCTACCGAATGGTAGAGTAAAATTAATAAGATTCCATTTAAAAAAATTACGCAGATAGGCATAACTCAAAAACAATTAAAGAAAAAAAAATTCAAGTATCCTCAATTGTAGATAAAAATTTCCTAAAAGACTTTCATACAGAACATAATTTCCTAAAATGAATAATAACGGCAATAAATGACCGTTTCCAGATTTTTAACTAACCCTGTATGTATACGTGTTAGAGAGTTTTATTTATCGCTGTCTTAATGTGCAGTATATTTGATATCTATTTTCACGTTTGCAGTAAAAATAAAGCTTTAAGTAGACTCTAAAAATTAGAGACTAAAAATATTAGTAAGTTTTCTAGGCACATAAATGTTCGGACTCTCAGATTTTAATAGGGTGAGCTAATAATTTTCATGTCAAATCGTTTAGCCTTGACTATTTTGTTTTATCTGGTAAGGTGAAGTTGACATGTCATTGCCAAAATGGGACGCGGTGAACCGACAAACAGAGAAATACGGCAATTAATTGTAAAACTTTTTCACCAAGGAAAATTAGTAAAGAATTAAATATTGCTAAATCTACACTAGCGGATATTGTTAAAAGATTTGGGGAAACAGCTTCGATTGAAATTGCTGGAAAAAGTTCTGGTCGTCCATCAAAAGTTACTGCTAGAATGCAACGAGCGCTCGTGAAAACCTGCAAATCTGGACGTAGGAACACTTTGCGTGATATAACTGCTAGGTGGAATCAAGAAAGTAATGAAAATCTTTCACGAGAGACTTGCAGATGATGGATTCAAGTCGAGTTTACATTTTTACAAGGTATTCTAAAATATAGTGGTATGTTTATTGTTATTAAAATATACTTGACAACAGGCAAAAGAAAAACCGCTTGTAGCAGAAAAACAAAAGAAAAATCGATTAGCTTGGGCTAAGCAAAGAGAGTCGTGGACCTATGAAGATTGGAAAAAAATTATTTTTAGTGATGAATCACGATTTGACGTGAGTGTAGGCGATCACAGAAACAGAGTCATCCGCAATAAAAATGAAGCATTTCATAAAGATTGCCTCAAACGTACAAATAAATTTCCAAGTGGTGTAATGGTTTGGGGCAACACATCGGCACTTGGTTTAGGAAAGTTACCTTTTATAGAAGAAAGTGTTAACGCACAAAAATACCAAGTTATTTTAGAAAATAGTTTGTTGCCTTCCATTTCAACATTATCGTCTGGTGGAGATTTTATTTTTCAGCAAGATGGTGCCACACCGCAAAAAACAACAAGAAAATGGCTTCAAGATCACAACATTGCCGTTCTGGATTGGCCTGACAAGTCTAGACTTGTGGCACAAAATGAAACAGGAATTGAGAAATCATCCTCAACGTAATGTTGTTGATTTACGTAACAAACTACAAAATATTTGAGAATCCATTTAGTACCGAGCAATGCGATGCTCTTGTTAAAAGTATGCCTGCACGTATAGTCGTCCCAGTGTGCTAGCGGTTTTATGGCCTTGCTAAAAAAAAAGCGACAGAAAGGCGACCGCAGGCCGGTCTCTTTGAAGTTGTGTTTTATAGCAAGATCATAAAACTGATACAAAACTTGGACGACTATATCAAAGCTGTTATTAAAGCTAAAGGCGATGCAACCGCCTATTAATTTGATTTTAATAAGATATGTCCGAATATTTAAGTTAATTTCCTTCTTAGTTGTTCATAATGTTAAAATGTTATTATTACCTTTTATTTGATATAAGAAAATGTGTTTAAATTAAATTTAATATTAAAATTATAGAAAAGACAGTATTCATAATAATGTAATTGATATTTAACATTAACATTTTCTTTTTAATATAAACTGTCCGAACATTTTTGTGTTAGAGCTCGTACTAACCCAGGAAGATTCTTTTTTTTTTTTAATATTCGAGTTGGAAATGTTCGCTTGTTAAATCTATACGATCGACATATAAATAAAAACTGAACTTTAGTTTTAAATTATTGCAATTTTTCAGTTTTAATGTTTTATAAAGCAGTCATTTTCTGCCATACTAAAAATCGTTTACCAGATCTGTCTAGCTGATATATGATATGTGATTATCAAACAGGCACAAATTATTGGCGCAAGAACTCTTTCAAAGGAATCTGAAATAAAAATTCTTGCCATTTAGTTGCGAACTTCCATTTCTTGGTGGTTTTAGTTGCATTTATTTTTACATTCAACACTTTCTTGAATTACGTGTATAAATTGAAATATCAAATTCTGCCGTGTGACAGCTATGTAGGCATAAAAGACACCCATCCTTTGTATGCAGCGAAAATGAAGCATTTACGTAAAATATCAGGAAAAGCAAAATGAAATAATATTCGAAATGAAATTATTAAAAAGGAAAATTAAAAATAAAAACAGCTACAATGGACATGGACAGCCTAACTATATATGAACCAAAACAGACTACGTAAGAAATATTGTAAGTACGCAGAAAAAAAGCGCAAAAGTAACAATAACCGATAGTTATAGGAAAAAAAATCGCAGAACAGCAAATACAGGACAGGATTGAAGAAACAGTTTAGGAAATCAAGAAAGCAAAGAACGCTCTAAAAACAAAATTACGTAACGAAAAAAGGAAATATTTTCTTCTAAAGCATAAATATAAACAAAAGAAAATTGCCTAATGCATATCGCTGCCTTGGAGTTATACGGTTCTATGTTATGCATAATTGATATACAGGGTCTCCCAAATAGAGTGGCCTATTAAAATATTATAGGGAAGGAAATATACAAAAATTCTGAAAGTTAGTACACTGCCCTAAGACGTAATGATCTTTCCGCATGAAACACTTTCACTCTTACATTACTTCCGGTTATACCGGAAATTGCCATTAACTTTCTTATTTTAAATGGAATGTTACATTTTTTATTTACAGTTGGTTCTTGTCCGATGAAATTTGTATCACAAAATCTTCTAAGCGGACACTAAATCGCACAACTATAGACTTTACGTTTCGCAGTCGTTCGACTGCGAAACGTAAAGTCTATAGTTGTGCGATTTAGTGTCCGCTTAGAAGATTTTGTGATACAAGTTACATTTTTTATTACAAATTCTGATTCTGTATATTATTTTAAATAAAAAATGTTAAGGCTTCTCTATGCCTAAATGTAACAGATTTTGAGATATCTTTAAATTTCTTTAAAAAAAAAATTGGGTAACTTTCCCTTTAAAAAATTGTATCTATGACACTTTCAAATTTCAAGATTCAAGTTGCATATCGTTTGAAAGTACAATCTTCAGGCTTTCAAATCATATCGTAGTTATCCCAAAAATAATCACAGGCTGGTTACAATATGATTTCCAATGTCATTATGTTTAACTGCTCAAAACTCAATTTTCTTAAATGGAACACCCTGTATGTTTTTACATCATCAGATGCAGAATCAAATTCTGCATCGATTGATATTAGCATTCCCTATACGAAAATATTTTACGCGGAAAGATCACTATGTTTTAGGGCAGTGTGCCAACTTTCAGAATTTTTGTATATTTCCTTCCCGATAATATTTTAATAGGCCACTCTATTTGGGAGACCCTGTATAACATAGAACCTTATAACTCTAAGGTAGCGATATCAAGAATATTTGGTTTAAAGCCACAAAAAGTCAAATGCCCGGTTCCGCCAACTTTTTAAGCAGAGCTTAAATTCAAGTTATGTTTAGAATGTGACGTATGGTCAGTATAATGTCAAATAAATTCTGATTGACATTTAAAGTTCAACTTAAGTATCAATTAGATTGTGACTAACATTTTGTTCATAGTCTAAACACCACTTAAATTTAAGCTCTGCTTAAAAAGATGGTGCAACCGGGCATAATATTCCAGTTCTATTTCAATTATATACCTTTAGGGCAGGATTTAAGTCATTGATTAACTTTTAATCTTTGGTTTATTCCTATGGCTACAACTATAAAGACAATAGTTTCTACGGGAATAAACCAAAGATTAAAATTAACCAGTGACTAAAATACCGGCCCTTAACAGCTTTAATTTTGAAAGCAGAAGGCAAATGAATGAGATGAGATTTCCGTAAACTTTCTCGAAATAAATATGATACTTTTGGTAGCTTGGGTGATACACGAGTTTGCGTGTTTACTTTCGGGCCCTACGGCATGGGTTCAAACCCCAACCCAATTGAGGTTCCGTATCGATATGATGTTTGGCACGGTAAAAATCCCTATCGCTGGAGATCTATAAAAGGAACTTAGCAGTTGACACCTAGAGGTAGGAGAAGTATTCCACAATCACCAATTAAAAAAAAAAAAAAATACGATACTTTTAGATTGCGTTCGTAAGGTAGAGTGAGCACTGAAGTGTTCCATAATGAACATGTAAGATAAAGTGAAATAATTCCGCTCTCTTTTTTGCAATTCCAAAAATTACACAAACTCAAGGTAAATATGTGTGGATTGATAATATCTTCTTATTGACTAATAACTGTTCAAAAACATTTGTAGTCAACTAAATATTGAAAATAGTCCATCACGCCTTAGCTTCGTGTGTGATGCTACATCAGTGGTCTCCAACTGGCGGCCCGCGGTCCCCCTAAGCAATTTTACATGGCCCGCGAATACATTTCAATTATAAATTTTTAGTGATTGGGCAAAATTTCGGCCCGCATGCAATTTTAGTTTGAGATCACTGGCGTACATCAAAATTAATTGACAATATTGCTCATTTTTATCGAGAAATTAAAAATAATCCAGAATATTTCTAAACGCGAGTTAAAATCCGGGAGCGGTTGTAACAATTTTTAAAAAGTTTTATTTAATTTGAGCCGATATTTACAACTGATGAATAAATTCTAATTTCGCGGCCACATTTGCGAGTAACGTAACGCCTAACACGATTTTTAACATTTAATTTGACATTAATCTGCGGTTACACTTAAGCTAATATCAAATGACTCGTCATAAATTTGTATTCTTTTCTATATTTTCATATCACGAGTAAAAATTAAATTTACGTAACATTACACACTAGTCAAATTAGATTTAGAAAATCACGTTAGGCGTTAGATTAAAGGCAAATGTGGCCGGGGAATAACAGTTACCAAAACACTAATTACAAAATGGAAATTAACACTTTCAAAAATAATTGGCTTTTATAAATAAAAAATTAGAACGATGATTTTAAGTTCAATCAATAATTAGGGCCAATAGGGTGAGATCGAAATTACATTGCGATTGGAGCGGCGAAATTACGACTGGCGTTCCTTCCTTCGGGAATGTTTTTATATTTTATAATTGTTGATTGAGCAAGAGCCATCGTTAAACAACAAACATCATTTAGCTCTGAAAGTAGCTAATTTATAATAATCTCACTGAAAGGGGAGCTTAATTTTAAAAATGAAGTCACACAACAAATCAAACACGTCGGACAATGTTAGAATAACGAGTTTTAGCAAGACGTTACGACGAAAATTTTGTGCGCGAAAGGCTATTTTTCTTAGCAACCCTATGGATTTAGCCAATTTAACGTACGTAAATTTTCATAAAATGTCTTATGAAGTCAGTGGGCAAATATTATTTCTATAAATAGACTTTATACACTGGAACCACAACGACGCCATATCACATCATTGGGCTGGAAAGGGCTAGTTATCCTTTTAGTGTCTTTCGTACGTTATGAGACACCCTGTATATGTGATACACAGAACTTCATACCATGTGTTTTTTTTTAAATGCCATAAGGGGTGGCTGTGGAAAAGAAAATTCATATCTTAGCTCCATTCATTTACTTTAAATTCTCAGTTTTGGCATACTATTGTTACAATAAAAATCAAGACTTACTAGAATTCGCTTGTATGAAGAGTTATTTAAAAACACCTTACTCGATTTTGCGAAAAATTAAAATGTAACTTACCAGACCTTACCATTTAAAAAGTGAATTAAATGCATCTATAAAATTTATGTTCACATCCAGACGATTAATTAATTAATAGTGTAAAAAATTATTTACAAACATTCAATATACGTTCCACTGTTCTTAATAATTACGACAGCAACATGAAAAATACCCCTTCATTTCTGAATTACTTAATTAAGAAACAATAAGACTTAAGTCAGCTTATATAACAATAAAAAAAGGAAGTAATACTCTCATTTATATCAAGCAATGTGACTTTTATATCAATTAATCTTATAATTTTAGCTTATCATTATGAGGTAGGTGTTTAGTATAATTAATGCGTTTTATCTTACTTTACTTATCTTGATTTTTCCAACTTTGGTTGAAATCATTTTTTTATTATGCAAGGTGATTGACAATTGTTCTGCAAAAAATACAAAAGGAAGTGATATCCAAAAGTATGCGAAAAATTTTAAAAAAATCTGTATATTTTAGTTTTCGAGAAATAATTGAGGCGTTGATTTCAAAAACAAGTCCAAAAATGAAGTTTTGAGAAAATCGATAAAAACTATTTATGTATCTTAGCAACCGTAAACATATAGTTTATAAACTTACATGCGCTGTAAATCTGTATATGTGAGGTTTTTAAACAAACAAATAACACCAACATATGACTTGCAAAAAAATCCACAAGATACCGGCAACATCTCCATTTCGTCCATTTTGGACATATGCTGTTTTTGAAATCAACGTCTCAATTAATCAAAAATTATACCCAAAACGATTATAGGTCCCTGGTGAAGAAAGAGCAGCAGGCGTAAAAGTACTTTTTCGACTACCGCATTTGAAAGTACAATTTTATCATACCCATTCAAGGAGACAAAGCGGTTTTGATTCTGCAGCGCATTTGCAATAAAAAATACCACTTTTCCTTCTAACTACTTAAAACTTAAAAAAAAATAAAACATTTATTACGCAAATTTGAAATTACTGGAAAATGTTTAACTTTTAGAAACCTAGATGACCAGTAAATGAACTACAACGACGTGACGTTGCCTTCGGGGTGCTTGATTTCTGTGAGTCCCCTCGCCTCTCATCTTTCAATTAAATTAAGTGCTCGAAGCGGTGTCTTCAACTTCGATACATTTATTAATCCGCATTTCAAAAGACTGTACACAATTCAAAAGTGTATCTGCTTGATTTTCGGCACGAGCATTGCTAATTGGCTCGATCATGTTTTCGCGAGTTGTTGGCACTTTTCGATACACTTTATCTTTCAGGTAACTCCACAAAAAGAAATCTGGCAATGTAAGATCCGGTGATCTAGTAGGCCAATTTATCGAACTAACTCTTCCGATCCAGCGACCATTGAAATCATGCTGGACAACCGTCACGTTGAAACTACATGTTCTGTCTCAGTTCCAAGCTAAGCTCTTCAAGTAATACTGGCGTTCATTTTCCAGAATGCTTCGATAACTTTAACCGTTCAAATGGCCTTCAATGATATAGGGGCCGATGAGTTAAAAAAATTTCCAGTATTTTCAAATTGCATAATAAATGTTTTTTTTTCTTTGTTTCAAGTGGTTAGAAGAAAAAGTGGTATTTTTTTATCGCAAATGCACTGCAGAATCGAATGTATTAGTTTTCAATAGGAGAATAGAAATCAGAAAAATGAAATTTCATCAATTACAGCGCCATCTATCATGAATCGAAAAAAATGGGGGTTTCTATTTAAGATTTGAAAGTTACCCACCGCCCTACCGCCACGGGGGGAGGAGGTGGTCTAATTTTAGCACCGATCAATTTCCCCCGAGGAATAATTCACTTTTTAATTCGGACGTCTTTTTCTGTAAGATGCTTTTTTCTGCAGATATTTGACAATTCCAGGTTAAATGACTCGCCCGGTATAACACCGCTGGGTTGTGTTCATAAACTATACCTTCGAGTGCACCCTGCATGTGTAATCGCATCTTTCTCACTCACAATTTTTTACTTATTTTGCGTCTCGCTCAACAGTTTTAAGAAGTCTAGTGTTTACATGATTTCCATGACAACGAGCGAACTTTTCATGTCCCACTTTTAAGGAGGGTGTAGAAAAATGTGTTTGTTGCTATAGAAACGCCTGATTTGGTTCTTTATGATTCTCGTGTGAGAAACAAAATACCTATATAAACTCATTTATGCGAGAGAGATCACATTACCATTACAGATATTACCCGAGAGTGACCCTAGAGTGTAATATATGAACACAACCCAGCTGTAATTCGAAACAGTCCGTATGTTTTTTGAACGATGATATAGGACTACAGCGTGTACTCATAATAGTGAATAATTTTGAACCCGCTTTGACAAAACAGCAATAAGTAAGTATAATTCATTTCAAGTCTTCGCTTTACATAATTATATTTACGAATTCGTTATTCTTTAGTCCTTGTTTCATACGCCATTCCAGTTAATTTAGAAATTACTAATAATTATATCGTGTTAAAAAAACGTAACTTATGTCCGTATTCATAATGCTTCCTCGAGGCTTCCTTGAATGAGGAACCCCTTAGAATCGGATTGTTGTAATGCAACTACCTTACGACAATCCCATTCTAAGGGATTCCTCATTCAAGGAACTTTCGAGGAAGCACTATGAATACGGACATTAACTTTCATTTGCAGCTTTTAAATATGTAATAAAGCGAAATTCGGATGTTTGTCAAGCTCACATTGTGCTGTAGTCAATAAAATAATAGCTAATCATAAAACTTATACTTCAGCTTACTACTACATTTATAAAATGTGGCGTTTTATTTCATAAGCAATGTCTCAGCATGCTTATATGGTATATTTTTAATTAATTATAAACTATCCCGTAGAATTTTCCCGTAATCTATAATGCTCATTCGCTTAAGGTGGCTACAGACTATACGTGAATTCGCGATTCGTGATGTGCGCAATTCGTGGACAATTCGTAAATAGTGTGTAGGGACTTATTCGTTTAAAATCGTGTTTAAATGTGTTCGTGATTCTTCATTTTATTCTAGCGTCCCGCGTGTAATGAAGTATTTTTGTTATTTTAACAATGGCTCAAGAATATTCAGAGTCCCAACAAGAGTACGAGTGGTCTGATGGCCGCGTCCTTGACCTAATATATGACAATTACGTCATTTGTGGGACGATAAGATAAGAAAAAGTAAAAATAAGAAAAATGACGCCTTCAAAGGTTTGGCCAAGAAGTACGGAGTAACGGCTGAAGTAATTAAAAAGAAGTATTCAACGAATTACAACGAACTTGACAAATCACAAATCGCGCACAACGAATCGCGAACTCACGCATAGTCTGTAGCCACCTTTACGCGTTTTCTTTTTTTTGGCGGAACAATAATTGTCAGTCACCCTGCAATCGCTTCTCAAATTTTATTCAGTAACACAATCTGTTACTGACCTTTTCAATCGTAGAGAAAGTGAGTTGATTACGTAAAACGCAATTGTGCATTTTAGTTAAATATTATTTCTAACTGATTTCATTTAACATTGTAACCACAAGCTGAGGTTCTGTTAATATCTATATTTATACAAAAATCTACATAAAACATTTGATACTTACATGGTGAATAAATAAAAGTAGTACCAATAATTCAATGTTAATATAACTCCGTCGCTATGTTTCACAAACCTCGTTAAAATTATTATTATTAAAAATTGCAACTAGGGATTGGTAGCTGTTACATTGCTGCAGCACGGTGAAGTACTGAGGCTAGTGATTTCAACAAACGATAGATTATTTATTGTATATTGATAATTGTAGTATCCGGAATCAATCGATGAGAGGTCGCGTTAAAAGTTGAGTGCGATGTATTTTGATTGAGAACCTGTAAGTGGAGCAATAATCTGTTTCATTCATTTCACGTGCCCGATATAATCAGGTTTGGTTGGTTTTCAAAGAATTGCACAATATTTCGTTATGGAAATTGTATTGTGTTTTACATGTCCTTGACTGACTGCTTGCTGACATAATTCAGTGCCAACGACACCAGTTATTGGTTGAAGTGGAAAAACCTAATGTTATGCAATCAGCAAATTCACGCTATTAAATTATGACTAAAGGGGCCCACAGACTTCGTTCAATTCGCGCGAATTGGACCGTGCAGACCAAATCGCGCGAAATCGTACGGTTTTTTTACTCACACACTACAAACTTTTAGTACGGTTTGTTCAGCTGTATTTAATGCGCGAACAATGGTACCACAAAAGTGTCTCCTAGCAGTGGTGGCGGTAATAGCTGTAAAAAAGAAGAGAGAAAAATCGTATAAAATGGTGCAAGAATTGGATTTTGAGAAGGACGTTTTCTCATACAATCTGTTAAGCGAATTACAGTTTGAATCAGGAGATTGGCATAATTATTTGCGTATGGACGAATAAGAATTCTTTAGAAGTCATCGCTGTAGTCAGTGCGCCTATGCAATACGTACTGAGTGGAACAAACAGCACACACACTACAATTTAGGATTGTACCTACGCTCCTGTCCGTACGTTCAGAAAATCTAACCAAAACAGATTTTGCACGACGATTAAACCGTACCGTTTTTTTCTCCACACACTAGGTGTTTAGCACGTTCGGACAGGTCCGCGCGATCCAATTCGCATGAATTGAACGAAGTCTGTGGGCCCCTTAAGGCCAATATTAAGAGCGATTTACACGAACAAGTTTTTCTTTGCAAGTGACCTTAAAAGTTTTCTCTCTCTAATATTTGCATGCATTAGAAAGAAACAACTGATTGCTTGAAAGTTTACTTGTACAAGAAAACTTTTACAGAAAAACAAACAAACAAACGCTATTTTCTACAAGTTTCTGTAAAAGTTTACGGTTTGCGCAAGCGCAATTTACCGATTTCACGATATACCAACTTAACTTTACAACGTGTGATTCATTAAAACCTTTAATTCCGACAATTAGAAGTTTGTATCTTTATTGTTCGTGAAATAAAATGCGGCAATGGAAGACTGTCCTGTCCCTTCCACTTTCAAAGGTTATGTTCTTATTTGGTTCTTATCATGTTTACATTTACATTCGTTCTAAAGTTGGCAGTTTTGCACAAGCAAGAGAATTTACAAAAAAAACTTTACATGTAGGTGTATTTTAAAGCCGCTTCAAAAGAAAAACTTGTTCGTGTAAATCGCTCTTTATACTATAAAAGATCTTTGACAAAGATCTTTTATTAAAGATATTAAAGATATAAAAAAGTATGACAGTGTAATAGGCAATCTTTTATAAAATATTTCTATTTTTATAAAATGTTGTATAAAAGACTGCCTATTACACTGTCATATTTTTTATAAAATAGAAGTATATTTTATAAAAGATTTTTGTCAAAGATCTTTTATAGTGTAATATTGGCCTAAGGCCCAGTTTTACAATGGTCGGATAAACTGAGTATAACGCTATTCATGGAATAACTATGAAATACTTGTTTTACAATATCCGAATAAACACAGTATAGGATAACTTAAGGAATAAAGTGCGGAATATGCTATCCCACAAAAATAGTACTCGTTTTGCAGTTTTCGTACACTTTGGCTATTTTCAATTTATTAAAAAGCAGAAAGTTATTAATATCCCAGTTTTCGAGTCAGACGAGCAATTTCTTTTTGAAAATTTTAAAATAAGATATTCAAAACGTTTCTAGAAAAGTAAGTATTAAAATATGAGTAGGTATTATTTTTCGTTTTATATTATACGTAAATAAATTAATTTCGGGGTTAATTATTTTGACGAAGTAGAACTTTCCTACTTTTTATAGGTCTGTTCGATAGCTCTGCACTTTCTACACTTTTAACACCTTTACTCTATTTTTCTCACTCCTACTTATATTATGTCATATACATCGCACTCCCTCAGGAGCGGTTGGTGCAAAAAGTGTAGAAAAGTACAGAGCTATCGAACAGACCTATAAGGTCTGTTCGATAGCTCTGTACTCTGTACTCTGCAACAGACCTATCGAACAGACCTATAAGGTCTGTTCGATAGGTCTGTTGCCAGTGTTGCCAAAATGGAGAAATTTCAGGCGGCTGGGGAAAATGTTGAGAATTTTTTTTTCTTGTGAATCTTGGGGAAAATTTTGGGTAGAAAATAAACTGAGCAATTGTCTTGATTGTAAATTAAATATTCTAAAAAAATGGCTGCAATTTAATCGTCTTCAGTTCTTGTGCCGGACTTCGGACTCTATTATGTTATAAATACATATAACATATATATAAATATTTATTTATATTTATGCAAATTTCTTATTAGATACTTACGCTTAACAGCTAAAGACAGATATTTCTTGTACTTGTGATAACAATATTTATTGCATTTTTTTTTATTAAGCATTGTTGAAATAGAACAGAACCGAAAAACGTCAACTTTTGATTTTTGCTAACATGAAAGGCCTCACCTTGGATTTTTCCAAGCTTCATAGTTTATTACTATCGGTTGTTTTTGAACACTTGAAGGAAGATGCTCGATATAAAATTCGGTTTCACTTTATCTTGTCCTGACAGGAAATCTCAAGTGCATACTAGCAACTAATCTAATTTAGAATGTGTTTTTATAAAAACGTAACTTTAAAGTTAGAGTATTAGGATTGGGGAAATTTTAAAAGAATTTGTTGATTTTGGGGAAATTAGTACGGTGGAATTGGGAAATGTGACCAAGAGCATCTGGCAACACTGGTAAAACAAGCATAAGGATTCTGTATTAACTCGTACTAGAAAACAACCGGAAGCTTTTTCTACTGGCTAAAAATTAAAATAAAAAATGTAAATAAATAATATCACAAAATCTTTTAAACGGACACTAATTATGCGCACTAACACTTTACGTTTCGCTATCGTTTGATAGCTTCTTCAGAAGCTATCCTAATAATGTAATGTTAGGTCAAAAAGCGATCGCAGTATGTCGCAATTAAAACTTTTCGTTGGTTTAAAAGCTTATAAAACTAATTCAAGCATGTTCAGTCCTTACTTGCAATATTCTTACTATTTTAATTTTAGTTCAAAAAGAATATTCATTTGCCACCTTAGTTTATAATAATGTGTTGTGTAATGTTTCTAACAACAAAGACATTTTTACAATTAGTGTATGGGTCGCCGGCAAATGAAAAATCCTTATTCCTAAAACGGCTTTATAAAACACGTTGTAAGGTAAAGTGGGGTTAACTGAACAGGCAGGGTTGACTGGGCCATCTATCTTAAAGACCCCTGTTATCAGGTAGCTAGTAAACCAGTTTCCGTTCAAGTATATTACTCCAAATAGTTAATATTTCGGTAATTACAATTCCTGTATTAGCATCATGTCAATTAACCGCGCCAGAGCACGAGTAATTTCTAACCTATAATTCGTGTCGTAAATAGCAAATAGCAACTATACTGCTGCCCCATGAGCTATCACGCACGAAATGGCAGCCAGAGCGGACAAAGCGTGTCAACGCAAACTGCAAAATTGTTGGCTACTGTTGTGCTGATGAGGCCCCAATTAGGGCCGAAATAGCTGTACAGAATATGCTCGGGGGCCCCATTGCAATCCTGCCGACTTGCAACCCACAATTTTGTTGTATTAGCAACAATTTAAAAACTGGAAACGGTTGAATCATTTGCGAGCGAGAACGTAAATTTGACGGTGTTCAGCCGAAACTATGAAATTATTATTATTTTTATTTTAAGGTGTTCTGATTGTGACCAACCAAAAAACGTAAGTATTGATTAATATAGTTAATTAATAGTATAGGCTAATGTGACATTAAAGGTCTCTTTGTTATCCTGCACTAGTGTATACTTTTTTTACGAAATATGTTTTAATGAAGCCTAATTTTTTTCGTAATGTGTCAATACGAATCATACTCATACATACTGACATACCACACAAATATTTCAGGTTACATTAAAGCGTATTTTGCGAAAAAGTATGTATTGGTGTACACTAGTGCAGGATACCTAACAAACAAACCTTAAATTTAAAGAGCTATGCTTATAAAGTTACACCAAATTTTAGTAGCGCTATTAGCCATTGCATTCAAATTGCTAATAGTGCTACTAAAATTTAGTGAAACATTATGAGCATGCCCCGAAGTCTTTAGTTTGATTTTGGATTCCGGCCTTAGTAGCTTGCCTTAATGATCATTATTTTTATAGATAATCAGTTTTGAAAATGCCTCAAGTTAGAAAACGTATTACAAATAAATGGTTGTTTTTAAGAGGCCTATGGAGGTCCGCCATATTGGCAAAAATTTGTTTTTCAAATGCTGCTTTTAAAACGCGTTCGATTTAAAAATTCTAAAAGTAGATCAGTCTGTAATAATACCATAAATGTGGGAAAGTCAATAATTATAGAAAATGTTTTATATTAACAAAGAAAAATTATAAAATTTTAAAACTCATTACGGAAAATGACTTTCCCACATTCTAGGTAAAAAACTGATCACATTTGTTTAATAAAAAATACGAAATTATCATTCTTAAAAGTGCAAAATACGTAACATGAAAATTTGCTATGTAATGTGCTGCCATCTTAAGGTTGAAGGAAGACTAACTCATGTCAAATAAATTTGGCAACATTGTTATCGTAAAACTGGGTGCGTTCCGACTTGTCGCTACGCTTTTAAACTTGTTACCTTTACCGTTCCAAAATTCTGAGAGTGTTTAATTTAACTATATGTATTTGAATTTATGAGCAAACGCCGGATATTCAACAGTAATTACATAAGTGGTGATAGTTTCTTGATAATTTTAACTAGATTCACGAATCTTTGTTGCCATAGAAATCCCACGAGTGGACGAAGTTATTAATTATTAATCTAGTTAAAATTATAAAAAAAAATTATCACCACGAATGTAATTCGGCGTGATTATTTTTTAAACTATGTCGGAAAATCTCAAAAGCGAAATCCACAATGGCGACGGTGCTGAATTTTTAATGTTTATATTTAGACAAATGAAAACGTGAAAAAATAGTCGCTGTAATTAGCTACTAGCAAATTGTCAGTGTAATTTTGATGCTATTGGTTGATTTGAAATTTTTCCTCATTACGATTGGCTGACAGGTTGACTGGCTGACAGGTTGATTGACAGGCTGACTGTTTAAAAAATAGTCAGGGTTATTTTTTTATATTTTGCATCCCACCTAGAGATTTTATTTTAGGAGATACCGAAAAACTGTAAATGCAAAAGTTGTAGGATTTTATGTACTTATTTTATCTTTTAGAGTTATTGCAAAAAACAAAAGCGCATCGCAAAGTATATTTTACGAACGATTTGTATTGATAGTGATAGATTAAAATAGAAGTCTTCAATGCACCACCTACATCTATTAAAAACATAAATTTAACACGTTTCAAATTTTTAGTTAAAACCTTTCTACGAGAAAGAAATTTTTATCATATAAGTGATTCAAAGTGTGACAATGGTCTTATAAAAATTAATAAGGCGAAGTTTGCTCTGAGAGAGTTGGAGTAACGTCACTATTTCACCCTATAGGATTGCTCATTCCCTGTTCGCATATTCGCATATTCGTTGTGACGGATGATGGAATCGTCACAAATTGTCTACTTGTCAGGTGTGATTTTAATCAATTTGACAAATAAAATTGACACCTGAAACATTTTGCTGTACAAAGTTTATGACAATCACGATCGTTTGACAATAAAACACTGGTCAATCTGTGAAAGTAAGACACTGACGACCAATTTTCTTTGGGTCGCGACTTCGCGACTATACATAAATATTTAATTACGAAAAATTTCTCTAAATTGTACCATTGCTATGATAAAAAACTAATAGGACAAGACTTTTTAATCTGCATAAAACTGCTACCGAGCGTAATTTGAAATTGTCATTGACAATCATGCTTAAAGTAAATGTTGTTTTAAAAGCTATAGGATAATAATTGCTTGCATAAAAGAGAGTGTCATAGTTACACAAACTCCTCAGAATTTCAGCGTTAACAAAAATACGGTTACTGACTTGACAATAAAGTAAGATTTAATATAATAAAATAATGGAAACGCATAGCTGCTGGATTTTAAGTTTTTTTTTTTTAAATATCGATATAACGCCTTTCTTAACTTCATTTTGTACGGTCTGTTGCTTACATCACATGTCGGCGATTGAGCAATCCTATAGGTTAAATATTTGTTCCAATGCTTTCCTTATTCCTATTTGCGCGTCACTCTCAACTTTTTTTGAATATTAAGAAATTTTGAACTGGAATAACTTTTAATGCAATTTTCGTTCACAATTTTTTTTTTCGTTCTCGGTAAAAATATTGTATTTTTGTCATTTAGAATCATTCAGTGAGCGAGTAAACTGTAACATGCTTTCGTTGTGAAATAAGTTTAACTTTTTTTAAAAATATTTTTACAAGACAATGTTATTTTTTGATTTCTCAAAAGTTACAACAATATTACTAATAAAATTTAGAAAATTATGCACAATTTATTTCCTATTTGTTTATTAGAAGATGAGTGTAAAGATGTCTTGAAATGAAAACTTTTTCCTAAAGCAAAAATATATTTTAATTTTGAAAGAATTTCTAAGTAGTGTAATTAATAAGGCATTTATGTATTATATTTTGGTTAAATTTAATATCAAATTAAATTTCAAAATGAAATTAGTATCCATCGAATTCTGTTTGGTTTTCAAATATCACAAAATTGTTTATCAAGAAAATTATTATTACCTAATTGACTTAAAGTATAAGCTACTTTTCACAAAACGAAATGTGGACGTTATTTCATTTTAAAAGTTATTTATTATTTGATAAATTTCAACCACAAAATCTTCTAAGCGGACACTAAATCGCGCAAATATACACTTTACGTTTCGCAGTCGATCGACTGCTTCGTCAGAAGTGAAAATTATGTTGTCAAAATAAACAAGGTTGTCAACGGAAACTGAAAAAGTAACTTGATTTTTTTTTTTTATGTATATTATATTTATTTTTAATCTAAAAATAATTTGAACATTACAAATGTTAAAAAATTGACAGATCTATGTTCTATTTAAGGAATCGAGAAAACTACAAAATGTATCGTTTAAATTTGCAAAATCAGTACGTTTATTAATAGAATTCGACGACATTTTTATTTTACACATTTCAATAAAACGTCTTTTGAAAATATTAGACTCGTAATATAAAATGTTAGTATTTTCAAAATCAAAATTATGGTCATTTTCTAATGAATGTTCTACAAGCATTGAATGATTTTGATTATTTTTTGGATATGATATTTATGTTGGTCTAGACGTTTTTTAAATTTTGGCTTGTTTCTCCAATATAACATGAATTACAATTGAAACATTTAATTTCATAAACTACGTTTGGCTGTTTTAATTTTGGTGTTTTGGTTTTAAATTTGAGAAAATACTATTTAAATTATTTACAGATTTGCTAGCTAAAATTAAATTGTGTTTTTGAATATGTGTTTAAATGTGTCATATAGTGGTTCAATGTAGGGTAATGATATGTATTTTTGTTTGAAGTTTGTTTATTGTTATTGTGGATTTTTGAATTTTGTAAATATTTAACACGATTTTTATTACTGATTCTATAAGATTTATTGGATAAGAATTTTGAACAAGAGTCTTTTTATTAAATTTAAATTATCATAAATGAAAAGTTTATCTGAAAGTAAAACAGCTCGATCTGTTAAAGAAATAATTGTTGCAATTTTATAGTTTTTAGAAGTATACGAATGAAAATTAATATATCTACCTGACCACGTAGGTTTATGAAACCAATTTGTTATTAATTTGTTATTACGTCTGATGATATTTACATCTAGAAAACTTAGTGAATTATTAATTTCTTTTTCTACTGTAAATTGTAATCTATTATGAAAAGAGTTAAATCTACTTAAAACAAAGTTTACTTTATCTGAAGGCAAAATCAATAAAATATCATCGACGTAACGAAAATATAAAGTTAAATTGAAAGGTAATGAGTTAATGACACTTTTTCTAGTTCCTGCATGACAATTTCAGCTAAAGCAGGCGATAAAGGAGACCCCATTGCTGTACCGAAAATCTGTTTATAAAATTTATCATTAAAAGCGAAATAAGATGTTTCAAAACATAAAGTAACAATTTCTAAAAATTTTCTTTGGAAATGTCTGTAAAATCTTTAATTTCTATCCACCTATCATTAATGCTTTTAAAGCTAACTCTTTTGGAATGTTAGTAAACAAAGAAACAACATCTAAAGAAATTATAATACAGTGATTTGGTATATCTAGGTTTTCAATTTATCTACAAGTTCATAAGAATTTTTATAAAGTATTCTGATTTACTAGTAACTTGAGTAAGAATTTTTGAAACAAATTTTGATAAGAAATATAGAGAAGAACCTATAGTAGAAACTATTGGCCGAAGAGGTGTATTAGGTTTGTGAATTTTGGAATGCAGTATAATTTAGGAAATATGGGATGCTGTACTTTAAGAGATTTAGCAATATTATTACTAATTTCAACAGATTTTTCTAACTTATTAATAATATTGAAAGTTTTACGTTGGAAATTTTCTGTGGGATCGTTATTTAATTCTACGTATGTATTATTGTCAGAGAGCATGGTTTGAACTTTTGAAAAATAGTCATTTTTGTCAATCAAAACAGTAACATTGCTTTTGTCTGCTACTGTGACAATGATGTTTGGATTTTCTTTAAGAAATTTTTACAAGCCAAAAGATCTCGAATAAGAATTTTATATTTTGATTTTCAAAAGTCCTATCAATATTCCTAATGTAATTTAGAAAATTAGAACAAAATTTATTTCTTACTTGTATTTTGGAAGTTGAATCTAAAGATTTTATACCAAACTCTAAGCTACTTAAAACGTTTAGAAAATCTACTTGTTTTTATTAAAATAGGGTAATGAAAATTTTTTTCCCAAAGCAAAATGTATTTTAAATTTGACGGAATTTCAGTTTTGGTATAATTAATTAACCATTTATCGATTGTATTTTGGTCAAATTTGATATAAAAGTTTTATCTCTAATAGAAATAAGATTATCCAACTTTTTAATCTGTGTCGATCGAATTCTATTAAACAACCTTTCATTTTTTGGTTTTCAAAATGTAGAAAATTGTTTATTGTAATATTATCTAGAAAATTACTTAACTGTCCTAAAGTATAATCTAATTTCCACATTAATTTGGTAAGAATTTTTAGAGTTACTTCAATTTCATATGAAAGAATTTTATTAGCGAAATCCGATACATATCTGTCAATTTTCTGACATGACATATCATACGCTCTTTTCAAAGGGCCTATTACATGATTAGGATATACTCCTTCTTTTCTACATTTAAGCAAAAAGAGCTTACGATTTTTTATTTTGGTAATTTTAGTTAAAGTTTTAGAATAAATTTTGCACAGTACCTTACTTTGGTGCCCGTAGCGACCCTCCACAAAATTGTAAAATCCTATGTTTCTGAAAGCCAAAATTTAAAAAAACGTCTAGACCAACATAAATATCATATCCAAAAAAATAATCAAAATCATTCAATGCTTGTAGAACATTCATTAGAAAATGACCATAATTTTGATTTTGAAAATACTAACATTTTATATTACGAGTCTAATATTTTCAAAAGACGTTTTATTGAAATGTGTAAAATAAAAATGTCGTCGAATTCTATTAATAAACGTACTGATTTTGCAAATTTAAACGATACATTTTGTAGTTTTCTCGATTCCTTAAATAGAACATAGATCTGTCAATTTTTTAACATTTGTAATGTTCAAATTATTTTTAGATTAAAAATAAATATAATATACATAAAAAAAAAATCAAGTTACTTTTTCAGTTTCCGTTGACAACCTTGTTTATTTTGACAACATAATTTTCACTTCTGACGAAGCAGTCGATCGACTGCGAAACGTAAAGTGTATATTTGCGCGATTTAGTGTCCGCTTAGAAGATTTTGTGATACAAATTTCATCGGACAAGAACCAACTGTAAATATGGATATCAGAAACATAGGATTTTACAATTTTGTGGAGGGTCGCTACGGGCACCAAAGTAAGGTACTGTGCAAAATTTATTCTAAAACTTTAACTAAAATTACCAAAATAAAAATCGTAAGCTCTTTTTGCTTAATTGTAGAAAAGAAGGAGTATATCCTAATCATGTAATAGGCCCTTTGAAAAGAGCGTATGATATGTCATGTCAGAAAATTGACAGATATGTATCGGATTTCGCTAATAAAATTCTTTTCATATGAAATTGAAGTAACTCTAAAAATTCTTACCAAATTAATGTGGAAATTAGATTATACTTTAGGACAGTTAAGTAATTTTCTAGATAATATTACAATAAACAATTTTCTACATTTTGAAAACCAAAAATGAAAGGTTGTTTAATAGAATTCGATCGACACAGATTAAAAAGTTGGATAATCTTATTTCTATTAGAGATAAAAACTTTTATATCAAATTTGACCAAAATACAATCGATAAATGGTTAATTAATTATACCAAAACTGAAATTCCGTCAAATTTAAAATACATTTTGCTTTGGGAAAAAATTTTCATTACCCTATTTTAATAAAAAACAAGTAGATTTTCTAAACGTTTTAAGTAGCTTAGAGTTTGGTATAAAATCTTTAGATTCAACTTCCAAAATACAAGTAAGAAATAAATTTTGTTCTAATTTTCTAAATTACATTAGGAATATTGATAGGACTTTTGAAAAATCAAAATATAAAATTCTTATTCGAGATCTTTTGGCTTGTAAAAATTTCTTAAAGAAAATCCAAACATCATTGTCACAGTAGCAGACAAAAGCAATGTTACTGTTTTGATTGACAAAATGACTATTTTTCAAAAGTTCAAACCATGCTCTCTGACAATAATACATACGTAGAATTAAATAACGATCCCACAGAAAATTTCCAACGTAAAACTTTCAATATTATTAATAAGTTAGAAAAATCTGTTGAAATTAGTAATAATATTGCTAAATCTCTTAAAGTACAGCATCCCATATTTCCTAAATTATACTGCATTCCAAAAATTCACAAACCTAATACACCTCTTCGGCCAATAGTTTCTACTATAGGTTCTTCTCTATATTTCTTATCAAAATTTGTTTCAAAAATTCTTACTCAAGTTACTAGTAAATCAGAATACTTTATAAAAAATTCTTATGAACTTGTAGATAAATTGAAAAACCTAGATATACCAAATCACTGTATTATAATTTCTTTAGATGTTGTTTCTTTGTTTACTAACATTCCAAAAGAGTTAGCTTTAAAAAGCATTAATGATAGGTGGATAGAAATTAAAGATTTTACAGACATTTCCAAAGAAAATTTTTTAGAAATTGTTACTTTATGTTTTGAAACATCTTATTTCGCTTTTAATGATAAATTTTATAAACAGATTTTCGGTACAGCAATGGGGTCTCCTTTATCGCCTGCTTTAGCTGAAATTGTCATGCAGGAACTAGAAAAAAGTGTCATTAACTCATTACCTTTCAATTTAACTTTATATTTTCGTTACGTCGATGATATTTTATTGATTTTGCCTTCAGATAAAGTAGACTTTGTTTTAAGTAGATTTAACTCTTTTCATAATAGATTACAATTTACAGTAGAAAAAGAAATTAACAATTCACTAAGTTTTCTAGATGTAAATATCATCAGACGTAATAACAAATTAATAACAAATTGGTTTCATAAACCTACGTGGTCAGGTAGATATATTAATTTTCATTCGTATACTTCTAAAAACTATAAAATTGCAACAATTATTTCTTTAACAGATCGAGCTGTTTTACTTTCAGATAAACTTTTCATTTATGATAATTTAAATTTAATAAAAAAGACTCTTGTTCAAAATTCTTATCCAATAAATCTTATAGAATCAGTAATAAAAAATCGTGTTAAATATTTACAAAATTCAAAAATCCACAATAACAATAAACAAACTTCAAACAAAAAATACATATCATTACCCTACATTGAACCACTATATGACACATTTAAACACATATTCAAAAACACAATTTAATTTTAGCTAGCAAATCTGTAAATAATTTAAATAGTATTTTCTCAAATTTAAAAACCAAAACACCAAAATTAAAACAGCCAAACGTAGTTTATGAAATTAAATGTTTCAATTGTAATTCATGTTATATTGGAGAAACAAGCCAAAATTTAAAAAAACGTCTAGACCAACATAAATATCATATCCAAAAAATAATCAAAATCATTCAATGCTTGTAGAACATTCATTAGAAAATGACCATAATTTTGATTTTGAAAATACTAACATTTTATATTACGAGTCTAATATTTTCAAAAGACGTTTTATTGAAATGTGTAAAATAAAAATGTCGTCGAATTCTATTAATAAACGTACTGATTTTGCAAATTTAAACGATACATTTTGTAGTTTTCTCGATTCCTTAAATAGAACATAGATCTGTCAATTTTTTAACATTTGTAATGTTCAAATTATTTTTAGATTAAAAATAAATATAATATACATAAAAAAAAAAATCAAGTTACTTTTTCAGTTTCCGTTGACAACCTTGTTTATTTTGACAACATAATTTTCACTTCTGACGAAGCAGTCGATCGACTGCGAAACGTAAAGTGTATATTTGCGCGATTTAGTGTCCGCTTAGAAGATTTTGTGATACAAATTTCATCGGACAAGAACCAACTGTAAATAAATTTCAACGAACAAGAAAGTGTCTTAATTATGAATATTATTTAATTAAGAATTATTTTGCTACTGGCGTATTTCGCAATTTATTTTTCGATATAAGAATGAATTTTATTTACTTTTGAATTTCGCGTGGCTTTCGAGTAGTTGATCACGTGATCCATAGTCCTCTTAATCTAAATACACTTTTTTTACTTTCTTCTAAATTTTGTGACTTAAAATCGAGTGGTTCACTTAACCCGCTATTATGGTTCAGTTAACCTTGAGGTTAGGTTATATAGTTCAATTTGCAATGTTCCGGAAATTTTGCAGTAAGTTTTCATTAACTTTTTTTTTATTATTTGTGGTGGTTGCCCAATGGGGTTCAAAGACTTGTCAGGACCTCAGGAGCGGGAGTGTATTTGAGTGTGTGTAAAGTATTCCATGGCTTTGTTACTTCCAATCTCCTCGCCGTTTAAGAGGAAGCAGTGTCGAATTTTATCCCCAACACTGAAGGGTGCCTGAAGTCGATACCGACCACTCCCGAGAAAAATCCCGAGTGCGGTTCGAACCGACAACCATGCGGTTGCAAGGCCGATCCGTTAACACTGAACCGTTCAGGCGTTAAGGTACATTATTAATTTCGTCTCATTTAACTAAAGAAAGCATGACATAAATATTTACCTACAATAATTTAAATTAAAGCTGGTTCTTGTCCGATGAAAATTGTATCACAAACTCTTTTAAACGGACACTAAATGGCGCACAAACACTTAAATAAGATGTTTCAAAACATAAAGTAACAATTTCTAAAAAATTTTCTTTGGAAATGTCTGTAAAATCTTTAATTTCTATCCACCTATCATTAATGCTTTTTAAAGCTAACTCTTTTGGAATGTTAGTAAACAAAGAAACAACATCTAAGGAAATTATAATACAGTTATTTGGTATGTCTATGTTTAAGTGTTTGTGCGCCATTTAGTGTCCGTTTAAAATAATTTAAAAATAAAAAAGAATTAAGAGTTTCAATTTTAACATTTACTAAAAACTGGTTCAGATAACCCCACTCTACCCTACGCTAAAGATTCAAGTTGCGCGCTCTTGCACGACTTACGCCGGCTTTGCAGCTCTTTTAAGTCCCCAAGATACGAATTTTACAAGATATTCTGAAAATTACTATTCTGGCCTAAATGATCACTTGTAAAACGCTCGGCCTGTTATCCGACGAATTAACCGGGGGATAAGATATCCGAAGAAGAGGTATTCTTTCTCTCATTCGACGATTGTAAAACTGGGCCTTAGATTACAATTTTAATTAGAATGAGATGCATATATTTCGTGCCTAAGTGCCTATTTTTACACTGTTTTAAGTATTTGCCTAGTTTTATAGCTTAAGCGCCTACAGAATTTTTTGTTGTCTATTTTATGCATAAAATGGATAATTACTGTATAATGAATACTTATTATTTTTTTCTCTGTGTGGAAATACATATTTCCTTGCCAAAACATTTTAAAGACACCGGACATGTCCAGCTAAACCAAGGGCTGCAACGCTTTTGTAGACCGCCGAGAATTGAAGTGCAAAATTTTTAAATTTAAATAAAATTGCTTCAGGATTATTCACGAAAGAATTTCACGCTTTAATTGTTAATATGAACAATCTCAGGCGATAAGGGGCCCAAGCGACAAACTTTAGCCAAAATACTGACTCTTCTTATGATAAGTGGCCATTAAGATACGTTAAAGTAAATAAGCCACAAAGACACCTAAGGTAGCGGATCCGGTCCAAAAACACCTCGCAATCCATTGAGGTAGGCAATTTTAGTAACAAAAGAGAACTTGCACAAATGCCTCCACCTCGCAGTCGCAAATTACAAAAGGAGACTGAAATATTTGTCGGTTATAACCAGGCAGCGGTCGAATTATATTATTCAAAGTTATCGGTGAGCGAAATGCTTGCAAATTGCAAAGCATCGTGTCGGTCAGCGGCGTCGTAAAAATTAGTCGTTAGGATGCGAGTAAAAAGCAAATCAATGGAAATGGTATGCGTTTCTCCCACCGCGCGCAATTCAGTACGTCTCTGATCGATAACCTTGAATAATATAATTCGTGCGCTGCGTGGTTATAACTTCGGTGATTGATGACGCAGGCCTCAAGTCTCGTCATTTTGATAATACTATGTGAAACACACGTTCGCTTCTATGTTTCTGCTACACGTTTGAGCTCAATTCTTCGATCCTTCAACATTTTCTGAAATAACACTGAAACGAGACTTCTAGCACTGTGTTAGTCTGTCACCTCTGTTCTTCCTCTCTTAAATTCTGCAACCCAATTTTTTTATGGTGGCATACAAAGAACAATAATTATCCTTCAGTGTATTCACCATATCCGCATAAATTTGCTTGCCTTATTTTAGCAATTGCATAATTTGTCAATTCTCTGTGTATGTTTTTATGTGTGTAAAAAATGCGATTTAATTAAAATAAATTTTGCTTTTTTGAAATTTCTTTAAGTATTAATTCGATAGTAACACTCATGTAAAAGCAACTTGATATTCATACTCGTATAAAAACCATGCAATTAGATTACCTCAGATTACATGTACTCTCAAATTTTTTTCTGCGTGGGCCCTTAAAATAATACAAACAAGCTCCTTTTATTGTTTTATTGATGTATATGTAAACATTTGCTAATCTTTATGTAATGTAATAATAATCATTTTTAAGGCGTAAATGAATAAGTTAATAAATCCTAATAAAAAGCGTGTCATTAGTTTACAATAAGTTCCCTTCTTTTTTTGACGAGTCTCTTAAAAATGCGAAAACCAAAACTATATGAAACTTAAATGAACTCTCTCGTAATGCAAAACAATATGGTATAGTGTTTTCTTTAAGTTAATCACTTAATCCCTATTAGTAATAAATCGTTTTCACCATTGCAGAATTGGTTCTGTACAGTTCATTTGCGAGTCCATTGTGTAGGTACTTCTCTGAGTGAAAACTCTACGAATTAAATAAATGTAAGTAGTCTAAAGTCAATAATGTTAATATCACTTTTCTTAATAACGGGATAAAATAAAAGTGCTCGTCAATTTATAACATTTATTTTAAATGCCAGATATAGAAAAATCTAAACGGTAATACTAGTATCACATTAAAAATTTAAACAAAATACTGATATTTAGATTCAAGGCAACACATATGAAATTGCTTAGGCTTCAAGGAAGGAAGAGTTTCCTCATTTTCCCCTAACGTTTTCTTATTCATCCTTAATTTTGTTGTAACTCTGAAAATATACATCAGTTAAGATTTTTGTTCTACAAGTAAAGGATCGGAACATACCTTTTCCGCCACGGTCCTCAAATTTTTGGCCGTCGTCGCACCTGTCGTCTCCAACAAGTGCGTCAAATATCCACGCTCGTTTTCCAACAAAACATGAGGATGATCGAATTCAACTAAATTCCCAGACCTCATTACCAATATTTTATCAGAATCCATCACCGTGTGTAATCTATGCGCTATTGTGAGTACGGTGCAATCCGCGAATTTCTTGCGTATGGTTTTCTGGATTAAAGCGTCCGTGTGCGGATCTACGTTTGCAGTCGCCTCGTCCAAAATCAAAATTTTATTCTTCCTTATGATAGCTCTCGCAAGGCAAACGAGCTGTCTTTGCCCACTGCTGAAATTCATCCCGCCTTCTGCGACATTTGTGTTCAAACCAGCAGGCATTTCAGCTACCACTTCTTTTAATTCAACTTGCTCCAGTGCATTCCATATAACATCATCTCCGTATTCATCAAAGGGATCTAAATTTTTCCTCATCGTCCCTGAGAATAAGAAAGGCTCTTGCGGAATTATGGAGATCCTCGGACGCAAAAAATCGAGAGGGACCTTCGTCGTATCAACCTCATCAATGACAATGCTACCTTCAACTTCGTATAACTGGAAGAGGGCTGTGATGATCGATGATTTTCCAGCACCAGTTCGACCTACGATGCCTACTTTTTCACCAGCGTTAACGGTGAAACTTAGATTTTTCAATACAGCCGATTCGTTAGGATTGTACCGGAGGGAAAGGTTTTTGAAGACTATACGACCACGCTGAGGCCAGTTCTTGCTAGTAGGTATTTGAGATTCTTCTCGAATCGGCTCTCCTTTAAGTTCATTATATTCAAGAATGCGTTCGACTGAAGTCATTTGGTTTTCAAGTTCACTCCACTGTCTCATTCCCCACTGCAACGAACCCATCAACCCCATGTACTGCGTTATTATCAACCCCATGTCTCCACCATATGTTACTGAAAGAAGACCACAGCATTAACGTTTCTTTCAAAAATTAGTTTCTATTTTTTTTACTTACTTTTATTCAAAGCCAATAAACTAATTATAACCCCTGCTATAAAAGCAACACATGTCATTTCTAACCAAAATCCAAAAGCTCGGTTGGATGCTAGAAACATATACCACGCTGAACTATGGAGATCTTGATAAGTATCGAACTCTTTGATGAGAATAGTCTGTGCGGCAAACGCTCGGATTGTGCTGAGGCCATGCATCGTTGCTGTGACTTGGCCGAAAATAGGACTCCGATCTAAATCAAAATTAACAGTGAGTCCAAAACGCGAAAAAAATCATCTTTTAAACTTACAGATTCCTTCAATGCGTTTCACACTTCTACTTGTTTTAAGATACATCTTCCTCATGTAATAGAAGAATAACATAAGTCCAACGGAGGGCAAAGCTAACCAAGCATCCACGACTACAGATAAGACGATTGCTCCGAATAACAGTAGTCCTACCTGAAAATAATTCAAATTAATTTTGCTTAAACCTAATCTACTAAGTTTTCCTCACCTCAACCACATCAAACAATACAAGTGGAATATACTCATCAACGATGCCCAGATCTTTAGAAAACCTGTTCAGGATTCGTCCAGATGAATTCGTGTTGAAAAACCTCATGATGGCCTGAGATACTTTCGCAAAAATGACATCGTGCAAACGAATTGATGCCCTCATCAAAAACAAGAAAAAGAACAGACAATGTACTATGGCCAAAATTATCAGTGCGAGTGTTAATCCAGCGTAGATGTAGATGATTTGCTCTCTAGTAATGCCAACTTGAGTTGCATTGTTAAGGCTCAAATCTTGCTCGAGGTTAACCCAATAACTGACAAAATAATCAGACCCATTTCCTGCACTCTGACAAAGAATGAAGGTGGCTACCAATAGAGCTATCAAGAAATAATTTCCACCAGCTAGAAAATATGATTTGTAAACAGCAAATTTCACTCGGCCCGACTCCATTTTTTCCTTCTCGTTTTCGGGGTCTTCTCCGTCATCTTCTGCCATGCTCGATTCAGAAAATTGTCGAGGCGCCATCTTCTTGGCAGTTTCATCCTCATCAGGCGAGTGAAATTGCTCCAGTAATTTGGCAAAATCTAATCCAGTAGTCTGCAATTCCGAATAAGTACCTTGCTTTTCCACAGCCCCATCTTTCAATATAATTATACTATCGGCGTTCTTTAAGTACTGCAGCTGATGTGTAATCAGTATTCGGATTTTGCCGTCCAAAAATTTGGTAATGCACTCTTCGAACAACTGCTTGCCCACATTTGCATCGACGGCCGATAAGGGGTCGTCCAATAAGTAAATATCCGCTTGTTTATAGATGCATCTAGCTAAATTAACTCTAGCTTTTTGACCGCCACTCAACGATTTTCCTCTTTCGCCTACTAAAGTTCGATCTCCATAAGGCAAGATTGCTATGTCTGATTCGAGTGAACATGCTTTGATCACTTTCTGGTAACGCGTTTCGTCGTATTTATCACCGAATAAAATATTTTGGCGCACGCTTCCCGCGAATAGCCACGGCTCCTGGGAGGAAAACGATATTCTTCCGTTTACCTCTAATTTACCACTTAAAAGAGGGAGTTCTTTCAAGATCACATTTAGTAAACTAGTTTTACCGCTCCCGACTGGACCTATAACTGCTATTAATTTGCCTTTGGTTATATTTATGTTCAGATCTTTGAGAGTATTTTCTTTGGATTCTTCCAGCCATTTTGCGTTGGCATTTTCCAGGTTTAAACCAACTTCCTTCGCGCTTATCTTTAGAGAACCATTCAAATCGAGTTTGCTGTGTGTAAATCCGTTTGCTTCAGCTATAGCTGGAGCGGCCAGTTCTTCGTAGCTTAGAAATTTCTGAATCCTCTTCAGTGAGATATTTACCTCGGCTATGGATGAGACAGCTATGGTAAAGATCATGGTTATGAGAGGACGTATAACGTTGTAGATGGCGGTCACTTCGAACACTTTCTCCGCTGTTAAGTCGTTTCCCATGAAGATGAATTGAATTAAACTAATGAAAATCGAGGTTCTTGTTATGAACGCTTCGAAAGAGAACATCAGACCTATTAAGTATGAGTGCGCGCGGATGGCGTCTATTTCTTTTCTGTAACAAAAATATCTTAGAGATTTCTTTTTGGCTTTGATGTTTCGAGTTACCTTCTTGCATATGAAATTAACTGGGAGAAGGGCTTTTCCCAAGTGTACATTTTAATCACTTGTATGCCTGATATGATTTCGTTCATCAGGCGTACCCTTTCATCGGTTCTAAGGGCAGTTTTCAATCTCAGAACTGAAGTCCTTTTACCGAGGTAAACTGTAAAGGGCATTTTAAAAATATATTAGTCAGCAGTCATCTCTAAAAAAAGACGATAGGTGCAGTATATTTGCATTTGCGATGGGTTGTTGACCACTTTAGGAAAGTTCGTTATATTTCATTATAAAACAAGCTGCATTTTTATTAAAACTTGGATTTGAATTGCCGTAAGGTATAGAAACCTCCGATCGCCTTAGGCATACATATTTTAAAGCAGCGATATGATAATTACTTTCGCTTTTACGATTGCTTGTTGTAATCAAATGACCTCGAACATTATGAGTTCATCACACGAAATCAATACTGGCTTGGTGACTAATATCACACACGGTAAGTACCACTGCACTTTTGCTGACCGTGACGAATCTATTATCGCCTTGACCTTAAATTCCTTTATTACGTTTCCTTAACCAGTGAAAGTTTGCAGTGGATATCTACTAACAATAAGTAAAACAAAAGTTGAACTCACTTTGCAATGGTATGAACATTAATAGGAAGGCAATCCCTCCAAACGCAGCCAAACCAATCTGCCTGTATATTAGATAAGTTCCAACGGCTGCCTGAATGGGCCCAATCCAAACGAAATGCGCCAAAACAAAACCCTGGTCGAACTTGCTCACATCATTCGATAACAAATTTACTAATTGCCCGACGGTCGTTTTGCCTAGGGCGGTCCTGCTCAACCTCAGAGTTTTGCGATATATCAACGAGCTGCACGACACTCTCAGCTTCATCGAGATGTGCATTAAAGCCATCATGCTTGGATGGCCTAGCAAACCCTCCGTTAGAAGGGAAAATATCACAAGACCAGCGTACATATACGCTTCTCGTTCCGATACCCTAGTTTGTCCTACTGCAAAATAGGAGACTAACTGTCCAATGGATAAAGGCATTAATATTCTGAAAAAAAAAAGATAATTTTTAATTACGAAGCTATTTTTTTTGAAACGCAATGCAGCGAAGTAGTGAGTAGTAGAAGTCTCACCTAAATTTATGTAAAAAATGTTCAAAAAATCTAATCTCAGGAATTTTTTTTGGAGAATTGAGCGGATCAGTATATAATCAGAATGGCCCCATACAATTCGTACTGGTTATGAATGACAAGTAATGAAAAAGTCAACAAATGTGAAAAAGTGCCAACCTGAGTATGTATGGACATACCATTGCAATTATTGCAGACCGCCTAGTAACAACTCTCTCAAAAAATCACATCAGTCAAGTTGTAAATTAAGTGCATTTGTTTGTTAAGGATTAAGAGAGGCTAAATTCTACTTAAAAATAAACCGCATTCTTTTTGAACGTGTCTCATTACGACAAAGTTTTACTGGCAAAAGTTCAAGGGCGCGTTACAAAGTCTGAAAGTTTTTTTCTTTTGTAATGATTTATTTTGGATTTGTGCCCATAATATTCCCTCATATTTTCTCTTCACGGACGGAATTACACTCGAGATTGTAAAATATTGATGTGAATTCACTGATTTGCTTTAATGAATAGGAAAAGATATGTTGTATATACTGAACAAAATTGCTAGAAAAAAATGAAATACTTTTAGATTAGGAAACAACGATCATCAAGCCACTTTACAAAATCAAGAAAGAATGTAGCAATTTTATGTGTAAGACTACAAAAAAAGTTTATGAATCTATACTGATAGAAGACAGAAAGCAGAAGTGGGATGTCAATTGGATGATGCACAAAACAGGTTCAGAATAGGAAGAGAGACAACGAATGCAATATTCATAATCATACAGATAATAGAAAGCATAGAAACAAAAGAGAAAATTTACAGCTGCTTTGTTGATATAGGTATTAAAAGCCTTTGATTCTATAAACAGAAATGACGAATGGTAGATACCTAATACCGATATGGCCAAAGCCCTCTCGATTGTTTGGGAGAATCCAAATACATAGTGGCCTCAAGATCCAGACAGACAGGTGTCAACAGATTGCAAACATGTGATGTGCAACTGACCGCTATCGCCCCCCTTACCTAGGTGGAGGTACACTTCTGCGCTTGTGCCCAACCCTCATCTAATAGCAAACATACAAAGCCTACTTAGACACTACCAACTATGTTAGAACAAGAAATAAAGTGTTGAAACAAATGATTTGAAACAAGTATTGGTGTAAGATAAGAAGACGAAGTCATGTCAGTTCAAGCTTGTAATGAATGAGGCGATGAAGGAATGCAGAAAAAAAAGGAAAAACATGGGGTCTTTACAACTTAGAAAGAATAACAATAAACCAGCTAATTGTTGGTGATTATTTGGTACTACTGGCGAATACAGACGAACATAGATGTTCAGTGCAATCTAAAATTTGGAACAATATACTGAAAAGAACTAAAAATTAACAAAAGCAAGACGAAAGCTGTGAGCACATCTAAGACCCCTCTGAAATTAAACATCAAAGTAGAACAAGTAGAAGAAAAGTAGAAACGATGTTTAAATGAAAAGGCCAAGGAAAGAACGTGTTAAGTGACTGTTTGTTAATTTTACAGGAGAGCATTGTTAAAGTTTAAAGTCTCATGGAAAATCATAGAAAAATCGTATACAGTAGAGCCTCGTATATCCGAGGTAAGGTCATTTATCCGAGGCGGGCGGCTCCTGCCTCGGATAAATGAAAACTCGAATAACCGAAACTATTTGAATATTAATACCCATTTTTTAACTTCGTTATTTAACGAACTTAATGAAATATACACACATCTGTATTCTTACGTACAACATATATAAAATAAACATAGTATTTAGACATCCACATAACTCGGATAGCTCGGACAAACCGGACAACTTAAAGTCACCTCGAATAACACGGAATTCCATTTTAAAAAGACTTGATTCAATAGCTTGGTTAATACGGATCTCGGGTAACCGCGACTCGGATAACTGGGACTCTACTGTATAAATGTTCCAAATATAAATACAGGGAATTCCAAAATGCACTGATGATTTTGGAGATGGAATAACTTTTTAATAGTTGAACTTAAAAAAATTACAAACAACATCTTAATCTACAACGCTGGTAGCTCTTTTACTTAAAAATTGAATGGCGTAGATGGCTTCCTTCCGCTACACATTCTTCTAGCCATCGCACACAATCATCCAACACTCTGCCCAGCATCTGCAGTAAAATTGCTTCAATTTCGTTTGAGCTCTTGAAGACTACGGGATTTAGTACTGTATGCACGACTTTTTAAAAATACCTACAAAAAAAGTCCGGCGCTGTTAAGTCAGGGGACCGAGTTGGGAAACATATCACGCAGTATAATAAAATTGATTAGTCGTTGCCCCATCTTGCAAAAACCATTAATTGCCATCAAATTGTTCATACCTTGACTGGAAAAAAGTGTTGATTATGTGACAATCTCTTTCTGATGTTACTGATACGATACACTCGTGCTCTTCAAAAGAAAGAGTCAATAATTCCTGTGGCTGATAACATACAGAAGGAAGCCACCTGCCCCGTTCAATTTTTAAGTAAAAAAACTTCCACAGTTGTAGATTAAAACGTTGTGTTTGTAATTTTTTTAAGTTCGACTATTAAAAAGTTATTCTATCCCAAAAACCATCGGTGCATTTTGGAATTCCCTGTATAAAGAAATAAATAAATTATTAACATGAAATGACGTAGTAAACAGTTGCTGTACAATAAATGATATCTCATTTACGGTAAATAGTGTAGTGTCTATAAGTACTTCCTCATAAGCAAACAAATGACGGTAACTGACAATATTTCTTTGTTGTCAGATAGTTGAGTTTCTTGTAGTTTATAAAACTGAAAATATGAACAACAAGGAGTTAACTGATATGTTTTAAATTTATTTTGAATGACAGGAAAATTAATTAAACTTACAGAAATTATCTAAATTACTTCTACGTCTTTTTAGTTATTTAGTTGTTGTTCATATTTTCAATTTTATAAACTAAAAGAAACTAAATTATCTGATAACAGAAATTGTTTTGTCAGTTGTCGTTATTTGTTTGCCTATGTGGAGATATTTATAGAGGCTACATTATTTACTGTAAAACAGGCATCATTGATTGTTCAGCAACTGTTTATTACGTCATTTCATGTTAATAATTAATTTATTTCTTTTAATTTTTTTCTATTATTTGGAAAAATAAGTGTTTATTGCGGGACATCATTGATCATTGAACGCAGTAAAAAAAAGTTCTTTCGAAATTTATTATAATAATTATATCATTGCATTTAAAAAATTTACACCGGTATCATCCAGAATAATGTGGATAACAGCAGAACTATAGACGAGAATAAGCTTAATTCAGATAGACGCCCCAATAGAAGGCACTAATGAATAGGCAGCGGACGGCCGTTGGCCAGACGAGAGTGGGCTCGTGTCGAACGGGCGAAAAGTACATCGCCTCTACTAGTTATGTATTTTTCGCCCGTTCGACACGTCCCCCACTATCGCCTGCCCAACGGCCGTCCGCTGCCTACTAATGAAACAAAAATGACTGAATTCTATCAAGAGCTACAAGAAATCCTGGACAATATAAAAGAAATAACCGAATATATAATAATAATAATGGGAGACTGGAATTCAAGGATTGGAGATGATGTAAACAAGGGTATGGGATGCAGGCGAGAATATGGAGAGAAGACTACCAACAGAAATGGATTAAAAATGCTACTGTTTTGCCAATCAAATCAATAGTTGGGAATACTTTCAGGGAACAAACACTACAAGAAAGGTATACATGCGGAGCGGAAGGAAGGAATGCAAGGAGCATAATAGATTATACAGTGTATACAAATGAAATGAGTACACTAGTCAAAGAAGTAAAAACAATGGCAGATGCAGAATTGGGAACGGAACATAGATTGGTCAAGGCAGTCCTGATATTGGAATTCAACGAAAAGACAGAAGAATGCAATTATAAGAGCATTAAAAACCAAAGACATTTGGATAATCGAAAGAGATATCAAGAAGAAACGGACCAGAATTTTAAGACAATTGAAGGAGAAATATCCGGATTGGAACAACAGTGGGAACTATTTAAACAAGTAGTACGCAAGAAAGCAGAACAGGTCTGTGGAAACACGGAAATTAACCAAAAACAGAAAAGAACAGATTGGTGGAGAAAAGAACTGAAAACAATAATAAAACAGAAGAAAGAGGCATGGAAGAAATATAATACGAGAGTAGAGGAGGATAGGAAGGAATACATCAAACAGAGAGACAAAGCAAAGGAACGAGTAAGGGAAGCAAAAAGGAATAGTTGAAAGAAATTTGGAGAACAATTAAACCAACAACATAAAAGCAACAATACAATTTTCTGGAGTAAGATAAGAAAAATGAGAGGAAAAAAGAAGAAAGAAGTGAGGGGCGTGAGAGATAAAACACAAAAAATAAAGATCACAACAACAGAGATATTGCAAGTATGGGGAGACTTCTATGAAGAAAAGTTTAAACAGGATGACGAAGCCACAATAGTACAAAGTGAGGAACGGACAGAGGACCAAGAGGAAGAAATATCCAGAGAAGAACTGGAGGAGGGACTTCAAAAGATCAAAGTAGGAAAAGCATGCGGATCAGACGAAATATACCCGGAAGAGTTAAAATGGATGGGAGAGGATGATAAAAAGTAGTGTTTGGAGATATGCAGAATAGTATAGAATAATGAGAACATTCCCCAAGAATGGGAGGAGAACCTAATAGCACCCATACACAAGAAAGGAAATGAACTCGAATGCGAAAATTATAGAGCGATTTGTCTGGCGTCCTCAGCTTTTAAAGTATATACAAAAATAATAGAAGGAAGAATCAGAAAATTCGTGGAACATAAAATATGTGAAGAACAGGCAGCATTTGAAGGAAGGAGACGAACAGCGGACAATATCTTTGTAATAAGAAACCTGATAGAAAAAAAGAACGAGGCTAACGAAGAACTGTTTATTACGTTTATAGACTTAAAAACAGCGTTCGACATAGTAGAGAGGTCAGTATTATGGGGAATACTGTAAGAGATGGGACGCCCAAGAAAAATGATTAGAATAGTCAAAGTTATCTACAACACAGTGTACGGCAAAGTAATATTAAACGGTGAAAGATCTGAAAAATTTGAGATGAGAAGAGGAATAAAACAGGGAGATAGCCTGAGCCCACTACTGTTTATATTAATAATGGACAAAATACTGAAAAACACAAGGGAAAGAACAACAACCGGACAACCATAGAATCAACCATAGACCCAATTCGACGGAATGCTATACGCGAATGATATATAGTACTAGTCGCGGACACAAAGACAAAAATGAAGACACTTATCGACATATGAACAGAAGAAATAGAAAAAATGAAAATGGAGGTCAATGTAGGAAAAACTAAATATATGATAATAAATCAGAAAGCACCTTCGGATGCAAGGGAGATAAAACGCAAGGGACAGCGAATAGAACAAGTAACAGCATATGAGTACCTAGGAGTAATGATATCAGAAGATGGGAAGATAGACCTAGAAATAGCAAACAGAATAAGGAAAACCATAAAAATTTGTTATGCTCTGAATAATACAATATTTGGGAAAAAAGAGAAAAAACTCCAGTTATACAACAAACTAATAGTACCAACGTTACTATACGGATGTGAATCCTGGGTGAGTACAAACAAACACGAGAGTATGGTGACAGCAGCAGAGATGAAACAATTGAGAAAAATAGCAGGAAAGACAAAGATGGATAGAATAAGAAACGACGACATCAGAAAGCAATTGAATCAAGAAGACATCAAGAAAGAAAAACAAGATAATATTGAACTGGTTTGAACACACAACAAGAATAGACAATAACAGACTGGCGAAAAAAGCAATGGAAGCAAAGACAGGAAAGAAGAAGGGGAGAGGGAGACCGAGAAAGACATGGATAGAACAGATAGAGGAGATAGGAAGAAGAAAGGGAAATGAAACTACTGGCCAATGATCGGAAAAACTGGAAGTGATGGGTGGAAGAATGAACAAGAAAAGCCGACGCTCACATGGGCAAAAGGAAAAAGAAGAAGAAGAAGATAAACTAAAAGAAACTAAATTATCTGATAACAGAAATTGTTTTGTCAGTTGTCGTCATTTGTTTGCCTATGTGGAAGTATTTATAGTATAAACAGGCATCATTGATTGTCCTGCAACTGCTTATTACGTCATTTCATGTTAATAATTAATTTATTTCTTTCAATTTTTTTTCTATTATTTGGAAAAAGAAGTGTTTAGAAGACATCATTGAACGCAGTAACAAAAGTTCTTTCGAAGTTTATTACAATAATTATATCATTGCATTTAAAAAACAAAAGTTGACAGCTGTCATGCATCTGTCTTAAATGTAGATTGTAGAGTTTTTTCTGCCATTTCGTTTGATTTTTTGACCGCTCAAATCCGACAATAAACACCGACGTTATTCGCGCAGGCGTTTTTTTTATAGTCAGCCTGATGTATTTTCTCTTCATATCAGTCAAGTCAATTTAATTTTTAGTAAATTATATTTACCTATTCATTAATTTCAAAACGTTAAAGAAAACATTGCAATTATTTATCGTACTTTGTCAGCTACTTTACCTCGACGCTAGAAAGGATGAAATTGTGCGAATTTCATTGAACTTTTCATGTTTTGCTCAATAATTGCAAAACCTTGAACGGAGCAATTTCTGCTGCAGTTTCTTCTGCTGTAATTTATTATCCATTTATCTTTCAATGACATTACGTTAACAACAATTTAACGTCCTTTTTCCGTGTACAGCATTGCGGTTACTGAAATCGTGACTTAACAGAAAATAACGAGTTACCTACTCAATCTGTGAAACACAGGAAACGACCGCAACATAATCGCGTTTACCGCGAAATTATATGTATTATTCTGTTCAAATGCCATGTGCTTTACGGAATTATGTCACTAATGACCGTGTAATTTTCTTTTGGTTTGGATGCAAATTACACAATATGGTGAAACTAAATGTGAGAAGAAATACTTACACTAAAATTAATTCGTGTATTAACTTAATTAATCCTATCATCATGAATTCTAATCCAAACATTCGAAAGAGGGCCTTATGTAAGGCAAATTTCTTGTGCTTTCTGTGTTCCTGCCGCCACACAACATCCAGTCTATCTCCGAGTTTGCAGGACCTGTGTTCCTCCAATGGTTCGTACAGGTCATCTTCCGTAAGGCCTCTTTTGACAGCCTTGAGAAATATTGGAAACATATATCTGAAAAAATAAGAAAGAAACATGTCTTATGATTCATGAATAAACAAATTTAATACAGTTTCTATTTTATGACGCTTTCAGAATTGGGTGTGTCATTTTTAGCATATCTTGTTACTCATTTCATTGAGATATAATGATAATTTTAAAGGCGATATCCGACATAAAAAATAGCAAATTTATTAGAGGACTTCTGCTAATTTGTTAGCAAGTACGTCTTAATTATGTTGTTTACGTTGTTGTTTTACGTCTGGTATAGTAGGAATAACTATCGACAGTTTCCTGTTTTAATTAATCTCGTGAAATTTGAATCTCAACACTCTTTTTAAAATACTGCTCATTTCGATTTTTGTTAAAAATTGTGAGGCATAATCAAAGGTATTAAGCTGTGTCACTGTGTTTATCACTAATCACTCTCAAGGTTCAGAAATTATACATATATTTTTTCTTGCTCTTTTATAATTGCAAATATACAAAAAATTTGATTGGTTGAAGGTAGAATTGTGCAAGACAATGTTTTAATCACTTTTTTAATAAACTGTTTTTCAACAAAACAATTAGATATATGTTGATGTATTAACTTTGATATTTACTTTCAGTCTCCATGAACTACTTCCCTTAAGTTCTTTACCTTGTTTGTACTTTCCATCTCATTTTTTCTATGATTCTATTCACTGGTAGTGTAATATTTTAGGAACTCTTTTTTTTACAAGTCCCGATGATATCCAGAACACTTCAACTTTGCACTGCTTTAACAATTTCTTCTGTTTTTTGCTGTTTAATTTGTTCCTGATACGCTCATTTGTTACAATCAATAATCCTACTTGATATCACTGCTAATATTTTTGTTTCACTTGTTATAAAAGTGTCGTAAATCATTAATTTCGGTTTCCCCGATTTATTACTTCTACGAACAAAATAAAGGATATGCTAGTTATATTAGGTTTGTTCCAGCAATAGTTCGTAACTAGTTCGAAACCGTCAAAAGCATGCAGTCATCAAAATTGTATATTTGACGGCGCTATTAATATCGGTCATTATTTCGGTGGGCAACTGTTTTTAACAGTTCCGAACTAGTCAGAAACTGCTGCTGGAACAAGGCTATTGACGTTAACTTTTTTATTCCAGTTTCCATTATGTATGTTCCTTCTTAAGCCCACTGCTTTTTAGGTACTTTCTAACTAGTTTTTTCAGGGGTGTCTTATCTTCTACTCTTTTCAGTGGCGCCTTTTTACGTCCTCTGTACACGTTAGGTTTATACTCTCAATTTCTTTATTTTGTCTCATTTGTTCCTGCTTTCTTATAATCTCTGGAAACTGTCGTGCTAATGTTCTGGTTTATCCTAAAATAGTTATCAGTTTTCAAGAGGACCCGGACGTTATAAATCTGCAATTTTCCATTTTTCTTGGTTTCTCTTGGTTTTCTCTCCTGCATTGAATGAAACAGAGACGACATAGATGGTATGGATGTTAACTTCGTGTACTTTAATCTCACTGTACTCTTAATGTACTCATTCTTCTTACATCCTCTGGACATGTTTTTGCCACTTTCAATTTTCATTATTGCCTGGTTAACGGATATTGATATTTGGATACATTGCAGTTATCTATGTTTGTTATCACATTCGCCATTATTATTTACATTCTCTGACGAAAATCCATTAATATTTACATTCTCTGACGAAAATCCATTAATATTTACGTTTCGGGTGTCATCGTCTGTGCATGTTCCCGTAGTCATTCATACATTATCTTCAGGCAATTTGCTAATAAGCTTTGAAGTTCAAGCTGTGTATTATTTTGTTAATGACGGGAGATTATGTGGACACAAAATAGGAAATAGCTTGTAATTGACGCAATTATTACACTTAATTAGTAGTTGTTAATCAGGTAGTTGTTAGCCGAGTGGTTAAGTCCGCTAGCAACGAACATGACGCTCGTCCGGGCAACTATTAGGTTGTGATTTCGAATCCCATCCTGGTGCATATGGGTTCTATGTGAGAGATGGAGTACTTATGTGTCGGATTGTGTTTCGGATTCATAACGGCTCCTTCGAATTGGATTTTCTGAGTTTTCCCAGTTTGTAAGGCGAATGTCGAAGGAAAAATTAGCATCCAAGTCGGTCGTAGCCGCCACCCCTCCCCAACAAGCTCAGAGCTTGGGGTATAAGTGGGTGAAAGGTGAAAAAAAAATTTTTATTAAGATACATAATACTTTAATTCATTTTCTTCACTGCTTCAACTTTAAATGAAATTATGTGTTTTGAATTCACTAAAATTGTGAAACTTTTGCTTTCCAGGAATTTTTTTCTATTGCATTCGTGATCCAAAAAGCCTATCCTTAATAAGTTATTAATCTAAAGAATGAATTCTTTTAGATATTTTTTCTTTAACCCTAGGATGCATAAATGGGGCCTCCTAGGCCCATGAAGGTGCTTAATTTCTTATAATTTGTTTAAAATATTTTCAATCGAATTGAGCGTTTAGATATGCTCTACACTCGTTTTTGTCTACTTCTCTTCTAATCTAAAACCTTTCGAATTTTTTCAGAATTTGAAAAAAAAAAATGTTTTTCATCACTACTCTACAATTTTACGTATACCGCCGTCCAGACCCGTCTAATAGAATCTTGTATAAGACAAATCTGATCATGTCCTTAGCTGACTAAATTTTTATAACTTGTTAGAGACATGTAATCTACGTATTTGTATCAGTCAAAAATTGATAAGTGTTACATGTAAAAATAATATTTACAGTTGGTTCTTGTCCGATGAAATTTGTATCACAAAATCTTCTAAGCGGACACTAAATAAATTTAGTGTCCGCTTAGAAGATTTTGTGATGTAAAAATAATGTTTGTAATGAGCACAGTATTAGAATGTGCACTACTTCTTACGCTAAAATATAACTTTTCTGCAATTATGTTTACGTAGACATTTAGAAACTTAATCTAATTAACATATACCAGCATATTTTACTACAACAAATGTTTTTCCATTGCAACCTAATATATTATATAGGCAGGGCCTCCGAGGCCCGGATCATGTAAATGACGGTATTGTACTGCTTATGCATCCTAGGGTTAAAGACTTCTCGTCATTTACTAATATACTATCGAGGCCTTAAAATTTCGCACGATTTTTTATCAAGTAGCCAAAGTTTCTCTAAATTATAACGTGCGTTCAATAAAAAAAAACGGTCAAGTAGGCTATAATTTTTGTAAAAGTTTAATAAATTAGTAATAAACATTTATTTTTCCAATGTCTCTTTTGAGTAGGAGTGATGTTAGAAGAAGACATTCAAAAATAAACGTTTATTACTAATTTATTAAACTTTTTACAAAAATTAAAGCGTGTTATAGCCTACTTGACCGTTTTCTTTATTGAACGCACGATAGTTTTGTAGAACAGGCTCTTTCCTCAATTTTGACACTAAAGACATTTAACAAAAAGTCAAATTATTTGGTTATATTTTAAGAAGAGCAAGGCCCAGTTTCATAAAACGTAGTTAACCATTCGATCAAGTTAATCGTGTGATTAAGCAATATCATTGGAGGAAAGTTTAAATTTCCTCCAATGATATTGCTTAATCACATGATTAACTTGAAGGAATGGTTACCTACGTTTTATGAAACTGGACCTTAGATAATAAAGTATTAGAACTGAAATAACAGAATAAAAGTAACGATTGCAAAACCCTTCTCTCTTCAGAAAGCACGTGATTTGGCATTGTGTTGCTACAACTTTGTCACTGTTTAACTTTAATCTTCAGTATATTTCCACAGGAACAATTGTTTTTATAATTGTTACTATGGGAATAAACTGAAGATTAAAGTTAAACTGCGACTGAAGTGCTGAGCCTTAATAAAATAATTTACAAGTAGACTGAAACAAAACATTAAACGACAATTCTGAAATGATAATAAATCGATAAGATTATAATAAGATTATAATCAATATGACATGCGATTATTTTTGATAAGCACAACAACCGACCTACTTATTTTTTTATTAGCTAGCCAGTTATTTACAAATTTTGAGTAATATGTCATTCATTGCAACACCAAAAAAGGCACCGTTTTTCATCATCTCATTTTGTACTTTAAACTTTTATTAATCGGTGAAGTGTTTTCATTTACGTCAATATTATTATAAATAGAAGTAACTCAGAAAGAGAAGAACCTGGACACGTGATCGGCGCATAAACCAAAATACGTTCAGGTGACAGGGAAGGGATGTTTTTGTATTCAGTGGTGTACGCGAATTATGATTAGTTAAGTTGATTCACTGTTTACTATTCTGTATTTGTAAGCTGCTTTCCATACGTTACTTCTGATAAAAATAATAGTAAAACCACTAACAAGTTCTTATATAATTAAACCCCCGCTGGAATAACAATATACTGCGCTGTTAAGAAAATCCCTCCATCCAGGTTTTAATAAGTCATAGGTTCTTCTCTATTTAATTTTACTATAAATTGAAAACAACTAACTTAGACATAGAGTACATACATACATTAAAAAAAAAATAACATTTAGAATTTCATAGGGAAAATTCGAAATTGTGAAGAAAATGTGGGTTGCCATTAAGAAAAACAAGTTCAGGTTTTTAGAAAATCTGTATAAAACAAAACATTTTTAAAAGAAACCTAACAAACAAAGAAAATTGACGAGCGATTTTCCTAAACTTTTTTTTTATTGCATTGTAAATTGCTATTATAATTTATAATTTTATTGTTGCGTATTTTCTTTCGCATTTTTTCTTTTATGACGCTTTTAAACCTATGTTTTATTTTACTCATTGCAATGTTTAAAATCAAGTTTATTATAATAGCCGATTTTTGTTTAAAAAAAAAATATGACTGGTTTAATTTGTAACTCATTATCTGGAGTAATTATCAAATTGGTTAATATAAAATCTATGAAGATTGAACGAAAATAATTTTAGCATAGCTTGATTTGCTTAAGTGCGAAATGCATTTAACTTGAAATTAATGTGCCGTATATAATCTTAAAGAGGATCCTACATACATATGTATGTATAGACGCCAGCATTCTGGCCTCTCTCTGCCAGTCTAATCACAATCCAGAGAGGAGCCCCCAGCATTCTGGCATCTGTATGCAGGGTCCCCTTAACTTTCTAAGAATGCAAGCAATAAAGGCAAATTACCCTTTACTACTGAATGTAGATAGGTCAAGGGTGCAATAAAAGCCTATTACCCTCTACTATGAGTATAAATAAGTATTCAGAATCAATTTAAAAGCCATAAAATTAGTGTTTTTGAGTCGTTATGTTATACTCATTAAACCCTCCGTCCACAAATAATACTAATAATAAAACAAGCCCTGCGTCAAATGGATTCGCCTATCTGTTTTTGAAAATAAAATCATTATTAGAATTTAAATATCAAAACTTTTATTTAAAATGTATAATGTCTATTCATTTATTATAATATTCTAGAAAAATAATCTACCACTGATTGTGAGTAACTTATTAATTGTCTCTTTCGTTACCAAAGAGAGGTAGGCGAATACTTTGGGTATATTTATTGTGTAATGTACTATCTCCAACAGAAAATAAGTTTATTTATTTCTGAGTTTTTTTACGTTACCATAGAATAAGCAAAATAAATTGCTTAAAGCTGCATTCAAACTAATAAAATAACTCAAAAAAGCATGTGTAGAGTTGTCCCACATTTTTTGGCGGGCATAGTACACTCTTGGCCACGTAAATCGATTCGTAATCCTTAGCAATATGAATGGAAAGACGATAGCCATACGATACCCATTATTTCCATTGTAGGTCAATATGGGCGGGTCAGCATGCAGCAATAACGATTTTATTGGCCACCACTATACATACCGTCTGCAGCGATATTTATGTAACATAGCCGTTTGCAGGATGGTCAATACAAAGGATGAAGTATATTAGAGTAAACGTGGTAAAGAAACGCTGCCTTTCGGCCGATACAACATGCGTTCAAGTCCGAACCCATTAGTTTAAGTTACATCGGAAATCTTATATTACCGTTGGTTGGAATAGATGTTCTCCAAAAGCCAAGTTAATTAGTTAATTAAAAAAAAAAGTTGCAACATTTATGCGCTTTCAAAAATGCGTTACTGAGCAATCCCCTTCATTCGCTACGACACATTGCATATGAAGGACCTAACATATAAATTAATCTCTTGGTGGGTTCTATCAGATTATCGAAATGAAAATTTGGCGTTTACATTAAATAAAACATTTGAATGACGAAGCAAAAATATTGACATGTTGATGAATACTATTTCAAAGTTAAATCATCAGAAAAGTCTTTGACATTGAGTCCACAATCGCTCTGTTATAATATGATCAGTAACAAACAATTGTTAGATTTGAAAATAGAATTTTCTGAACCATGTCATCTAATCATCACGTATTATTTCTCTTTAATAAATTCAAAATTCATAAAGCAGTTTAACCGTCAGTCAGCATCAACGTTTTATAGTGACTTAAGTCCGGTATTAATTTTTTTTTATTTTGGTGAAATTTATAGCTTAGGAATAAGGCATTTCGACTATATTATAATCACAAAACTAATGCAAAGATGTAATATTTAAATACGTATAATTAAAAATTCAAACATGACACGTTTTAAAAAAATTAATCTGAATATTAACGGAGTAACCGGAAAGCATACGAAAATGAATATTAATGACACACTTTCGGCAGCAAAAATAATATAAATGTGGAATTTGGTATGAACAAAGAACCTGAAGAAACAAGTTCTAAATATGACTTTATAAATCACCAAAGAATAATTAGCAGAAAAAAGATAAGACACATTCCCAGGATCGAGGAAAATTTATTTACTTTTTCTACGTCATTTCCAAGAAATTTAAATTTCTAATACCCAGTATACTGTACATTTTCAGAACTCGTGCGGATTTCGACAGGATTAAACCTGTTATATTCAGGTAACAATGTAGCTCGCAGCTGTTCAGGTAAAAAAAAAACTTTCTTAGAAGCGATTATTTATGAACACATGCGCCAATGTATTGGCGCAAGCAAGAGGCTTACAACCAGGCAGTTATATTTGAACTCTGTACGAATAGTGACTAAGCAAAAAACTTTAGAGCGGAAAATTTACCGGACGGTACCGATAAAATAAAGCCATTGATTTCTTTAAACGTCCTGGCTGCAGACATGTTCGTATGCGCAGAGAAATAAACTATGAACATTAACACATCATCAGTATCATGACCCAATTAAATACAAATACAGGAACCTGATTTGTTCTTGTAAGTCTGCACAAAAACAATTCTGATGAACTGTGTTAACAAGTTTTCATTGCATAAATGATATGACGCATTAAATATTCTGTAACGTTAATTGCTCAACTAAGAATGACATTTCCCAACACTTGCCAAAATGTTTTTGTATTTTTTCTATGCATTTTTCTAAATAATCCAAGTAATTTTGCAAAAGAATCACCTTCTTTAAATTAACTATTGATTGTTTTTCATTGAAAGAAAAAGGTGGAAATATGCCAGTTTTAAGTGATAGCTACGTAAAGTTTCACTTAAGTTCAAAGTGTAAAGGCCGTTTTAAATTTGTTAAATGTTATAACAATTTTTGTTACAAAGTGAGAGAGAGAGAAACTACCACAGTGAATTCTGTTTGGCACTTCTCACTCACTTCGTAACAAATTTTACATGAAAAATATCATAGTGTAATAGGGCCCTAACTTACTGTTGGATTTTGTTTCATACACAACTTGTCGGTTATTCTCGGTTACTTTCCAGGCTGAGACCGGTCTAGTGAAGATAATACCGATTCGAGTTGAAACGCGTTATTTCGGGAAGCTTCGCCGGTAAACTTGTACACAAAAAGCCTCCTCTGTTTGTCCAGTGAGAATCAAAATAATGTTTCCCCTATAATTGTTAAATTGCGACCTAATCCCTTCTGACAACTTTAATACGTAGACGGACAAATAAACGAGCAAGCAGGTAAATAACACAAAATAAAAACATGAAATAAAATTTAACACGTTTGTTTACCTTTTAGATCGCGACTTAAAATTTTATTGGATGAACATTACTTTTTATGTTGATTGTACATACATAAATACATTCTGGGCCCGATTATAAAACAGGGGTCTTAAGATAAATGCCACAATAAATCATTGTTGCCAATTTCGCTACATCTTCCTCTAATCTAAGCTGCGTTGACGCTGGCGCGTTGAGTAAACCGTCGATTGCCGCTATTCCAATTTCAGTCGAACGGAGGAGTAGCGGGAGACTTGGCAACACTGGAATAAATGCACGTGCGTTTTCATCTTGAAATAACGCTATGAAGGCAGCAATTAAAAAATTTCTACTTTTAAGTTATATGTAGAATTTCTTTTATTTTTTAAAAGCAAATGCCACGGTATTTTCAAGGTACTAAAAGTTCTTTCTTTTTTGTATTTTCAAGCAATAGAATTAAAAGTTTAAGATTTCAAGGACGTTGCATTAAAAAAAACTAATTCTGATTTTCTTTTGCATTTGTTTTCATAAATGAATAATTCTATTCTTCTCTACCTAAAAAGATTGTCTACGTACTATGGTGCTCACCAAAAACGATACGACTCGGCAATTTGCTGGCCTTTACGGCAATACACAGAGGCAAAGGCCTGAAACTGCTGTGTGAAATAACTAACTGGTCGACTACGGTCAGGGTCTGATACCTGCGGCCCAGATGCGACCGTGATCCACGGGATTATTATTGGCAACAAATAACAAATATTATGCAAAGATTATTCAAGAATACTCAATACTGTTATAATTTTATAATTGAACTTTGTAAAGCTGCGCTGTCGGTAGGTATTTTTTTTAGAGCTTTACTCGATTAATATTTTGCAACTTCTGTATTTTTTTGTTTTCTGTTTTTTGTGGTAATAAAATTCGCGTACACGTCCGTTTTTCTTTGAATCATGAATTCATCATTTTTAGGCATAAAAAAGAACAAAATTAATTAAGTTAATTAATAATTGGTTTTAATTAAGTGAATTAAGAAAAAAGCTTTATTTTGATCTCCTCTAGCTGCCCTTTCAAGCTCCTCCATACGTAATGAGACACCCAGTATACACATTTCAAACTGACTGAAAATGAAGATTTACACCTGTTCTGTTTGAAAAATCTAAAAAATTACACAATATGTTATTAATATTGGTATAGCGTTTATCGTCTATCCTTTTTTACTATAAATAAAAATTGCGCTGGCACAAAATTTATTTTAAAATACAACCGGATTCGCCTTAATGCGGCATTTTTAAGTTTTCAGCGTCTAGAAATTTGTAATAAATAATTATTTTAAGAAAATTATAACGTCAAATGTTTTTTATTAGATAGGCTCGCTGTAAAAAATATATCTTAATCAAAGTTATATTTACGCATCAATAAATTTACGAACACTATATTATTGCCGACCCAAGGTTTAACCAAAGCAATAAAATTACAGCGGACCAGACTCGACGTACCAATTTAAATGCCCGCGTTGGCTCCGCCCAATGTTCATAAGGGTGCACTTTGCTTGCAGGGGTATCGTTTTTGTTGAACATCATAGTATATTTAAAAAGTTTTGAAAAAAATTTGGAAATTCTGTAAGAATTATCTGGAAAATCTAACAAAATCAACTGATTTTGAATTTTTATAAATTGGAATTTTCGTGAGACTGAACTCATAAAAGGCTCAAAAAGAAACTCATGATCACTTCAAATGAGATGTAATGATCGACTAGAGTTTAGACTATGAATCAAGAGAAGGAAATTGTTAATTATTACAGAACAGTCATAATTTTATCAAAGTATAGTAATTTACTTCGTATACAGTAATGTCATCGGCTTTGATGTTGAACATATCGTACCTTAAGGCCCAATTTTACAATCGTCGGATAAGCATTATTCTTAGGCAAACGTGACGTAGATGTGACGTAGATATGGAGGAACATTAAAGGATATTCAACAGTTATTCCGTCCTTATTCCACGATTGTAAAACTGAGCCTAAGCCATATTGCGGATAGTATAATCGGCGGGATAGAGAGATTAGAGATTGGCAGAGCTGACCACACGAGAATTACCACTCTATTAAAAATCTCTATTTCTAAATTTAGAAAAAAGGTTTAATGCAAAAGTTGTAGACCGATTGCAGAAACAAATTTACATTTAATTTAAATTCTACAAGGACTTTTTTGTTTTTTAATCATTGGTAAAATTTGTCCTTGTGTTGTTTTTATAACGTTGTATAACGAATTTGTCTTCTAATTCAGTTCTGTTTATACAATTACACCAATCTGGTGAACTATCAATAAGCAAATAACTTTTTATCTCGGAAAATATTTCAAAACTTTTTAGGGAAAACGAAAGTAACTAATTTGTACATTATTTGTACTATGTGTTTTTTTAAAAATGCCATAAAGGTTGGCTATGAAAATTAAAACTCATGTCGTAGCTTGGCATCTAACACATGCCAAATCTGAAAATTTCAAGTAAATGAATGGAGCTAAGACATGAATTTTCTTTTCCACAGCCACCCCTTATGGCATTTTTAAAAAAACACATGTTATTATTCATATTGGAAGAGGAACTGCATGCGTAAACCTTCCATTTTATTCTTACAAAATTAAAAAATGAAATATCCAACATCCAAAACTGTCAAGCAAACAGCTGACGGAAAATTAATATGTTGTGGATCATACAGCTCCCAGAAATTATCTCCACTAAAACTTTATGCGAAGTAAATTTCTATACTGTGATTTTATTATGACTTAATGAATTAAGTCGTAAACATCATTACCTGAAAAATTAAATAAGTTTTGCCGATTTATTTATTTTTTTATTCTACAATGGAAACTCAAAAGCAATACGAAATAATTATTAGAGAAAAGCAATAACATTTATTAAAAGAAAACATTCCTTGACAATCTCATAGTGAAAAGCAACCAAGAAAATTTATTTATGATCTAAACTAGACGGTCAGTGGCATAGAGTAGAGTAGAGTAGCCTTTATTCCAATAAAATAATGATATGTAGGAATTACACGTAAAACATTAAAAGATACATTATCACAATATTGTCATCCAATAACAACTACTAAATAACTACAAAATAAGAAGGAACATATTAAAATGTACATACTTAATAGTATAATATAATAGTATAATATCAAGGGACGGTAGCAAAACAAACAAACAAAACACTGGTCATTAAGTGGGTGTCATCTGTCTAGGAACATGATTAAAATATTCGTCTAATGTGTAGAATGTAAACTTTGACATACAGAATTTAAGTTTTTTGGAGAAAGCTTTCTCATCTGTCGAGTTCTTTAAATTGCGGGGCAGTTTATTATAGATTTTAACGCTCTGATAATGAAACGACTTTGCGAAATATTTTGTTCGCGGTATGTTTTGCCTAACAGTATCCCTGTTTCGTGTTTCATATTCATGTACATCTAAACCGGATACTGTCGTGGCGCGATGTTTGAATAAATGTATTGAACATTTTATAATGAAACTGTTTACAATTATTGGAATTTGTAATTTTTCAAAATGTTCTCATAGCAGAAAAATGCGAGGTTCTCTTGAAAAAATACATTATGGATTCTTTTAAAGCAAATGATGATTTTAATCGAGCAACTCATAGTCTTTAATTACAGCAATTTTTTATATTTTTATTTTACTGTTTTTACTATGTACTTCAATGACCTTCTTCTTCTTCTTATTCTTCTTCTTGAATTTTTATTTACCGGACAATATAATGCAGCTTTCTTATTTTGTAACTAACGTAGGTATAGTCAGAATTAAAAGTAATGTCTCCCCAATAAACTGTAAATGTGTGATCTTATCTCTTCCAATCGCTAAACAAGCAGGCGCCAAGCCCAAACATCGATAACAATTCGAGGCGTGCCTGCCCACTTGCTTGTTGGTCTACTTGTTCACTTACTCGTTATAGTGGTCAGAAGGGATTAGGTCATAATTTAACATCTTCCTTTTACACCGATTCTAAGATAATCTCACCTCACTTCCGCTTGCTCAATTAAATTGTACATTTCTTTTGCTTGAAATGAGGTGAGCAGCAGTAACGACTTTACTTCCCTCCATATCGATTTGCAGGAACCACAAATACATCTGGGTGGTTATTCTCCAAATGGAGAGAAGCGACCGCTCCCGAAAATGACGTCAAAATGACGCATTTCTCGAAAGGTTTGTATAGGTTTATAGGAGAGTTTACGTCATTTTGACGTCACTCCCGCAAAACGAACCCTCTCCCTCGTTTCGAGAATAAGGTCCCTGGGTGGTTATTCTCGAACTGGAGAGAAGCGACCGCTCCCGAAAATGACGTCAAAATGACGCATTTCTCGAAAGGTTTGTATAGGTTTATACGAGAGCCTACGTAATTTTGACGTCACTCCCACAAAACGAACCCTCTCCCTCGTTTCGAGAATTCAGGCCCATGAATAGTGAGTGTTCATCCCTCAATTACGCTAGTATTCATAGTCCCCTCTTAAGTTGTACCTACGTCAAGTTTCACTTAAGTTCAATGTGTAACTTATTGCTGGATTCAATTTCATAAACAACTTGTCGGTTATTCTCGGTTATTTTCCAGACTAAGTCCAGTCTAGTTAAGATAGTACCGATTTGAGTTGAAACGCGCTATTTCGGGAAGCTTCGTCGGTAAACCTGCACACCTAGTGCGATGGCGTCTATTTACATCACGACTTTGTATATTAATATCATTGACATTTTTAAAATTAATAATGGCTACATAAATTAAAATTAATCAAAATTGTATACAATGCAAAAGAAAAATCATTATCATCGATTTAGGATAAAATAGTAGCACAATTGAAAATAACTTGCTAAGTATGACTTAAGACATAGATGGGGCTGACTTAGCGTAAAGTATAACTCAAGTTGTACTTGATCAACTATGAAATAGGATTTTTACATTAAGTGAGGTTCAAGTTGAACTTAAGACTTATCTATGAATATAGGTATTAGAGTGGTGGAAAGTAATCGTAAATTACAGACCAGTGAGGGTATGCAGATTATGTATTTGGTTATTATAAAATTACTAGCTTTTATGAGTAATCTCATTCTTATTTCTCAAAACGTCAGTTTGTAAAGCAGAATATACAAATTTATACAAAATACTTGCGGTGAAAAGTTTCATTTTGAAATAGTCATTTAAAAATAATTTAATTTGGTTAAATAAAACTTCAGAACAATAAACTTATTTGCCGAATAACTTTAACGGGCAGCTGGAAAGACCAGCCCAAAGTGTATGATAATGTTTTATACTTTGACTATATATGTACAGTCGCGGCCAAAAAAAGTGGACACTTTTTTAAACGTCAATTTTATAATACTAAAACTTTTGCTGGGTGATTGTAATTATGAGTTGATACTTACGGATGACAAACAGTAATACTTATTGTTTATCATCCGTAAGTATTACAATCACCCAGCAAAAGTTTTAGTATTATAAAATTGACGTTTAAAAAAGTGTCCACTTTTTTTGGCCGCGACTGTACATTTGGACTGCTAGTAGCATATAAAGGCTGTTTTACATTATAATATTTTTTGGTTCAAAGTGAGAGAGATAAGCTACCACAGTGAATTCTGATTGGTTGAATTGGCACTTCTCATTCACTTTGTATCAAATTTTAGATTAAAATTGTCATAGTGTAAAACGGCCATAATTTGCAATGCAGCAATATGTCTCCAACATCAACCGCGCCATCGAGTTGTCTGACGAGATGACGAGCAACATCGAAACTAGTACTGTAACGCGCCCACTAATTGTTTAACTATTAATTAATCGTAACAAGTAAACAGACAAATAAGTTCCGTAAGTAACTAATTAAATATATGTCACTGGAATTTACAAGTACGATTTATGACTTCGAAAGGTTCGGCCGGCTTACCTGCTAGCGACTTGCCTCTAACTATTACAACCCCAGATGCTATTATCGGGTGGATGATCCGTCGGAATTCGCCCTGTGCTGCTACTTTCGATATTATATAATTATGACAGAATTATCGAATGTACATGGCCTACGTTGTGGTTTCCCCAGGTTCTTTGTTTGGTGCGATAGTACAATTAGCTTTAGCAAGGAAATAAGCAAGTTGATAATAAAACGCAACAATTAAAATTTAAGTAATTATTTATTGCAATAATTAATTTGATCTGGCAAAAAACTCCGTCTCTCCTCTTCTGTCGAATCAGAGAAATTGAGCGTAAAAAAACCCGGATGGTTTGCAATCAACACAATTAATCAACAAAATTTACGATTTTCAGAAATACAGTGTGACTTTCGTAGTAGTTTTCGACTTCGGGTATCGGCGCGATCTAAATTCGTCCGATTCACACTGTTGGTAGTATAATGTTACACAGAGGTTTTATTGGAGAGTTCCATTCCTGATTTATCAGTAATTAATTGAGGTTCAGAAGTTAGAGTCTTAGTACAGCGTCTGTAACTCTGCTGGTATTCAAAGACTTGTTCGATTTAACAAATCAACGCACAAGGTGGGACGACAGTGTACTTAATTAATGGAGTTAATTAATGAACTAGTCAGATGTTTTTGCCAAAGTGTGTGATTCCTGCCGCCTTCAGCGATTAATCTGCAGGTAAATCAAAAGCAATCATCCGTTTCTCACGGACTCCTTTTGGAGGTGATGGAGTACCCTATCTCTAATTAACCTAATTAATGGAATAATTAAGTGCAGTGAGCCGTTACTACTTCTGCTACGCTATCCGAGCTTAATGTTATTTATGAGAGCGGCGCTTTTGCCCGTTGCCTTGCCTGCAAGGACTCTCTGTGTATAGTTCGACCGCCGACAACCTGTCTAATTAAATTAAAAGCGCAAGGTCCCATTGGCTGTTTTATTGTCGCTACACTATGGGTGTTTTTGGCCTTTCAGTCTCGAGATAATCGCTTATCATTTATCTGCAAATCTCACAGCCACGACAACAAGCTGACCCTCTCACAAATACAGGGTGTGAAAACCTCGGTCAAGAAAATTGTCAGGAATGTATGAAAATTGTCTGGATTATAATTTGCTTGAGAGAAATCCCCTTAGAGTGTGGTGGTTTCTAACGTACACTGTACGGAAAGTCCCAAGTAGATGTAGGGAAGGACAAATAGTCGTTGATTAATGAAATTAACGAACTCAGCTACAAGTTACGAACGCTGACCAATCAAAGCTTTTATATATGAAAATCACTAATAAAAGTTTATTGGAGAGATTGACAACCCGGCCGCTAGAAAAGAAACAGAGGCCTTGAGTTCCAGATCACCCACGTAAGCCCTGCTGCAAGCCCGGCGGAATACGAACACGTGCTTATCGAAATCAAACTTGCAGTAATCGCTTCTTAATTTTAAACAAATTATCGAAACATTTCAGTACGTTCATGTAAAACGATTCCGAGGGGCTGACTACCCTGCAATTTTGGTGTACAACAGGCTGCAAATGTCTGTGAATTATTTACAATTCTCTGTAAATTTATAATTGTCCGTAATTTTTGCAATTGTCTGTAAATTTGCAGTTGTCTGCAAATTTGCAATTGTCTGCAATTTTTTTTGCAATGACCTGCAAATGTTGCAATTATGCGCAATTTTTTTGCAAATATCGTGTAACTTTTTAAATTTTTTTTAAATTTTGGTGCTTATCTGCCATGTTGAGATTTCTTTTGTTATTGAATGTGAAAATAAGTACCCACTCCCACAGAAAAAAAAATGTTTAAAATAGTTCCGCAAATAATTCTACAAATAACCCCAATAATTGACTTAATAATTAAAACCGTAACTACCAGTTTTTCTAAGAATTATTATGTTTTTCTTGTTAATAATTTGTTTAAAGACATTTCCTTATTCACCAGTGTTGCCGGGATCGGAGTAGAATTCCAAAAAAATTACACATTAAATTTGTTTTTGAGCAAAAACGAAGTGCTCAATCATATACCCAGTACATGTAAATACCAATGTTTTGCTTTCGGGCACACTTCCGAAAACACCCTGTATAGTTATACAATAATGGCAACAAAAAACATAGAATAGATTCTACATTAAAAAAAAACACAAAGCAATAGATTTAAATAAAGTAAATAAAATTATAGGCTTGTATACTTCTATTCAAAAAAAAGTGTACAGCAAATATTTCAAGCGGTAAATGATAACCTGGGATTAAAAAAAAAACTTTCATCAAATGTGCCACGAAATAGATTACGTATGTCTAAATATAAAGTTTGAAAATTGAAACCATATCAAATCTTCAAATGCGTTACGTATTAAGTAAATTCACAGACCATCAATTATTTCACTCTTTCTAAAATATATTTCTAACGTACAGCACTTTTGGTTATCAGTGAAAGCCGTAACGTTGAAATGTGAGAGAATAATCAAAACTTAAACCTGAAAGAACTGACAAATGGAATTTTGAAATATCATCAATTGTGGTATCTCAGACATGCACATTATATCTATCTTTATTTATCATGGCATACTTCGATGAAAGTTTTTTTGAATCACAGGTTATAATAGTTACATTACATACAGTGCTGTGAAAAACTCATTTATATCGGCGTTTTAATAGTTCGTAATAAAGGGAAATTGTTTTATTATCATCTTGAAAAATAATCATAGGAGTTACTCCTCTCCGTGTCTCTTACCGTTCCCCTAAGAGACACGTTTCCATTACTGTTGGAAACGTGTCTCTTAGGGGAACGGTAAGCAGAGGCTGTCCTCAGGGTGGCGTCTTATCACCCCTACTATGGAACATAGTAGTGGACAGTCTCCTCCGTCAACTTAATGGAGCGGGCTTCTACACAGTAGGATATGCAGATGATATAACTATCCTGCTTAATGGGAAATATGAGCAAGTGCTGTGCAACCTAATGCAAACAGCACAAATTGACTGAAAACTGGTGCGCAGAACACTCTTTGACAATTAATCCCTCAAAGACGGAAATGATTCTGTTCACAAAAAAGAGGAAAGTCGGGATCCGTAGAGTTCCCAAACTTTTCCAAACGGAACTAACCTTTTCAGATGAAGTCAAATATCCGGGAGTCATTTTTGACCAGAAACTGAATTGGGGTAAACAAGTTAATGTAAAAGTGGAAAAAGCGTGTGTCGCCTTTTGGCAGTGTCGCCGTGCGATGGGCAGGCTTTGGGGACCATCACCAAAAGCCGCTCTATGGCTGTACACTGCCGATATAAGGCCCATGCTCTGCTACGGAGCGTTGGTCTGGTGGCCCAGAACCAGACTATCGACAACAGCATCGGAGCTTTCGCACGTGCAAAGACTTGCATGTCTGAACGCTACCGGCGCGTTGAAATCCACCCCTACCGCCGCCTTAGAGGCCGTCCTTGGTCTCCCACCACTGGATATATATGTGGAGGAGATGGCACTGGGATCGGCCCTGAGGCTGCGGGCAAAAAAGGTGTGGAATAATAATAACAAAAGTCTTGGAGGTAGGCACCACCTCATTCTGGAGGAGGCTCTACAAGAGACTCCTCTTTTTGGGGCGACAGTTGACTCCCTCCCACCTACATATATATTTAGGAAGCACTTCAGCGTTCTCTTGAATACTGACGATGCACCCAAACCCGACATATCCATCTTCACTGATGGATCTAAGACCTTAAAAGGAACAGGCGCAGGAATTTTCTCCGATGACCTAGACCTTCATATAAGCATAGCACTCGGCCAACTGACAACTGTTTTTCAAGCAGAACTAGTTGCCATCATAGAAGGTGCAAGAGCAATTCTGGATCGAGACATTCAGAACAAAATCATTAGAATAGCCAGCGACAGTAGAGCGGCACTATTGGCTCTAAATAGCAACAAAATATCCTTAGGGATAGCATTTCAATGCCACAACACATTAGAACAAGTGGCAAAACATAACACCCTGCAACTCACTTGGGTTAAAGGACACTCTGGAACATTTGGCAATGAGCAAGCAGATGAACTAGCTAGACGGGGAGCCGGGCAACCCTTTTGGGGCCCCGAACCTGCCATAATGCTGTCATCAAATCTGTTCAATGCCTTACTGAAACAAAAATCCCAGAATCGACATATCGATAGATGGGCAAAGCTAAACAAGTGTCGCCAAGCGAAAGAGGCTATAACGGCCCCATCGCTTAAACTGACACGATTCTGTATGCAACTACCCAGGAAAAGACTACGTTTATTCGTAGGAATACTCTCGGGCCACTGCAAATTGAACAAGCATATGCATCGCATGGGACTAATAGACAACCCAATTTGTAGAGGTTGTAATCTAGAGGAAGAAACGGTTGCCCAGCACTTGCCTCAATCAGAGGTTCCATGTTAGGGGATTTCTGGCCTGACATGGCTGGAATTCGCAGTGCCCCTCCGTCAGACGTTCTCGGCTTCATCGAAAGAGTGGGATGGCTCGAGGAACGCTGACAGTTAAACACTGCTGAACATGGGGGTAGTACAATGGGCCCAAAGTGTGGCCTAAGTGCACGTGAAATTTTCATTCACCCCCCACACCAAATCCAGAATCCAGAAATACTCCTCTCATACTGATTGGATCATAAAAAATAAATTCCTTATCCACAATTTGAATGTCGTCTGGTCTGGACCACGTAAACTCATTCAAGGAATATTTTAGAAACTTGATTTGAAATGTGCTATTGGGTAAAGAATTCAAAATTCTTCCGATGAACCATCCGCTCGAATAATACACAGCATAATAGCTTTCATGGACAATGTCTACTGACATAGGAAAAGAAGTTATATATTCGATATCAGGAAGTGTATCTCATTACTTGTTGCATTTGTTGTTTAAAAGCCAAGAGAGTGATGTCTTTCATAAAGTAATGAATTTTCTTTTACCTTTACGTGTATATATGGTCTGCGGACGTCTAAATTTGGTAACTCATGGTCTTTCATGTTTAGTTCCTCATTGAAACCGGTCAATTCACTGTCCATTAGGTCTTTAGGAACACTGTCTTGATCTTCTGAAGAACTCTCTTCCAGGTCTTTTGAAATTCCATCTAAATGTGTAACAATTACTGAATTGTCGGAGTTGTCAAGTATGTGTTCTTCAGTGACATCTAGTTCTTCATTGTCGTTTTCATCAGCATTTTCCTCCTCACCTTCACTACTTGAATTGTACTTACAGACGCTAACATCAATCCAACATTTTTGGTAACAAATAATGCCATGTTTGAGAAGATCACTTTTAGCATTTTTTTAAAGCTTTCATGCAAACAAGTTCTATATCACAATCTTTAGGAAATGACTCTGGGACCCTTAAACCCTTTCCTCATCGATAAGCTCAATCTTCCATTGTTTTCTCGCGGGAAAATAAATTTGGCGCCCAAATCGTTAGTTGTTTTCACCAATATTTCTATCTTGTGCAACCGATTCATAATATTCTGAAGACTAAAATTGACAATGGTTGAGAACGTCGACGTCATTGATCTTGTCGAACGGAACACTTGCTCACAGGGTTGCGAGCTAAACAACTAAGTAGTAAAATCTTTAATTTGACAAAGTTCGTTGTTGTCTCGATATTTTTGTACCAATTTTAAGATGGAGTGATCATTTATTTCGATGCACAAGTAACAATTTAACGTTAAAAAGTTTTTGGTTGTTGACAAAGATTCGGAACTTCTAATCCACTCGCGCCAAATTCGGAGAACGAAAACACAGTACCACATTAAATAAATTTTTTCTTCTATTTTTATATCTTTGTTTAGGTAAGCTTTCAGTACTGAATGAACAATTTTCAAGTACAAAATAGTTCCGTCACTTTGTGGTACATGCTCTTTGAGAAGTTCCCGGACTTCTGGCGTTGATATTCGTTCCACGGCTTTAAAACCGGAGCCGAAAGGTTCGAAAGCGCAAATCTGCAAGTCCGAAAGCGCGAATCTGTGAATGGAGTATCAGCTTCAAATATAAAATATCTTGCACTTTTTGCAAATGCCTGTAAATGTTGCAATTGTATGCAATTGTCTGCAACTGTTTGCAATTGTCTGCAAATTTGTCTGCAAATTTGTAATTATCTGCAATTTTTTTTGCAATTGTAATTTTGGTGTACACATTTTTCTTCAGTGGTCAACCCCTCGAACGATTCTTTTTCATTGGATCTTGTTTTATTATAAGCAATTGCATTACAATTCGCAGAAAGTAGCGTCTGTGACCCGTTCCATTTGTAATTTATGCAGTTCAAGGATACAAAACGTAACTAAAACCGTTCCACAGTTCCAGCAGCTCTCAAAGCGCAATAAAACCGGTCCAAGGAACCGAATTTACAGTAATTTTGCATCCCTGATGTAGTTTCCAAAGTCGCCACCTTGCAACTTCATGTCGCTCATGTTAGAGACAAATTTTTAAATCGCTAGCAGTCCAGATGTATATAGTCAAAGGTTTTATAGTTTTGACTTCTTGATACTTCTGAAATAACTTCTTGGCGTAAGAACATCTTCAGTTTTCTCCTCCTCAGTTGTTCCATTAAGATAAATGTTTCACTCTCTTTTTTGTCACGTGAACCACTCAGGGCGGGCCTTTTAAATGACGGGGCCCAGATGCAGTACGAATTGTGCGGCCCTCCCTTTTTTAAGCACAGAAATTTATTTCAAAATAAGAAAATAAATTGCAAAATGTAGCAATCATAAAATTAAACGTATGAGTTTGAATCAACGTAAACAACGGGCCCGATTCAAGAAAAAAAAAAAACTTGTCATTTTACACAATGAGTTGAAACTGTAACAATTAAATTCTTGCGGTTAAAGTAGACAAAGTATTCGAAGGATATACTCGCAGCTGTAAACCTTGACGGTATCAGCAAGTGGATACAAGTGTGTGCACACCTGCATCGATTTGAGTTAGCGTACCAAGAAAAAGCAATGGTATGCCTTCTACCGGTAAATACATTTTTATTCGGAAGTTATGCACGGGATGGAAATATTTTAAATTTGACTATTACGGGTGATGTCATTTTACTCCGCGGGGCAGATTATTTAATAATATCATCTCATATCATCTCAAAAAAAGGAGTTCCTATTAGGCGAGTTTCCATCTTATCGCGATTTTTCTACATTTCGGTTTCTTAATAAATCAATAATTGTTCTGCTAAGGTCCTGTTTTTCAGTCAGAGTTTAACTCTAAGATTCACTTCACAATTATAAAGACAATTGTTTCTAGGGGAGAAACACGAAGCTAAGCGAAGTGTCCACTAGCAAGAAAATTGTACAAGTACTTCACCAAGCACTTGCTGGTCTGTTTCCACTAAATATATGCAATTTATCTAGCGCAAGTTTCTTCTGAAAGTTTCTAAAAGTTATCTTCCAGCAAGTTCTTGCAAGGTCGTTTCGACGTAATTGTAGTCTGCAAGTGCATGAATTCGAAACCACTTTTCCCGTTAATTAAGATTCGATGGAAATTCATGAAATGATCTTGTGGGATCTCTACTACTGCACATCCCAACACAGCATTTAAGGTGCTTTCGTTTGTACACGTGATTACTAATCATGTAATCGTGATCAAAATTCTGCGTGTTCGTTTTCTGAGATTACTTTCTCTCCTCATCATGATTACAATTTGGATAATCACAAGTTATGCGTGATTTTGTATGATTTGATCACAAAAACGTTACCTAGAAACATTACCAGTTTGATGTGTTTTGATCAGTATTGGGTGATCGTAGCCATGTTCTTTCGCACATTAAATTTGGATCTAAAGGCGTTTGATCGGATCAGTAGTGTTCTTTCATTGAGGATATTCTATTTTAACGGATCAAGATCCGTAATCCCCTTGCCCCTCTGAATCATTGAACTTTTGTGATTCGATTAAGGAAACGTGATTTGTGTAGAACTTTATATTTGGTTATGTTCAGATCGTGCTTGATGGATCACGATCTGAAGTTGTTAGCGAAAGAACACGGCTCATATGATTCTCTTCACCTAATCGTTGATTCTATGATTGGTTTGAACAAAAGCAACTTTATACATTTTGTTGCTGGTGCTAATTTTAACAAAATTCAAACACAAATAAGGAACAGCAAAAATAACAAAAGAAAAATCACAAGGTAACTTCCTGGCTAAACTGGGTCTTCAGATTGTGTAGTTTTTTGGAGACTTCTACATCGGTTATGTTAAATTTCGATCCAAATCGCTGTAATGTGTCACTCTTCTTTACTTTATTTCTATAGTCTTTTAATTTAGTGTCCCACAACTTTGGATATTGTTCGTAAAGAGATATTAATTTAATTATTTCATCTCGAGAGCACACTTCCTTCTCAGACATTGTTGTTGAAAAGTTGCTGAACTTTATTTTGCAATCAAAATAAACAAGCAAATTTACGCAGCAAGCTGAAAATACTGTGTACACATGCAGCTTGCTGCAAATTCCGCAAATCAATGAAACTTGCAGAAATTGGCTTGCCGCTAACGACTACTTGTGCAAGCTAACTTCTACTAATTTAAAGTTAAACCTCGCCCTTAGTTTTATTTATATTCAATAGGAGAGATAAAATCCTTTCCACGGGCGTTTCTGGTTTGGTTTTAATAAATTTAAGTAAGTCGTAAATGAAACGTCCTCGAAATTAAAAGTGAAGTGTCCCAAATTTTGGATTATTGGAAGAATTTAGATTCAACGTTCAATATGCCGAACAAAAACATTCAGCTAGAGAATTATCGGAAACTAACAAAAGCTTTAAATGTACAGAATGCCGTTTCTTTTCGAATCAATTTTGATTATACTGTACATCATTGTACTTTGAACTGATAGAAAACAATTCAATGTTAATTTTTAAAAATTATCTTCTTAATATTTCAAACGTGCAATTTTTTTTGATTATTCACTAATTTGAATTAATTTTTATTTAAATTTATACATATTTAATTTTACTTTTATAAACTGTTTTATTTTATGAATTTATTCCTTTTTATACGACTTTTCTTCAATCCCTACTAACGATTTAGTTTACTAAAGCAAACATGGAAAAATAGAAATTGGATATAAGTTCCTCATAAAAACTAAAAACTGCGATTAAAATAGGTAGCTTCTTGGACAGCCGATAAAATACAACGTCATGAAATTTTATAATTATTATAAAGCGGAATATTAAAATTTTTCAAGGTTATCGGTCAGAGGCGTACTTCCATTATCTACAAATTAGTTCCTTTTTATTCGCATACGAACGAGCAATTTTTACGACGCTGCTGACCGACTCAATACATTGCAATTTGCAAGCATTTTGCTCACTGCTGATAACCTTGGAAAATATAATTCGTCCGCTGCTTAATAATTATTGACTTAAAGAACGCATCATTATTGACCTATATCACAGTCTAGCCTTGACCAGAGATGTGAAACCATAATCGTTTCACAGTTTCTAGCTGAAAGAAGAAACCGAATTTACGTTACGTTTCCCATCCTTGACCTTGACACACTGCAATTTAGATACATATCACATTTATCAGGAGTATAATAGGTATCAGTGATTTTTTATAAAATTTATTATTTACTAGATCAACGAGAAATGGTGATATCAATATTCACAACCGGTAAATATATGTAGGTCAAGAGGCCTATAAAGCAACACACTAAAGAACAACTTGTAGTATAATACACAGTGTTTATAATGATAGTGAACCATAAAATATCATGTGTCATCTGAGGGTCTGAGATAGTATGCACTATAAATCTTAAGTGCTATTAATTAATTTGTGTTTGTTCTTGTTAACTGGTCCTAAATTGTATTAGTGTTGTGCAGTAAGTGTACTTGTAACTTATAAGTAATTATTAAACGATTTTGTAAATGAATCATTCTATTATTGGTTGGGTAAGTACGCAAGTTTGAAGTTACTAGTTGCCAGAATATCGTCTGACCGGAAAAAAATCACTTTGCGGGTTAATGGTGAAGGAATTATTTCCACTCGAAGCTAATTTTCAACGATTCTCTGTACACAACAGTCATATCGGTTTCTTTCAAAACCGTAACATGCTTCATTTTAAAAACCACGGCAATCTACCGCTGATAAATTTTTATTGGAAAAAGACTTAATCGCAATTATAAAATAATGAAACTTTATTAGATATATCTGCAATATGCATTAGCTACATTTCGTTGCAATTTTTGGTACAATTTTTGCTCAATTATATCTGAAAAACTAAAAGACGTAAAATTGCTTTTACATTTGTCTCTCAAACTGTATTGTCAATTCTTAAATCACCCTGTGTAAGGGTGTAGTAATGTAGTACTTTACGCCATTGAAAACTGTCTGGACCTGAACATCTAGATTTGCTTTAGTTCCCCTTTATCTAAAATACGTACAATATATCAGATTTATTTGAAATATACCCATCAGTAAATTAATTTTTCAGGTAAATAAGTTTTGATAGGATTTAAAAGATTCAAAACAACTATAAAATGCAGGCAGATGACTATCTACACTGATAATGAGAAAAATGTTTGCTTGAATATAAGCTATGCAGTCAGTTTATTTATTTGAAGGAAAGTAAGTTATGTTCAGACAACTTTTTGATAAACTGAAAATATAATAATTTTCATAATTAAAGTAAAACTCTTGTCCAATGAAAATTTGTATGTCAAATCCCTTTTAATCTTTAATATAGACTTTTTAAAGGTCTCACAATCACTCAACGTTTCACTATCGGTTGTTAGCCTCGCCAGGAGTGAAAAATATAAAAATAATTTTCATTCAACTCCAAGACTCCAACATTCAAGCACCTCAACATTTATTTGCAATGTAGTGAAGAAACTTTCACCGTAATTACCGGCAGTAGGAAATGAAAGCAAATTCGATTATTTGAAAAAAATAAAATAAAATAAAATAAAAAATTAATACATACGAAAACGTTAGCACCGACAACGGGTTAGCTTTTTCTCTAGGATTTTGTTTCCGTTTAGGCCTCTCTTCGTAATCCATTTCGTTGATGAATGCAGTTAAAAAAATTAAATAGTATCACAGTGTGTTCCTTAATTACTGTTGATAAAATCAGGCACAACGTATATTTAAAAAATAAATAAATAACAGTAACGCAAATACTCTATGAAATCTACACATGCACTAAAACGCGCATAAAAAACCACACGTGAACCACACGCTAAAATTGGAATCAGACTAAATGGAAAAGGTTGATGTTTGCAGTATTCATACACACAGACTTACATCTCATCCAAGGCGATAACGAGTGTTGGTGGTGGCCCGCTTCAGCTTTGCAAACGCGAAAGCATTCAGAGAGAAAGTGTACGTCGTATGAGCGGTTATTCCAAATCGATAAACCAACCATGGCTTAATTTAGCCAGCGCATTACACTGTTTACACTGTATTCTGATTACAACCGATAAATCAAAAGTGCTCGAATGTAAGAGAAACGCTAAATCCATAATAAAAACAAAACAAAATACTTGTAGTTTAATTAAATTTGTATCGAAAATTCGCAAAATTTGTATCGCAAAAGTGGAATAGCTAATTCGAAGTTAATCAAAATGATTTCTATTGTATATGAGTTATAGAACATTTCAAATTATTTGAAACTCACAAATAAAATATTGAGCTATATGCATAAAACAATGCACATGCTTTTATTTCAAATTTTTCAATGAAAACTACAAATATTTGAAGAAAAATGAAATTCTAAATAATTCTATCTGTAAACACAGTAAAAATTTTAATAAAAGGAATTGTATAATGATTTGCAATTGAAATTTTTCCACGTATTTAAGCTTTAAAAGAAATTCTAACAGATGTAAAAGCATTTGCTTCGTTTTGTTCATTGACTCATTTAACATACTATGATGGTCATAAATATGTAGATTGCAATCCGTAACGCTTAATAATCTTACAATCGGAATTACCTATGAGTTTCAAATAACGTTCTGTACAAAATTCACGGATCGCTTTTAGCAATCGAGGTCGATCAAAAAACTACATATGTAAGTTTTTTGGTCGACAAGCTCTCGAAGAAAGTCAATGGGTGGTATGAATAAAAATGAAGAACTTGTTAATACTACAAGTATCAGTATCTTCTCCGTAGTATTTACTCTAACCCTGAAGTGTATACAAACTTCCTGTATAGTACGTACTTGACTTCATATAGAAAATTCTTAACAGTGAAGTAAATACTTCATTGGCTGAGAGCAAAAATTTTATAATTTGTGGAAATGAAAATTCAGTTCTCAGAAAAGTTTCAGATACGTATTTTTTTCAAGGTCCTTGCTGAAATTAAACAATGAAACAAAAAATTGGGAAAATTTAACTTGGATGCAATCACTTTTCTTGACAACATTGGCATGCTCTACGGCATGCTAGGAAGGAACTCTATGGCATGCTATTACGAACTGCCTCTAGCGGCTACAAACTGAAAATGCAAATAATATATCACCTACCAAATAAGTTGTTTTTTACTGAGTTGTCAATTCTTTAAAAAAATTTTGTTTTGATTTTGTAAAAAGGAAATAATAAAACATTTTTACAAGTTGTTCAAGTATCTTCCGCTAAAGTGGTGACCCCAACGTTTAAAATAACGGTAAATACTACGAATTATCACAATTGTGGAAGAAACTATGTACTTCAAGAGAAGTCAGCCGTGTTTCGCTGAAACTTCCGCAATTTTGAAAGCTCAATCCTCAAATCTGGTTTCAACAAATCGAATCACAATTTATCGTTTCAAGTATTACATCAGATAGCACCAAATACCACTCATTGTCAGTAGTAGCAGCTATTGACAGCGAAATATTATCGGAAGTAACCGATGTGATATTAAATCCTCCCAAAGAAGAAATGTAGAAAACTCTGAAGAAACGACTAATTGAAAGATTTATGGAGTCTGAAGAGGTTCGTACTAACAAATTATTACATGGATTGGAGTTGGGAGACAGACGCCCATCCCAATTATTAAGTCAGATGAGAGAACATTCACAAGATAAAATATCAGAAGCATTACTCAAGTTCCTGTGGATTCAGAGTTTACCTTAAGGCCCAGTTTCATAAAACGTGGTTAACAACTTGATCAAGTTAATCGTGTGATTAAGCAATAACATTGATGGAAATTTAAGCATTCCTCCAATGATATTGCTTAATCACACGATTGGGCCTTAAACGTTCAAACCATTCTCATAGTTAGCGATGATACGCTGGACAAATTAGCTACAATGGCAGATAAAATAATTGAAACAAATGGTGTTATGGAAGTCACACAGAATAAAGAAGATGAAATTCGAGATCTTTGAGTACAATAGAAACATTGACTTCTCAGGTAAATCAATTACTCAACGCAGATCCCGCAGCTTAACTCCAAAGAAACAAAGGAACGACTCAAGGACCAAATTTCAAGTTTGCTGGTACCATCAACGTTTTGGAGATGAAGCAAAACGCTGCGTACAACCATGCAATTACAAAAAAAATTAAACTAGAAACCCTGCCTTTCTCGGCGGCAGATAAGGTAGGTTTTACTCAAGGTTACTAAAAAGACAGGTTGCCTGGTAACTTTCAACGTCACTCAGTAGGCCCATTTAATGCATATACACAAATAGATAGCCTACTGAATGACGCGTCACTCCACGACTTACCAGGCAACCTTCTCTCTTTAGTAACCTTGGGTTTTACTTATAAGACATGCCGCCTTTTTATTCAAAATAAAAATACAAACTTAAATTTCTTGGTCGATACAGGAGCAGAAATATCAGTATTACCATTTACTAATAAAGAGAAATACTATCAGGCAAATGTAGAATTGGAATTGTTTGCTGCTAATGGATCGCGGATTAAGACTTTCGGACAGAAATTATTATCACACGGAGAGAATTACGTTGTAAAAGTAAATATAAATATAGTAATTTTTACAAAAATTTATATTACTATATGTGACAGCAAAATCATTTTATCAACTTAAAAACATATTTATATTAACTGTTATATATTTAAATTTATAAAAAGATATTCTAAAATGGCTAAAATATAAAATATAATATCGTTTAATATATTTATATTTTAAAATTTATATCTACGCACAGATAAGAAGCTACGGGATTCACACGATCACCAACCTTTGCAGCTGCACCAAAAAAAAAAGTACTCGATTTAAGAAAAAACGTATATTAAAATACAAATTTTGGAAAAAAAAATTGTGCAAATCGGTTTTGATTACAGCGGATTCCTCGAGCATGCTCTGTACAGCTGTTGAAGGCCTCATTGGGCCTTCATCAACAGAACCGTAGCTCCAGAACTCCACCATAGAAAACATAAATATATTATGTTATGTTGTGTTGTCTATGAACTCCACTGCAAACCAAACCGATTTCTCCTAGGTTATATGGCATTGCGATGTGAAAGTAATGAACAATTTAAGTAGTGACATCTTTCGATCGCTTTTTGACCTACAAATTTTATGTTGTAAACATCATATCTGCAGGCCGAACTCATAAATGTTACAAAATCATATGCTTAATGTAATATAATCGCATTGTCAATTCTTTTAAGAGAAAAATTTACTTGGTTTACTTAAACAATTTTGCTACTTTTAAAACAATTTATTTTATTATTAATGATACTTTTTTTACAACACGGTTTTTAATACCGGGTGGAAAGTTTCAAACCCGAACATAGGAAACTTGCATTGAAAACTACGTTTATGGAGATTGCTGCTCGCCATTTGAACGTACAGAAATGGTAATGGTCTTAAAAGAAAGAGAAAATTATGACCAATATTACTGAGCTAAAATTATGCTATTATTGCTATTAATTTCGTGAAAATTAAATTTTTAAATTTCTTAAGAAAAATTTAGTTTGCTAAGTATGTCAGATTTGAAACCTTCAATTATTTCCTATTAATTGAAAATTATTTATACATCACTCAAAATGTACCGTGAGTAATTATTTAGATCAAGAAAGGATTTTTATTTTAAAAATCTTTTACAGTGGTGTTGGGCTTAGGACAGTACGAAATTTATTTTCCGTGAAATTCATGACATGAAAATCTTTCGGTCTCTTTCGGTTAGGAGATTGTTTAGTGAAATAGTGTCTTGTTGAATACTTGTAGTAAAATGTACAATACTAAAAACGATTAATAAAGTTTCAATGTTAAGTTTTGAAACATCCCAACAAAGTTTCAAAACCCGAACAGAAAACTTGCATGGAAAGTATGTTTATGGAGATTATTATTGCTTAGAATTTTATTTGCCACACAGCCGAAAAATAACGCATAAATGAATGAAATGCGTAAAAAATTGCGTTGACCATAAAATAACATAAAACTATAGCTGCCTTCGATTTGCAACCGAAATCAATTCGCTTTTATTGGTAGACCCTTAGAAGTGATTTGGATCACGTTTTGCTTATGGTGAATTCTGCACGAATCGAATGCATAAATTCTTTTTGAATCGATTGAAATCAATCCAAATCAACGAATTGAATGCAGCTTATTTCATAAATGAATTTGAATAATTTAGACTTTTGTCCACGAAAATTTGTTTCCTGATGAAGCTATCAACCGTTACTGAAAGGTTGCAATTTTTTTGGTTAATTTCCGTAGTGATGGAAACTAAATTTTTCTGAAGAAATTTAAAAATTTAATTTTCACGAAATTATTAACAATAATAGCAATAATTTTAGCTCAGCAATATTGGTCATAATTTTCTCTTTCTTTTAAGACCATTACCATTTCTGTACATTTAAATGGCGAGCGGCAATCTCCATAAACGTAGTTTTCAATGCAAATTTCCTATGTTCGGGTTTGAAACTTGCCACCCGGTATACATTTTTCTCAGTGCACTAGATTTTGGACTTCGACGGTCTATTAAACAGAATTTTGTAATCGCTCAAGTTTCTCGACCAATTATAGGTGCAGACTTCTTAAGACATTTTGGTCTCACAGTCGACATGAAAAGCAAACGCATTCGAGATGATAACACAAATTTAACAGTGTCAGCTGTTGCCATTACAGTAGACACTCCAAAAATTTCAACTATTCACACAACATTCCACTTCATTCATTGCTATCCAAATACACTCGTGGACAAAATTAGCCACCACATTATTAAACTTACATATTTACAACATTAAAATCAAAATTTAATCAAAATAACTTTAAAACCTATGAATAAAGTTTATGTAATGACTTGCGAAGGAAATCAACAAAACATGAACTTATTTTATATTATTTTTTATTTAAAAAAAATATTTTGCTGAAAACGCGTGAAACATGAAAACGAAAAAAAATCGAAAACAATAGAATTAATGGAATCAGTGCGACGTTAATACCGTGTATGCCCTCCTCTACTCCTAATTACCGCATTCATACGATTTGGCATGCTGGAGATTAAATTTTCAATAATTTCCTGGGGAATATTCTCCCATTCTGCAATTACTGCATCCACCAGTTCATTATGGTTGACAGGTGCGGGTGTACGATTTCGAACCTTTCTTTTAAGAGCGTCCCATAAATGCTCTATGGGATTTAGATCGGGACTGTTAGGTGGCCACTCCATTAACGGAATATTAACAGCATTCAAGTAGTCGATAACTTGTCTAGCCACGTGGGGACGACGGGACGAGCATTATCTTGCATGAACAAAAAATTGGGCCCTACAAAAAGAGCAAATGGCATTACATTTTGGACTACAAAGGTTTCAAGATAATAATCCACATTCATAGACTTCAGGCGTATAGGGACTAACTCTGTGCGACCGTTGAAACAGATTCCTCCCCAACACCAAATGGGACTCTTGGAGAGATATTGCAAGCTGCAAATCTCTCTCCCGCCCTTCGCCAGACACGCTCACGTCCATCAGGAGATTTGAGGCTAACCCTCATTTCATCAGAGGATAAAACCTTCTTCCAATCATTAACAGTCGACCGTTGATGATTTCTGTCAAAACGTAATGTTTGAACTTTGTGTTCTCTGGTGATCAATGTTTTTTTTGCCGGTCGTCTGCTGCTTAATCCAGCTTCATTTAAACGTCTTCTAACTGTTCGAGATGATATCACAAGATTGCGAACATTTATGAGCTCATTTTTAGCACTTTACTACTAGTGATTCTCCTGTTTCTAAGAGCGAGTTGCCTAAGAGAACGGTCATCCCTTGGATTAGTACATCGTTTTCGCCCTTGCCCTGGCCTTCGAGAGTTAGATCCTGTCTCGTTAAATTGTCTAACCATGCGACTTATGCTGGAATGATTTCTTGCTATCACGTCGGCAACATAACGCATCGAATATCCTTCATCCAGCAGAGTTGATACTCGATAAATTTCTTGGGCGATTCATTTTCAAACTTTGAAATACTCGTAAGTTATGCAATCAATAACAAAAAAATAACTTGGTAGTCAAAAATAACTTATCTTATAATCTGTTTCAGAACAGATTTTAAATCAATTTTTGTTAAAAGTGACTTTAATTGACAATTGTAATTTAAAAAAAAATACTTTGCTGATAGCATTTACTTGAAATGCCAGAGGAGGTCCAGAGCCTACTTGCAAGACAGTTAGAGAAATAAAAATTATCATTACCTAGCAATTAAAAAATAAAACTGTTGTGGTGCGTTAGTTTTGTCCAGCAGTTTATATTGACATTACTAAACCGTCTCAAATAATTCCAGAGGTACGGCATTCGATAACACACCACATTCACACAACATCACCACCTGTTACTACCAAAACTAGAAGACTCAGCAGATAAGTACAGAACAGCGAAACAAGAATTCGAATATATGGTGGAACAAGGTATCTGTAGACCTTCCACAAGTCCGTGGTCAAGCGCTTTACATATGGTCCAGAAAAGCAATGGAGAATGGCGACCTTGCCGGGACTATCGTAAACTTAACATTATAACAATACGAGACAAAAATCCAATTCCATTTTTCCACGACTTCACGCAAATTCTCAATAATAAAACAATATTTTCAACTATTGATCTTTTTAAAGTGTTGAATATTTTGTTAGTGGCAAGAAACTTGATCTATCCAGCTTTAGAAACGGTGGCTTGATGAATTTCCACATCAGCACCAACTCCGATTCCTATTTAAATTCAAAGATCGTGTTCTGTCAAACTTTATTGAAATACTTAACTAAAAGAAAATAATTAATACGAAGGGAAAAATGAAACAGGAACAACTTGAAGAAAGCGAGATATAAAGTTCACAATGAATAACTGGTAACAAAAATTTTATAATTTGTGTGGACATGAAAACCTAATTATCAGAAAAACTTCCTATACATATTTTTTCCAAGCGTCTTGCTGAAATAACGTAATGAAACACAAAAAGTATGGATAATTTAACTTGGGTGCAATCACTTTTCTTGAAAACATTGGCATTGTATTACGCACTGCTCGTTCTTCTTTAGACCTGCTGAATGTCTCGTATGTAGCAGTAAACTTGATCCATGCAGTTTTAGAAACGATAGTTGATGAATCCCAAATAGGTACCGTGCCTTCAAATGAATTCCTGATTAAAGTAAACTGTGATTTTTTATAAAGTTGGCGACATGCAAGAGCACAGGGACACTTAAAAAAAAACGCCGTTCTGTTTGATACTCTTACGCAAATGTAATGTAATTTGCAAGTCAGTAAGTATCAAACAAAATAGCAAATGTGACAGTTATACTCAAGTGTCAATGCTGTGTAGATTCTTATACTATGACAAGAGTAAGAGGATAGTTGTCAATATCTGTCAGTATCATATTATCTGATCCAGTGCCGGGCACGGTAGGAGAACAGTACCACCATCCCCTACACTTCTCCGCAAGTATTTCGCGCTTATTCCAGTTTAAATTGAAATCGGCACGCCTAGAACCAGAGATATTTATAACTAGATAAAGAGATACAGCAGCAACTGTGGGCTAACATGTATGATGAAATCCTCGACTGATTGCAAGTCGGTTTACTTTGTTCAGCATACAAGCGTCCTGACATCAATGTGTATCTTTCTTCGTCTAGAAGCTGAAAATGCATGCATGCGCCGGCTTTTAAAGAAGGAAAACACATACTTTAAATGTATGTCTAACAGAGATAGAATAAAACATATTTCTAGAAGTTGTCCCAAACGTATGTCCAAATTTATATACAATCCCTTTATCTAGTTATAAATATCTTTGCCTAGAACCAACGACGCCCAATATAATATCTCGACGAGTGGCGAATATTTTCGACTGTCGCCGATTACAGTTGTTGCAGAGTGGAGGGGATGACTTACCAGATCTCCCGTGCTCAGCACTGATCTGATCAAATAAAAAATGTAGGCTATACTCTGTTCTCCTACCAAAATCTACTGGCCTATTGAATTCGTGGATTGCTTGAATCTTATACGGATAAAACTTGAGGTCTTTTTTAAGAAAGTGTGGCATGTTCCCACTGATAACTTCTCGTAGAAGATTTGCAATAGATTTCTTGGGTGAGTTCTCCATTAGATGCCGAACATCTTCAATGCAGCGCTTTTCTTAGATGCTCCGCTCCCTGTTTTGCGACCTAATGACACAATACGGATATGATTTACTAGCTGTGCATAAGTGATTGCAAGATTAGGAAAATTCTATACATATTGATTAATTGAATAAACAAATAGTCCATTTTCTAATCTACCAGTTTGAAAATAATTTTCAATAATAAAAATTTTATGTTGTAATTCTAACGTTTTATAAATTTATAATACAAAAGGCGATACTTTGTTATAACTTTGACAGCAAGAAGTCGTTTTCGCGGATAAATTAACTTTAACCGGAAGTGCCGCCATGTTCACTTTCAGTCAAGTTATAACGTTGGTTAAGAGCAAAGTTAAAGACGTCATAGAACTGTCCCTGCGTAAATTTGGTAACACGTGATCTTATTCCGCAACAAATCCGAAGTCATGATTTCATGAATTTATACTAGAGACTACTATTTAAAAATACCGAAAAAAGTCAAGATTTTTTTATTTAAATCCGTGATTTTTGAGTTTTTTTAATATCTTGATTTTTATCAACACTGCGTATAGCATTAACAAATCAAAGAAGTTAATGTATTCTTTATTATATTTTATTTACAATAAAATCACTAAAGTTTGTTTATAGATTTTCTTTTTCAATTTTTATTAATTTTTAAACTTGTTCACTTTAAGTATACTAACAAGCCTAAGATCAGGGCTGCGATTCTCCAAATCATGCGACAGAAATGCGTATGCGCAAATCTGTAAAAACGCGAATGATACTTAAAATTCGCATTCTTGAAAATCTAAATAAATGCGTCCACGGAAGTTTGCGGACAATTTTTTACGAATGGGTATAATTACTAATTAGTCGCAAATAGAGATTTCGTTCGCAAGTCGTTCACAAAAATTATTGTATTGTGACAAGGAAAGGGCGGATTGTATGCAGAATGCATATTTGTTTATTTCAAAGGGATATGAAATATCTTCCGTATCTGGGCGAATTACGTTAATTAGAGATGATTGACACCAATTCAATTTTGCATATATTGATATACCTGTGCATATTTTTGTCAATTGTGCATATTATTGCCTATTTTCTGCAAAAAAAATGCGTTTATTCTTCTTTGTCGGGTTTAGATCGAAAATTGAAATTAACTTGGTTGGAGGATTTTTTGTTTCTTTGATTTGCTTGCGTCAAGGGGATATTAAGTCTTTAACTGCTTATTCTTCTGTGGCTTATTCTTCTGTACTAGGGAAAAATTCAAGATAAAGACGTTAAAAAGAAGAATAGGAGTTAGACATGTCCGCCTTTTAATCGGACCGCCAAAAATGCGATGATTTACAACTTAATTATTTTACTAAGTGCCGACTTGGCCCATAAAAACAGATATTTTACAATTATGATATTAGCAAATACGAATAATTCGACGCTTCGACAATCTTTCTCTGTACGTCTTATGCACAAGCTTGAACAACCGTAAATTTAAGAAAACAAAACACACAGTATCTTTCTTTGTTATTGTATTTTTAGTTACTGTGCATAATTACAATGTATCTTATGTATTATTGCAGTATTATTATGTAAGTTGCAGGTGTTAACAGCTCTTAAATTTTTTGCTTATGGTTCCTACCAATTTAATATTGGTCAGAATGTAAATTCTGCAAGAAGCCAAGCATCTGTTAGTAGATCTATCGCAGAAGTTGCAGATGCATTAAATAGACCTGAAATTTTTAATGAGTGAATTCATTTTCCTAGGAACTTTGAGGACCTTCGAATAGTTCGAAATGAGTAGTGATCTAATGACAGAATTTAAGTAATTCAGTGATCAAATAAAATATTCATGTTTTCTTTCCAGATTTTATGTACGACGCCGATTTCCGGGTGTATGTGGCTGTATAGATTGTACCCACATTGCAATATTTCCACCACCAAAGAATGGTCCCTTGTACCCTGAACATATTTATGTTAACAGGAAAGGTTATCATTCAATTGGTACTGTTTTAACTATTGACGATACCTAATAATTGATACCAATATTACAGATTTGTGATGCTAAATTAAAAATAATAAATATATCTGCCAGATTTCCTGGTAATACACATGATGCATATTAATATATTTGGAATAATGGCAATGTATTGCTATTTGTGGAGCAACTCCATCAACAAGGAAACAAATCTTTTTTTTTGTTGGGTAAGTTTTATAAGTGTTAAATAAATACTGATATTTTTATTTCATCTAAACATTATAGGTGATTCCGGCTATTCACTAAGATCTTAAGCCCGTTTTTCGTCACATTTCGTCTAACAAATTTGTTACGAAATGAGTGAGAATTGCCAATTCAACCAATCAACATTCACTGTGGTAGCTTATCTCTCTCACTTTGTAACAAATTTGTACAAGAAATGTGACCCTCTAAAACGGACATTACCTCTCAACACCAGTGACAAATGCTATAACAAATAAGTAGTGTTGTGTCAAATTTATGCTTATGTTTAATCTTAATCAGGTATATTTATTCTGTTAACGTAAAAGAGTAACTCAACAAGAAATAAATAATTATGAATTACTGCAATTGTTACAATTTTCAAGAATTATCTTTTTTTTCAGTAATACACTTCCCTTTCATATAAAACTAGTTCCTTTTCATACAAGGCTAATTCTTCACGTTTCAGGTCAACTTTTTCCGCCATTAAATTGGCTATTTTATCTGTTGCTGCAATAGTTTGTTTCAATTTTCGTGTAGCAAACGTACGATTGCCATTAGGTGTAATTCTTGAAGACCTTGTTTTCATGTAATCATTTTCATTGTCCCATACTTGTATTTCTTTTAATGGCGTGGCTTGAGAAGTATTATGTTCAGTTTGCGTTGTATATGCGTGGTTTCTTAGTGGCTTCATTGTTGGTAGATTTAGCACAAAGAATATTTTCTTCAGAAATTTCAATTTCCATAAGTATTGTACTTTGAGTTTGTTTATTATAATTTTCGTTTAAGAAATTTACAAGTAAAGATTCTTGAGTCAGTGGTTGTCCTTCAACAGGTACTTCCCCTATCATGCCTGTAATAGCTTCTTTAAATACATATATTCAGTACATCGAGGCATTCTTCTTCTCCATCTGTTAGTTTTCGATGTTTCATTATTTTGCTTTTTTTGTTTGGCTCTTGAGCATTGATCATGCCATGTTTGAAACGTATTATACATACAAAGGACCATATTATTCTGTAAAACTTCATTTTACCTTACACCATGATTTCCAATCTTTTTTGCCTCCAGTTAATTGATTTAATTGGCCACTTATTTTTCCCACAAGTGACGCGCCATTTTTTGCGTAAACGTTTGTGAAAATTTTCCTTTGCGTAATTCGAGATGTTTGCTCATATATTCCTGAAGAACTTCTTTTTGTCTTCAGAAATATTACCCTGTCTATTTTCTACTTGTCCCTCCATTGCGACTAAAAAAAAGACAGTTTAAATAGTACATCCTATATTAGACATTACTGCTGTTCATGATTAAAATAGTGTTTATTTAATAACTATACGAGCTGATTTATTGAATTCACATTTTTATTGTAAACTAACCTTACTTTTTCTTTAAAACACAACAAATATTATACTCCTATTACATATATCTGAAATGTAAGGCGTTTTCGGATATTCAGTCGGAGCAGTCAGGTTCTTGGAAAAGTGTTCGTATATTAAACCTGGTTACTTGTTCTTGTATGCGACCCAAAGGCGTTTTCGAAAATTTGCTCCGAGTAAAAATGTGAGAGAGAACATTAAGAGACTTATGCCCGATTTCACCAACGCGGATTGCGGATAAAATCTAGTGTCAACACTTAGAATATGACTTACCACTACGTTGTCTAACCTCAAATGTCACATTATAAACACTTAATCCGAGTGCTAGTGTCAATCCGCGTTGGTGAAATTCATCATTAGTGCACGTAAGAGTGAGAAAAATAGCGCTCCGATCGAATTAACGAAAACGCCTTAACTCTAGTCGTTGAGTAGGGTTGCATAGGTTCTGTCATGTGGGGTTATGTTTATCTGTTTCCTTTTCTTGAAGTTTGGGTAATTTGATTTGTTTTAATTAAAGTGTTTAATTATTTGTGAATTATTTTGCAAAAATGACGGGTTTGCCAAATTTGGCCAGATGTGGTTATTGTGATACTGACCTGACAACCACATTCGCGTTCAAAAATTCGCCAACCTAATTACTAACCTGCTAGGGTTAATCTTTCCAATCAGAGTTATTTTCCGAAAACGCCTATAGATTATCGTTAAACTGTCACTGTCATTGGAGTCTTGTAGCTTTACAGTGTAGTCACATTTTCGTTCGCACTATTTTATGCGCATTTATGTCACACAAAATTTGAGTTTCTATTCGCAATTGATATACGTTGAGAATAAATAAAACGTTCAACAACAATTTCAAATTGTAACTTTTCATATGCAAAGGTTAGCATACGAATTTTGTTATCTTGAGAAATTTCTTCCCAAACACGAACAAGAACTTGCCGAAATTCATTTAGGTTGACTGGTGGCGGAAGCTGATTTCTAATCCTCTTTTCCATCATATCCCAACATGTTCGATGGGACTGAGGTCTGGACTACACGCTAGCCAGTTCAAAGTTTGAATGGTAACTTTATTTAAGTATTGAGTTATTCGTTGAGCTGCATGCAGTCGGGCATTATCGTGCATCAAAATGAACCCATCTCCAATATAAGGTGCAAAAGGCACTGTATGGGGTTCTAGGATGTACCGTTCTGAAGTTAAACGGCCGCCATCAACAATGCAAAGCTCTGTGCATGCGGTCAAAGATATGCCACTCCAAACCATTATTGAACCTCCTCCATATAGGGTAGTTTGGCGAATGTTACGTTGGGCATATCTCTCATTTAACCATCTGCACACTCTAGGACGACGATCAGAATTGTATAAACAAAATCTGGACTCGTCTGTAAATAGAACTTGTTCCAAGTCATCCATTTGCCAATTCACATGTTCCCTTGCAAATTCCAGAGGGGCCCTGCGATGCGCCACCGTCAATTTAGGACCTGTTGCTGGTATTCTAGGTTACAAATCTTGTTCAGAAAGTCTTCGTCTAACGGTATCCGTGCTTACTAAGGTACCATGGACATATGCAAGCTATAGTTGGAGGCTCCTTGCTGTAGTAAACCGTTCTCGAACAGCTCTAAGCTTGATAAAACGATCCTCTGCAGCACTAGTTACTCGTCGTCTTCCTTGTCCGGGTCTTCTGGCATAATCGTTTGTCTCAGTAAAACGTTGAATCACCCTTGATATTGTTGTGTGGGACGCACCAAGCCTCCTTCCGATCTCGCATTCATCTCGAGTTAAATTTCGAGTAAGGCGTTCCATTTTGACGTTAAAATGTTTATCTTAAAAACGTCGGTGTTATTTACATAAACTTTCAAAACAAAAGCATTAGTTTGGGGGGAAACACAGTGGTGTATAATAAGAAAAATATGTGATGTAAAATTAGACTACCAGCGATTGCAAAATTATCGAATATTGTCCAAAATATGTTGAAAAATATGTTTCCTGTCTTATGTCTTAAACAGCAATTCAAACATTTATGGTTTTTATAAAATAAAGATAAAATTCTTAGTGGTGCGTTAATTTTGCTGTTTAGTGTATTACTTTATAATAGAAATAACGTGTAACTGCGTCACACAATTTATGAATCGCTTCGACTAATCGGTCTGGCGATCACAGATAGATAGACCATGCTAAGCGACTAATCGATGCGATGCGATTAGTTGCATAGAATGGTCTATCTATCGAGCGATTAGTTGAAGCGATTCATAAATTGCGTGACGCAGTGTTGTTCTATTATAAAGTAATATAATAAGTAATGGAAAAAGTCGTGTTAGCTGCAGTAGCATTAATAGTAGAAGAAGATTTTTGGGTCATATAGTGCTGAATGTACAGAAACTTCGTTTAGTAGTTTCTCATCTTCTTTTTTTGAAAATCTTAACCTGTTTCCTCCACTATTATTAATTCCTCTATCAGTTTTAACCATTTTCGCAGAAAGTACAATAAAACTCGAAAGAAAATTTCGTAAATATATAAAATTTCGTGCCGTATAAACTACGATTGATAAAACGCACGCGTCTAAGTTGCCTTCAAAGCAATCCGACTATTAAACGCAGCGTCTTTGTGCGACTTGTTGCAGAAGATAGACCAATCACGTATGCAATGCATATGAGCAACTAATGCGATTAATCGCTGCGTTTATTCGCATGGAATAGTCGCTGAAGATAGACCGCAGCTTAATGCTTCAGCCACACATATGCGTAATGTGACGCCTAACGGCATTTTTAACGTCTAATTTGACATTAATCAGTAGCTACACTTACATTAAGTCAAGTTAGATGTAAAAAATCACGCTAGGCAACATGTCAAAGGAATTGCCACCAAACGTATCGCGTAGTTGTGGCCATAGATAAAGAAAGATTCACGTAATAGCTGCTTTCTTTCGTTTGATCCAAACGCAACATAACGCGTTTAGATTCAAAAATGGATGCTCTCTTGCAAATGGATCTTCGTGAAATTTCAATCCCGATCGGTAATCCCATTTCCCCTTTCAATCTTTCAATTTTACGACCCGTTTGGATTGAAATGCATTCAGAGCGTGTAACGAAAAATTATTCGAATCACGATTCAAACTTTTTAGCGAAAGAAAGCAGCTCACTGCTGCAATCGCTTCGGAACGAAATGCGGAACAAATAATGATATTAACCACTAATGTAAAACTTAGCGCATTAATTTTTCTCGCATTAATTCACGCGTTTTTGTCCGCCAGACGTTAATGCAGATGTGGCTATAACATAGGGATGCTCAAAACAGTTAAATGAATCGATTCAGATGAATCGATTCAATTTAAACACGTGGAATTCAACTATAAATCGATTCGATTCTGAACATCCCTACTATAACATAAGGGTAAATGAAAGTTTCAATACAAGCGAGATGGTAACTTAACCGTTCGATTATCAAGGTACCTATTATGCTAAAAGTAATTGAGTTTAAACGTGTACCAACAATCATTATAAACAGGGTGCGAATTGTTATTTTTGTGTTCTTTAACATGCTTAGGTAAGTTTCTTTGTATAGAATACAATGCAGGTATCTTGTTTTCGTAAATTTTATTGCACATTACAGCGTATGTCGACTTAAAAGTTTGATTATTTATAACTTTCTTATTTTATGCTTAGTGCAGCTACAGTCCAAGTAGAAACAGTGTTACACTTGGTCAATATTTGCTGAAACAATAGCAGAAGCCCTGAGAAATTTGCGTGTTCGCTCACTTGTAAACGGTTGTATCTCACCGGTACGGCAAAATTGTGTCTATTTCCAGAACTGCTGAGTGGTAGCCTTCGCTATTTTTTGCCATCGTGGTGACGTAAGAAACTGCTCTAAATCGTTTCGTAATATTGCGTAAACATCAAATATGATATTCGAGTGGAATTCTGCGGAGTTGAAAAGCATCTTCGAATTAAAAAAACAAATGAATTTCATTAAACAAGTCAAAGTAATCGATTCTATATTTTGTGGTTTAAAAAAATTAAGAAATTCGTTGAAAACTTTTTAAAACAAAATAGTTGTGCGAGTATTATTGTACCCTGACTTAATAAAAGGTTCGTTCATCCAAAATTTTTCATTAAAACCAGGGATCCCTGGAGCTTTTTTCATAAACAGCTGAGTAAATAAATGGCAAGTGAATTTGTTGGACGGAGAAATATATTTAATTTTTTAAATGAATGGCAGTAATCGTTAATACGCCTCTAAAGTTTGATATTCAGGAATATATCAAACAATTTTAGAATCCAATCTTCCAATCTAATATTTAATTAAATTAAAGTGAGAAACACTAACACAAATATTTATGGCAGAAAAATTTTTCCGCCGCAATCGAGAATCGAACTCAAGTCTTTTGGATTCATGCCAAACACTCTTAATCACTGAGCTAAAGCGCCACCTAGCTCGAGAAACGTCTAATCGAAGTTAGAACAAGTTGTTGAAATGATAATGCCTTGTTCTAATTTCGATTAGACGTTTCTCGAGCTCGGTATCGCTTTAGCTCAATGGTTAAGAGCTTTTGGCATTAATCCAAAAGACTCGAGTTTGATTCTCGATTGCGCCGGAAAAATTTTTCTGCCTTAAATATTTGTGTTAGTGTTTATCTCACTTTAATTTAATTATTATTAATACACTAACATATCCCTTTAATTAATTAGGTATTTAATCTAATATTTCGTTAATATGTATTCAAATGAAATTTACAGTTTTCTAGCTAAGCATAAAGCGCAGAGATGCACATAAATGCACAGTGAAGACCAACATCTCGACTAATTTATTATATTACTTGTATGCTGGTCTGTGCGATATATGTATTTAAATGGATGCAATAGTTATATACACTGCGTTCGTAAAGTATGGAATAAATTCATTTTCTACGAAATAAACGATATTTATGTAAAATCCTGAAACAGGTCGATTTTTAATTAAAAAATGACACTATTTTAGCGGAATTTTGCATCTCCCCCTCCAACCCCCTCCGAGTGACAGTTGCCCCTTTAAAATTTTTAAATAGAATGGGGGGATATGTGATACCTCATTTGAAAGGGCTTTTCATTCTCTATTCAGTAGTATAAGAATTTTTTTAATTCCTATTTTTTCTAAAAAGAATAATACATTAGATCTCTAGCTAGATCTCCTGATCTAACACCTCTTAATTTCTTTTTATGGGGATATCTAAAAAGTAAAGTCTCCAGAACTAAACCAAACAGTCTTGAAGAATTAAAATTAATTAATTAATGTTTTACATGAGTTTGAATTTCGTCTTGGTAATAGTCAAGAGGTAGGAGGAGGACATTTTGAACAGTTTCTTTGATATTGGTGTTATTACTTTTACTTCTACGTTGATTACATACATTAGTATCTACAGTTTCTACTCGTTTTCATAATGAATTTTAAAAAAAATCAAAAAAATTGGAATTAATCAAATTACCCTGGAAATGAAATGTTTTAGATAAACGTCTGCAACGTTTGTACCATTATCATGAATCAAACGGTTCCCAGTTCGAACATTTCATTTCAATTATTTCATTTTAAAATTTTGTGTGTTGATTTTAAAATGTATTATTCTTTTTAGAAAAAATAGGAATTACAAAAAAATTCTTATACTACTGAATAGAGAATGAAAAGCTCTTCTAAATGAGGTATCACATGACCCCCCATTCTATTTAAAAATTTTAAAGGGGCAACTGTCACTCGGAGGGTGTTGGAGGGGAAGATACAAAATTCCACTAGAATAGTGTCATTTTATAATTAAAAATCGACCTGTTTCAGGATTTTACATAAAAGTCGTTTATTTCGTAGAAAATGAATTTATTCCATACTTTACGAACGCAGTGTATATATGATATAATAGTTTTAAACACACCCCTAAACTTTTGTCAGAATATGCCCACAATTATATTAAATCATTATCTGCCTTTCTAACCCAATCAGATGGACAGGAGGAACGAATTTCTCTTAGACATTTAATTCCGATTTCTTTTAAGCTTTGAAAATAAACTTATTTTCGCAAATAAATGGATGGCAAGTAATTTCCTATCGAATCGTCATGTGTGTTAGTTTGATGTTAAGATTATATTGAAATCCAACTCGCTTTCTTTCTAGTAGCTTAATATAGTATGAAATTTCAAGACTCGGTTTTAAGAAAAACACAAAAAAACGTACTTAATTATTTATTTATTGATTAATTCATTTAATGACGTGAAGTAATTTAATGGTTTATTAGATTGATCCTCCATTTGAAAAAAAAAACTATTCGCACCCGCCGAAGAGCTGTACTTAACTTTACGGTTTATCAATAAATTCGTCAGAGCGACGAATGTGTGAACGGTCAATGATCAAAATAATTCAACTACAATAACGTCAACTTCAACGTTTCAGGGCGTCGACCGTCATCATTAAATTACGACTGGAGTTCGGGAAAACGCACGCAACTCCATACAAGGGCTCTTTCAATTTTAACAACATTCCCCGGCACTAAGTCTTGCTGTAGGTTGTGCAATGAGAACCAAGGGAAACCGCACGAGGTTGTGACGCCTCACAGTCTTTTGCGGGAAACCGCACAGAGTAGCTTTCAGGAATGTATCAACTATGTAACCACACTACTGTAGGTTGTGCAATGAGAACTAAGGGATACCGCACGAGGTTCTCGCCTCACAGTCCACGGCGGGAAGCCGCACACCGTAGCTTTCAGGAATACCAGACCCTTCTCATCTTAGGCCCATCACGTACTAAGATTGACCGTTCTCAATTAATCGGTAAAATACTCAACAGAAATACTTTTCACGTATTTCTATACGTGCAACAATAAGCACCTAATGTTCACAACTGTAAAATAATTCACCAACCCGTAACCTCTCGCAGCTGGCGAGGGATACTCGAACGCACTTTTACACAGCACTGTTGCAACAAGAATGCCAGGATACTTTTAAAAATAATTCCCTTACTCGATTACCTAACTTGTTGTCTTGAAAACAGTGATTCACTTTTACACGTAACATTATCCTGGCACGCTTGCAGTTATTTTGCTGGTGAATCAGCGCATTATAATTTTCCGCCCTATTAGATAACAACATGAGTAAAACGTGAGATTACCATGTTGGAAAAGTTATCTGGGACATATTGTACATTCAATTCTGAGAGTGTTTTTGTCGTTCCATATTATATTTATGTTAACCATACATATGATCTCAAAATAAGGGTTTACTCACATTTTTAATAGAAAAGAAGCAATATTATATGATAAACACCTATTTTTCCGTATGAATTTTAGTTTGAAATACAGCATATGTTACTACGTCTCATAATAGGAAATTCATAATCTTGTATTTCGAGATTAGTACTTTCAGTCGTAGATGACTTTTCATAATCAACAAATCGAATACAAACAGTTTACAATAAGTTTTCTTATAGGCACCTACTATTTTTTCCAACACTGTACATATAAATTTTGCTGTTTGTTATCTGCCACAATTAGTTAGCAATTAATATAAAATATGTACAAGACTTTTTTTGTTAAACATAATAATTCTATTAAATATGATAATGTTTATTAACTGGCCTTATTAAGATATGTACTTATTAGTCGATTTACATTACACATTCATGTTAAAATCATCAATAATTAAAAAAGAATTTTTATTTTTACCTTTCTTGAAAACTAAAATAAATAAATATTGTTTTTCTTTGCACCTTATTAGATCAATGTATGGGCAATAACTTTGAAGTTGATGTCTTAATCTAATCCATTTCAAGCCATACATCGAATGTGATTGATAAAACACTGTAAATCTTAGTTTTTGTAAATACAGACAAAGTAAAAAATTAAAATATCTTGAAACATAAAAATACTTGTTGTGACTAAGAGTTTAAATTGGAGAATAAACACACTTGTTTGTTATGGCAAATGGTTTAAATATCTTATCTGATTTAAATATTTCAAAACGGTAAGTAATTTGGATTGCTGCTAACTAAACGTTTACGCACTAAACCTTGAAATTTTTATAAGTTTCCTGAAAATGTTTCCTGCAAATTTCTTTGTCTTTTTTACGTTTTTCAGAAAATATTGTAAGTTTATCCGAAACCTTGGATTGTTGATTTTCACATTTTTTTCTTCATATTACCACAGACAAAACTAAAGCAGATCCACCACGCATATAATTAAAAAGCACCCTGGCAACTAGGCAGTTTCAAGCAACTAAACCAGTGTCACTACGGTTGGTTGCATAATACAATGACACAAGTGCATTTTTGCACTCGCATATATGCGAGTGCAAAAATGCACTTGTGTCATTGTATACCGTAGTGACACATGGTTTAGTTGCTTGAAACTACCTAGTTGCCGGAGTGCTTTTTAACTAATATGCGTGGTGGGTCTCCAATACACATTTCATTAAAGACTTTTTTTTCCTACACTATTAGAAAATTCAATTTTACCGCCTCATCAGAGAGGAGAAAGCAAACGTTTCCACGGCTAGCCCGGCAAAATGAACATAAATGCCTAGCCGATAAAATAATTCACGAAGTTTTACCACTAGGTGGCGCAACAATAATTTCTGGAATGCATTCTCATCGACATAAAAAAGTTAACAAACGTAAGTTTTTTTATTTAATTCCACTGGTATTTGGTTTTAAAAAGGATTAAAATTATCAAGAAAAAAAAAGTCAACTCGGCAGCTGTGGGATTCGAACCCATGCCTCCGAAGAGACTGGTATCTAAAGCTAGACGCATCGCACAAATCGGATTTTATCCTGCTTATGCATTTATATCGTAAGAGGCGATCCGTCCGATGCGAAACAGTGAACGCAGATAGGGTAAACTACCCAATTATTGGACAGTTAAGCGTTTTTCTTTGTTTCAAATTAATGTAAAAATTTTATTTTTAGACTATGGACTTGTGTGTAAAACAAAATTATAGGTAAATTTTTTGCCTTTAAGAATCAGTATGCAGTTTTACCTGCTAATAAATATTTTTCTCGTATAATACAAAAAAGTAAACTCATGGCAAAAATTTCAGTTATTGGACATTTTTTTAGTAATTGGACATGAACGATTTAGTTATTGGACACAAAGAAAATGTGATTTAAATTTATGAAGAAGGTAGAAAATAACATATTACAGGTATAATTTAAGGTTTATAGCTAACTAGGTATCTAACATCATAGAAGCTCTTCTTTGGCATGACTAACAACTAACTAAAACATAAAATAGAATGTCTAGTTATGGGACAGTTAGTTATTTAGTTATTGGACATGTCTCCAAAAACAGGTTGGAATGTAGATAGATAAACAAAACCTATATCAAAAGAAACAGTGTAAAGGCACTTCCCAAATGTTTCACAGTACCTACACATAAAATTGGCTTAAATTAGTAATTGGACAGTAGTCCAATAACTAAAGAAACTGTATTACAGGTTTTAGATACTGGACACCCTTGTAAATTTTCAAATAACTAAATTTACTACATTAACAAAGTCATAAAACTCATTTTCGTATATAACTGTAGTCACATTAAATGTTGGGTTCCACCAGTCTTTGTTATATCCACTAACTAATACAATAATTTGCCGCATACTTTCTTAGGCAAATACTAAGAAACACTAGCACTTTTCACAGGCCAGACCAAAACTTGGTACTATGACGACATAGGAATAGTACGTGCTTGGCGGTAAAAAGCTATCAGGTAAAAGATAGCTAGTGACACCTATGAATGGGTATCTAAACTAATAAAGTAAATAGAATTCTTATTTTTAATTATGAATAAGTCTGTCCAATAAGTACCACGTGTCCAATAACTGGGTGATTTACCCTACATTTAAAATAATGAAAAGAATGAGCTTTTATGATCCGTGCGATGCGTACGATGCGGATAAGTGAACGCCTAGCTTTAAACCACCGCCTTGACCGCTCGGCCACGCTAGCACATACAACACCGTATTTTAAAGCATCTATAATATTTTTAATAGTAAATCAATTTTAATATTTTTATTTCAAGAGAAAGAACGTTTGTGCGATATTAACAAAATTAATTATAATGTTGTGTAGGAAAAAAAATAATGTGTAAACCTTGGCGGTAAAGTAGTTTTCCAGGCCTCAACAAGTGGCCAGGCTCGGCTGCGCCTCGCCTGTCCATATTTTCTCTCGACCTGGAAAGCAAGCACTTTACCGCCTCGGTCTATAATATACTATTATTTATGTGATTCCCCAGTTGTACAATTTCAGCTTAACTTTAAGCCAAAGCTTAAACCCTTAACAACAATTGTTGTAATAATCGTCGTTATAGATTTAAGCTTCAGCTTAAATTTAAACTGGTATCGTACAATCTTAATGATTATTATTCTGTGAAAAGTTTAATCTTTGACCTGGAAATGCATCCACCTGCATTCACAATGAGAACGAAACACAGAAAATTAGAATTGTTGTAATCTGTGATTCAAAAAAACTTTCACCAAAGTATGCCACAAAAAAATTAGTATGTCTGAATATAAAGTCCTAATCTTGGAACTTTACCAAAGCTTCATATGCGTTATGTGTTAAATAAATTCACAAACCATCAATTATTATTTCACTGTTTCTAATATACAGGGTTGGGCAAAAGTATGGAATATTCTTTCTAGCGCTTTAAATATTAATTTTATGAAAAATTTGTTGAGATTATTTTAATAGAAATTTTTTATTAACTTTTAGTCTATTTAGTTTTCACTTAAATCCCAAAGCAAAACCGCAATAACAATTATGTCATTTTTTTTAAGTGGCAATACAGGTCGTGTGATACATCATTAAATAGGATATTTTTTTCTCTTTTCAACAGTAGTACATTTTCGATGTTGATTAACTGATATTTTAACAGAAATTAGATTGATGAAGTAATCCATAGTCAAACAATAAATTAATTTAATTTTAATTCCCAAAGGTAAAATGAAACAATGTAATTAACAAGAGAATAAAAAGAGAAACGATTTGAGACTAAGAACAAAATAAGAAAAGGACAAATTTCTAAAGCAAATGCTCAAATTGTGCACCATTAACTTCTTGGCAATAATGTAAGCGTTGCATAAAATTTCGTAATGCATTTTTTAATGCATCTGGTCGTGTAGAAGCCACTTCTTGCCTAATCCTTTCTTTTAATTTGCCTAGCAATTTCACTTTTCCTCTCCGATCGTTCAGAATTTATTGTTTAAGTATGTATGTATTACTTCATCAAACTAATTTCTGTTAAAATATCAGTTAATTTTTCATATCAACATGGAAAATGTACTACTGTTGAAAAGAGAAAAAAATATCCTATTTGATGATGTATCACTCGATCTATATTGTCATTTAAAAAAAAAATTACATAATTGTTATTGCGGTTTTGTTTTGGGAGTTAAGTGAAAACTAAATAGGCTAAAAGGTGACAAAAAATTTCTATTAAAATAATCTCTTAACAAATTTTTCATAAAATTAATATTTAAAGCGCTAGAAAGAATATTCCATACTTTTGCCCAACCCTGTATATTTCTAACATACAGCATTTTTGATGATCAGTGGAAGCATAATGTTGAAATGTGAGAGAATAATCAAAACTTAAAATCAATTGTGGTATCTCAGACATGCACGTTATATCTATTTTTATTTATCATGGCACACTTCAATGAAAGTTTTTTGAATCACAGATTATCTACATTTCGTTTTTCTATCGTGTGTCGGCTTGTCGTAAAGCAAGGTTGTCATAAAAAATGACGTTTACATAAGTATAATTTTTTTATTGTAATCTTTTTTTGTTTCAATTTTATATTAGCTTCTGTCTGAATTTTTTAAATAAACAATCATATTTTATCATCACATCACAGCAGTTTTCGTATTACTTTTTTCCCTTAATTACCATTAAGTACTTTTATTTCTTTATATCGTAACGTTTTTGATGAGGACATAAATTAAAAACAGTCGGTTTAAATAAAATAATTTTAATAACGAGTTACAGAAACTATTACAAACTATTAAAGTATTAATTAAACACTAACACTTAAAACTACATATAACTAATTTATATTCTTAAATAATTTATGACACGGGCAAATTATTTACACGCAGTTAATGCCGTTCGCGGTCTTCCTGTTTCCTGACCTACCTCTTCTGATTGCCATCGCTCGTCTACTACGACTGTCCTTACAATCTGAGCTAGTTTTTCTTCCAAATCACTACAGTGCCTACCATCTTCTGAACAAGGTCTAGACAAGGCATCAGCATTTCGGTGACTCACACCTGCCCGATATTGGAATTCAAAGTCGTACTCCTAGAGTCGCTTGATTCAATATGCCACTTGCCCTTCGGGATTTTTGAATCGAAGGATTCAATTCGACGCCGTATGGTTCATTCTTAATAAAAAATGTCTCCTATACAGGTATTAATAAAAGTTCTCGATCGACTTCACAATGGCCAAAAGTTCGGGTGACATAATAGTTTCGCTCTGGTTTTGATAGCACTTTACTGAAATAACCAATCATCTTTTCTTGCCCATCTCGGTTCCGAGAAAGCTCTCCGCCAATACCAACATTGCTAGCATCTGTGTCCAGCACAAACTTTCCTTGTTTCAGTCCGGCTTGGTAGTACAGTATTTTCAGCAAGAAGAAGTCGTGCTGCAACTACATCTTCTCCTTGGTGCAACACTAGCTCTTCGTCATAACTAGGGATGGGAATTTTAGGTAAATACCTATTTACGCAGATTTTAGGTATCAAAATCTGAATGATATCAAAATTCATTTTAAGTAATCCTTCTTAATCTGGCCCGCATATGATTTTGCCTAAAATGCCTATTTTAGGGTTATTTTGGTTTACCTGCCTTTTTTCTAAGCTTTTAACTAAATTCTAGGTTTCGCTCCTATTCGCACCTTTTTTGTTCTTCAAATGAAAAAAGGACTAATCCATGGCACAAAATTTTGCAGACCTGTAGGAGAAAAGCATTTCAAATCTGTAATAATCTCTACGGAGGAGTAATAGGATCGTAAATTTTAAATTTTGTTGCAAGTCGGTTTTGATCGCAAATTTAAGTCAAAAATTGGCCGCGTGATGTCGCGACTTCAACTATTGTTTAAATTTAAAATTGCTTTGAATTTAGTCGTATTTTGAAAATGAGCATTATTTATATAATTTTAAGCTCGCTAAATAAAAAGGCATGACGAAGAAATACATATTTTTCTTACCTATGTACCTATTACTGTTTTTAGAAGCTCGCGAATAAATGAGGGGTAAAACATTTCTCACAAGAGCAGTTGCGCATTAACCAACGTGGCGATATTTGGACGATTCGATCGACAGCAATTATATCAAGCGACCAGCTTGCTTCAATATCGCCCGATTACAAGCGATATTTTGATCGTTCGGATATTTATTGATGCGTTAGTGGGGCCCCGTTTATTCTGGCGATTTTCGTGCTATTTTTGGGCAATCAGATTGCAGGTACCAAATAGCTTGAATATCGCCATGCGTGCGGTCTACTTATGATGGCAGCAAACGCGTAAGCGAAACTTGGTGTGTTTGGTTCGTGTGTAGCTGTAATTGTAGCTTGTGGTGTAATTTCTATTACCAAGTTGTACTTACTATGACGCGAGCTCAAAAATTTCAAAAATAAACGTAGATTCCTTTATGAAATAAATTTTGAATTTTTCGTTAAATATTTCTTTTAGTTTTAACTTATTTTGCGTAAAATGTGATTTTTGTATCCTAAAATGTAATTCCTTTTTGCCTTTTTAGCTACCTATTTTCAATAATTTTAATACCTAAAATTCCCATCCCTAGTCATAAAACACAACACTTTAAATGTAACTAGATCGCTTCATTTTCTAGTTCTACTACCAAGAGCACGAGTCTAATGGTTGTCTGACCGATTGTGATGTTGACACCTATTTCTCCATGAACACTGACTGCTTTACCGGTTGTGATCCTAAGTTTCCATTTGGTCGGTTCGGTCACCTCGATGGTCTGATGACATCGGGTCTTAAAATAGTTTTCGTTGCAGCCGTACCTATAGCAGAGTGTGAGGGCCGCCGTCAATGGTGGCGTTTACAAAGATACTGCTAGTTATTCGCCGCGAGAAGCTACATAAATGGTTTTCTTCAGAGGCTTTCGAACACGGTTCCACGTTTACCCTTTCGCATCGACCCAACATAGTTCTCATGAAGGATTCTTCTTGGAACTGCGGATGTCGCATACCTTTTGGCAGCTCCAACGTACTAGTCGTCTTTTTTTCGGAAGTAGTTCCTTAAAGTGTCGTAAAATATCCTCGATTCCTTGGCTTTTTCCTCCAAATTATCTGTAGTAGCGCGTACTCGGCCTTGGATCTTCGAAGCTTGGATCACTGACTCGTATTCCAATGCGTATGCCAATGTATCCGTCGATGTTTTAGAATGAGCCATTCTCAAAGCCTGTTGAGTTTCAGAATTTCGAATTCCATCAAATAAATGTGCGCATAGCCAAGCACTGTAGGAAGTCATCAGGAGCTGCAGGTTATGCGAGACGTATCAAGCGAGCTATGTCAGCTTCATATTCTTGCAGATTTTCGCAATGCTTTTTGCAAACAGTTTCTCAATTGAACATGATACATTTCGCTTAGATGAGCTTGCCCATAGCGCATCTCGAGCCTCTTCAGTAATTTGGAAAAGTCCACTTGCTCGTCTAATGGCATAGTTTGTGAAACATCAATAGCGTCCCCTCTTAAAACTACAATTAGTGACGTGACTTTTTCTCTATTCGTCCACATGTTCGCTCTTGCTGCTGCTTCGAATTATTTGAAATAATTGGGCCACAAAGTCTTTCCATCGAATGTTAGTGGTTTCATTTTTATTCTCGAAGTGCTTTCTGATTCTTCTCTCGCTCTGCCGTTGTTCACTTGTTCCGCTGTTACTCTTGAAATCCTTTCTGATTCCTTTTTTCATTTGGTATCGTTTGCTTGTCCCGCCTGTTCTAATGTAAATAGGTAAATAGTCACTGAAGTTAGCTAATATTCCCATTGCCACTATAACTTCTTCGAGTATTTTGATTTTATTATCCTGCTGCTCTAATACTGCTTCCAAGCTCGTAGATTGTTCTTGTAATTTGGCTTCCAAATTTCCATGGTGTTCTTGTAATTTAGCTTCCAAATTTCTAGATTGTTCTAGAAACCTTGAGTTTAGATCGCCTTTCAATTTTCCAGATTGTTCTCGTATTTTAGCTTCCAAATTTCCAGATTGTTCTAGAAGCTTCCCTTCTAAGATTCTCACCTTTCGTTTTATCTCGACTTCTAAATAATATGTATGTTTATTTAGTTAATTTCGTTTAATTTTGTAAGTAGTTACGTCGTCGTTAGTTCGTTCTAATAATCATTTATAATGAACTTATTTGTTGTTACTAGGAGAAAAGTTCGCGTGTAATATAAACGAAAAATGATGAAATATTTTTTAAGTAGGTATTCAATTCAGCAATACTCGCCCCTAGTTTCCTGTCACAAACGTACCAAAGTAAGTATACCTGGATTTGTTATCTCTGATGTCTATATAACTCAATGATGTGACGTCTGTGACTGCAGATAAATGGGAAATTCCCTGACGAAATAATTCATAATTTATACCCTTCGTCGACGTAAGAGTAATTTACACGAAATTGCGTCCTGTTACGTAACATGCTCCAGGGAACACTAAAAAAGGCAAAATATTTTATACTATGCAGAAAATGAACGGCAAACAAATTAAAGAGCAGATATTCATAGAAATGATTTGTAATTATTTGGCTTTTTAGGAAGTGAAAAGTCGAATTTCTTTTGCTGTAAAATTATATGGATTATGAAACATATTCATGAATTTTATGCATAGTTTTCCAGAAATTAATTTTTGAGTGAAGTTTATTTGTCGAGCAAGGTGTGTAAAGGTGAATAAACTCCGCAATGAGTTCAACATAAAATGACTAATATGTTTTCAGGTAATGGATATTTCACTAATTTATTATACATATACACATAAATAAAAAGTAAGCACCGAGAAATACTTTCCTTCTTTAGGTTTTAATTTAGGAAATCTATTTTTTTATGATTTTAGACATACACACATGTACTTGTTAATTTATTAAATTCCTCAACGTATTTACTAATATTTAACATTTTTGAAATGGAAAAAAAATCTGGTATTTCCTTTTAAAGTAAATAGCTATGGAAATCAGCAGAAATTTTCCATTTTCCAAACGCTTTCTTTTTCTTTTAATATCCTAATTAATAATTATAATTTGTATCACTAAATCTTCTAAGCGGACACTAAATCGCGCAACTATACACGTAACGTAAAGTGTATAGTTGCGCGATTTAGTGTCCGCTTAGAAGATTTAGTGATACAAATTTCATCGGACAAGAACCAACTGTAAATAATTATAATATATAATAATAATAATAATTAATTGAATTAGCATTATATTATTTATCAAAACTGACTTTTTGAAGATGTAATTGCGGTTCGCATTAAAGAAAGCAACTTCCCTTTCGTTCAAAGCTGTTTAAAAAGTAGTGTATTTAACAGGGAAAAACGAAGTACTTTTCCTTAATAATCTCGCAATGTAATAGAAAAGGAATACGGTTTGTGAACAGTTTGAAGATTAATTAAATCGCATTTGTGCTATTTATTTCCGTATTTGTAGATATTGTTAGATCAGAGTCAAATTTTCCCGGAAAACCGTTAAAAGAGAACTGCAAACTTATTAGCCAGATAATCAGCGTAAACAAAGATATTTTATCTCGATCGGACCTTGCTCCGTTTATTGTTATTAAAACGAGTGGAAGTCAAACAATTCGATTACATAGCAGACTTCGATCGGTTTATTTTTAAAAGGTGAAGCCAACCCAGTTTATTTGATGAATGGAACGGTATGTTTTCAATAAAGCAATATTTTGTAATATTACACAAGGACACCCTCCCTTTGCAAGATTACTATACTTATTGTTGTTATCACAGAAAATATGTATACTTTGAGATTATAATCTATAAGTAGCAACGATTATAATGTTTCTGATTAACTAGAACATTCTCGGGGCCGTTTTTTCTTACTCTAATTAAGATATCTGTTACTATTATATTCTGCTTAAGTCAAAACAATAATTGTTTGTTTAACTTGAAGGCTTCCGCGGCCGTCGTCCATGTTTCAAACAATAATTGTTTGTATAATTTATTTTTTAATTTCATGATTATCGTTTAGCAACAATTGGAGAACCAGGCAATAACGTAGATGGAATAAACAAAAAATAATTGTTGTAAAAAAGGACAAAGCAGTCGTGTATTAGAATTAGGCAACCATCTAACATTGAAAGCAGGCTGCAGGTTCCTACCTAAGGCAGAATTCGACTAAATTACTGCTTCTGATATTACATATTCTAACATATAGATGGCTTAGTTAACAATTTTATTTATTATAGTTATTAAGTTACCAAGGGCATTATAAAGTTTATAGCGTTTATAGACTGTTCGATTTTATGAATTATTTCCATGGTAATTATTCACTGTATAGCTATCAGACAGTTTATTAAGAGGTGAAAAGACCGGGCCTAAATTGTTTTATATGTAAGAAAGTTACATTACTTTAGCAAATAATAATCACTCAACTAGTAACTTAAATAGTAGACTTATTAGACAACTACAACATTTTTTTCTGGTGGTTGTAGTTCAACAACTCATAAATCTGACTACTCTCAGTAATATTCAAACAAATGAGAAATTTCTTTTCGTGAAACTATACTCCTTTACAAAAGGCCAAATTTTTAAAAAATGCCAAGAGAAAAAGTTATCTAAAAAGACGAATTTGTTTATTGTTTCCAAATTTAAATATGTTCTGGTTTGATCAATACTAGGACATTAAAAATTAAAAAAAAAAACTAATATGACATCCGTCTTCTACAATAATAAACGAATCATTATTTTGTAAATCAACTAATTAAATTATAAATTATACAGTGTGTCTTGGTACTCAACAATTTCACACGGTACTACCGTGATCAAAACAAACAAAAGAATATTACATAATATGGTATACCAAATGTAACTGCTGAACTATGAAGAAAAATAGTGTTTAGAAACTTCGTAGCAACGCCAAACTAAGGTTCGATTTTATATTGTTCTATACTTTGAGTGCTTATCCACTTCCTTCTTAAGCTAGGCGTTCACTTGTCCGCATCGTACGCATCGCACGCAGCGAACGGATCATAAAAACTCATTCTTTTCATTATTTTAAATGTATCTGCGTTCACTGTTTCGCATCGGACGGATCACCTCTTACGATGTGAACGCATAAGCAGGATAAAATCCGATTCGTGCGATGCGTCCGATGCGGACAAGTGAACGCCTAGCTTTATAGTGTTATTTCAGTTTTCTTTTGATCAAATTCTGAATGAAAATGCCTCCTTTAGGACCTTGCAGATGACTTCTTAAGGTGCGTCTATACATGTGTCGTATTCGCGTATCCGATCGTGATCATGTGTCAAGATCAGACAAGTGTGGATATGTTGCCGTGACGCATCCCCGTATCGCGTCTTTGTACCATTTGAAACGCGAAGACGATGCAACTACGTCACACTTGTAGGATTTTTTCGCGACTAACCGTGTTAAGATATAGCGGTTATAAACGGTTAGTCCCCTACCTATCAGCTGATGAAGTAACGGTTATCTATTACCGCGAAAACATATTTGAATCTCGTAAGTACTAAATTTGAATGATTCATAGCAAATGAAAATAAAGTGATTTTGCAATTGTGAACTTAAGTGAAACTGATCTTATATGACACTGAAACTTATTTCGTAGAATTTATTACAATTGGGACATTAATGCGTGAAACAAAAACAATAGGAACTTTTCTTAATAAGTTTTTTCGGATTTGTATATACCTAAGTATAATATATCCACACATGTCAATACAAAACCAAACAGCAAACACGGCCCTAGCCTCACTTTCATAACCGCTTTTCGTTACACATGTCGAGAGCTGTGTTACTGATTCAATAACACGGTCACAAATGATGACGTTGCTCACATACGTCATAACACCTTCCCCTTGATAACCGCTGTCAAGAAAATGAAGGGGTAATAGTAACCGTTATGTTCGCCAGTTCAACGGTTAGTCGCGAAAAAATCCTATTGGAATCGGAATTTCGCTGAAACATCAAACACAGGATGGATAGGTAGCAGCAGCTAATTTCACAGTCACAATCGTGCAACGTCGTCCAGTCGATATAGCTGTATCAAGTCGGAAAGTAAACGCACACACGGATATTGTTACGGTAATAATTTAAAATACTTACATCTTATTTTGGGCACTTACAGACAAACAGACTACATGACTAGATGATACACTAATTATGCCGCTAACGTTCGATTTGTCGCCTTTTTATAGGGATTTTGTTTCCGGGGTATTGCGTCAATTGTTGCCTTGACATTTAGATTTGCACGCGGCACGACTTTTGTCTTCAGATCTATGCACGCAGATGAGTCATCATATACCTTGACATTTAGATTTGCACACGGCACACAAATGAATCATACGTCTTGACATTTGCATTCGGATGTGCAGGTGTAGCTATGCAACGAGGGTGAGTCATACCTTACATAATTGCAAATGAGTCATTCTTATGTTTATGTTTCGCTCGACTGACTTTCAGCTGTACATCTTTGGTGGTCTTCTCATCCTAGCTACAATATAACAAAACAGATACGAAATGCAATTAAGTGTGGGTGTATCATTCTTGCGTATCATACCCGATCTTCCGATCATGATCGGATAAGCGGATACGATACATATACATATGTATAAGTGGACGCGCCCTTACATAACCTGAGCAAAAGCTTCAGCAAACACAGAAAGGAACAAGTTATAGTGGGTGACATTAATGCTAAATCAGCAATATCCAGGGAATTACGGATGGACCTTCGAGATAACAAGTTGGTAGAATGGGGGGACACAGTAAGAATTAGTAATCTAGACCGAAAGGAGTGACCCCGCCTTTGTGCGGGGTAGAAGTAGATCTATAGTTGAAATGACTTGGCTACCGAAGAAATAGGCAAAAGAATCAGCAGATTGGATAGTTTTCGAGGGAGGAGGAAATCTTGAATGACCGCAAATATCTCCTCGATATACCTGGCTCGCAACTGAAAAACCACGATGCCCCAACAAAAGGACGGACGCTACACAAACTGAAGGCGACATATTTATTAAAACATTTAGGAATAAGATCGGACAGAATATAGAAGAGAATCCCATAAATTTTATTGAAAAAATAACTATTGCCTGTAACAAGGCGATGCCGGTCGGACCACATGGGTAAACCAAGGAAGGAGTGCATTCGGGCAGGAAAGGCCATGGTAAGAGCACACAGAAAAGCTCAGTAAACCGAGTTCATGTTCAAGAAGGCTGATGTGATTACATGGCTTAAGCCCTTATTAAGAAAATATTGAAGGACAACACCAACAGCGGATACGTGTATGTGACGAAGTCGGAAATGATGTTTGGGCTAAGGGCTACTGTATTGCAATGAAGAATACCACCGAAAGCTACAACATTGGAGAACAAGACTGCAGTAGTGGTGCAATGCCAAGAAGAAGCCTCAGAAATCAGCAAAATCTGTAACATTCCACGGGCAGAAATTAACAAGACACTAAAGACGAGGTAGTTATGCTGCTCATAACGCTGAATGTGAGAAATGCGTTTCACCGCGCAACCTGGAATTTGCTTGCAAGAAGAGACATTTAAAAACCCTTAGAAAGGTCACAGGCACTTATTTGAAAACCAGATACTTGGAGATTGAGAGAGGAACGTTGGCACCGATATCATCTCCGGCATACCGCAGGGAGTACTGGGCCCAGTTCTTTAAAATATTCTGTATGACGGCGTTCTGATGATGCCCATGCCAGAAGGAGTCGAGACGGTCGCCTTTGCGGATGATCTTGCTATTGTAATAACTGCAAAGAGTGAAGATGACAGCAGTGGCGCTCGCCAAGATCATGCCGAGAAAGACAGGGGCCTTGGAAGGGAACAGACGACTTCTGGCATCAGTGGTACATTTACGCATTACGTAGCACCTTTATGGGCAGAAGTAACTAGAACACAGAAATACAAAAACCTATTGTTAAAGAGTCATTGAGGCTTTAATGGTCTAGCAAGGATGATACCACTTGATCTGTTAACACTGGTGAGAGCTAATGTTGCGAACCAGGAAAAGAGGAAACAGCTGCAACACTGAAGAGATGAGAAACAACCACCAAAGCAGCATGGACTCGAAGGTTCCCAAATTAACAAGTAATACGAAACAAAACACGGTCAGATATAGTATTAGATAGCCCAAATTTTAAGCGGACATGGCTGCTTCGAGCGCTACAAATAGAATATTGGGCACAGGAAATTCAGTCCAATGTAAATATTACAATACTGAAGAGGATGATGCGGAACATGTGATATTCCAATGAAATAGATGGCAATATGACATCACTAACTATAGGAAGAGTTGGGACTAAATATCAGTATAGAAAACCTGGTGTCAATAAAGGTAAGCGATGCGACTTGGGACCTCATTAGCAAATTTTCCAACGACATAACAACATGCAAAGAACCTGAAGAGAAAATAGAGAAAACTCAAAGCCAAGTTTAGAAGAGAAGACTAGTTTTCGCTCTGAAGCAATACCTACTCTTTAGTGGTTCCACAGCAGATAAATGGGTTTTGAGGAAAAAGGCTTAGCCGGTAGGCATTTGAGACATTACGCAGATGAATCGAAAACTCTTCCGGAATTGATTCAGCCGGGTCTCTCCCGGGTTGGGTTTCCCCAACCTCAATACGTAAATCATTTTAATAGCATACATAAAAATCCTCCTTATAGGCATAGTAAAATGGATATTGATAAATTAGAACCTGTTAAAACTCGTTGAAGAATATGGTGATACAATTTGTAAGCGTTTCCAATTTACTGATTCAAATCAATAGCTACAGTGAAATTTAGATTTCATAATTCAACTTCGTAATCAGTGTTTGCTTTTTAGAAAACATTCTAATTTAAACTTCCTTTAAGAAAATTTTGCACGATTGTTTTTCTCCATAACAATTTCTAACAAACTCCCTAATTAATTAAACACTATTCAGTCACTTTAAATTTATTTATTTAAAATACTATGTAGTACATCAAACAAGTTAATTATATGATTGGCTAGTGGCGTAACAGTCGGGGGTGCAGTGGATGCGGTTGACACAAGCCCATGAACCAGGGGACTCGTAAGGTACAAGTAATAATTTGTTTGGTCTTTCTTCATTTAGCAGGCGATATGTGCAATATAACTGAGGAAAATTTCTATTCAACATTAAAAAAAAACATTCCAATAATTCAATAATTTTGCTTGCACATAGGCTCTTGCTACGCCACTGGGATAGATGGTGAAGACTGTGTTTAAACTAGATACAACAATACTTTCACATTATTGAAATAAATACACAATTTTCTTAATGAGGTTTTAATCCTTCTTGTGCTAGTAATTTGTAGAACACCGAATCTTTGTTTGTGATCAGCATTTTCGGGTCGTCAAACTCAATTATCGTACCATCGTGCACCACCATTACCTTATCATAAGTCATTACAGAGGATACACGATGCACAATGGTCATTATCGTGCAATGGCTGAATTTCGTTTTGATGACGTTCTCAATAACCGCATTAGTTTCATTATCCATTTCTGAAGTTGCTTCATCTAGAATTAATATTTTGTTTTTGCTCAGCAAAGCTCGCGCTAAGCAAATGAGTTGCCTCTGTCCAGCACTCAGGTTTGAACCCCTATTTGAAACACTCGAGTGTAAATCACAATCAAAATTTTTAAGTCGTTTGATATTGACGTGTTCCAAAGCACGCCACAAATCGGCATCACTGTATGTTTCATATGGGTCCAAATTTGTCCGCAGGGTCCCGGAAAATAATGCAGGGTTCTGAGGTATAATAGAAATCCTCGAGCGTAAAGTATCTAATTTCAAACCGTTCGTGTCACAGTTATCTATATAGATTTTGCCCATTTCTGTATCGTAAAGACGGAAGAGCGTTGATATAATCGAGGTTTTTCCCGCACCTGTTCGACCAATTATGCAAATTTGTTCTTGAGGATTGACCGTAAAAGTCACGTTCTTGAGAACGAGTTGCTTCGTTTTTGGGTAACGCAGGAACACACTATCGTAAGTTATTTTGCCATCGCTTGGCCAATCTTTCATTTCCTTTCCAGTAGTTGGTTCGATTTCTACTTCCGTATATTCCAAAACTCGCTCAACAGATGTCATTTGATTTTCTATTTCTGCCCACTGTCTGATGGTCCACTGGAGTACGCTGATAATACCCAAGGCATTGGAGATGACCAAACCAACAGTTCCTGCACTGGGGCCTAATTGAAAGAGTTATATTAAATCCAAAGGTGAAGGAAGTTACTAGAAAATTCAAACCTTCTAAAATTAATACACAGGTTAAAATAATTGAAGAAATGTAGAGAGAGCACAGCATGTCCAAGAAAAATCCAAAAGCCCGGTCGGTAGTGATGAACATATAATCGGTGGAGCTGTGCAAATCTTGGTGTTTATCGAATTGATTTTTTGCCATACTTTGCAAACCATTGGTCCTAATAGTAGTCAAACCTTCCAATGATGTCTTGATGTGACCAATTACTGGGCTTCTTGCTGAAAATACAATCAAAAGTTAAATTTACCAAACCAAACAACAATTCTTTACGGTCAATACATACTCGTTCCGTCCAATCGTTTCAGACGTCTGCTGGTAGGTAAATACAAAGTTCTTACGATCCCCGAAAGCAGCGCTAATATACAAGTTAAGATAAAAAATATTTTATTTAAGAGTAGCATAACCATCAGTGTCCCAAGAAACATAAAAAAGTTCTGAAAGAAAACATTAATTAATAATTTTTTTAACAAATTCCTTGCTTGGTCTACCTGAAGCAGTATCTCAATCACAATTGGTATGTACTCATCAATAGTGCCGAAGTCTTTCGAAAACCTGTTGACGATATTACCGGCAAGATACTGGTCAAAAAATTTCATCGGGGCCTTGATAATGTTGCTAAAAGAAATCCTGTGTAAGGCTTCGGAAACTTTGGTAGTTAGTGTGAACAGCACCAAGTACTTCACCACAATGGTGACAGTCAAGTAAAAAGCCAGGGCGGTAAAATATAACGGTATCTTAGATTTGCGGGCCAACACTTTTTCAGTTGAAGACGTGTTGGTCATATTATTTTGTATTTTGAAGTGTTCCACTTCAGTATCCATCCTGAAATGTCATAGGTCATCCTTAATCATTTTAGTATCGTTGTACACTTACCAAAACTTAATAAAATATTCGAAGCCGCTGTTTCCTGCTTGGGCAGAAATATGGGTCAGCAAGAGTAGGCCAACCCAACAGTAACCAGCACACTTTAAATAGGTCTTGTAAACAGCAAAACTCACTTTACCTTCCTTTTTCGTTTCGTAATAGATGTTATCTGCTTCATGTGATGCTTTTGTCGCTTCCAATAGTTTTGCTTTCTCATCATCATCGTCAATGAACTCGGTAGTGTCTTTGCCTGCATCGTAAATCGATTCAGTTTCTAGTTTTCCATGCTCGTACTTATTCGTGAAGACCTTTTCATGTGTTTCCAGTTCTTCGTAACTTCCAAAATGTTTAATTCCACCATCTTTTATCACCAGGATATTTCCAATATCTTTGAGGTATTGAACTTTATTCGTCACCAAAATGCAAAACTTATCAGATAGGAAGTCTTTGATGGAATTTTCAAAGACGTGGTTACTAACGTGAGAATCTAAAGCAGATAGTGGATTGTCAAGCAAGTAAATATCTGCTTCTTTGTATAAGGCGCGGGCTAAATTAATCCTAGCTTGCTGTCCTTTACTTAAACTGAGTCCCCTGTCGTTCACAATTGTGTTATCTCCGTTTGGAAAACTGTCTAAATCTTTGGTTAACGCGCAGACTTCTATTACTTTTTTATATCGCCCGCTCAAATAACCATCTCCGAATAAAATATTTTGCCTGATGCTTCCAGGGAAAATCCAAGGTTCTTGTGAGGCGTAAGATATAGTTCCATTCACCTCGATTTTACCTTCTGATGGTGTTACTTCGTTCAGAAGTAATTTAATGAACGCCGTTTTTCCACTTCCAACTGGACCTACTAGACCTACTAAAGATCGATCCAATTCTAAGTTAACGCTTTTCAGTAAGGTCACGTCCTGCACTTTGAGTGAAACGTTTTTGAAAAATATCGATGGTTCTTTCGTGTCTGCTATTTCATATTCATTTTTCTCGCTGGGTACATCTTCGGATAACAGAAAACTCTGCAGTCGTTTGATGGATGATTTTACTTCGGCTGATGATGATATCACTGTTGGTATTGCTCTAGTGGTGACGGCACGCATTGTCAAATAACAGGTAACAACCATGTATACATTTTCAACTCGAACATAATCGGTGAGTTTGGAGTAAATAATTATGCAAAAGTAGAGCGAGAGTTTAGTGCTGATGTCGCCGATGGATGATATGATGGATTTTAGGTAAAAGAGTATCTTCAAATTACGAATTTCACTTCTACAAAATACATCGGATACATGTCCCATGTTTAATAAATATTCAAAAAATTACGTACCTCCTATACGCATTCGTCATTCCAGTAAAATATTTTTCCCAAGTGTACATCTTAATGATTTGAACTGAAGACAAAATTTCCTGTATTATTCGAAGCCTGTGGTCCGTCTTCACGGCCGTCTTCAGTCTTCTCTGTGTGGTTTTTCTACCCAACCAGACTATTAATATTATATGCCATTAATACTAGTACGAAATTTGGGACTTACTTTGCGGTGGAACGAACATAAGCAGAACGGCAACGCCAACGATTGCAGCGATGCCAACATGATTGTACATCATGTAAGTGAGGATGATTATGTGAATTACACCAATCCAGACGTCGTGTACTGTCAAAATCAGAGTTTCGAATTCACGCACATCTTTCGAAATCAACGTGACTATTTTTCCATTGGTGATTTCATCGACGGTGAACGAGCCTAGTTTCAAGCACTTACGGTACACCAACGAGCAGAGGGATATCCGAACACGCAGAGCCATTTGTTGTAAGCAAAGCATGTAAGTGTGATTATAAATGGTTTGAATCAAAATACAAGCAATTATAATTCCACTATAGTAAAGGGCTTGCTGTCTCGTTAAGACCTCGTTACCTGGTTTTGGAGAAAAATAAGCGACCAAATTCTTTATCGCTTTCGGCCGTATCACCCTGGAAGATTTAATAAAATATTTGGGTCTCTAATAATTATTTGAATGAAGCATTACATTATTGGTGTCCTTACGACAAATTGTATTATACCGTATATTAAGTACTCTGTCCCATATGATCTCAGCAATAGTCGAAATAGAGACGGTTCTCTTTTGTGTAGTTCTGCTTGCCATGCTGATTCCAAGCGGTTGCCTAATTCTTTGGATTTGTAGGACCGCAAGGTATCATAGATGTCATCTTCGACTAATTCTTTTTTAAATCCTTTGATGAAAATATCTCGAGTAAAGCTGAAATTAAAAATAAAAATTTTAAAGAAAACTGTACAAATTTATTTAATAGCTAAATAAAGTAAATTATAACTAAGTCTTTGATTATTAGTCCAATTGATTGATAATTAATTTAGTAGGCAAATCAATCTCATTAATTACCACATTATTAAATAAGAAACATAGAGGAATCATTATGGCACACGTGAATTCGACAGCAATTATTTATACTCTGATTGAAAACGATTAAGAGAAAGTTTTTTAAAATCAAAAGGGACACTATTTAGAGTTTTTGCAATTGCATCTTTGATACAAAGTTGTTCGATGGATAGGAGGTGTGAACGGTGGTGTGAGCATACCTTAACTTAAGCGTATGTACATCTGTTCTAAATGCGATTTTGTTATATAAATATGCAGGTTGCTTGGAAGTAAGTATTTAAAAAAAAGACAAGTTTTTCTTAATGACCTGTAATCTGTCATATTTAACCAACCAATGTGATTTAGCTTGTGGGAGATATGATCGTATTTCCTTATCCCAAATGTTAAGCGCAAACAGGAATTTTGTACTCTTTGTATACGAGCACTAGTGTCGACAGTTAGACAAGGGCTATAAACTGACGAACAATAGGAAAAGTGAGATAACACTAGTGTTTCACAAAGAGTTTTCTTAGCTTGAATGGAGAGATAATGTCTGTGGGGATAAATTAGTTTAATATTTAAATATGCATTTCTGATATATTCAGTAATTTGGGAATTGTAACGAAATGAATTATCTATTATCAATCCCAGGTTTTTAGCTTTCTCCATTACAGGGATATTGACACCATTTATAGATAAGGAAATACGCTCCCGAACAAAGTTGACATTTTTCTTATTTCCGAACACCAGCAGAACAGATTTCGTTGGATTCAAAATCAGCGAATGTTTGGCTGATATCATTGCAATGGCATTCAAATCATCATTCATATATGCAAGTTCAGTGTTATAATTATTTGAGTAAAATGAATGCGCGTCATCAGCATATACTTGAAGTTTGCAGGTTTTGATATATTTATGAAAAGTGGCTGTATATACAGTGAAAAGAAGAGGGCCTAATATTGACCCTTGAGGGACACCTCGCAATACTAAGCGCTTCGTCGATACCGAATTATTTAAACGTACATATTGTAACCTGTTAACTAGGTAGTTCTGTATTAATGTTACTGCTGAATGTGACAAACCGAAGAACTTTAGGATAGCTAGGAGCATTTCGTGATCAATTGTGTCAAAAGCCTTGCTGGATTTCAGCAAGGCCAAGACGGAGGTCATTCCTTTATCTGTGGCAGACAAGAGCGAATCTGTCACATTCAGCAGGGCAGTTTCACAACTATGGCCTCTTCTAAAACCAGATTGGCAGTCTGGTATAACATTATTTTTATTTAAATATGTTTGGAGTTGAGTGGTAATAACTTTTTCGAATAATTTGGAAAGAACTGGAAGTACGCTTATAGGGCGAAGGTCTTTAACAGAAGAAATATTAGTAGTTTTTGGCACAGGAGTAACAGCAGCAATTTTCCATTGAGAATAATAAGCATCTTTCTCGATACATTAATTATATGCGTGATATACTGCAAAATTGTTGGACAACAGAGTTTGATCATGTCGATAGATATAACCTGTGAGCAACTAAAAATCAGATTAGAGTCGGCGCTGCAAAGAAAATGTATGTCTGTGATTAACTGAATTAATTAATCTAAAACATTCATGAACTGTCAGATCAGCCTTACGCCGCGTTAGTAACAGACATACTTTTTCTTTGCACCGCCGACTCTAATCTGATTTTTAGTTGCTTAGAGGTTATGATCATGGCCACTCGCATTGCTTTTTATTTTTAAAACTGGAAATGTCATAGAAATGCTTCATATTTAGTAACAGTAGCAGTAGGTGTACAGCCGCCGACAAAAGTAAAGCCCACGTTAGTGGCGCTGGTAGCTGTGGTGCATCAGTATTGGACAACCCTTAAAATTCTGCTCTGATGTGGGGGTTTACGCCGTTGCTTTCGCAAGTAACTGACCCTAAATAATAAAATTTACTCCGAGAATGAATGAATTATCTACATTGTAAATAAGTAGGCCTGGGCATTACTTTTGTCGGCGGGTGTACTATCTATAAAGAAATCATTGATATCAGTAGCATTAGATAGTTGATGAGGTAAATTTGTATTTTTTGTCTGAGTTATTTCTAACCATTTTAATTTTTTTCCACATAGTTTTTGGTGAAGTATAAGCTATTTTTCGGTTTTGATCATACTCGTAGTATAATTGCGCAGCTGTTTATAATAATTCCATGCTTGCTCAGATTTTGTTTTCTTATATCTTGCTAAAGCTTTATCTATCATTTGCATAATAAGACGTACATTGTCCGTTAACCATGGAGCTGGTTTTTTCGAGATTTTTACTGTTCTTAAAGGTGCGTGCTTATTAAAAAGATTAAGTATGTTAATAGTCAAAAATTCAAATTTATCATCGATACTTTCAATAACAAATACATGCTGCCATGGAATAATTTTCATATCATTAACAAATTGCTCATAATTGAAGTGTTTGAAACTACGTATAGTTTTAATTATTGGATACTGATTACTTGTAATTATTTTTTAAAGTACAATAGATAATTTCATGATCGGAAAATTTATCTCCTCCAACACCCGATTCTAAAACAAAATCAATATCTGATACCATAATTAAATCCAAGAGAGATTCACTATTTTCTGTTTTTCTAGTTGGATCAGTAATTATTTGAGATATATTAAGTTACTGTATCATATTGTTAAAGTAAAATACATCGGGATAACAAAGTAAAATATGGTATGCAGTGAAGACAAAAACAAAAAAGCTTTCATGTACCTTTGGAGTTTTATTTCGTATAACACAAAAGCTGATTTTAATAAAATTTTTTGAATTTATTTCATTCACTTCACCATTGTTTTTGTTCCTATTTGTCTTTACCTTTGTTTTTAATGCTATGTGTTTTAATGCTATGTCTTGTCAATCTCGGGATTTTTTTTTTGTAAACTACTTACTAATTTAATAAGGATTTAATAGAGTTAAAAGACACTAACACTTCATTAAAGAGAAATGAATAGATTTCAACTATATTTTGAGCAGCAAAAACAGTTTGCGTAAAATGAAATCTGTTAATAAATGTTTATGTCTTATGTTTGTTTATGCAGCCGAAAATAATTGTTACATACGTTTTCGATTATAATAGAGAAATCTAAACAAGAATCAAAAATAGCACCTGAATGTAAATGTTGATGTTTTATTTTATTAAGAAGTTTACTGATGCGAAAACAAAACATACATTCTCCCAAAGCTTTATTAGTTCCTTTTTTTAGTAACAACTGAAAAGAGCGCCATTACTAAAAAAAAAAACAGATTTAAAAAACGGTGTTTCACATAGACTAAATAGAACGAAAAAATAATAAGCAGAAATAACTTCTTTGTATTAGCCAAATGACCAAACACTTTTCTGAGAAATATTTGTAAACATGATATTGCTATCATAAATGACGGGTGCACAGTAATAAAAAAATTAAATGGCAATGATAAATTGAATTGTTAATTCCTTTTAACATAGTACTTATTTTGAAGCGTCGAGAATTGGTATGATTTCTTTTGGGTTTTCCTAGTTTAAAATTAACCATTTCTACCCAAGAAAAACATACAGGAAATATTTTCAAAAAACACATTTAGGGAATCATAAATATGAGAAACGGAGAAAATTTTTTTCATTGATTTCACATAATGTGCATTTTTAAAGGTCAAACCACAACCTTTGATTATCTTTGCATCAACGACTACCGTAGACCTTTGCATCGAATGAGCCATCGTTTTCCATCTATGCGGTTTAGGATAATTTATTATTACTACATTAGGCGATTAACGCATTTAGTAATTAATAACTGATACCTTGGTTAACCGCATTTATACGTGGAATAAATAAAATTTCCCAATGAGAATTTTCAGGCTGTAGAATTGAATGCTTACGGTGGCATTGACCTTTTTTGGTTATCCAGGTTTGGGATCGGGCAATAGTATCTATCACGAAACTATTCTGTTCAAGTTATTTTGACAAATAGAAAATATTAAAGATTGTCACAGGATATACACTAATAGGTGGGAAAAACAATATTGATATTAGAGAAATATCCTCGAGTTATTCATCCTCATTTATTTGAAAAAAAAAAATTGATTTACCTTAAACTTTTAATACCAAGAGGTAAATCATTAAAAATTCTAATACCAATATTAACTTGGTTCTTTTTCAAACTGCTATTGCATTTACGGAACAGAAATATGAATTCGAATTGAGGAGATTGTTTTTCCTTATAAATGGAAATACACCATTGGTATGAGGAATAATTTAAAATTTTAATAAATTACTAAAAACTTCTACTTTTTTGTAGTACTAAGAGAAAAAAAGACGTAACAATTCATAGCCGCCCAGAACTAAAAGGCTCTTTAGATATTTTTTTTGTAAAACTGTACATATTTATCCAACAATAAGATTTGTACACGTTTGCAGGCGGTTTTCTTTTGTTCAAATCAATTACACACACATTGTAAAAAGAATTCCATGAAAGTCACCTTGTCAACGAAAAAGCAATAAATAATATTGGTTGCATAACAAACTACTCCGAACAATGCTGTTTATGTTAGATAAATCCATTAACAAGCAATTATCGAGTACAGTTGGTAAATATGCCATTATTTTCCAATATTTGTGGTTTTAAATAAATAATCTTTCACACATGTTTGTGATGCATATTTTATGCAGAAACTTCAATATTAGATACCGTGATTTTCATTACTTATTGGAAATAAACTAGCGAAAAAATATCCTTCATTATACCCACATAAATATTTGTATTCTGTGTTCAAATAAAGGAAAAGAAATTCAAGGTGCAAAGGAGTTTCATCAAATTTTTCTCTAAATTCTTCCTAGCACTTAAGTTTCGGTAATTCACTACTAGTAACTAGAAAAGCTAGCCTCTTTGGTAAGGCTTTAAACTAGTGCTCACTCTCTTCTAAAAAAATACACAAATTTCTCAAAATTCGCATTACTTATACATTTCATAAAAACAGGTAAAATTACTAGGTATCCACCGAGTGTGGTCTTCTTCTCTAGAAGATTCGAAAATATTCGATATACCTAGTCAAAAATTGAAATCCTGTGTTTTTTTTTTTTTTTTCAATGTAAAACCTTTACGCCTTTTTTGTAACAATTGAGTTACCCAATTTTTTAATGTTGAACCTTTGTCTGTTTTTCTTTTTATATTTTGCTTTAATATTCTTTAGATTTACCTTTTTCTTTGCTACTACAACGCGGTGGTCCGATCCAATCAGTTTCTTTTTTACTTCGTGTGTCCATTAACATGTTGTTGCTCCATGCTTCGCTTACACCGAGGGTTTTTTTAATATTTTAAATCAACTCTTGCCCTGAAAACTGGATGACATTCTTAGTTTAAGTGAAAAGTACATCATTGCACTCCTTGATGCTGTTTTACAGTATAGCTAAGACATGCCGTCCAAATTCCGTGGCAAAAGTTGATAAAAAAATTATGCAAATATGATCTATTTGATCTCTATGCCATTTTCCCCATTATTCTTTCAGATTCACAATTCTCGAAACCAACTTTATCGTTGAGATCTACCATTAGTATGAATTATTTTAAATTGTATTCCTTACTTACTTATTCAGTGTATTAGAGAACGTTTACTTAAATTCAAGCTCGGTTATTTCTTTCAATTGCTTATAATGATACTTATGAGGTTAATTTTGGCAGGTGCCGACACAGAATATACTATTTGTAGTGGTCAAGTTAGAGATTGATCACATCAGTCATTTGAAAAACCTGATCAGAAGGCAAAGTTAAAGCTCACCTTTATTTTTTCCCATTTGCATTTCACATCATCTACACCTATACACATTTTACCGTATTCAGTTTCCACTATGTTTTTCTTTGTTTTCAATGACTGCCTTTTCTCCAAATCTCTTCTGTAACTCTTGTACCTTTGAAGTGTAGTCACAGTTTACTAATACATTTTTATATTACATAATTTGTTCTCATTTTTTTTAATTTCATTTTTATTTTAAATTTCGATTTTACTTCAATCCAACCCAATTTATTAGGCGTCCTTTTCTCGCTTCGCTTATGACAAGTTCCAGCTTTGCCTCGCCCTAGTTACGACCCTGGTTCCCTATACCAAATCCTAATCCGAATTTTTTATTTTGCTTGTTAAAAGCATGTGATGCACGAGATGTCAATAATTTATGTAACTTTCATAATTCATAATTAACGAGCAAGTACCATCGAATCATATGTAAAACGAAAGAAAAACAAAACAATTTTATATCCTGCTTATATACATATATATGGCTGTAAACTTATGTAAGAAAAGGTCAATGTCAAAATAGCGTTTGAGATAAGGAAACGCATCATATCGAATGTTTTATGTAACTGTGAGCAAGCAATATTATTCATAAATTTCACCGACAATGCCAGAGAACAGCTTCCAAAGTTCAAGATTCTTCTGCTTTTCGTAATTTGTATAGAGTTATTAAATTCTTTATAAGGACCGACAGAGCCCTGTTCAATTAAATCTCTACCAAGGGCAGACATTTGCAAAATTTTCGATAGGTATCAAATTTACCTGAACGCGATTATGCAAGGTGCAAACATGCAAATGTCACCGAAATAAATAAAATAAAATGTTGGAAACTATCATCCCTCCTTTTTCTCTCCAGTGATAACAGTTTTCAACATTTTATTTTATATTTGACGATAGTAGCCTGAAGAAGAAACCATGGCCTTCTAAATTAAAAGCGAGTTCTAACTGGCCTGGGCGTTTTGAAAAATTTACATTGAATTTTTGTGCTCGAGAAAACGCCAAAAGTCGACACTTTGGCGCTGGTTATGGGGCACTGACAGCAATGAGTGAAGTGCACTGTCATTAGTGTCAATCAAAGTGAATTCACGCAAAATTAATTAATATTGTAATTACCGTAATACAAGATAATTTATGTGGTATAAATTTTATAGATTCATGCACAATCATTTGATCTCATCGGAGTGAAGTACGCTTGCGCAATAAGGAAAGACTGGCACTTTAAAAAGCTTTTGTGTTTTGAATAGGTAATTACAAGTTACATAAAAGAGTTTCGACTTTTAGGGTGGGTTTACAGAAAGGAAATCAAATATTTAATTACGATTAACTATTTGATTGAGATTAAAATTAGCGTTGCCTTAGTTTAACAATTTGATTTCTATGACAACTCAAATTTTAAGCTCAATTAAATAGTTAATCGTAATTAAATATTTGATTTCCTTTCTGTAAACCCACCCTTAATAATGTAAAACATGTTAAAAAAGGCGTTGATAATTACGCACAATGAGAAAAAAAAACTTTATTATACATGTTGTAACTTACCACAGAAATTCTGAGTATACAGTGTGTCCCAGATTGAGTAGGCTACCATGGGTAACTTTCTTATTAGTGAAGATAGAGATTTGGTTAAATGGGCAATATTTTGCAGTTTTACGTGCTGATTCAGAATCCGTTGAGAAAATTTGAGAATTCCGAATAGTTCAGATATTATCGCAGAAAAACTGAAAATCGCTATTTTCTTTAATGTCCAATAACTTCGCAATTATAAAAAATATGAAAAAATGTTTCGTATAAAAGTTACTATGTTTGATAAAATACAGGTGAAAATACAGTCAAAATAAAATTCAAGATGGCGGCTGTCAAGATATTGATAGCAACTTTCTTATTTTAAATGGACGCCATATTGGATTTTTGTACGATTAAATAGCATTTTTTTTCTCGTTTCAATTGTGTATCACAACCCCTATCTAAATAAAAAATTATTTAAAAAATTTAATATTTTTATTTTAAATCAAGTAAGCGGGTTGCCTTAACTTATTACTAATCAAGTAAGCGGGTTGCCTTTACTTATTACTAATAAATAAGAAATTCTTCATATCGAATGTGAGTTTACGCCAAACTATAAAAGAACTTCAAGTGAACCGTCAAGTGAACGACGTGATTAAAAAACAATCCTGATGATATAACATAGTATACATTAGTGGATGTGTATTGAACTTTCAAACTAATAGTTACGTTGTGCATATAAACTCAATGAGATCATAGTATATTATATTTTGATCGAACATTGACAAATAAAATATGGCACACGCAAATTCAATTCAATTCGAATCGAAACCCTGTCAAAACACAATTATGAAATATTGATAAATGAAATGCTATGTCTTGTGGCACAATGTTTTTATTATTATAACGACCGGTTTCGCCTTTTAAAAAGGCATTTTCAAGTTATATATAAAAAATTTTAACCTAAAAGTAAATAATTAATAGTAATTTTCTTAAATATGTAGATATTAAAATTACTTACTTATATAAACTGTATAATAATTTATAATATTTATAATTTAAAAGGCGAAACCGGTCGTTATAATAATAAAAACATTGTGCCACAAGACATAGCATTTCATTTATCAATATTAAATTATGGCTACAAACAGCAGGAATAACTTCATCAATTACACAATTATGAAACTTGGAAAATTTTAATCGAAGCTGTATTAGTGAAAAACGAAACGTGGGCTTACGTTAACGGCGAACGACCCAAACCTGAAATAGGTGGAGACGGAACATCCAAGAACATCGTCGCAGGAGGCCTACAATACTTGGCTGAAAGAAGATCGAAAAGCGAAGTCGGACTTGATTTTAGCCATCAGCCCATCAGAGCTTAGCCAGATACGTGGATGCGCGACATCAAGAGATATTTGAGAAAAGCTTGAAGCAGTATATGCATCAAAAGGTCCAGCTCGAAAGGCGACATTATTAAAACGTTTGACACAAAGCAAAATGTCAGAGGGAGATGAGGTAAGGGAGTATTTGACCAATTTTTTCGATACTCTAGACAAATTACATAACATGGAAGTTAGTATAAATGATGACTTGCTAGTTATGCTTCTATACAGTCTCCCTGATTCATTTGAAAACTTCAGGTGTGTCATTGAGTCTCGTGACTGCCTCCCCGACATTGACACACTGAAAGTGAAAATTATCGAGGAATATGATGCGAGAATTAGAAAAATAAGCGACGAGTCGTCTGGAGCGATGTTTGTCAAGAATACTAATGCCATAAAGAAGAATTTTAAGGATAATACATCCAGCAAACAGAATCAAAGCAAAAACCAGAAAACTTTGGTTCAGCGTTGTACATACACAATGCGATCGAAAATGATTAAGCGTCCTTCAAAAACCATGCACAACAAATGAACGCTATTGATTGTCACCTGACCTTGAGTATTCAAAAACACGAAAATTATCTAGGCCGAAGGTAGTTTTGATCACCTTTGGGTATTTATTTTCTCAAGGACGCTCAGTCATTTTTGATCGCATTGTAAATGTAATTATTGTGGAAATCGAGGCCACAAGGCCACAGATTGCTTTAAGAAGAAAGAATTTAAACAAAAGAAGGATCAGACAAGTGGAACATATTTTGCAAGTCCAGTCACCAAAGAAGTTTCTGAAGAACGATGGTGTTTAGATAGCGGATGTACTTCACATCTTTGTAAAGATGATGTTTTGTTCAAAAATATGCAACAAACACAGACTGGACTGAAACTCAACCTCAAGTGTAAAAGCGAAAGGTGATGTTACAATTTCAACTTGGAACGGAAAGGAGAACATGTCAATCACACTTCGTGACACTCATCATGTACCTGATCTACGCACCAACCTGATCTCTATTGCCAAAGTAGTGGATACAGGTGATCAGGTGTTTTTCACTAGAAACCGGGCTTACGTTAAAGATCGGTATGGAAAAATCAAGATAGTAGCTGATCGTAATGGAGATTTATTTTATCTGCGCGAGGAACGTCAACAAAGTTGTATGATATCAAATAATGGATTGCAAACCGCAAATCAGTGGCACCGAAGACTTGGTGATTTAAATGCTCTAGACCTGACACTCATGGTCAAGAAAAATGTAATACCTAATCTAAAAACGGAATTGCAAATTTGTGAGACGTGTATAGCAGGTAAACGTACACGCGTTCCATTTCAAAATCGAAGTGAACGCTCAAAGGAACCGCTGGACATAATACACAGCGACGTGTGCGGACCCACGAGAACGGAGTCCAAGGGTGGTGCACGGTATTTTGTCACTTTTATCGATGACTATAGCCGCTGGTGTATGATATACTTCATGCGAAACAAAAATGAAGTGGTATCTAAATTTCAAGAATTCAAGAGTTTTGCCGAAACAAACTGGTAAGAAAATAAAAGCGCTACAGTCTGATAACGGAACGGAATTCTGCAATAGCAAAATGGACGAGATATTAAAGAAATCTGGTATTCAACGGAGTCTTACTACAGTATATGCTCCACAACAAAATGGTGTAGCCGAAAGGAAGAATAGAACCTTGCTCGAATCTGCCAGATGTATGCTTATGGAATCAAGCCTTCCACCCTCCTTTTGGGCCGAGGCTGTAGCTAGTGCAAATCATATTCGTAATCGTTGTGTGACTAAGAGCCTGTAGGGACATTCCCTACAAGATGTGGACAGGGAAATATCCGAAGCTGAGATATCTTCAAACATTTGGTTGCAAGACATACATATTAAATAAAACTTCAGGTAGAGGAAAATTTGAGAAGAAGGCCATTGAAGGAATCTTCGTTGGCTATCCGGAAACATCAAGAGGCTACAGAGTTTGGATTCCATCACAAAGAAAAATTCATATTTCAAGAGATGTTAAATTTATCGACATAATCAGAGAAAATATGAAGATATTATCTCTGATGAAACTAGAAATGGACGACAAAATTTTGAAGATTCTCAAATGAATAGAAATATAACAATCGGTCCAAAACAATTAGATGAGAAGCTCGTACATGTTACTTCAAAAGACAAATTGTCAAGAAGCGAGCCTTCAATCGAATCCATAAACAATGGAGCTAAACAAGTATCTGACAACGAACGAGAAGAACTGCCAAATAAGATCATTTCAAGCAGTTCTAAGCGAGGACCGGGAAGACCGAATAAACTCAAGACAGGCAAAAGAGGTCGTCCTAGAAAAATATACAGTGAAACTAAAATCAACACACATGAAGTTGATGAAAATCCAAGAAACGAACAAGAAACAGAGTGGCATGATGTCGAATTTGCCATGAATGCTTCTGAAATACCCTTTAATCAAGCAATTTCAGGAAATGATAAATCAGATTGGAAAGACGCAATCTACGTCGAAATGAGAAACCTAATCGCGAATGACACGTGGGATATCGTCGTCAAGCCTGAGAATGCTAAAATAATTGGTTGCAGAATGGTGCTGCGAAACAAGTGGACGGCTGATGGTTCACTGGAAAGACGGAAAGCAAGGCTAGTTGCGAAAGGATTCTTACAGAGACCAGATATAGATTTTCATGAAACATTTGCCCCCGTAGCCAGATTAAATTCATTGAGATTGTTGGTTGCTCTTGCCGTGAAGCAAAATATGAGAATTTCTCAACTCGATATCACATCGCCTTATTTAAATGGCAAAATCGATGAGAATCTGTACATGCCAGTACTTTTGGAGGAAGTGTTAATAAGAATGGCTGGTAACGATTCCGATAAACTTATAAGAAAAAAGGTCAGTGATATGCTGAAGTGTCTTCGAGTGGGAGCCAACAAAATTTGTAAATTAAAAAAGGCTCTGTATGGTTTACGACAAGCCGGACGACAATGGAACATTGAAATAGGCAAGGTACTGAAGAAAACTGGATTAACCCCAATAAATTCTGATACCTGTGTATACGCGGACAAAGACAAAAGAACATTCGTATTAATTTATGTAGATGACATTTTAATTTTCTCCAATAATACAGCAAGAGAAAATCAAATAAAAGAAACGTTATCAAAATCATTCGAGGTAAGGAATCTTGGCAAGCTGAATACTATTTGGGAATACAGATCAAGCACAAAGCTGGGGCAATTCAATTATCGCAAAGTGGTTACACTGAAGATATCTTGAGAAGATTCGGTATGCAAGATTGCAAGCCCGAGACTACCCCGTTGGTTGCGAATCAAAAATTATCAAGGGCAGATATCGAAAATAACGAATGCGGTGATGATGTTCCCTATAGAGAATTAATAGAAGCTCTTATGTATTTGGCTATTGCTACACGACCTGATATCGCATATTCGGTAAGTGCCCTCAGTCAATTTAATAGTTGTTTCAGCAGGGTGCACTGGATCGCAGCCAAGCGGGTGTTAAGGTACCTCAAAGGCATGACTCATCACGCGTTAGTGTTCGAAGATAACGACAAGGCATTGACGTGTTTTATGGATGCCGATTGGGGTAACTGCTCAGTGGACCGCAGATCATATATTGGCTACACATTCATCTTTGGAAAATCAGCAGTATCATGGGAATCACGGAAACAACGAACCGTTGCCCTATCTTCAACAGAGGCTGAATACATGGCCATCAGCGATGCCAGTAGAGAAGCGATTTTCCTTATTAATTTTTTAAGCGAATTAGGTTTCAATGAACTGTGTCAGGTTACGATGTTCAATGACAATCAAGGCGCAGGAAAATTAGCTGAAAACCCCGTTTACCATTCCCGCTTCAAGCACATCGATATAAAATATCATTTCATTCGAGAGGTATTGAAAAATCATCCCGTAACTCTTGAATATTTACCGTCAGAAAAAATGATCGCTGATATCCTCACCAAACCTTTGACGAGACTTCACCACGAAAGATGCCTAATTGGACTAGGATTATACATTCTTTAGGATACAAATTGAGGGGGAGTATTGGAAATGTGCAATTTCCTCCTTAAACAAGCAACCACTGGACGGCATAAAATAATCTAGTGTGTAAAAAACAATATAACATGTAAATAGTTACTGCTGTAATGAAATAATCGTTGTAACTTCTTTTGAATATATTTCGTTGTATGTGAAGAGTTCTTCATTAGTTGCCACTGCTTCTCTCAAATAACTCTAACATTAAATAATTTCAACACACTAGCTAATTAATTTTCTTGTGCATCTGGAAATACCTAGTACTCTTAACAAATAAAAAATATCAAAAACAACTTTTGAACATGTTACCAAATTTTAAAATTACCGCGGTAATTCAGAGACAAAGGTATGGGCAGGTTCAGCTGGTGTCAGCAGCTGAGAAGTTGAGTCAGCTGTTTCGGCTGAACTCTCAGCGTGTGTGCGCTGTATCTCAACTGTTATGAAATTACCTCAGCGTAAATAAGTTCCCTTTGTTTTGGCTGCGGATATAATTCCACGTTATGTTTTTATTTGTAAATTGTGAACTCATCAAACTGTGTAGTTAGATAGCTGTATTAACTGTTCAATTTCTTCAAATAAAACATTAAAATTAAAGTCATCATCCAGACATCTAGAATTTTGCACAAAATAAAATTTTGATGAAAATTGTCTCAATGTTTTTGAGGTTAAATCGTTGCATCTCAGCAGATCGTTCAGCCGAATCGGTACGCTAACATACAGCACTCTCAATTGAGTGTTGCAAGTCAGCTGCTGACACCGGCTGAACGTGCCTTATGTTTAGCCGTTCCTAAATAGTACCATTCCTTTCACAAACGAGAACGACAGTTCTGAACAGCACAGAACAGTTTAATGTACAATTGCAATCATAATTCGTGACTTAACCTTTACAAAAAAACTCATTTTATTTGTGGTTCCCAAACAAAAAATAATGTACGATATCCCGGATTCATTTTTAAGTGTTACTAAGATCTGGATACATTTGACATTCATAGTTTTGAAGGATGTTCTGTAACTCGTCTGTAAGAGTCATGGCTTATGACTGCGACTGTACGTGCTGTACGGAGCTTGAAGCTCTTGAAAGGAATGCTACTAATTTTATCAAGCAGTTCTCTATCTAGATTGTTTTGGTCTGTGATTAGACAGTAAATAAATATTTCGCACTATCTTTTTCAATTACTCCTATAAAATTGTAATTGTATAAAGTGCTCAAGCAAACTGAATACGTAACTTCTAAACTTTACGATCTGGGCATTTCGGATGCTCCGACAAAGTTCAGATGTCGAAAAAAGGTTTACGAAGTGTAACCCCCTCGCCCCTCACATATTCGCCTCCCCTGCAGCCACACTTGTCCAAGGGATTTCTCCAAAAAGCGATTTTACTGATTTACAACGAACCTCCTCCGTCTCCCACAATTTCGAAAAAACCTTTTCAAGGGTCTTTCTGGGAGGTCCTGCGCTTCAAATTTCGTCATCGAGGATCAAAAACCAAATCCCGATAAGTTAGGAATTAATTGGAAAACAGCAACACATGAATCAAAAGAACTATTCTATTTTTTTCGAAAACTGTAAACATTTGTATTGTAGAGTAAATGAGTAAGTCACCAATCCAAAGGAAAATTTCTTTATTGCTTTAAAATACATTTCACATCTACCCAAGCATTAAAATTTTATCCAAAGGACCCATTGCACGTGGGTTTTTTCACTTCTTGCTATGTCACGTAATTCTATATGATAATAAGGTGTTTATAGCAGCAATAAAAATGTCATCAAATGTGTTAATAAATATGCAGAATAGAATAAATTGTAATATAACGTTTGCCACCAACGAAGATGTAAATAATTTGCCACCGACGCGACGGCGACGTAGCGAATTAATTCTCAAAGTTTTGTGCAGAATAAAGATGTAAATTTATAGGAGATATCAGCTTGACAAATTGCTTAAATTAGAATTCAAATGTTTCAACCCACAATATTATTTTTAATGTAGATACATATTTTTCGTGAAGCTCTCGTCCTCTGTACGCCTGTACACAAATGAACAACTTCATGGAATCTTTGGATGGTATAATCGTAGGAAAATCTTTTTACCAAATCTTCAGTGGAAGTAGAGATTTATACAGCGTGACTTTAATAGTTACGTCAAGCTTGAAACCTGTATTCTACAGGATGTTATTATTTAAACATACGCCATTAATTAAAATTGTATGTTCCTCATCATATAAGGGATTGATTCTCCAAATTTCAACGTTCTAGCTCAAAAAAACTGACCTACTACAAGACGGTGGAGACCTTTTGTTTTGAAAGCTCTGCTTTATTATGAGTTTGGGCAATTCACACCCTAAGAACAGGTACTCATTACATTGTTCAACTTATTTTAACAAATAATCGTATTTTAATTACTGTACTTTGGTGAACTAATAAAATTGATGCATAAATGAGGCAGCTAGTATTTTAAATAATTATCAAACAACAACAATTTGATCTCATTTATTGAAAAATGATAATTATGTTTCAGTAATTACGAGTAACCTTCGTTTGATATTCTTTTTACATCTGCGAATGACTCGGGATTATGAAATATAAAAGGTTACGACGAAATTCATAATTTCTAAAAACGTACACAAGTAAACAAATTAAATTGTCTGTACACAAAATACTTAACAAAACGTAGGCTGCCGCAAAGTAAGCCCTTCTGAAAACTTCAACAGCTCTCAACAAACTACGCGTTTGCAATTGAAAACAAAACACATGTTTTTATGAGGGTAATATTGCAACTTAAAGTACCAATAAAGAAATGAAAAACTCGTCTAAGTGCAGTAAATTCGATATTTTAATTCAACTTACGAAACTGGCGTGCATTTTTGAAATTTATTTAGTTTCCAGAAAACGATGAACATTAAGAAACTAATTTACTCATATTTTTTGTTTATTTTAATGTAAATTATTGTGATATCTGCATTCGAATTCCTGCGCCTGTAGAGTGTCTTTATTTTACAGATCAATAAAAAATAGATTAATTAATTGTAAAAACTATATAATATTAAAAACTTTTAAGTATTTACAAAAGTAATCTACTTTCAAATTAGCTCAGCCCGGAACATTTAAATCGTTTCCAGTGCACCTCTAAGAAAAAAAAATATACAGTTATTATTGACCTTTACCTAATGGTATATATAGCAATTTTTTATTTATTTTCTTGAGTATCATTTGGAGTTTTAATTAATGGCATAAGTCCAGTAGCACCCTGTATAATCATAAGTGGTAACGATTGAGCTAATATGTCCTTACCCAAAAGATAATAGTTTTTGAGAATATTGTGGGCCCAAAATAATGGAACAGCACTGGCAGTTACGCTGAATGAAAATTCATGCATTCCACAGCTGAAACTCATTTTTCAGTTTTATTGTTATTGTTTATTGTTTTATGTTAAAGATTGCGACCGCCACATCTCCATCGGTGCAAGTTTTCAGCTGTAATTTATGCATAAACCACGAAGTAGGTTCGCCCGATCGTTTAGTCCTTTAATTAAAGTAAAAAATTTCTCAGCAGTGGATTGCGAGTAAAACGAAGAAACCAATATATTTAAGCGCTTCTTTGGAAATGTAATCGTTGCTTCTTGTGGCGATTTTCAAATAAGCTCAGCAATTGCCTCTAGTAATTGGTAGTTTGTCTTAATTCTTGTTTTCAAATAATTCAGTAATATGTTTAAAAAAATATTTACTTACGGCCTCAACTAGACGAGAGTATTTTTCATTGCATAAGCTTCGCAGCGTTTTTTTATCAGAAAGAGACCTACTTACATACTTTTGACCTGGGGAACGATGTGCCATATATAACTTGGTGCAAAATGTATCATATTGGAGAAGGATCGATTATGTTTTGGAGTGACATATTTGGAAGGGGCGCACAGAGCTTGTAGAATGAATGAATACAAATGAATGTAATATGTGCTACCATAAATGTATTATGGGCTTTGTAGGATATGACAGGTTTCTATTAATGCACAGTAATTCTCGTGCACATGCTGCTAGGCATCGTCGCTCAATATTTAAATATACCCAAATTCCACAATTATTCTGACCACCATTAAAAGTGCGGATTTAAATCCTATAGAACGCTTATGGGATATGCTAAAAAGAAGCAAGAAACTCGGCCCCAAACTCTCCAGTTGAATTTCGAAATACGACACAGGAAGAGTGGAATAACATTCCACAAGAAGACATACAAAATCTTATTCATAGTTTGCCACGAAGGATTGAAGCAATCGTTAGAGCCAAAGGAGGCAATACCAGATACTAATTTTACCTCATAATTGCAAGATTTATTTTAACTCTCAAATTAAGGTTTTTTTTGTTAATTGTTCCATATAGTTTAAATATACAGGGTGACTCACAGCTGTTCCGCCAAAGAAAAACCACGATTAGAAGCGATGTCCGAGAGTATGGAAAAAATGTTAAAAAATTGCCACATAGCCGCTACACCGCATGACTCTTTTCTGACCTATAATTATGCGGTGAATAGTAAATTCGCAACGATACTGCTTTGTCAATAAGATGCCACGAACGAGATGGCCAGTGTGGATAATTAGCGTGTCATCGCAATGCGAATTTGCTGTTCATTGCACAATTACGGGTCAGAAAACAGTCGCACTGTGTCACGGCTATGTGACATGTTTGTTACGCGCTATCTTTGCGTAAACCTTGTAGGTCGTCGGCATTGCGACGGAGTTCTCGAGCTACTCTTCTGTTGATGAGGTCCCAATTAGGGTCGAAATAGCTACACAGAGGATGCATTGCAATCCAGCCGACTTACAGCAAAAAAATTTGTTAATAAATTCTTTTTACTTAAGTTTTTGATAAATAATTCATGAAAAATTAGCACTAAAACAAATAAATAGGGAAATAAATACCCTACAAAACCCTGCAAAAAACAATTAAAATTTCCAAGATGATGTCCATAAGAAAATAAGAAGTAGTAGATTGTCGTTTGTTGACAATTTTTGACGGCATGACAAAGACAGTGGCATATTTAAATTCCTCATAAGAATATGCCTTAACAATGACTGACTTAAATATCAGCATATTAAAGTTCTAAAATGAGTCAAATTAGGCACTGGAGTAAAGAATTTTTAACGGACTTCATTGACGAATACAAACGTCATCCATGCTTATGGAAAATAAAAGCGCGTGAATACACCAACAGAAATTTGAAAAGCGCTGCTTATGCAAAACTCGTAGAATTGTCCAAAAAATGCTATTCAGAAGCAAACAGAGAATGGGTGGTATCGAGAATTCAGAGTTTGAGAGGATCATTCAGAAAAGAATTTTAAAAAATTCAGGATTCTAAACGAAGTGGAGCATCAGCAGATGAGGTTCATGTTCCATCTCTGTGGTGTTATGACTTACTATTATTCACGTTGGACCAAGAACAGCCCGAAGACAGCGTTTCTAATATATTAATTTCTGTAGATGCTGAGGCCACATCGCCTCTTGCAGATGATTCCGTCCAAGGAGAAGAAACATCAATAGAATCTCAAGTAAGTATTGATATTTTCGAGTTAGATGATAACTAGACTCCGTCTCATGAAATCTAGTAAATCGTGTTTATTAACATCAATTCACGATGTTTGTATGATGATTTGGTAATTTTCCTGGTAACAACCACATAATTAGTAAATAAATTTCCGTAATATTTTTCATGTCATGCTAGGTTGTCTTGAATTTTATGTTATAGTTTGCTGTGAACACGCCTAAAATATGTCAAGATATACTGAAAAAAATAGGCTAGTCAATAGTACGGTTATTTTTTTAAAATGCCATAAAGGTTGGCCATGAAAATTAAAACTCATGTCGTAGCTTGGCATCTGACACATGCCAAAACTGACAATTTAAAGTACATGTATGGAGCTAAGACATGAATTTTCTTTTCCACACCCACCCCTTATGGCATTTTTAAAAAAAACACATAGTATTATCAAACGTGATAAAAATAAATCACTGCCAACCCGTATATAAAAAAACCGGAAATGGATAACAGGTGATAAATAAAAGTCATTAACCATTTTCTTTCCCTTTTTATTAAATGACGTGTCTGCATGTCCATTGTCATATAAAATTTAAAATTCAATACATCAAGCTTTCCCTTTTCTTACTATTTCGTCTTGCCATTCAACTTTTCCATTGGAATTGAAATAATGCATGTAATCATCTCTATTCTTTTTTGCATCAGTTGACAAGTACGTTTCATGGGAAGATTCGAGTGGTGTAAATTCTACAGTATCACCAGTATTTCGCCAATTTCCATTAATAATTTCATGCTGGTCATTCTCTCTATCAAATGTATTGACATAAACATAAGAACTGCGTTTTCTTAAATAATTATGCAATGTGCAAATTGCTAATACAATATTATTAACTTTTTCTGGTGAAGCATTGATAGCAGTGTGTAAAACTCTAAGGCCCGGTTTTTTCACCTCCTGTTAACTTTATCTGACGGTTTATTGCCATAGTAACAATTGTGAACACAATCGTTACTATGGGAATTAATCGCTAGATAAAATTAACAGGAGGCGAAAAAAACGGGCCTAAATCGACTTGTTATCAGGCCAAACGTATTTTCAACTACATTGCGGAATCTTGATAATCTATAATTGAAAATACGTTTTTCATAATTTAAATCTCTTGTGGAAAAAGGCTTCAAAATATTTTGATGTAATGAGAAAGCATCCTCAGCTACGAACATAAAATTTAAATTTTCTTCTGTTACTCCGTTTACTGGTAATTTCAAAGTTCCGTTTATAAGTTTTTCATGGAAATCAGTATATTGGTAACCCCTCCATCCGACAGTCTGCCATTTTTTCCTACATCGATATATATAAATTCGTAATTTGCGTTTACGATGGCCATTAATACAATACTGTAGAAGTGTTTGTAGTTGAAATAATGAGCTCCAGAATGAGGCGGTGGGACAATTCTAATATGCTTGCCGTCTATAGCTCCTCCACTGTTTATTATTTGCCACCGCTCCTTAAATTGTAATTGCAAACCATTCTTCATACTTGACGGAAACTAAATATAGAAACTTATATTTTAACTCCAACAAAGCTGCCCAATCGCAAACGTCAAGCAGTAGCAAAAGATGAGCGTGAGATATTTATGAAGACCATAACCGACAAATAACTCAAAACAAGGAGTACGATGAATATGAAATCGTTGGAGCAAACGTGACGGCTAAACTGAGGAAAATGGATAACGTCCAAAAAATTTATGCTGAATCACTGATTCATCAAGTACTAACAAAAGGCTTATTAAAATTTTTAACACCTAACACTGAAATAAATGAAAAACACAAGATTGACCAATGATTTTCAAGTAATTTTGCTACTAGCTATCCTACGAGGAGCAGATCTGTTGTAATAGAAACTCGACCGACTACTTCATTTACTAATCATGATATTACTGACGACTCTTCTCTGTCAACTTATTATGAAGAATCATCAATAACTTTGTTGAATTAACGTTATTTAAATAAAATATTTGTTAAAAAAACGTTTTATTTACTTACCTTCATATATTGTTTTGCCAGGACTTCAAATATTATTCTGCACGTATCAGGTATTATATTACACAAGCTTGATGTCGATATCCCTGTACTAAATTTGAGATCCTCATAAGATCTACCAGTAGCCAAAAATCTTAAAGTAGCAATCAGTCGTTCTTCCGCAGAAATGGATTTCCTCGTAACGGTGTCTTGTTTAGTTAAATGGGATTTTACTAAACTTAACAAATGATTAAACGTTTCATCATTCATCCGTAAATAATTCTTATAATCTTTAGGGCTATTTTCCCGTAATTCACGGATAAGTGGTAAAGGACCAAATCTTTCCCTGTCTGCTCTCCATTCCTTCACCCAAATGGAACGTAATTTCTTTTTTTAGCAGACATGATTCTAAAGGAAACTAATATACCAGAAATGCTCACAACCGACAAATCCACGACTGTGCATTAATGGGTGAAATGATACAATGTTTGCATTTAGACGTAGGTGATTATCATTTCCCATTCCAACACGCGTGAAGTCACTTGCGTTAATCATTAGTAAAAATTTTGTACATATTTCGAATGTCTCACTCCAAATACGCGTAACATCGCGCGCTACTGGAACGCACACTCTAGTCTTGTGTTATGGATTGTACGTCTAAAGGCACCTTTGACAATTTCGAAATAATTTCGACAAGAACGTCATCAAATTTGTGTTCGCAAAAATAGCCGTTTTTAAAACAGATTTTTGATAGTTCTGAAATGTCATTACAGCTTGGTTGTATGTATTAATTAATATGGAAACGTATGCGGGATTTGTTTTCAAAACAAATCGATTGTTGCATGTTTCATTTCAAATAACGAACACGTGTTCGAAAACTTCACTCTGTAAATATACAACTCGGGGTAATTAAGCGAGACGGCCTGTCCTATCTCAAGAGGCTGGCTTGCCACCCCAAAGGGCTCTTTAGAAATTCTATAATCGCAGGCGCCATGCAGATGCAATATAGGCCACAGACATCATAAAACAAATCTATTTGACGTTTTAGATTGGTTTTCTTAGATTTTGTATAGATTTGTCGCGTTAAAATTGTAGATACTTGTTCCATGTGGTTAAAGATATCAAATTACATTGCAAGTTGAAACCTTCGCTGGAGTCTGGTGTCTTTCAGTCAGGCACCAGATACTTTAAAAATGTCAGCTTTACACTTGAATAGTTAAATTTATGGATGTTTCATTTGCGACAGACAAACAGCGAGTTTTCCTGTTAAGCTAATGGGGTGTCTCTTGATACATTTTGGTCATCTGGAATAGGCGTGAGTGGGAACTGAATGCTACGACTATGATTGGTCGAAGTTATTTCAAAATTTAATTGCAAGTCCGAGGGGTGTGTTTTGATTTTTTCTTGAAAGTACGGGACGCGAAAAACGGACAGATAGCATTGACGCCTTACCGAGAACGGTTCAGTTCAATTCTAATTTGGCTTAGCTGTTTTTCCTTAAGTAATTATTTCGGTACGGTTTAAATACAGTGTGTTAAGAAGGGCAATTAAAACAAATACGTGTGCGCCGCGACGCGAGTGTTTTAATCAGAGTGAGCAGTGCGCGTGTTGCACGGACTAACCGGTCTTAAGTAATTGACATTCATTTGTATTCCTTCATCGCACCTTTGGTGGTAACAATTGTGTAGCGATAATTTGATTTGCATTAATTAGACTAAAGAATCAGTAAGGTTCATATTACCATTGCAATTAGATAACTTTAATCAAACTATTTTTATTTACATTGAAGCGAGTATTAAAACTCACTAGTGATATTCATCTTAGAAAAATTTGTTGGTCATTGTTTCTTTAGTTATTAGACCTATTCTGTAATTTAATCAACCAGCAGAAATTAACTATTCCCCCACATCTACCTGGGAATTCAATACAGTGTACTTTTAGAAATCATTCTATCCTTGGGGATTTTCTCCGGCAAGTTGGAAACACGCTAGCAGTTGTTTTCAGTTTGTACAGGAAAATCGCCAATCTCAATTACTGGCGTGAGGCAATTATATCTACCGCTGGAACCAAGTAAACAAAGAAATCAAGGCCAATTAATTGTCATTACGAATTTCGTGAAACTACGAGGCCAAACAATTTGGACTGCATATTCATAGCCATTTTCTTAACAAAGTTTCTCTTTCACTCTGTATGTGTGTGAGCCGAATTGTGGTCTTTACCGAGAGATTTGCCGGTTAATTAGAAGCGATTGTCTAGAGACTGCAAGTGCCAAAAACACCCATAGTGTAGTGCCAAAAACGCAGTCAAAAACCGAGATCTTGCGCTATTAAATTAATTGATAGGTTAGACGGCGAACGAGCGACCAATAGAGGGACCTGAAAACCAGGCAAGCGGGTACAGAGTACCATCCTCGAAGCAAGGCGAAAGTAGTCGAGAAAAGCTCCTACTATTTCGACCTTAATTAACGCTCTGGTGAGAGGAGTAGCAGTAGCGAGTAGGCTCACTACACTCCACCGTATTAATCAGGTTAGCTAGAGATAGGGTTATCCCAACACCTCCCACGGGAGTCCCTGAAAAACAAGTGATTGTTACTGATTTACTTGCAATTTGATCGCTGAGGGCGGCATTTTGTATCACATACTTCTCCAGAACATCTGATTATTCATTAATTAACTCCTTTAATTAAGTACACTGTAGTCCCACTGTGACACATTGTGCATTGGTTTATTAAACAGAACAAGTCTTAGAGTATGATCAGAAGTGACGAACACTAGTACCAAGACTCGAGCTAAGTTGAAATTCAATTAATTGTGAATCTAATTAAGGAGCAGAGCAACAAATATCTGTGTAGACGTTAAACCACCAACGGTGTGAATCGAAAGAAAGTAGATCGCGCCGATATTCGTTAAGCGAGTTATACTGTACTTTCTGAAAATCGTAATTTTTGTTCCTTTGTATTTAATTGCAACGCAAGGTTTTTTCGCTCATTATCCCAGACCCCGCAGAGGCTGGTACAAGGAGTTTTTACCTTTTTTTTGCAATAAATAATGAATTAAATCTAATTTCGTGTTTTATTAATGTAATTAGCACTTTGTTCTTTCAATTGATCACTGTATGCACCAAGAAGAACGGATTATCACAACGTATATTCCTGTTAGCAACGATCACGAGCCATAATCAAAGGTATTATTAATTATAGCGAATTTTCTGAATGGTCGTTCAACTGTAAACAGAAAGTAGCGCTTAAGCCTTTTTTAAAATCATAATAAATCATGATTCGAGAATGCTCTCTGATTAATTCCATTTTTTACTTGCAATGCCACTTTAAAAATTAGTTACTTGAGTTATAACGAAAGTAACTTCAACAATTAAACTTCAAATGACAAATAAAGAGTTGCTCCAAATAACACTGTATGTTTTCTTTTTCACGGCCTACTAGATTTTCTTATTCTGAATAAATTCAGCTTGACCCTCGTACACACATCACCGAGCAGGACTGATGACTCTACCCTTCCGAATGAGATTACACTTAACAATATTTATTAATTCACTTTGATGGATTTCTGATAACCAAGTTTCTCCTACCCCGAAAAAGTCGTATTTTTCTTTTAGCAAATAATCTTTTATTAAATTAAACTTAGGGATTAGCGATCTTATATTAACATGACCAAAATTTACCTGATTTATTAACATAATACAAATTCAATAGATACCCTCAAACCAACGAACATTCAGTACAAAAAAAATTCGTTTTGTGTGCGATGAATTATTAGCATAAATGTATTAAAAGTTTAACAAATTCCAGACGCGTTTGCAACTCTCTGTGCTGTGTTTTTATAAGAACAATTTGGAAAAGTATTGTATTAAGGCAAATACTTATTTCGATAGTCACTAACATCATGGATAATTCATTACTGTGTTTTTATATTATTCGAATTATTTCATCAGCTGGTTAAAGGTGTGTACCAGACTTGAACAAGAACGCGAATTGCCTCGTCGCGTTCTCGTAAAAATTCCGCACAAGGACGTATAATAGTGTTCAGTTACAGTTGTTTGAAGTTGTCGGGAAACAAATATGGAAATAAATTTTATGTCCACACTGAGCATCGATAGCATTCGAATCGACCCGAGGTCGTACGCCGCTCTCCCGAAGCATGCTGTCTGAATGCAACTTAATACGTCTATTTTGGAAGGTCAAGTTTTACAAATTTTATTTTGAGTAAATATAATAAAACGTTTATGACACGTGCGCTGTGAATTTGGCGTTTTAGTCTAAACATACCTAGTTTTTTGGATAAATTTATAATTAATTAATTACAAACTGTTCGACAGAGCTTTTTCTACAAATGTGTGCTGTTTGATCATAAATTGTCCGTATTCACCGACGTTTAAAACTGCTGTATTTAATAGAGTGAAATGAAACTCGCTCGTCGTATCGTTGAAGCCGCTGTCGCTGGCGAAATACGAGCGAATTTTGAGAAGTTTTGAACGCACAAGATGAGTATTAATTCATATTTGTCAGATGTGTGTGCAAGTTGAGGGCAACCATTTCGAACATATTGCGGTGTTAATGAACCATACGTATTTTTTTACAAATTTCTTAAAAATTGTTGGAAAAAATTTTGGAAATAAAAAAATAAATTAAAGTATGTAACGCGTCGACTTTCTTTCTCTGGTGTTGCTGATTGTTGCTCTGCTCGACGTCGGTCCGGCGGTTCGGGTTTGCTCGTCGGTATCCAGGTTCAACGGAAATAAAAGCGTCGATTACTAGCAACACAACTTTATTTACAAACACAGTTTATATTTACAACTTGGAATGTTTATATTCCGAACATATTTCACTTTAACGGTAAACTTCCAGACGGTAGTTACAGGAACGGCAATATACGGTGGGTCTTGCGGACAGTTTAATTAATGATAATACACTATGCATACGTTTCGGTACAGGCTCAGGGAATCGGATCGGTAGTACGGTAATGAGCAAGGTTAGCAACAATTTCTTACGCGATGAAATTAAAATTTCGTCCGACGCTTATGGAGAAATGTGTCAGCGTAATGATCGTACATAAACATGCACAGTATAAGCGGCAACCCAGGCGGACCGTTGCAAGCAGAATCTCATTCGCCTAACGCTGGTAATGAGTGAAACACTCACTTAGGGTCAGGATACACGAAACACCCGTGTCAGGTACGCAAGAGTGAGACGCCCACTCATGGTCAGGATACACGAAACGCCCGTGTCAGGTAAAAGTGAGACGCTCATTCAGGGTCAGGATACACGAAACACCCGTGTCTGGTACGTATGAGTGAAACTCCCACTCAGGGTCAGGTTACACGAAACACCCGTGTCAGGTATGTATGAGTGAAACTCCCACTCTGGAACAGGTAACAAACAGGAGGAGCGGTTGTAGGTAATGCAAACGTAGCACAGGTCGCTTAGCGCGTTTGAGTCAGAGCACCGACGGACGGATGATTCGGCGAAAGACTGCCTTCGAGCCACGACCGGCGGCACGATGGCTCGGCGGGTGAATGCGTGCTCTTGGCGCGCTCATAAAGGCTTGCGGGTGGTAAGAAGCCCCACTCTGCTGGAATTCCCACCTAAAATATAAATTTAATTCTGCGCAAAGACATCCTAACTATACAAACTAATTAAAATATACAAAAACGGCAAATGAAAAGTATTTTACAAAATAAATAAAAATATTCTTGGTAACGAAAAGGTAACTTCGTTAAATACAAGTATAGTATGTTTAAACGTATTTTAAAAGATTTGTTTAAGAAATGTTTTATTCAAGTTTGTTTTTCCAAATCTCTCAATTATAAGTAAATATTTTTAGAAATAATCAATTTAAAATTAACTATTTACTGTAAATAAATTATTTATATTTTCTAAGGTGTAAATACGTAGAAATTAAGTTTACAATTGTAAATATTAGGATAATTTATTTAACACCATAATAAAATTCAATGTGATAAAGGAAACTGTAGGTTATTGGCGATGCAAGCTTAGATGCCAGCGCCTCTGGCGGCCAATCTGGAACCCGATTACCCGGTATAACATAATTATCAACTGTTGGTAAATGAAACCTTCGTCTTGTATAAAGCAGAAATTTAGTAAGTTTCTTTCGGTTTTTTGTTTAATATAAAGTCACTCGTGTGTGAAATGTATTTTATTTTATTATTAAATGGCAGAGAAACTTGTTAGTGAAGTGAAAAATATGTTTAAAGTTCAGGTTAAAATACAATACTTATAACCTTATTACATTACTTATTACAGCTTGAACTAAATTCAGTTGCTATTGAAGACAATGTTAAAGGTATATGATGCCATAGTAGTTGAACTCTGTTTAATATTTTTTATGCACCTCGCCCTATGTGACAAAACAGAACAATTCATGCAAAACGGTTTATTTAAGCTGCTTTCGTTCGTATCAATGATTACTAACCATAAATACTGGATTCACTTCGTGCACATTTATTCGTAACTTTCTTCCGTTCATTTTGTGAAATATGAGTTTCATTCCTTCGTTTTTTATAGAATGAATACATAAAAGTTACGAATAAATGTACACAAAGTTAATCCAGTTTTTATCATTAGTAACGTCTGAACGGTCCAGTGGTAAGAGGACCGGCCTTGCAACCGCATGGTCGTCGGTTCGAACCGCACTCGGGATTTCTCTCGGGGGTGGGCGGTATCGACTTCAGGCACCCTTCAGTGTTGGGGATAAAATTCGACACTGTTTCCCCTTAAACGGCGAGAAGGTTGGAAGTAACAAACTTTACATACACTTAAATACACTCCCGCTCCTGAGGTCCTGACAAGTTTTTGACTTATGACCCTGTTGGGCAACCACCACAGATTAAAAAAAAAATCATTGGCACAAACGAAAGTAACTTTACAAAATATTGTCCTGTTGTCATAAATGATTGATGAGCTGTGGATGAGCAGCATTTGAATTTAACTACATAATTAGTTATCGTTTTTCTTGCCTTTCCTTTTAAAGTATTCAGATTCTTCAAAATGTTGGGAACACATACATGTATTTACTTGTTATTGTCTTCCCAATTCGTAATTTATTTACCCAAGCCTTGTGTTGATCAACGAGTTCTTTTAACCCTATTTTGTTGATCAGAGACACTTTTCTTCCCAGGTTAAGGGAATTAATGAAACGAAATTTCGGGTTTTTTCTTAGCCCAAGATTTGCATCCCGGAACGCAGCAATAAATGTTATTCATATTTTTTAATATGAGTAAAAAAATAGAAACGGTAAAATAATTATTTCACAAGAAACGTGTACATAACTTTGACAGAATACCTGGTAATCGGCTCCCAAAGTTTACCACCAGGTGGCGAGCTGCTGGCTTACATCGTATTACATCGCGAATAGTAAGAAGTTTGGAAAGGAAAATAGACAAGTGAGGGCGCTGTGTTAGTTATCGCGTGAGATTGTAGCCTGTCACGCTTCAAAAACCGGGGATGCGCGGAATCCGATTTAAGCAAAAAAAACCTTTGCTGTGAGTTATAATTTAATAGGAAGGTTTTGCGGAAAAACGACCTAATATAAATTTTCTTAAAATTGTTGCCGTGAGGCATCTCTGTATCGTGAAATGCGGATACGATACAACTACGTCACACTTGGTGTCGGTATTTCGACAAAACATAAAACACAGGACAGATAGGTAGCAGCAGCTAATTTCACAGTGACAAACGTACAACGCCGACGCCGAACAGACAATACAGTTGTATCAAGGCGGAAAGTAGAGGCACATACTGATGTAACAAAACTGATACGAGACGCAATTAAGTGTGGGTGCATCATTCTTGCGTATCCGATCGTGATCGGATACGCGGATACGTCACATGTTTGGACGCACCCTTAGGTCTTTTCTGCGACATTTTTCATTATACACCCACACACACACACATGCTCGACTCTGACATTAGATATTTTTGAACGTGAAGGCACGCGAGCACCGTCTATATCCAAAAAATTATCACATTCTACAACAAAGAAATTGGTCTACGAGATACACTGCAAAAATCATCATCAAAGTAGAGCTTCCGAGAGGAAAGTCAACAAAATAAAAAAAATAAAAAAGGAAGTAATTATTCGAAAAACAAATTATCCTGAGATTTACGTAGAAAAAAAAAATGCAACAAAAGCTAATATCTAAAAGAATCCAGATTACACGGCATAAAATTGGCTCACCAACGTGTGACATTACACAATAAATAAATAAATTAGCAAACGTAAAAAGAAAAGAAAAACAAAGAATTGTCCAAAATACCCTGAGATAACACAGCAATTAAATTGGTGCCATAACACAGCATTAAATTGGCGACCAACGGTAAGGGCTCGATAAGTAAGACAAACTACGTAATATCTGGCTACAATCCTTATTGGCCAACCTACCTCTTCTAATTTAGACAGATTTAAAATTTCGTCACTTTCAGTTAGCCGTGGATCTTGTCTGTTACTTTGACAGCAAAGGTGACACTAACACGAACGAATTAAACCAGAGAAAATTAACAACTCGATTTTTTTGAAATCGTCTGTACCTAATAAACACTACTTCTTTGTTTTTTAAACTTATGGAAGTCGTATTTTTATTTGCATTAACGAAACTTGCATAGCTTACACTTGCCCCTAAAAATGTGACAAACGGGGTAATTGTAACCTACAGTTTGTTAAATGGATCTTTTTACGCACATCATTGACAAACGACAGTAGTTAAACCAATTTTTATATGTAGCTATTGTGTCTAGATATACCATTCGTTCAGAATGAAAAAAGAACGTCTTTACACGAATGTTTGTAAAGTAAAACTTACGATTTATTACTTGGCTTGAAAGTATTGATGTGTTTCATATGGAAAACATCAATGATGTGCGTAAAAAGATCCCTTTAACAAAAATTGAATCTGCAGGGTTATTCCAAAATGGCGGATATGCCAGTATGTTATTACGAATTAAATAAAGATTACGATACGAATTAAAAAAAGAGAAGAAAGTTGGAAGCAAAGAGAAAAAGAAAAGAAAAGAAAAGGACATCTCTATTTGACTCTTACAATGTGGGCTAAATGATAATTTTGTTTTTTCAAATAAATGTGTTTCGCAGCATACAATAAGGCTACTTCTTCACACTTGTTACTTATCCCGTACCACCGGATGAAGTATAACCCAACGTCGCCTGAAATTTTAAAAAGTCATAGAACAAAATAAAGAACCACAATATGCTCATGTTCATACATCTTTAATGTCTCTGCAATTAGCATGACATACAGTGACCGGCAGAAAGTTGGACACATATGGGAATTCTTTTGATTACCTATTGATTTCTCAGAAAAATTTATTTTTTATGAAAGCTCTTGCATCTTTCCAAACTCAAAATGCACTTATCAGAATTTAAGTTTTTATTTAAGTTTCGATCGCTTTTTGACCTGACATTGCAGTAGGATTGACAAATTGAAGCCAGTTCGCTACTAATGCTGCGTTCGAAAATTATACGTCGGATGCATCTGGAGCGTATGAGCGTATCTTTCTCAATCACGATTTTTAACCTATTTTGTATCTCGCTCATCCGTTTAAAAAATCTTGTGTTTATAATATTTCCATGACAACAAGTGATCTTTCACATCCGACATTTAAGTAGGGTGTGAAAGATCGCCAGTTGTCATGGAAATAATATAAACACAAGATTATTTTATACGGATGAGCGAGATACGAAATAGACTAAAAATTGTGAGTGAGAAAGATGAGATCATACGCTCCAGATACATCCGACGTACAATTTTCGAACGCAGCAATAATAAGTCATCCCATGCAAGGCGACCATGCTTGCTGTCAAAGCAATTCGGCTATACAGAGCATGCTCGAGGAATCCGCTGTAATCAAAACCGATTTGCACAAAAATTTTTAAAATTCTCATGCTTCGTTTAAATCCATCTTAACGCTTTGAAAAAATTAATGGCACGATTCGTTTTCAAAAATCAAGTCACGTTGTTGGTTGCTAATGTGATGCAAATAAACATGTTGGTTTCTTAGGTTTTAGGGCGCAAGAGGCACTATTTACGCCCGCAAATTTTATTGTATAAATGACTTCATTTTGATACGATTTTACAAAAAAATATTTATAATACATAAATAGATAATATGCTGGTGTGAAGCGGGCTTAATTAAAACGCAGCAGCCTATGTACCGTGAATTTTTATCGTTCCTTTTAAATTAATTACCGAACCGATCCCTCTTCATTTCCATTCATATAAGATACGACCACCCACGATTTTAATGAAGTCGAACTAAATCGCTCGAAGAAACAACCGGTTCGGCATATTTATCACCTGCCCGGGAATAATGCCAAGCATTAACCAAATAAATAAACGATCAATTAACCGCGTTCCTAGATAAGAAAGGCGATTTTTGATACCGACATTTTTGCCTCGACGTTTTTAAAACAGACTGTTTTCGTCTGAATGCAAAAGGTTTATCGCAAATCCGCAATCTTTGATTTTATCGCTGCGTATTTCAATAACGAAAGGCTCTCGAGGTATAAATATAAAGACGTGCGAATTATGGCAGAAAATTGCGACACACTATTATGTAATACGAATATTAAGTTACGGATATAACAGATATCACAAATGAGTTGATTATTACTACAAACAAATAATAATTTCTAATCTACACTGCTCAAAATTTGAAGTGGGACACTTAGTTGTTATTTGTAAAATTATGTTTAACTCGAAAATAAGAGGCAGAACTTTTATTATAACTTTAATTCTGCATTTAAGTACATATTCCTTAAGAAAAATGGCATTAAGTATAACAAAAATTGAATAATTAGCATAAAAATGAAAACGGACATAATATTGCTTCGGAATAAAATTATTTCAAAATGTAATTCTGTTATTTTTAAAACTTCCCGATCATTATTAATATCTAGTGGGACCTCCTCGAGACCAAATTAAAGCTTGATACCTTCTTGGCATACTTCTGATGAGAATGTCAATAGATTCTTGTGGCATTGCAAGCCATTCTTCTCTCAATGCACCATCCAATTCATTTAGTGTATTTGGCCGATGTGCCCGCTTTGACAACTGTCTTTGAAGGTAGTCCCAGACATGTTCAATCGGGTTCATATCTGGCGAATTTGCTGGCCAGTCCATTCTGGTAATACGCCGTCTTTCAAGAGCTTGGTTTACAAGAGCGGCTCGATGTGGCCTAGCATTATCATCAACAAATACAAATTCTGGGCCTCTTCTGACCGCAAAAGGTAGTACAATGGGCAAAATAATGTCGTCATGATATCTTTGCGCATTAACTGAACAATTTCGATAAATGATTAGTTCTGTGCGCCCTCCAAAAAGATACCACCCCAAACCATAATGGAGCCTCCTCCAAAAGCGACTCGTGGGATCATACAATTTTCATCATATCTTTCACCTTCCCTCCTCCATACTCTTGATCTTCCATTTTGATGATTTAATAAAAATTTTGATTCATCGGCAAAAAGACAATTCGTCCAGTGCTCAACTTGCCATTCAACATGTCCCCTCGCCCAATGAAGCCGTAGCCTACGATGTTGTGCAGTAAATAGAGGATGTTTTGCAGGTCTTCTTGCATTCATTCCAACTTCTTTCAGTCTATTTCTGACAGTTTGTGTGGAAATGTCTACACCAACTTCATTAAACAAATAATTTCGCACCATTGTTTCATTAAGATGCCTATTCATTACAACATTTCTTACCAATAATCTATCTTGAGCGGCAGTTGTTTTGCGCGTTCTACCTCCTCCGTGTGTATATCTCGGCGAATTATTACGTTGAAGTCTTTGAGATATCCAATTCATCACACTTTTTGAAATTCCAAGTCTTCTGGAAATTTCTCTTTGAGAGCTTCCCATCTCTAACATTGTACTAATCCGGTACATATATTCATCAGTAAGTCGTTGATTAGGCATTTTTTAAACAAAATATCAGAAAACTAAATATAGCAGACTCCTTGTTGAAAATTACAGGACTTGCTGGTATCAGTAAGCAATATAAGCTTTGATGCGACAATTAATAAAACAGTTTTGACAGTTGCAATAAAGGGAGAAAATTGGCATAGGCGACTTGGCTAATACGCAAAAAACTAGGTAAATTATATTTATAAACATCCAGAAAAAAAAAATCGTTTAATTAGGAAGATATACAAAAATTATTAAGTGTCCCACTTCAAATTTTGAGCAGTGTAAATGCTGAATTAATTTGAAAGGAAACATCATTTGAAACCTTTTGTTTTCTTTTAGATTTATCTAGTCATCATTTCAATCTACAGAATTGGTTTCTTGGTTTTCTTCAGTCTTCAGTTTAAAAAATAAGTAGGCAAAAAATGTGTTGTCATAATAATAATTTATAATGTTAATGTCAGCCTTGTTTTTTGCAAAAAAGTTTTTAGAAATTGTCGAAACAATTACACTACCTAAAGTTTATAACTTCTACTGTCGTCAGTTTGTAAAAATTATACAGGATGATTTTAATAGTTGTGCAGAGCTTGAAACCTGTTAATCATAATGTAAGAAAATAATCTCTGGCAATATCAGCTTCGATATTTACACGTCAAAGATTAAACAAAAATAATGCTAACACAGTGCGTTCTGTGTGGTGCGGGGAGTCTTCGGCTAAGTGGAGCAGGAGAGCAGTCGATATTTTTTTGTTCTTTGTTAAGCGTTATGTGTAAAGTGCGAATACAGTTTGATTGAACCCCGTTTTTGTGTTTTTCTTATGGCCTTTCCGACAATAAATGATAACAATAATGTATCCTAAATTGAAACTCACTCGAATTTCATCTACAATGATCATCAAAAAACGACCAATGAATAAGTAGAACGATTTCTTACTCTTGATAAACCGAATGGATGATTCATCGGCAATGACAAATGTAAACAATATCTATGAAGAGTGAAGACTCGATTGAACACATCGTTTTACAGGCTCAAAGGCGTTTGTAATTTAAAATTTCTATTGTTTTGAACTTAAATATAAAGATATATAACGTTTCGGTGGAAAGACGGTCGTATGAATTTATTTTTGGAAATATATGAAAGTTATGAATGTTTATGGAATAATAAATGTGAAAACTATCATAAAGTAAATATACGTGAAAATGCTTACATGTCTTTACTGAGTGAACCAATCTTCCTGAGTTAACTAACGTGTGTCCAACAATTATTGTAGTCCTGGGTGGCAGTAGAGTCAAACATTTTTAACTAATTATTGTTTCAAATGGAATTAAAACATTAAATACGTAAAGAAACATTTATTTGTTGTCTAAGAGTCAATATTTGAGACTTCAATTCAACGATACGAAATAAAAGTCGGCATTTATGTGTGATACCACAGTCACCCAGGACTACAATAATTATTGGACGCATGATATAATCGATGTAAAAGCAAATATAGAAACCATTCGTACTCGGTACACTACAGAGCTATCTAAAATAAAGAATCAGAACGTTCTGATGCAGGGGAAAAGATGGATTTGTAAGTACCGCGTTTAGTTCGGTTCAAAGAGACTAATTATTCTCTGCATACGGTCGGTTCTCCTACAGAAAGTTCATTAAATATGAAGGTAAGTTTAAAAGTTTTATTACTTTTTAACAATATTACACGCGTACCTACAATAGATCCATCAACAAACTTAAAATAATTATGAAATAGTTATGCATTAGATCATCTTCCATTGCCACGGAACAGCCTCGGTTGTAACAAACTGATTAGCATAAAAATCGCATACTTCTGAAGCACTTGCTTTATAGTTGTTTCTTTATGACGATTTCGATACATCAATAATTAATCAACTTTCAATTGTCGCCACTGTCCTGGTAGTACTATATTCCCCCTTTCCAATCATCGGAATCTATTAGGTCTTTCTCTAAATAATATTAGTCGTGTTCCTTTTATACCGATTCTAAGATAATCGTACCTCATTTCCCCTTCCTCACTTAAATTACACGTTCCTTTTACTTGAAGTGAGGTAAGCAGAAGTGAGGAAGTTGCCTCCCCACTTACCGATTTGAAGGAACCACAAACCCTTCCTCAGTAATGAGTGTTTGTCCCTCAGTAGTGGAGGGAAATTAATAAAAAAATTTTTACACAAAATACTTGCGCTGAAAAGTTTTTTATTGAAGTAGTTGCCAAAAATTATTTCATTTAAGTAAAATAAAAGGCGTTTCACGCTTCCTTAAATTACTTATAGGGCCGGTATTATAAAGCCAAGTTAGCTTTAACTATCGGTTTATTCCTATGGTAACAATTGTGGACACAATTGTTGTTATGGCAATAAATTGGGAGTTAAAGTTAACTTGCTTTTATAATACTGGGCCTCTATGTATTAACTACAAATTTTGACTTTGAAATTTTTGACGTAAGAACTTCCTAAGTTTTCTCCTCCATAGGTGTTCAATTTAGACAAATTTTCATTCGCTTCTTTATGTGAGACGAGCCACTCACCTCACGTAGTTTAACCTCAGTTCATTTGTAAAAGGAACGCAACTAATGATTCTAATTTGATGTTTTTCTTAACCAGCTGTGTAAAGCAAGGTAGCTTTGACTGTTATTTCTGCTGTAATTATACTCAGAGGTGTGGGCTTTTTAGAAATACGAAATCGAACTGCTGATATTCCGAAACTATTCTCGACAACTCTTCGTGCTCTCGAAAGACGAGGGTTATTATTTTAATTATTTTAACTATTTTTTTTCTGTCCAGTGCTGTTGTTCTTAGATTAGGTTTGAGTAGATTAGGTTTCAATGGAAAGGCATCATCTGCGATAAACAGGCAATTTTTTTAGATACCTAGTAACTTTTGTTCTAAGGCTTCATTGAATCTTGATTTTGAAAATACCGCAGCATCATTAACTCTTCTCAGTGGAGCAGTTTGGAACAACAACCACACGAATCATGAGGGCGCAAAATTAGAAAGGGTGAAACACATTTTTAGAAAGAAACTTCGTCGTCTTCAGGATATTGTTGAAAGTAAATTTCGCTGGCTATCACTGAAATGCTGTCAGTATAATAAATTTTTAATTTATGTTTTTCTTGGATTCATAATGTTCATTCACATAACTTAAAATTTTACTAAGATTAGCTTTTGTGATAACCAAGGATCATATTTGAGACCACTTACTGGCCACGCACTTCTAACTTGACTGTACTCGGCCGTCCCCACCTTGTCTAAGGCAGCAGCGCAATCGGCGATCGATCCTCCCACTCTTCGATCTATTGTTCCTGTGTACACTCTGAATAGCAAGTTTTCGTATTTTCTCCGCAGGAAGCGACCCCATATATGATCCTTGGTGATAACATTTTCATTTCTGTCTTCAAAAGACTACAGAGCTATTTTACTTTATTAAATAGGGATGTGTAATATATGGCAAGCATCCGAAAAAATAGATCTATTTAATGGTATTAAAAACCAATGTAACAGCCATAAGAAAAAATGAAGCTGATGATGGTCACAACGAGACGAAACATTTTAAATAAAATCGTCTGCAGTCTAGGAAACCTGAAATTCATTAATGTTTTCGGTAGGCCTCAGAATCCTCTTCTACTTATTCAACTAATAGTTACGTAGATGCCCCTAATATCTCTCTGCGATTAATTCACGGCATTATTCACTACTTTTTGCTTACTAAATTTTTACGACATTCAACTGCGAGGCTCTAAAGTTACTAATTCAATTCCAACACGGCATAATTCAGTTGTTCCATTGTGCAAATTATTGAAGTGAATCCAGTATTTGATTAATTTAAATAGTTTCAGGTTCTACTTCACGTTCACTGCAGATGAATCATATGTGGTGATCACCAAAAGTGTAAAATGTAAATTCGCCTTAAGGTTGCCGAACATAAAACCGCTTATAGAAACTGTACTGGGTGGTCACCTATCCGAGTCTGAAATGTGCGTTAACTATCATTAAATAAATAGTTAATAACAGCATTGCCGCAATATGTCGTAGAGCCGTACCACCGATCCTAGTGAATCGCGAATGCTAATTTGCATAAAAAATATCGATTTTATTCCTCGGGACCGGCTGATAACTATGTGACGTCATAACACGGTGCCCTGAGTGACCAGTAATTATAAAACTTTTTTCCAGTTTTACCTCTTTATTTATAAAACTCTAAAATTGTATTTCTCAGGCAGTGTCGTAATATGATTTTAGGGTAAATCTTGTACAAAAATATCGGGAGACAATATTGTAATGGTTGCCGACAGCAGCCAGCGTCCGTCTGTCTCTCTCGTCAACGCTGTCTAGTCGACGCGCCTTGGGCCAGCGAATTCTGCCGGCAGAATAAACTAGAATAGAGAGTAAATAAATTAGATTTAAGGTTGTAAATAAATTATTGTTAAATGTTAGTGTTAAATTAGTTTGCTTGTAAATAAATTAGTTATTAACTATTTCGTGTTTTGTTTTAAAATAAAAATTAATGAACCTTTAAAAAATCGTTACAATATAATGGATTCGAGATTTAATGGTGGAGTAAGATGGATTCGAAATATATTCTAAATTAACGGATATTTTTCATATGCAAAAGTTCTTCATCTCGTGCATTTGCTTTAAAGAAATGTAAACGAACTTTAGACTTAAATGAATTTCGCTGAAGTTAGAGTGATTGACAAGCAAGCAATTTTTCCTTCATCAAATATGAAACAAATAAGAGCCGGAACCGTTCATGTTATTCTTAAACAACAACAATTAATTATATCGATCACGTGCAGGACGTAATTCAATTGTTAATCTATAAGCGAACAAAAATATTTTCATGCAGCGCGTCTCCATTGTTTCGCTCGCATTCTCTTTTGGCATTGCTCGTCGCCATATGCAAATTTTACTCTTATTTTTAGTCCGCGGAGAAGTCGCCGTTGCTTCTCCTCCAAGGCTGAAAGCGAGACGTTTTTAGAAATTTTATGGTGCGACGGGAAAACAAAGGACGAACAGGGAAGCACGTGTGCACGTACGTAAATGGACTTTGCCAAGATTCTTTCAATGAAACATCGGAAAATTAAAATTAAATTTCAGTTTTAATTTGAGAATTCTTTTTGTCAAAATCAATAAATACTTACAATTAGTTGCCCTATCGATTATAAGTATATGTTTCGTAATAATCCACAAGTACATTTTATTTAAAAAGTTATTTTTGGACGACGAGATAATTTCCATCTTGTTCAAATAACGACCCTTCTTGAAAATTTTTCAATCACAGTTCATATACTGTTGTGATCACATTTTTCCTCATCCTTAATCTTCTTCATGGCAAAAACCCACAAGGTTTCTTTCACCGATTTAAAATTTCCTCCCTCACTCGTTCTTATCATATAGAGGACTAACTGCTTTTCCATCTCTTGGATAATCGGCCTAGTGGTTGTCTAGGAATCACTTTTCCGTTTTTAGCTTTTTTATCGATCTACATATTATGTTCATTTTGGACAGTGATCGTTTTTCGTGATACTATTCATTTTATCTTTTGTTTAGCATTCGTTTTTGGTCTCTTGACATATTCCATTATTCGTCAGTTCCAATCTCTAGGTTCTTTTTTTTTTATTAATTACATAATTTCAACATTATAAAATGAAAATTACTAACACGACTGCGCGCTGGACTCAAACGCCTTTGATCATTTATGAACGCTCTGTTTAACGACTACACCAAATTTACTACTCTTCTTGTTTGCCATTTGCCGCATCTTCCTATACCTTTTATGAATTTTCCATTAAAATCTTTGATATCTTCTTTGTATGTGGAAAATTCAGCGCTGTGAAGTATGAAAGGATTCTCTTAAGAATGTTACACATGTATGTTTTTTAATACTATTTTATTTATAATTAAAGCAGGTTCTTGTCTGTTGAAAATTGCATCACAAATTCTTTAAAACGGACACTGAAAATGCGCACTATCACTAACGTTTCGCTATCGCTTGACAGCATTTATCGTTTGATAGCGAAACGTTAAATGGTAGTGCGCATTTTCAGTGTCCATTTTAAAGGATTTGTGATACTTTATTTATAGTCCATCTAGAAAGTATCCGGAAAAAAGAAAATAACACTGCAACTTCCAGTTTTTTAATTTATAAATGAAACAATTACTACAGAGGAAAACAATTCTAGTTTTTGTTTACGTAATTTCAGTTTAATCCTGAAAGTTATATTAAACGTTCAGGAAACCTGAAATCAAATCAACTGCATCCTGAGTAGATCTGGTGTTTCATGCGTGTCAAATTTGTGTTGTTATTTTATTTTTTCTTACATTTTTTGGTAGAAACTATTTTACAAATCCCTCTTCTTTAATTATGAACCCCTTTGTTGAAAGTATGTTCTATCAGTTTTAGCTTTTCTCAAATTTGATACAATTACTCAAATTTTTCTGTTAGTTTAAAAGTGTTAACATTCAACCATTTGTGGCCTCCTTTTTTTCACGACTATTTAATAATATTGTCATCATGAAATTCTTTTTAATTTAGTAATGACGTTCATTACTCAATGGCCGTTGAGTAATAGCTTCAAATTTCACGGCTCATATCATAGCAACCACAAATGAAAACAATCAAATACGTGCACTGGCTATAAACGTCGGATTTGTTTTCGTATTTTTATTTATTTTATTTCCTTATTTTCATTAATAGTCGTGGAAAAAGTATAGTATTCTACTCCCGAGTAATGGGTATTAATCACGAGAATGAAAGTTTGAAACACGAGCGAAGCGAGTGTTGTAATTCATTCACTCGGTCGTCGAATAATATACTATTGTTAGATTCTTTGGAAAATATAATTTTGACAAAATACTGCGATCCTAAAAATATTGTAAATATAATATATTTATAATAAGCAATATATTGATGGAAATTCAAAATTTCGGATACTTTCTAGACGATCTATGTATATAATTTGTTGTAATTATGCACACTATTGAAAACGTATTTCCAAAGAAAATTAGATATACTCGTTTCGAATTTTGTCAGATTCATTAATTTTATTAATGCATGACTATTTTTCGTAACTTAATATGTAGATAAGTTATTGAAAATATAAAATAATAAATGTCCTATGCACAATAGTATATTACGTAGCAAGTGTAGAAAAGTGAAGTTTTACTAAACGAGTTTGGCTTGTTTAAGTACGAGTGAACATAGCGAGCGAGTAACTTTAAAAGCCATACGAGTTTAAAGAACACTTTTCTAATGAGTTGCGTATACTATTTTTTCGCATTTGCAAAATTGATTTTATTAATTAGGAATCAATATTATTAATGTTTTATATAAATGATATTAATCACTGTCACATTAAAAACTGTCACAATTGATGAACGAAAAATAATAGTAGTTAGTACGTTGCTATACAATAATGGTTGATATGTTGTAAAGTAACCCATTACTGTACGATTTTGAGGACAGGGTGTTTTAGGAAGACGCTCCGTCAAATTTGGCCAATCTAATACCTATTCCATTTGTCATCCATCAGAACCGTTGTGATTTTTCCGTTCGTAAAATAAGAATGTCATGTTGACAGTTAAAAATCATTTAAAAACTTTAAGCTTTTTTCAATAAAAATTGTTAGGTAGTGCAAAAAAATAGTATATACACCTTAGGAGTGAATGATTTTCCCATCGATGTTTTGTAGAACCCTCGGGCTACAAATAAACCTCGGGTAAAGATCATACACTTCACTCCTTTGATGTATAATCTACTTTTTTGGAGTATAAAGGTGCTGTGAGTATCACAAGAACTGTCAAAATTGGACATATATGTTATGCGAAAGATCAGTCAGACAATTTATTTTAATACATTCTTTTAAGAAAGAAGATATTACATTCAAATTATCTTTTTGCGTTGGCCACTTCTACCAATGAATATATGACTTTTATTAGAAAAGTTTTTTGTATATGAGTTTTACTCATCATCTCCTATAACTGGTTTCTTTTTGGCACCTTATTTCGGGACCACCCTGTATAAAGACGTCGTTATGAGTTACAAAATAAAGAGGTAAATCTAATTAAATCTTATCCACATACTTAGACCATATATACAGGGTTAGTTAAAAGTATGGAAACGGCCATTTATTGCCGTTAATATTCATTTTAAGAAATATGTGCTTTATGAAAGTTTTTTAGGGAATTTTTATCTACAATTGAGGATACTTGAATTTTTTTCTTCTTCAATTGTTTTTGAGTTACGCCTATCTGCGTAATTTTTTTTAATGGAAACATGTTAATTTTACTCTACCATTCGGTAGAGTATTTTTTTCTCTTTACAATAGTATTCTTGTTTTTTTTTTTTAGAATGGAGAAGTTTCTTTTTTGTGAAATTGAAAACATTGATTCAAATATTTATTTTAGGGCCAGTTTCATAATGGAATTTAAAGGAAGCTATAAATCTAAGGTCACTTTCAGATGTCAAAACAAATATGAAAACACATTTGTTTACATATCCGAATGTGACTTTAATTTTAAAGGTTCCTTTAAGTTCCATTAAGAAGCTGAAGTTAGGTAGATCCAAGGCAAAAGTGAAGTTACAGTATTATCATTAAAAAAAAAAACTAATAAATAACTAAGTAAATTAAATTAAGTATTCAAATTGTCCTCCATTTATAATTTGACAATGACTCAATCGATTTACAAAACCCTGAAGAGAATTTTCTAAAAATTTACGAGGAATTTCTTGTATCGTTCTGGTAATTCGAATTTTTAAATTTTCGATGTCATCGGGCTTATCTTTATAAACTTTGGTTTTCACATATCCCCAGAGGAAAAAAATCTAAAGGGCTAAATCAGGGAACAGGCTGGCCCTCAATTAATTTCACCTCGTCTCCCACAATCCATCTATTTGGAAAAAACGTTATCAGGATACTGACGAATATTTAAACCATAAACTGGTGGGGCGCCATGTTGCTAAAAGCAGATACTGTTATTGGGAAGGTTTTCGTTGTTTTCATGTGGATAGAGCGTAGCACAAGCAGGTATAATTTGATTTTGCAATAACTGCAAATACAGAGCCGAATTTAAATTGCCATCGATGAAAAAGGGACCTATAATATGACCCCCTAGAATGGCAACCCAAACATTAACTTTTTGGGGATACTGCGTATGGTGCTCTAAAAACCAAAACGGATTGACAGATGACCAATATCAGCAGTTATGTCTGTTTACTTCACCGGTAAGGCAAAAAGTAGCTTCGTCAGAGAAAAGAATATTATTGACAAAATTTTCGTTATTACTGCAAATATTTAACATTTCTTCACAAAATTGAAGTCTCCTATCAAAATCATCTTCCGTCAATTCCTGTACAAGTTGTACCTTATAAGGTTTATACTTTTCACTTTTTAACATTTTAATGACTGATGACTGTGAAATATTGAGATTGACCGCTAATTGGTTGGTTGATAAATGGGGATCTTCAGATACAGCCAATAAAACATCCAGTTTTTTTACCATCGTTGGTTGAAGTTCTCGGTCTACCACTCTTTGGCAAATCTTTAGCGCTGCGGGTTTGTTCAAAACGTTTCAAAGTTTTACTAACAACGGATTTAGAAATTGGATTTCTATCAGGATGCGTATTATTAAATAAATTACAAACGTCTTGTAAACTTCTACGTCTATCTCCATAACCCAGCCTCATAAGTATTTCAATTCTTTCATGTTCATTTAAATCCGCCATTGTTAATATTAACAGCAGTAATTACACACAATTGAATTTAACGTAAACAATAACCACTGATAAAGTTACTCGCTCGAGTTTGTTTATCGCTTACTTAGATATTACCTGACTTGGCGCTAATAAGCATGGCCGACGGGAAATGAATACTTGAACCATTGTTTTTTTTCAGAAACCCCTCAATTCTAAAAAAAAAACAATACTATTGTAAAGAGAAAATGTTTCAACCGAACGGTAGAGTAAAATTAACATGTTTCCATTTAAAAAAATTACGCAGATAGGCGTAGCTCAAAAACAATTGAAGAAGAAAAAAATTCAAGTATTCTCAATTGTAGATAAAAATTTCTTAAGAAACTTTCATAAAGCACATATTTCTTAAAATGAATATTAACGGCAATAAATGGCCGTTTCCATACTTTTAACTAACCCTGTATAGTGTATGGTCGAAGTCCACATACGAACTTATTGAGGTTAATCAAATATTTATGCAATTTTAGACATAAGAAATTGATTACTACGACATAGGGCATGTTTTTTTATTTAGCATTTTGCTGTGATGGATGTAGACAGTGATTTAAAAGATTGACTAGAAATCCATCTCCATCAGATTAAAATCAATTTCTCAGTACTGTAATATTTTGTCATATTAATTTTAAAAGTTAAACATTTCGTAGCCAGTGCTACATTTAATATTTTTTTAAATTCTTTTTTGCCTTTTATTTCAATAGCAGAGGATGTTAGAAGAAAACAAATAAAAGAAGCAACTCCTAATTTTAAAGGCTAGTTTACATTATTCGATTTTTGTATTTGATTTTTCTGTTCGATTTTATATTCGAGTTTGTCTCGAGTGAAATATGTATTTACGTTAAGTCTGTTTGAGAAAATTGCATCCGATATCCGATCGCCAAGACGCCAACTGTGTTGCCAATCTGTGATTGGAAACAATATTTTTACTATCACAAACTCTTTTAAACGGACACTAAATGGCGCACAAACACTTAACGTTTCGCAGTCGTTCGACAGCTTCGTCAGAAGTGAAAAATATTTTTCACTGAAAAATATCACAATTTTCATCGGACAAGAACCAGCTTTAAATATTCTTACTAGTACACTGCCTATTGCGCATGACACGCTATAAAATTGAATGCAAAATCTATTCTTGAAAAATCGAATACAAAATCGGAAGCTTTTTCGAATGTTATAACTCTAATGGTAAATCCATAGTTTAAAGGCAAAAATATCACATTTGAGCTACTCCAAACTGAAAATCGGATAGTGTAAACTAGCTTTTAATTCTGTATAAATTTTATCTTAACTATTTTGCTGTAAAATTATTAGGAGATGAAATAATTGAGAATCCTTATTTTTACACTTCTGACGAAGCTATCGAACGACGGCGAAACGTTAAGTGTTAGTGCGCATATTCAGTGTCCGTTTCAAAGAATTTGTGATACAATTTTCATCGGACAAGAACTTGCTTTACTTTGGATTCTGGATTTGATGTGGGGGGTGAATGAAAATCCACGTGCACTTAGGCCACAATTTGGGCCCATTGTACTACCCCCATGTTCAGCAGTGTTTAACTGTCAGCGTTCCTCTAGCCATCCCACTCTTTCGATGAAGCCGAGAACGTCTGACGGAGGGGCACTGCGAATTCCAGCCATGTCAGGCCAGAAATCCCCTAACATGGAACCTCTGATTGAGGCAAGTGCTGAGCAATCACAAAGGATGTGTTCAGCCGTTTCTTCCTCTAGATTACAACTTCTACAAATTGGGCTGTCTATTAGTCCTATGCGATGCATATGCTTGTTCAATTTGCAGTGGCCCGAGAGTATTCCTACGAATAAACGTAGTCTTTTCCTGGGTAGTTGCATACAGAATTGTGTCAGTTTAAGCGATGGGGCCGTTATAGCCTGTTTCGCTTGGCGACACTTGTTTAGCTTTGCCCATCTATCGATATGTCGATTCTGAGATCTTTGTTTCAGTAAGGCATTAAACAGACTTGATGACGGCGTTATGGCCGGTTCGAGGCCCCAAAAGGGTTGCCCGGCTCCTTGTCTAGCTAGTTCATCTGCCTGCTCATTGCCAAATGTTCCAGAGTGTCCTTTAACCCAAGTGAGTTGCAGGGTGTTATGTTTTGCCACACGGAGAAAAATCGTATTGTTAATTTTACCACAACCTAACTTGTTGAAATATTGTTGTTTATCTTCGTACAAATATTGACTTGAGAGAACCACATGTTGTAAATGCGGGTACAACTATTTTATAGTAAACTTTTGTTTGAATATTAGTTTTAAGAAATAGTTGGACGAACAAGTGTTTATTGTTAGAACAACAACAAATTAATATTTATTATTTTGTGTTTACTATACCAATTCATTATTTTAACGCCGACATGTCATTGTGAATGCATCATACTATACTACTACATTATTTTAACACTGACATGACATTTGTGGATGCATCACCACCAATTCGTAGTTAAAAACTACAATATTGATGTTGGGTTGACGCCAAGACGTGATCAACATTAACAAAAAACTTTGTGTGTTAAATATCTTTATGACACTGATAAAAACTACAATTTCAGTTGTTCACAAAAATAAAGTTGAAGGACCAATACAGAATTTGTGTCGTATATATGACACCAAATTCTTATTAGATGTTTCACAATTGGTGGTAACTTAACAAAATATTTTTTTCCGTGCACTTGTTCTAGTGTACTGTGGCATTGGAATGTTATCCCTAAGGATATTTTGTTGCTATTTAGAACCAATAGTGCCGCTCTACTGTCGCTAGCTATTCTAATAATTTTGTTCTGAATGTCTCGATCCAGAATTGCTCTTGCACCTTCTGTGATGGCAGCTATTCTGCTTGAAAAACAGTTGTCAGTTGGCCGAGTGCTATGCCTTATATGAAGGTCTAGGTCATCGGAAAAAATTCCTGCGCCTCTTCCTTTTAAGGTCTTAGATCCATCAGTGAAGATGGATATGTCGGGTTTGGGTGCATCGTCAGTATTCAAGAGAAGGCTGAAGTGCTTCCTAAATATATATGTAGGTGGGAGGAAGTCAACTGTCGCCCCAAAAAGAGGAGTCTCTTGTAGTGTCCATTTCAAAGAATTTGTGATACAATTTTCATCGGATAAGAACTTGCTTTACTTATTTTTACATGTAAAATCCATTGTCTCGGAAACCAATTCTACACCCGGTCGGTATAGACGACAGGAGAATTGAAGCCATTCGTGACATGGAAGCACCACAAAATATTTCAGAGTTACGAAGTCTTCTAGGAACTCTAAATTATCTCTCACGTTTTATCCCTCACTTAGCTACCAAAGCAGCCTCGTTAAATGACCTGCCCAGCCTTAATAATGACTTCTGTTGGGGCTCAGCGCCAGGAGAAGTCATTCGAGGATTTGAAGAGACAATTATCTCAAAAACCTGTTTTAGTTTGTTTCGATCCAAGTCATGAAACCGTAATTACAACTGATGTATCATCTTATGGCGTTGGTACAGTATTGAAACAACGGCAAGAAGACAGAAATTTCCGGCCAGTAGCCTACGTTTCGAAAACACTTTCCGACAGCACAGCGAAACTGAGCGAAAATTGAAAAAGAAGGCTATGCTTTGGTTTGGGCATGTGAACATTTCAAAGATTACTTTACTGGAATTAAAATAAAACTTGAAACCGACAAAAACCCCTCGTACCATTATTTTCAACGAAGACATTAGATGAATTGACACCGAAACTCCAAAGAATGAAACTTCGTTTAATGTGTTTTCATTTTGAAATCAAACACATCCCAGGAAAAGAATTAGGCACAGCAGACATTCTTTCCAGAAGACCATTGATAAAACAACAAGTCAACGATGATAACAATAACTTAAAGCAGGCATGGCGAATATATGGTATCCGTGCAGCAAACAAAAAAAAATTACTAGCACGCGAACGGCTTAGAGTAACATAATTTTATACGTTTATAAATTATTAATTACGAGTATTTTCGTTACAATATGTAAAAGCAAATTTTTTTTAACTTCGCACATCAGCAACTGGACACGCTGGACATGTTGGCACGCGAACATAAAAAGTTTCGCCACCCCTGACTTAGAAGAACAAGTTGTGTCATATCTGCAGGAAATTCTGCAGAATTTTCCAGCAAGAAACGAACGCCTTAGGCCCAGTTGTACAATGCCAGTTTAAATTTAAGCTCAAGCTTAAACCCATAGCAATGATTATTTCAACAATTGTTGTTAAGGGTTTAAGCTTCGGCTTAAAGTTGAGCTGCAATTGTACAACTGAGTCTTAGCCAGATTATCATTGAACAGCAGAACGATCTCATCTGCCGGCAAATTATACAATACAATCGAAATAGATGGCCGGAAATAAAGAAAATTCCACGCATACTGAAGAAATATTAGCATCATTGCTCTGAAATTGCTGTTGAAGAAGGCATTTTGATGAAGTCATCGAGAATTTTAGTACCAGCTTCGTTACGCAGAGAAAAGCTGCATGAAAGTCATCTAGGAATTGCAAAATGTCGAGGACAAGCGCGTAAAGCAATTGGGTGTCCAGGATTATCTTTCGATATCGAGACATACAAGAAGTTTGAGAGTATTAATATGAAACCAATTTTCTCACGTCACACCAGAGATCATTTTTAGTGACAAAGGCACACATTTTGGTCCTAAGCTGAAATCAGAATTCCACAAATTTTCAAAGGACTGTGGCTTTACTCATATTATATCAAGCCCGAAGTTTCCACAAAGCAGCCGTTTCGTTGAATCTTGCGTGAAAAAGAAGCTTTAAGAAGAGCGCGATCCGTATAAAGCAATGCGGAGCTACCGTGTTATTCCTTTAGCCAACGAATTCTTGCCAACTGAACTGTTGCTGGGCAGAAAGATAAGAACGTCTATTCCCATTGCACCTTCAAACCTGATGAAAAGAAACTCTTCAAGAGCGTGTTCAGTTAACGAAAACATCAAAAGTATCACTATGGGTGCGTTCCCTTTAAGGCTCGCAACGCTTGCAAAGCCCACTGAATCGTTTCACTTAAAGACCACGGTCGGGTCGGTGTGATCGCGCTCAGAACGTCATGAATTACGTTTAGAAGCTAGTGATACGAGAAATTCCGCGGCCGCGAGCGCGATCGTTGCGGGCTTTAAGTGGAACGTACCAAATCTGAAAGAGATCAAACCAGGTAATAAAGTATGGATAACAAATCTTAACAAAGCGACTAGTTCTCATATGTATAATAAAATCAGGAAAGCGAGAAATCAGAAGAAATCGGTTTCATCTAACACCACTCCACTATGCAGAGGAGGAAGATGAACTACCAGATGATATATCATAGATGATTCATCAAAACAAGCAAAACAAACAGAGCGAAAACTGGATGGCCAGTCAAATCCTAAAGCAGGAAACCGTACTCGTTCTGAAAGATTTGTGAAGCCTCCAGACAGATTAAATGTATAACTTTATGTTTGAATTTATAAACTGTAAAGCTCGAGGATGAATTATGTAAAGAGGAGAGATGTAATGTAAGCAGTAGGCATTGGTTAGATAAAACAGAGTTAGGCCAATAAAAGCATTGTTTTTTCATGTCGCAATAAGTCATATCGTAGCCAAGGAATTTGCTTCATTTTTTTATGATTACACGGAAAAAAATATTTTGTTAAGTTACCAACAATTATGAAGCATCTAACCAGAATTTGGTGTCATATATACGACACAAATTTTATATTGGTACTTCAAATTTATTTTTGTGAACAACTGAAATTGTAGTTTTTATCAGTGTCAAAAAGATATTTAACACACAAAGTTTTTTGTTAATGTTGATCACGTCTTGGCGTCAACCCAACATCAATATTATAGTTTTTAACTACGAATTGGTGGTGATACATCCACAAATGACATGTCAGTGTTAAAATAATGTAGTAGTATAGTATGATGCATTCACAATGACATGTCGGCGTTAAAATAATGAATTAGTATAGTAAACACAAAATAATAAATACTAATTTGTTGTTATTCTAACAATAAACACTTGTTTATCCAACTATTTCTTAAATGTAATATTCAAACAAAAGTTTACTATAAAATAATTGTACCCGCATTTACAATAAGTGGTTCTCTCGAGTCAATATTTGTATGAAGATAAACAACAATATTTCAACAAGTTCGGTTGTTGTAAAATTAACAATACGATTTTTCTCCGTGTATGACACACAATTTATTGTTCCGTATCACTCCGTATCCTTTGGGATCAATAGTTTAGTTTGTGAAAAGTGAGTGAACGAGTTAAAGCTAAATACGATTACTATCTTTTGTACTTAGTATTACTTATTAAAATACCGTAATTCACGAACGGCGAGAGAACAGATATGCTCCTCATCTACGGCGAAGCTCGAGGAAATGCTGAAGAAGCAATAAACTAACTAAATATTATAGGGAGTTTTTGGCCATAGGTTCCGTTAAAATTTACGTGCGTTAAACGTTAAAACTCTGTTTGTGATTGGCTAGATCCATAAGGTTGCTAAGCAAAATAGCCTTTAACGTAACGATATTTTTATCGTAATGTGTTGCAAAAACTCCCTACTAAAAACGTGATATTTACGATATCATAATACACAAAGTATTTGAAAACTTAATTTATCGACTATTTTAATGTGAGTTGTCTTCAACAAATTTGTTTCAAATTTCCTCAAATATCTAAGTTTAAGGTATATTTATCTCAGTATCTTAGAACTTTTAGTACTTTCGCTTAATCTTGCATTTAATCACATGCTGCATTTCCTCTGGGCATAGCCATAAGGAATTAATAATGCATTTATCATTACATGCAACACACCATATAGAGGCGACAAAAATACAATACAATGTAATTCAATACTATTATATAAGGCCTGCCAACAGTTCTTCCACCTCATGAGTTAGCAGAAATCAAAAACTTGTATTATGCAACAATATGGTCACTAAATTAAAAATGATCAGAAGTGATTTATGGTAATACACATCCTGAAGTGTCTCCATATTGTTTGTTAATTAAATTTCCTTAATATGTACCTATTTCTCGGAATAAATAAATTGTAGAAGCTACGTATTACTTGGTGAGCAATTAACGTCAAATGTAATCATTATTATTTTTTAATAAGAAACATGACCATTAATTTTTAATTCGGTAAATCTTTGAGTAGCCTAATTTCTCTTAAAAATATTTTATTACATTAAAATAATGTAAGAAATTCTGCTAGCATACCACCCCACATATGTACATACATACTTTATTTTGGGATCGGTAAATTTTCACTAAGACGTCCTATTTAGTTCGCTATAGAGCCACAAAATGCAGTGTCGTCCTAGCAACATTCCTTACTATGCTAAATAAACACCACAATTTCGGTTAAAATTCTGAAATTATTATTTTATGAGGAAATTTTCAATCGGTAATCATTATTTGCTTTACATATTTGAACAGAGGTAATTTCAAAAAAGGAGATCACAATCAAATGTTGCACAAATGAACGATTAATTTCTCATGGTCAAGAACATCTGGGCCTTTATTAACAGGCGAGTGCACCTTGTATAACAGTATTGCGAAAATACCGTTACGCTTTAAAATCAGAGCAAATTATAATTTAATAAATTATCAATATTTTGATTAGTATGTATTCAACTTACTAATAATTACTGACGTCAGAAGTTTGCCTCTAGAATATTTCTGAAATATATCAATCTTTCATTCCAAAAAAAAGTGGTTCTGAAACTTTCTCTCATAAACTGACATAAATTGCTAAAATAAAAATTTTTAATCGAAATATCTTTCATTCATGTACAATGAATTAATAAATATATATAATAAATAGGACAATGAATTAATAAATATTTTCAAAGAAGTATTTTAAATAAAAAATAAACCAAATATGAATTCATAAATGAAAAATTGATCCAGGAAATCTCAAAGATTATATTTCAAGAAATGTTCATCAATAATGTTATCTAAGTAATAATAAATAATAATAACAAACACAACGTTTACGTGTCAAATTGTTTACGATTTTACGGATCATTTATTGTTTATTGTAAAACAAATTAATTAAATCCTGTAAATTGCTGATGAATATGTCGTAGTGATGGAATTAAATGAATCTGATAAACAACTTTATATAAATAAATTGGCAAGATTAATGTGACCCGTTATGCAAGTGTTTGTAATCAAATGCACATATAACATGTGATGAGTTCATGTCGTGCCAGATATCGTTTATTATGATATTTTTTACAACTTTATCTAAAGATTTTAGGCCCGTCTGTTTTCATGTGTCACAAAAATAAATAATAATATTGAATGTATATCAATAACGTAAAATTTTATTCATAAAATTTGGAAAATGGTTTCGCTTTCGTTGAGATTTGTGTTTGGCAAATTAAATTTTTATTTATTTTTAATTTAATTTGACGATGTTATCTAATAATTCTCAATTTTTTTTCCATTTCACAATTACTTCAAATTATGTGGTTTTATCGCAGTTATAAAAAAAAATTTAATGTCGGATAGTGTAATGGACAAAATATCATTTCTCGAAAATGATGTTAACAAAATTTACTTGTGGTATTTGCATTCTTTGAATATTTTATTCGAGAAGAGCTAGACAAAGAGAAAGAAAGACTTGACTGCTGAAAATTGTTTGTTGCAAGTCGGCAAGATTGCAATGGGGCCCCCGAGCATATTCTGTATAGCTATTTCGGCCCTATTTGAGGCCTCAACATCCGCTCTGGCCGCCATCTCGTGCGTGATAGCCCATGAGGCAGCAGTATTCGCTGCTATTTGCTACTCACGACACAATTTACAAATCAGAAATTACTCGTGCTGCGGCGCGTTTAATTAACATGTTGTTACATTTAAATTTGGCGCTAAAATGTAGAGGCGATTTACTGTCTAGTAATTTCGTTTTCGCACCGTGGCAACCCTGATGCCCCTTCTTTACATCGCTATGGGGGAACACCTGCGCACTGTGATTGTTGGGTTCTCATAGGTCATGAAGGCCCCATGTGACTCTCAGGCCACCTGCCATTGGTTGTCGTCGGTAATTCCTACGCGTCGAAGCGGCCTGCTTCATTTTGCAGCCTGGTCACTCTCTCTTGTTGATCGAGCATTGTGCCGTAACGACGTGTCTTTTCGCGTGTGATAAAATTAACGGATTCCTTGCTCATTTGGAGAAGAAATCAATCGCAGCTTTGCTGGAAAATCATTCGACACTGCCGAACAACGATTGGAGGTAGTTTTAATCTCCGTACCAAGCCTGAGGCTCCAGTTTTCTCAGGTAAAATATATGACGACGCATATCGACAAACGGACAAACAATGGCCGCTAACGCATATTATTTCTTCTATGTAGGCTTTTTCTACTTGGCTTTTCCGTTTGGGCGCAAGTTACAGCGCAGGCTTAGGTAATCCCCGCAAGCTTATACGCGAGGGATTTCCCCATTTATCGAGTGTTGGTGCCCCGACAAATTCTTGTTGTACGTCTGCCGTTCCCAAGTAGTGTGGGTACGCCATTTTGAAGCATCGACTCGGACAGGACCACTAGATGGCGTAGTGACAGTCAACTTCACAGCAAAGACGTTACATGTCATATCGGTCGCGAGGTAACCCCTTTGACTTTTATTGCCCATGCATTTTTAAGAGCGAATTAAGGCCTCTTCGTGCAGATTTAATTTGATTAAACGTTGCACTAGAGAATAAGCACCTTTTCGTAACAGTGTAAAGTGTTTGTTTTTTATTTTATTTGTGTAATAAATTGTGTTAACTTTAATTATGATTTTGATTTCTACTTTCATACACACAGTGGGCAATAGTCTCGTCTCTATTTAGTGTGTTTCTTATTTCTGCACGACCTGGTCGATTGGAGACGTCGACCAGTCGAATTACGATTAGTTGTTTGTAAATTGTCTTCTGGCACTCTTTATAAGTTTACCACCGTAAGATAACCTGCCTCCATTTCCACTGTAGCTAGCAGGGGCACAGCTGGTCTAAGTATCGGCAGACTTGTCACCTGGAACCGTGGTAAGTAGAGACAAGTAGATTTAATTTAAACTTGGGTGACAATGTTGCATTTACACGCTAACCGTGCGTATAGTCGTCCAAGTTTTGTATCGGTTTTATGATCTTGCTATAAAAAACAGCTTCAAAGAGACCGGCACTGCGGTCGCCTTTCTGTCGCTTTTTTTGGCAAGGCCATAAAACCGCTACCAAACTGGGACGACTATATATCTTGTTGGTCGTCGGGGTTGCAATGGAGTTCTGCTGATGAGGCCCCAAATAGGGCCGAAATAGCTATACAGAATATGTTCGGAGGCCCCATTGCAATCCTACCGACTTGCAACCAACAATTGCAAGTTTGTCCGCTCTGACCATCATCTCGTGCGTAATATCTCATGGGTCAGCAGTATTCGTTGCTATTTGCTATTCACGGCACAATTTACAGGTCAGAAATTACTCGTGCTGCGGCGCGATTAATAGACATGTTTGCTTTTACGCGCTAACCGTGCGTATGTCTTGTTGGTCGTCGGGGTTCCAATGGAGTTCTCGAGCTACTGTTCTGTACAGAATATGCTCGGGGGCCCCATTGCAATCCTGACGACTTGCAACAAACAATTTTACAAGTTTACGATGACACACTATTGTCCGCTCTGGCCGTCATATCTTGCGTGATAGCTCATGGGGCAGCAGTATTCGTTGCTACTTGCTACTCACGACACAATTTACATGTCAAAAATTACTCGTGCTGCGGCGATTTTAATTGACTTGATTGCTGAAGTCAAAAAATGTAACATACATTTATTACATTGAAAGTACGGGAACTATTTGAAAAATATTATGTTAACGAAGAAAATAAAGACGGGATAAATACCGAAACAAGAAATATGTACCTGCAAAGAATGCGTAGATTAAACCTTTGGACTGCTTGGAATGTTTTGATTGGCTAAAGTTTAAGGAAAACCAAGATTTTACTTTTGACGACATAATAATAATAATAACATATTATTTTATGAGTACTCTTATTATAATAAGAGTATTATTATTACAACAAGAGTACTCAGCCTAAAAGAGGATTTATGATAATTATCCGATAGAGAGAAAAAAAATTGATCAAAGCGCATGCATCCTTATCCTATTTTAACTTTGTGAATTTTCATAAGACAGTAAAGCGAGATTGTTACGTGATACGCACATACGGTATATATACACAGATATTCATAATTTAAATATCCGTTGCAAAGATGTCATTGATATACCAAAACATGAAACAATATTTTATAAAAGATCATTCAGTTATAAGCAGCCAAATGTTTAAATAGTATAGATCATGACTTGAAAGCTTTGTCTTTACTTGCCTTCAGAAAACGCTTAAAGCAAAAATTAGTTTCAGAACAAAATCTTTAACTTTTTGCTATCATCTTGTTTAATATTATTAACACATTTTTTTGTCATTGTTTAATAGTAATTTAGTTGTAGGTAAATTATCTTTTTCTCTAGAGGATGGTGAAGGAAGACCAGGATGCGTTCTGCGCTACTGTTCTTTGGTGATCATCAGTTTAAATATGTATTTACATATAATCATAATAATTAACACTGTACTTTTATAATCTGCAATCACCAATAAAATTATTATTATATGACGTACACGGTTTTCAGTCGGCGAACTTTACGACGGATTTTTTTAAAATTTGCTTTCTATTAGAAAAACATTTTCTTGAGTACCTTGCTTCTAAACAACAATTAAAAGATTTTTGAATTTTCGCTTAACTTCTTAAGACTACCAATTTGAAGCCGCTGTAAAGAGTAAAGTTCAGCAATTAAGAAATCTTATTGTTTAATGAAATATTCTAATATTCTTCCTGATTTAGTTATTCAACTTGATGTTCTGTCAAGTAAATTACAAATTGCATAAAGAATAAATCGAAAGTTACAATGTATTTTATTTTTTGTTTACCTAACCTTATCTTAATTGCTCGTATATTGACAAAGACTTTTTTATTCAAACAGTTCTGGAATTCCATTTTTAAGAATGTGGTTTTTTAAATTAAATAAAACATTTTTTCCGATGTATAAGAACTAAAAATAGCTTCTGCTTCAACTATTTAAATTAAAATGCTTTTCCATTAACAGTGTTGTGATAAGCTTACAAAAAAGAAGTGGCTACATTTAATTATGATTTTACTAGAAAAAATTTATTTGTCAAGGATAGTCGTAGAACCGAGTTGGTTGCAAGCTTAGGTTGGTAACGTGCCTGGTTGGGTAAATATAAATGTGGATTCTATGTGAGAAATACAGTGCGCGACAAAATTATAACCGCACTAAAATTCTTGTCATAATTCGCCTTATGTTGGGAGAATTTAGCTGGGAATTTTTTGTTGAAAAAAATGTTTAAGAGAGCTTATCATTCCAACGTTAACAAACACAACTACAAAAATAAATGAAAAATGGAGAGAAAATTTGAAAAATGTACATTTTTCGGTGGGACTAAACTCTAAGTGCGGTTATAATTTTGTCCCGCACTGTAGAATTATCAAGTTTCAGATCGTGTTCGGTTTCTTAGCAATTCTTTGAAATAGGGTTTTCTGTACTCCCCACATTTTATAAGGCAAATACTCAATCGCGCTATGGGCAGTATAAACCATTTCAAAATGTTTTAAACTCATAAAACCGATTGTAAAGTTGTTAAGGTCATTAAGCGTTACGAATCGCCTTCTGTTTATGACATTATGACCATCGTGACACGTTAAGCATTTTATGAGATTCAAATATTGTGAAACGTTCTATGTATACGCTGATCACTAAACAATAAGCCTCCCACAGAAGTTTAAAAAATATATTTTTCGTGTAGTTGACAGAAAAGTGATACAATGTTTAATAAAAAATCGTGAAGAAAAGTGGGACTTGTCTCGTTAGCAACGCTTTTCTTCACGATTTCAGTTAGCAACACTTTTTTTTATTCATTTTATTTATTATGGTAACGTTTCATAGGTCGAAGATTGATTGATGTTTTGTTACTATGTCAACAAATGCTTGACATACCTTGATATATTATTATTCTTCGATACTCTCATAATTTTAGCGTTATTTTCGTCAACTACACGAAAAAATAGCATGATCTACACGTTAGAAAAGTGAATTTCCATGTTCGTCTAAATTTGATCCACTCGTGAGCTACGCTCACTCGTGAATTCAAACATTTACACTCACTGGAAAACTTATAAATCAGTATACTTTCCTGATAATTGAAAACTGTGACATAACTATCATGACTTAACTATTTTTTCAAATATTTATTTTTCAACTTTTTACTTGAGCATATGATACTTCCAAACAGAGGAAACTGTAATTCGTTCACACATCTTTATTTATAATTTTTTGAGAGGATACTGCAAATTTAGATCTTAAGTTTAAACATTCCCAGATACTTCATGAAAAATGGTTTCGTTTATTTTATACATTACTTGAATTATCTAAACTAAAACTATTAAAAGCAAATTTTTATACTAGTATGAACTAATTGCTTATTTATTTTATTTATGCATAGTTTACTTACACGATATAAATTTATTTTAAAATGTTTCCGTCTTTTAGTTGTATAATAAATTTAAATATATTTTTTTTTAATATCAAACATTATTTTCCGTAAACGTATGTATGTATGTATCAGTGCATAATATATGTACGATGATCACCAAGGTGGTCAACATTGAGCATGTCTCTGTCTGCTGAACAAATACGTGCAAAAATATTTACTATTTACTCAATGTTAATTGAAAAGGTAAAGCAATGTTTATTCGAATAAATGCACGTAAGTGCCCAAAATGAAAAATGAAAGTAAAATATTTAGCGAATCAATAATTACGAGAACGCCAAGGTTGCTGATTGTTATAAATGCACTTATTTGATTTTACTCGAATTTAAAATTTATTTAAAGTCGAAAGCAAATGCTTATACCCACACCCGACGTTGCAGGACATTTTGTTCGTTTTTAGTATTTTTGCCAATTTGAACAAGTGAAATGTTACCTACCTAACGATGAGAGATTAATACAATTTTGTATTATGCGCCAATATATGGAATTTAGAAGTCTAATTAATTAATAATAACATGTTTCTTTAATTTATTCAATTTTTAAAGCTTTAATAAGGGTAACAGTTTTGTGGAACTTGTTTAATATAATGTAATAAATAAGAGTGAAATGTGATCTCACATTTTAGGAAAGCCCCTAAGTGTCTCATTGTGTATTATATGTCTGGAATTGTACTAATAGCTTAAACTAGTTCCACGAACTCCGATTGTTATGCTATGCTAATTGTGCAATTGACATAGTCACAGTTGTGTAAGGAAATTTAATCTATTCCTAATATTGTGAATCAATACAGGATTCTTGCAAACATTTGAACTAGATAATTTAATTTGTAAAAAAACACAGGGAAAACACGTACGCATATAAGCATAATACGTCGAAATAAATTGTAATAAGTTACTTAATTAAAAAAAAAAAAATGTAGAACGGCTACCAAAGGTAATGGTTATAGGGAAAAAGAAACTGTAAAGAACGATTCCCTTTATTATCCTGGTTTTAAAGACGTTGAGTCGAAGCCGTGCATTTTCCAACCGACATTCTTTAAATCAGGCATTCCGCTGTAATCTCTTTCTCCCCTGATAGGAAAAAAATATTTGGTTGTGCATTGTACATCTAACAACGTTATACAGAAATTCATTCCACGTTAATGGAATTTTAAGAAAGAATCCTGGTTACATACCAAAAAAAAAATGAAAGATAAATAAGCAATAAATTCATGAAATATGGACAACTACCTTCAAGAAAAAAATCAAAGTATGTATACGAATTTAGAGCGTCAGATGAAAAAGACTACTTATTGGTGAAAAATTTGAAGATAAGCAGGCATTAAAAGACAATTTAAAATGTTTTTAGAATAAACCTAAAATCTGGAAAAGAATCGTGAAGATACCAAGACTATCTCTGTAAAGATAGGATACCTAAGCTTTGCTGATGACCAAGAACCCTGGAATTAGAGGAACGACTAAAAATCAATCAATATAACATTTTTATTTCTAGTATAAATAAGAGTTTGCATATTCCATGCAATCCATGCAACGCTAAGGCCGGGTGTCCACCGGATCGAGCCGACCACAGTCAGCTCGATTGGGATCGTGCGATAAAGATCGTGTAAATGTATTTCTACTGTAGCCTGTCCACTGAAACGATTTCAGTCGCGTCTAATTACACGCGACTGAAATCGTTTCAGTGGATATGCTACAATAGAAATACATTTACACGATCTTTATCGCACGATCCCAATCGAGCCGATTGTGGTCGGCCCGATCCGGTGGACATGCGGCCTAAGGAATAGATGCAGAACAAAAAAATATAAAATATCACATACTCAACTGCGTAATAAATAAGAAACAAAATTAAGAACTTTTAGAAAATTATTTTGATTGACAGCTTATTTTATATGTATTATGAAAATTGAATGACAGCAAAAATTGTTTATTCAAGCTAACATCTGTTGGACCTCTTGATATCTGGTTGAGTATTTTTCTTCCGAGGATGATCGCTAGCATCAGCATCCTTTTTACGCTGTAGTATTATTTTTGTTTCTTTGTTCTGATTTGGGATGTGACTTTTAAGACATTTTGTTTCATCACGTACGTCTTGCCAAGCGTACATGGTGCTTTACCTAGTTTTAAGAGGCGTTTCTTCTGGGTCATTTGAGGGTACATTACGTGTCTGTTGTTTAGGGTGAAGACATCCTTAACCGTGTTCCTAACACTTCATCTTCCAATTTGAAATCCCAATGGTAGTGATAATGCTTTTTTTTGTTTCGTCCTTAGTTTTAGGTTACACTCCACTTCACGGAGATGTTTCCTCTTTGCGTAACCTTGGCACGCTTCTGACTCAGGCGGGTAAGACGGCATGGGTGGTGTCTCCTGCGGTCTGACCCACCGTGGAAGCTCGGCGTCATACCATGTCGCACGTAACTCCTGTAGTCACATCGTTAACTGTCCTTTTACTGTCCCTCCCTTTCGTTGCTGGGGATTGATAGTGGTGGATCGATGTCTGCCAGCAGTTCGGACGGGTCGTGCCTATCAAGCGTTTTTTTTTATTTTTTCTTTTCGTTATTCCTAGGCCGACTGACTGCCGAAGGACCTTTGGTTGGTGTTATAAGGTCGGATGTCTCGCCACCGTACGAGTAAAGTGTGAGGATGCGGTCAGAGTAATGGTCTCCAATGATCGATAAGAAAGAAAACTTTTGGGGGGAATTATTTTATTTCTTTTGTGAATTTTACCGTGGTCTTTGACCAACGTTTCGTTAGTGTACATATCGTATGTACGTCCCCTTACGCTAGTACCTTTGGGCATGTTGAAGTTTCCGTCCGTTGCGTAAAGCCAGTTGGTTTCGTTAGGTTCGTGGTGTCTTCGGCTCCATTCTCTTTTCATTTTCGCCGATTTCTTCTTCCTTGTTGGATTGATCAGCTCAACCTTGATGGCCGAGAGATGTTTATTCGCGGCTTGCAAGGATTGTAGGAGTAACGGGCGCGTTGGATCTCGTGAAGGCACTTCCTGCCCTCTCTGCTGGTGAGTCTTGCGTAGAACATCTCGCGTCTCTAAGTTGCAGTATGGTGTGTTCCAACCAGATTTCTTCTCTTTGCTTTCTTTTCCGTTTTCCTGGCATAGTACCATACGGTCGCTTCCACCAATTTTCTATTTCACCTTTGAAAGCTCGCTAGAGATTTCTGAAATTTTTCCTCTCGTGAAAAATTTCCTCTCTAGTGAAGGGGTGGTTGTTACCATTTAGTTTCATCGCCATGAGTTCGCAACGCATTCGTAGCGAGCTTGCAACGTCGCTTGTATGTATACCCTGTCTGGACATCCGACAACATTGTAACTTTCGCCGGAAACACTCGCTTTAAAATTCTGCCTTCGTATTGGTACTTTCATTTGAATATCTTTGCGTCATAATTTTCTCACTGGTCACGCCATTTTATCCCATTAGAATTATCGGAAGCGTTCCATGCTTTCCTCGAACTCGCCACTTTTGTGTTTGCCGTCTTGTGAGATTCCACGTATCGTATTGCTCTCGCGAATTGTTGCTAAATTAGTGCAAAATTCATTCCGATACAGTTTGACTGGAAGACTTAAGTATCTCACACGGCTTTGTGAAACGCTCGTCGCGTTAATTGCATGTATGTTCTCATATTTCTTTAATGGCGTCGCAGTAATTAATGGCCGTTCTTCTTGTCCTTTTAGGATCGTTTTTTTTTATTTGTGGTATTTCTCTTGGGGTCTTAACTACCCTATTATTATGGCGTAACCATTTTTCCGATCATTTGCTGATTTACATCTCGTTTGGGGGAAAATCTACCGAAGTAAGCCGCAGTTACCTTGAGTATTGCCGTTGGTAAGCTCCATGAGGCATCTCTCGCAGTGAACAAGTACGTCACCTGTACGGGACGACACGAACCCGGCAACATACGAACTTCAAGTGACAGAGAGTGACGTATATCCCATTTATTTCTCTTTTTATCGTTCCCGGATTTTCAATGAAGTGGCCGTTACGGTGCAAATACTTTAAGTAAAATTAATATTTCAAATGACCGGCTAATCGAATTCGCCGCTAAGGCATTTTGTGCAATCAGATCTGATTAACCGCGTACCGTGTAAATCATTTACTTTACTTGTGATTGAGTTTATTTAAAGTTTGAGTTGAGATTACAGCGTTTGTTACTTTTGACGTGCACAAAATAAATATATATGTTATACACTGCGTGTGTGTTTTGTTTATGTCATACCCTACGCTGAGCGCATCAAGTGAGACAAATCTCCTGAAGGTTAGTTTTTACCTAAAGCAAGCACGACGAGACCTCGGGAACGGTTTCGAAGTGGATCCTTCAACTGGGGGTAATTCCCTGGCTGGCGCCCTGGTTTATTTTATTTAGTACCCCTCCCTTTTTCACTGAGCTGGTTTTGAGAAAGTTGTGGAAAAGCAACGCTTACTTGTCACCAGGTATTGTCAAATTATTCAAGAGTATTGGTGTTTACAATTTTTCAAAGATTTCGAGATTTCATATTTAAGATCTCAGAACAATTCTTAATAACTTTTCCAAATAATATTTTCGCATATTTTGAAAAATAAAGGTACTTTACTCTTTTGCCGATTTCAAATATTTTAATCTCCTTGGTACATGATAACAGGTATTCAAATTCTGGTAAGTACATTTTAAGTTTGGGAAGATGTAGGGGCTTTCATAAAGAATAAATTTTTCTGAGAAATCAATAATAAACAAAATTCCCATATGGCCCGACTTATCTGGCGATCACTGTATAGGGCATTCCATTTGAAATATTAAAGGCACTTGCTGACACTTGTAAAATGAACGCCTTGTGTAATTGCAAATAAATTTAATGTATAGAATTCTTTTTATTAGAGGATGATAGCGCTTGAAATTTCTTTCTATATTAAATAGTTTAGATACCAGAAAAGAAAACCACACTCGGTGGACACGCGGTATATAGATATAATATTTGATCCTCTAATTAATAAAGAACTGGCAGATCATAAAATAGAGTCAAATATTTCGCAAAGAAATTATGGAAAGTTTATTATTAAAACTGCTTAGCGATGTGAATTTTTTAAAATCTGTTTGACATTCTCGAAAGTAACTTATCTTTCGAGTTTCGAGACATAGGAAGCAATACAAAGCGTCCTGCGAATTAATAATGCATTAACAAAACATCACTTAAACAGATTGAAACTAAATTAATTAATTAATTAAAACGTGTCGGAATTTCTCACCTGTTACGATTGATTGACGCAAACGAATATTTTGTAATTGTAAACAATTCTGTTTCATTTAGAAGGTTGCCACGAGTTCTTTTATGTACATAGATTTTTCTCTATCCTTTTATCTAATCTAATTGTGTTTGTGCATTGAAGAAGGTAACTCCAATTATCGTGTTGATATAATTTGGTACTCAAATAAAAAATTCTTTCATAGCAAGATTTATTTTTAATACGCCATTCAATTTTTTAATTGATTTTTAAGCGCTTTTCATTTTGTCGTTTCCAAACCAGTCGTTGTAAAATAAAGATAAATTCAAAGCAATACATAAAATCTTTTCGAGTTAAAAAATTAATGTATATTTTAAACGAGTGTCATATTTAGGTAATTTTCTCTCATAAAGTCTGTAAACACTCAAATAAATAGTAAAAATAGTGCTTATGTAAATATTACAGCTATAAAAACCCAAGTTGTTATCTTTTAAACTCTTGATAACTTATCTGAGTATGTTTTGTAATATATTTTTTGAATAATATTTTCAACTTTTATAATATCTGTATCTGGATTTCCTTTTTAATGAATGAGAACTCAAAGCAAATTATTAGTACATTATTCTTCATAAAAAAGGAATACCTTATTTTGTAAATTATTTTATTCAATTAGTTTCATTAGAGATAATAAATATTAAATATTTTTTATTGCTTAAGAATTTCTGTCATTTTCTTATAGATTGTAATTTTAGGCAGCGACCTTGTTGCTTATAAAACAGTAAATAAGTACTGTAATCATTCAGAAAATTATTAAACTTACAACTCCAAAATCAATAGAACAACTATTTTGCAGATCATTTAATTGTTTTTTATTTGTTGGATAATTTATTTAACTAAAATCTATTCAAACATGTATTCTTGTTTTTCATTCTTTCATTTATTACTACAAGTAAATGAAGATGCCTAATCTTAAACTACCCATTACTGAATATGTTGATTTCGTCCTTACTTCAAATATACAGGCTGTCCCGTGACGTCACCAATGTCACCACTTCACCTACGTGATAATCAATTCAAACTAAGTAAAAAACTCTAATAAAGTTTTGTACTAAAGTAAACCGTTTCAAAAATACAGGGTGTTTTGTAATTTTCAGAATTTTTTAACTTTATCTCAAAAGCTGTTCAAAATGACCCCCGTTGTTTGCTTAACACATATAGCAGTAAGTAGTAGAAATTTATTGTAAGTAACGAACACCAGAACGAATCCATTTGCTATCACAAAATAAGTTTCGCCTTAGAAAATTTGCGTACGCGTTTATCCAACATTAATTTTAATTATACACGAAACACAAGGAATTAACATTATTTTTGGTATGTTCACAGATATATTATGCTTCTTAATGAAATTAATGATTCCTTCCAAGTAAATAAAAAAATTTAAAAAAACTAAAAGGTCCCCGTGGATCGATGAAAGAATCATCATTGCTGACCCAAGAACTAAAAAAGTTGCACTGACTAATGAGAAACTTAAATGATCCAGAATTGAGAGAAATTTATAAATGCAAAAAGAATCACTACAACAAATTAATTAGCGTGACTAAACACAGTACTATAATAAATATAATAATAAAATAATTGAAAATTTGTCGAATGTATCTGAAATATCGTGGAAGATAATTAGTGAGAAATTATGCCGTGCAAACAAAAATAAAAATATTGAATTATGATGGTATGTTCGTGTCACAACCTCTTGAAGTTGCCGAAATATTTGCCTTAATCCTAAAACTTTTGTATTCCTACCGACGGATGGCGATGAAATAACTGGAATAGCTACTAACTTAAAGAAACATTGATGGTATGTCCACGTATTTGCTTAAAGCTATTATACATAAAATTTCAACACCGCTTGCGCATATTATAAATCGCTCAACAGAATTAGGCCAATTCCTGAGCTTTTGAAGACAGCGGTAGTGATATCCGCCTTTACAAAGAATGAGACTTGTGCTCCCAACAATTACCACCCATTTGTCCTACTTAGTATTGTCTCCAAGATTTTTGAAAAAGCCATGTAGGTATAACAGGCTAATTAAGTTTATCGAATCTTGCAATTTGCTGTGCAACTCTCAATGTGACTTTCGCGCCGGTAGGTCAACGGAGGGGGCCGCTGCAAATTTTTTCGAATATATTTACCAACAAGTTGATAATGGTTATTACCAGACAGATGCGGAAAGTAGTTATCACCTCCCACTACTTTTACATGCGGCAGTAGCACCGAGCGCGGTCCTCATTCGAGCCGTGTAGACTTCGCAGTAGTGCTGATATATTGAAGAGGATCGTTTGAGTTTAAAATTACACTTGCAGGCACATAAAAAGCTATTGTCTTTCTAGGCGTATCATTTTGTTAACTGCAAAACAAACAAATCTTACCCGAGAAAATTTAAAAACACTACTTACTTAGGTATGCAAGTACATAGTTTACTTCTGTTAGAGTCGGATACCTAAAAATAATTTTCAACTCTTTTCGCATAATTTTTTTTAAGCAGTCAAATTCTCGCAGAATTTCATTGCAGTGATTCATTCTTCAAGACGATTAATAAAGCAGAGTAATAGAAGAAAGCATACCTATGCGTTAAAAATCAACGACAATAATTAATTAAAGAAACATTTTAAAAAAATGAAAAATAAAATTCATACTTTCAGCAAAAACTGAACGGTGCGATATTTTTCAGTCGTGGATAGTAGCCACGTTGTTGCATCGAACGCACGGTTCGAGCGTACGGCCATAGCTTACGGCACTGGACAAACATGCGATCTCGATTTGTGATTCTGGTGGGAGGTGTTCCGTGACGTTTCAACACTTTTAGCATCCCTATAGTTATTACGTTGCGGGTCTTTTCTCTGACCTGACGCGCGCATTCGACTGCTTCAATATAATCGAAAAACTGTATAGCCTTGGTATTAGAGGAAGCGTACTAAATTGGGTACACATCCACGCCAATTTTGTGTCAATTAAAAATGTCCAGTCATCTGAAAACAACATAAATGATGGAGTTCTTCAGGGGTCTATGCTGGGGCCGCTAATTTTTTTGTTATATATAAATGACATTGTGAGACATGTCAAAGTTGATCATGTTGCGGACGACACCTCTGTGGTGGTCATAGCTCGGACTCTTGAAAAACTTAACTGAAAGGATCGGATGTGTCAGCTCAATTTAATGATTGGTGCTCCAAGAATAGATTAGTTCTAAATACTAAAAAAAAACTCCTATTTTACGCTTTTTCAATAGGAAAAATCCTGGCACCGACGTATTTGTTGTGATAATATTGAAACTAACTTCCTTGGTGTTTGCACTGGCCAGAAACTAAGTTGGGAGGAACAAATTAATAACGTCTGTAAAAAGTTGAACACGACCCATTTTGCAATTTCACAACTCAAACCCATAGTATCTAATGATCACCTAGTGAACATGTATTATGCAATGGGATATAGTTGCGTTTCCTATAATGTAATTCTATGGGGAAATGCCCCTGGCAGGGAAATGATGAATGAAGACTGAATGAAGAGAATCGTGTAGAAATATTTTTAGTAAATTCAATCTACTAACGTTCCCAGCAATATACATTTACAAATGTCTAGTATATGTAAAGACTCATCCTAACAAATTTTATGCTAATTTCTATTTGCACGAATATAACACTCGAGCTAAACATTTCTATTGTGTCCAGGGGCACCATTCCGCTAAATATTATTCATTCACGTTTTTTTTTGCATTCAGACTAGGCCGTGTTAGGGTGACATTTTTGTTGGTACCTGCAAGTGAATATGTTCCATTTTAATATAATGGTTATATAGTATTTGAAAACTGACGCCAAAAAACATTGATGATTTTGAGCATTTTGACTTAGTATTGCAAAGTCACAAGTAATTATTTCTTTTAATGCTATTATTTTACTTTCTTCATGCCATCGTAGAGTATAAGAAGCATATAGTCGATGGGACTGACGTTAAAGTGTCAGAAGTTTACATTAGTCACATTTTCAGTTCTATCAAAATACATGCACGTAACCTAATGAAAAAAAAAACATGGCCTACTAGAATGCAAAAAGAACGTGAACGGATAATATGAACTATCCCCGGGTTATATGGGCATTAATTTTTTTTTAAGAAATTGCCTGAAGCGCTAAAAAATGAACCTTTCTTCTTTTAAAATAATTATTAAAAGTTTTTTAGTTGAAAAGGTGTTCTATTCTGTTTCGGAATTCTGAAATGATGATGACGTTAAATTTAGTGTAAGAGAGGTATCTACTCCTAGTACTGTTGTACTTTAGCTTTGTGTTCGGCTTAGTTAGTAAGATGACGTGTACATCCATTTTTTGTAATGGCTGAGTACAAATAAAGATTATTATTATTATTATGACGATAGTTGCCTGATGAAGATTTTATATCGAAACCGGTAGCCAAATTAAATAACTATCAAATTAGGAAGTACTCTTCTTATTAATTTTAATTCTTTTAGTTTGAATTGATTATTAGGTGAACGGATAAATGATTACATGAACTTTAAAATTTAAAAAAATAAAAAATTAAACATTAAACACCCAGCATTTTTGAAACGGCTTACTTTAGAACAAAACTTTATTAGAGTTTTTTACTTAGTTTGAATTGATTATCACGTAGGTGAAGTGGTGACGTTGGTGACGTCACGGGACAGCCGGTAGATTTGAAGTAAGGACGAAATCAACATATTCAGTAATGGGTAGTTTAAGATTAGGCATCTTTATTTACTTGTAGTAATAAATGAAAGAATGAAAAACAAGAATACATGTTTGAATAGATTTTAGTTAAATAAATTATCCAACAAATTAAAAAAATTAAATAATCTGCAAAATAGTTGTTCTATTGATTTTGGAGTTGTAAGTTTAATAATTTTCTGAATGATTACAGTACCTATTTACTGTTTTATAAGCAACAAGGTCGCTGCCTAAAATACAATCTATAAGAAAATGACAGAAATTCTTAAGCAATAGAAAATATTTAATATTTATTATCTCTAATAAAACTAATTGAATAAAATAATTTACATAATAAGGTATTCCTTTTTTATGTAGAATAATGTACTAATAATTTGCTTTGAGTTCTCATTCATTAAAAAGGAAATCCAGATACAGATATTATAAAAGTTGAAAATATTATTCAAAAAATATATTACAAAACATACTCAGATAAGTTATCAAGAGTTTAAAAGATAACAACTTGGGTTTTTATAGCTGTAATATTTACATAAGCACTATTTTTACTATTTATTTGAGTGTTTACAGACTTTATGAGAAAAAAATACCTAAATATGACACTTTTAAGACATTCGTTTAAAATATACATTAATTTTTTAACTCGGAAAGATTTTATGTATTGTTTTGAATTTATCTTTATTTTACAACGACTGGTTTGGAAACGACAAAATGAAAAGCGCAATGACATCACGTCACGGGATACCCGGTATGTACAGTCGCAGTCATAATTCATGACATATCCTTTAAAGAGAAACTCATCGTGGATATTTTATTTGTGGTTTCTAAGTAAAAAATAATTTACGATGTCGCGAATTGACTTTTACAGTCTTTTTCTATTGCTTTTCCTCTTTTCTTAAATGTGTTTCCTAATTTATCAAATGACTTTCCAATCCGTTCAAAGTATAGTAGGCCTGCGGACTAGAAAGTCATTTGACAAATTCGGAAACATAATTGACAAAAGGGGAAAAGCAAAAGAAAAAGACTGTAAGTAGTAAGATTTGGATTCAATTAACGTTCATTGTTTTGAAGGAAATGAATACGATGTTCTGCAAGCTTTCTGTAAACGTCATGAATTATAACTGCGACTGTACGTACATATATCTGAAGTAAGAAGGACGAAATCAACATATTCAGTAATGGGTAGTTTTAAGTACAAATACAAATTTTCCGTTTGTTGACTTTTTTGTTTAACTTAATTTGCCTGATTTTCATAAATAAATAAAAACATTATTCAGAAATGGACAGATGAAAAAAATATCAAGTGGGAACTACTCTGAAAAGCAAAAGGGAAAGCGATAAAATAACATCCGTCATTATTTTTTAATTTAAAACGTTTTCTCTTATAAGTGAAAATTTGTCTCCTTATATTCTCGTTGTTTATCTCTAATTTGAAAATCACTTGGTAATTTTGACTAGTTCTGGCAAAAACCGGAAAAAATTGAAACCGGTTAACCGATTTCTTTAAAAACCGGTTTCGGATATAACCCGGTTATCCAAATAATGGTAAAAACTGACTATTCGAATATCCAAAAACCGATTATTCGGAAAACCGGTTTTGGGTTTTCTTCAAAACCGCGAATATCCAAAACCGGTTAACCGATTATCCAAAAAACCGGTTTCGGTTGTCAGCACTATTACGAACGGTTTCAGGAAGATATGATTACATCGAACTGTCAACCGATAAATTTATGAACTTGCTCTAGAAGGTCAATTATAATTCGTGGAGATATACGCATACGCAAATAGAGTCGAACCTCCATAACTCGAATCTCAAGGCACCGGAAAATTACTTCGAGTTATAGAAATTTCGAGTTAAAGAAAGATATTTCAGTTAAACACAATGTGCAGGGACATCAGTAAATTTCGACTTACAGAAAATTTCTAGTTGTGGAGGTTCGAGTTATAGAGGTGCGACTGTACATTATAAATAATAAAATCAATTAACTAAATAAATACATAACTTTTTCTCTAATAGGTACTGAAGATCATTAAATCCAAAATATCTCTTTCTAATATTGGCTTATTCGAATTTCTAGTTATTCGGATACCTGAATATCCATCATCCGAATAACCGGTTATTCAAATATCCGATTATCCAAAAAACCGATAATATTCGAATAACTGGATATTTGAATAACCGGTTATCCGGATAATCGGGTTATCCGGATAATCGGGTTATCCGGATAACCGGCTTTCGGTTTTCTTCAAAACCGCGAATATCCAAAACTGGTTAACGAAACCAGGTTTCGCACTAATTTTGACATCAATTCAAACAATTATGATTAAAGGCTATTTGATGTTACGTCTTACAATTAGTATTTAATCCGATTCATATGTCTACCAAATATAGCAATTTTTTCACAAAATATTTATGTTATCTATTAAAATTATACATCTACTAAAATTATAACATTCCATTTTAAAATAAAATTGATAATCACACTAATCAAATGTAGACTTTTGTTCAGTTTACACGATATGGAGTTTAGGATACTTAAACGGAAACACACTGTATATTTATACTAAATTTTCTTGTATTCTATTTATTATTATGTCGGAGCCACGCTGCGTCTAATGTGCTGCCTAACGTGATTTTTCACGTCTAACTTGACAATAATTGTATGTGTAGCGACTGATTAATGGCAAATTAGACGTTAAAAATGACGTTAGGCAGCACATTTGCCGTTAGTGTGGCTGAACCATTAGACTAAATAACGTTCTAACGCAGAACATTTGAAGTGCCTTGGAATGATCAAAAAATTGAGCAACAAAAGATTCGCTATCTCAAAAAAAGAAGTGCGCAATAAATTGAAAATACAATTCAATTTGCGATATAAAGTTCTTCAAATGAATGTACACATAAATAATAAAATGCTTTTATGAAAAAAACAGAGAGAATTTAATGTCCAGCGAGAGGAAGGGCTTCTGTTTTCTTTCTAATTTTAAAAAATAATAAAATGTGTTTGCCAACTATTTATAAACATTTCTTGTTGATACCTTATTTCATTAAGCTTCAAACATTTATTTAAAAAAATGTCAACCTTTTAATTGCATTATTTAATTAAACAGTCAAGTAATGTTTATTTAATTTTTTTAATTGCAGTTTCTCGTAAAATGTTATAGAATTCGAAAGTAATTCTAAAAGTGATGCACCTCCGTTAATAGTAAAATTTGATTCCAAATAAACAAAATAATTTCAAAAATAAAATGTAACAATTAACGATAAATATTAAAGCTACTGTTTATTATTTTTTATCAAGATGAAACAATTTTTTTTCACCTTGCCAAATGTACTTACAAGAAGCTAATGATGGACAGGTAATTAGCATTTTCCCTTGGATTTTTCTCACGCGGCTGGTTCGTACTTTGCCCGTCTTCGAACATGTTCAAAAGAGTGCGGCAGCACGTCAACAACAGGTGCGGTTTACAAACGAAAGCGAAGTGATCAACACAACATTCACACACGAACTATGTAAAACACTCGATAACGCATTTATGTATTATTAATGTTCCGTATCTTATCGGGCGGCAGCGACCGAGTCAGTGATGATCGGAAGGATGGGAACCAGAAATTCTCGCCGTGATTCGAGACCTTCTGAAACCAATCTTTTTTCAGTATCGAATCGACACCGGTTCTGAACGCTTGATTCGTTGTCGGCGACTTTTAAAAGCCACCAAAGCACTTTTTCATCGGATTATAACACTCTATTATTGTTTAGGTGCATTGAATGAATTACAAGCAATAATTTTCTTATTATCACCGATCGAAAACAAATTTGAATTTTTAGTATACCTCAGAATTAAAACTTCAAAAATCAATCCAATCTATCAATTTAAAATATATTCAGAACAATTTTAATTTCAAAATGTTCACATTTCATTATATAAGTTATATTCTCCTTATTATAACAGCTTTTTGATTTGAACCCTTACTTAGGCGCAGTCAAAAATTTCGTAATCGATCGCGAGGTGTATTTCATACACCATCGCCTCTGTTATTATTTCAAATTGCTTTTAAAATAATAGGAACAGAAGTTGTAATGTTTCCTTAATGCGACGATTAACAAATAAATACAAACATCAACATTTTTACAAAACATTATTTAACATTAAAATATACAGGGTGTCGCTAAATTCCGTGGACATGGCTTAACCACAGATTCCTTGGCTCAAAATAAGATAGTTCAACCCAACTTATCTGTATCTAAATGCGCCTCGTTAAGTTAGTATTCTGCTTCAAAGTTGTTGAAAAAAAGTTAATTTTTCTTCCTGCGTTTTAGTAATTTAGAGTAGACAGCTAGTGTGTAAAACAGGGTTACCAGACGCAATAACATTTTTGAGATTAAGAAGATCACTTTATTTAACAAGTTTTTACAAAGAATTATTCTTTATATAAATTCTTTGAATTTACAGTCTTTATCTTGTGGCGTAGCAACATACACGCATCTAACATATTCCCCGAACCAACCGCCATCCAGGTAATCCCGGGCCTTAATCCTCAAGCTGTACGCAGCGAAGCTATTAACGAGCGCACTAATGACCACATTAGGCGGACGGGTTCGGCGAAATTCCTGATGCAAGTGCGCACACCGGCACGCTCTAATGAGACGGATTCAACATAGAGTATAGGATCAAGAGGGGTGTTCTTAGAACAACCCGGGAAGAGGTCCTATATAAACCGGCCGAGTGCCACTAGCAAGGCACTTCAAATCCTGCTGCCGAACAGGCCAGAACGAAGACTCTTGCTACTGCTGCCGAATAGGCCAGAACGCAAATTTCTGCTTCTGTCGCTGAATAAGCCAGGATAAAATATTATCCCCTAAGGTGTAAGGTCTGAGCAACACACCGCCAGATTCCAAGTCGCATCTCGCAGAACCACCAAGCTGGCGCCGACACCGGTACCACGTGGGCAGACGAAGGCGACTATCAAGAGGAGTCGTTACCGGAGACATCAGCATCGACAGGAACTCCGGGACGCATTGTCAGAAGCTCGCTTTCCCCGAGCAGTGTCCCCCTTACCGCCGTCGCCGCAACGAGGACCCGCCATCGCGTCAGAGACCGAAGGTTACACTGGACCATACCGACTGATCCCTCTAACGGTACCTCCACCAACGTACCACGAGGTATCACGTGCCCAGGTCCACCCGTTAGATCCACGTCCTCCCATGGTACAACGCGACTACGCCAAGTTAGGAGAAGAGCAATACTATCGTCAGATAGAATTTTGATGTGTATATATTGTATATAACCTGTTCCATTAATATAACTCTGCATTTACTGGAAGTTGTGTATTTGTCGGCATTACAAACCGGCTGGGCACGTGACACCCACGCACCGCGCCCCCACAATTTGTTCCAACAATAAATGTACAAACGTTTCACAACGGTTTTGGCGCTTCTTCAGTGTACAAGTTTATAAAATTGAAATCATTTGTAAAATTAAAGTATCAAGTAAAATTTTACTGTGTGACCTTACCTGGTTAGAAAAGTAGAGATGTGTCGATTGAATCACCTTCCCACCGGCTAGACTCGAGGAGATAGGGTATAGGTCGTACGTAACCCCAAAAGTACAGAATGGACCATTTTTGATGGTTTTACATAGTTTATTTGTAGGAATAAAAGAAAACCGTTTTTGCACTACTTTTTCGAGAAAAACTTAATGGTGAAGACAAAAGTTAGCTACCTGGATTCGTTCGGGAAATGTCAGCTGAGATACTGTAGAAAATAACTTTGCGAAAATTCCTTTTCGGCCGGTATTTCCCGAACGAATCCAGGTAGCTAACTTTTGTCTTCATCATTGAGTTTTTCTCGAAAAACTAGCATTGGATCGCGAAAACGGTTTTCTTTTATTCCTACAAATAACCGAGAAACCCTGTAAAACCATCAAATATGGTCCACCCGGTACAGGGACAAATTACTGAACCGAAAGAAATAAAAGCCACCAGTAATGCACATTTGGTTTTATTTAGGACTCAATTCAAAAATTTAATTAACAAACTTCACGTATCGTATCAAGTCAGTATTAAAAATAAACTAAAATAGTCTTTACGGTTCCGTTTACAAAACGCATTAAAATGGACGCAACAATTCGAAAATAGATACTTGTATCAACGCCGTTTATGATTTAAGCATCAAAATACGATATAACAAAATACATAAACAATTGGAATAATAAAGATACAGAGCTCAACATTTGATTATCCAAAGAGCAAACGTCGAGGTTAGGCGTAACAGGATCACCGCATCACTCAGAATATCAACTTTGTTTCAGGGCAACAAAGTCGGAATATAGTGGAGGAACGGCTTCTAGTTACCACTTTTGTTCCCACGGAGTGCGCCCTCCTGTGGTGTCTGATTCAATGTCACACCATGTTGTCAGAATTTCAAGATGGCTGGCCAAGATCCGTTTACAATGTTGCCATCATACATTTCAGCAAGGGTATACCACGAGGACGATGGCCAAGCAGCTCTTACTCCGCGGAACTCCGTAAAACTTTCGGAACAAATGGGGGGAACCAATTAAAAATAGGTATTTAAAAACCCTAGATAAAAGAGAACACGAATTGCAAACCGTCCGTCGCACGACGTAACGCTAAAAACATACCTGCCGTAGGCACAACGAAACAAGCTTGGAAAAGCCTCGAAGAAGGCTTCAGTTTTTGTCGCAAACAAAGTCACATCCGAGCCAAAAGCCCGTTTACTTTTCATTTCAAAACAACCCCGTTTAATGAAAAGTTTGCACAAATTGAGAGGAACCCTCAGTACGGCCTGTTTGCAAACGAGTAGTCACATCGAACGAAAGGAATTTACGTCGAGGCGTCGATCAACGCGAACAATTCGTGGGAAGGGGGAGAGGCCTATTGGCCAATGACAGACCTGTAAATGCATCTTACTCTCGACGTCACGACACGGGCCAGTCTCATTATTAAAAAATAGGGTAGTTCAGACTTGTATAACGTTCTAGCGCGGAATTTCTAGACTAGTCCAAGTCACGAGATAAACTTCGACGCAGTTTGTTACGTTCAAATCTCGCGCCAAAATATCATGGCGATACAACATCTGCTTTTTAACACAGTTGGCAACCCTACATCCCTTCTCTTTACTACTCAACGTTTATTCGTGTGACACACCACGTGACTGGTTTTCGGTTTGGTATCCTAGCAACCTTCGCCTGCTACAAACTCGCCTTGTTGAAGGCCTTTCTTGTTCGAAGTGTGTTACAAGTCGGACGTAATTTACGTGTGTTGTGAAATTATCGTAATTTTCGCTCTCTGTGAGGAATAACTCAATTTCGGCTGTGCCGGAAGATCGCGTAATACCTTCGAACAAATTTGGAGGTCAATTTGACTCCAATTCGAAGCCCGGGAACGTATTAGTCCCAGGTAATGTAAAAGTACAATGGCGGGTGTACCAAAATGGCTGCTAACGAAACATTTACATTCAGGCTTTTCTGTTTGGACGCAGTTTTCTGGCGCTGGCTATTAGACCAGACCTTTTGGCCTAGTTCTCCGGGGGCGCTTCTGCCCCGTAGTCGTATCGAGACCCGATCGAGAAAACCTGATCAGCCATCTTGACGATCTGAGCGGGTCCAGTTTAGACCAGTTTGTCGACGCTTCCTGCGGTTGATAGAGGGCGTTGTAACTACCCACCGGCCTCTGCGCTTCGGTTGGCACCGCTGATTTTGACGTACGACTGGACACGCTGTTTCAAGGTTAGGTTTTCAATTTAATCTGACGTTTTGCGGACCGATCGGTTTTAAATTTTACTCTTGGCTCGTGAGTAGTAAACCGCGAGTACGAATTTCGAACTACGTATTGCGCTGCGCTTACCGTAGTTAATTTAAGCCTAAAGTAAGCAGCCAATTGTAATTGTTTATTAAGAGTGTAAAGTGTTTATTAAAGTGTGTAATAAATTGTGTTAACTTTAGCTACGATTTTAATTTCTACATTCACGCACACCAGTGAGTAAAGTCTCGCCTCTGATTATTATTGATTCATTTTCTGCACGATCTGGTCGATTGGAGACGTCGGCTGATCGAATACGTTTAGCTGAAGATCAATTGTCTTCTGGCGCCCTTAATAAGTTTACCACCTTCAATTAACCCGCCCCTTTCTTCACTGTTGCTAGCTGGGGCTCAGCTGATCGTTAGCATCGGCAGAAGCTTGTCATCCGAACTGTGGTAGGTAAGAGGCAAGTAAATTAAATTTAAAATTTGGTGACAAGTTGCTCTTTCGTGAATATACAGGGTGATTCGAAAGTTGGAAAATAAGTTTAACGCAATTTTCACCCGTAATAACTGTCAAAAAAAGAAGCTTTCTAGGAAACTTTTTCGTGTCTTTGTATTTTTTGACACTTCCTACGTCTCAAAATAGAAAAATCTAATGAAGAAAGTAGGCTACACACGAAAAACAAAAGCATTTTAATTTAGGACTTTAATTTACTAGTCTGCCACAGAAAAGCAAATGACTGATACCATGCATAACAAAGTGCGAAGTGTACTCTAGTGTTTTAAACACGGCACCAGTTCTCTGGGTCTGGATACAAGATATTACTCAAATAATTAGGAACAGTGGCGAAATGTTGAAAAGAATGAATGTAATTCAAATTTTTACTTTCCTAACGTCAAAACAGTTATTGCAAGATCTGTATATTACCAACCCTGTTCCCCACACTAGCGACCCAATGTAAGTAATGTAAGTCACTCAAACCATCTGAAAATGTGACTTACCTTCCTATTGATCTTCATACCAATTATCATCCGAATTATTCAAGCATTCTTTTATTATAGAAAACTTAACTTTTTTTCAACAACTTTGAAGCAGAACACTAGCTTAAATAAGCACTTTTGGACATAGTCGTCTCATTCTGAACGCAGGAATCTACGGTTAAGCTAGGAGTGTCTGCAGGACTTGTCCGCTGCAGCATAACAACTTTGCCGTTGCATTAGAATTTGAACCGCGCAAAATATATGGCACCGATCCGTGGTTATTGTATTTAGTTTTAACTCGTTCACCCACTGTTCACAATCTAAACTGTTGATCCCAAAGGATACGGAGTGATACGGAGCAATAAATTGTGTCATAATCATAAAAGAATGAAGCACATTCTTTGGCTACGATACGACTTACTGCGACGTGAAAAAAATGCTTTTATTGGCCGCCCGACTTCGGCAAAGGTCACTGCTCGATTGCAGTTCTGTTTTTTGTTCCAACAGATGCTTTCTGCGGTCGCAATAAAATTTCCTTTTCTTGACCTTCCTCAAAGACATAGACGTGCGATTAATTCTTGCCCGATTTTCAACTGCGATTTTCTCGAATTGTGTAAAACTTTTGTTAAGGACATATGAGTTCAATCGTTGCCATTTAGGGTGATGTATCACAGGTTGAAATATTTGCATACAGTAAAAGAACAGGCAGTATATAGAAAAATATATAAAATTAAAGGCAAACATGGTTTCTAATGTCGTGTGTGGATAATCAATCATTGAATTGTCGAAATTTTGAATAATTGAATGTTTCCTTTCATTTATTCAAATAATCGATTATACAGGCTGTTTCACTTAAGACGGTTTCTTATATATCTCTCTAGTTACTCATTTTATAAAAAAATGTTTCAAATCAAAGTTTCATTACATCATGTGGAGCACATTTGAAAATTAGTTTGACGTATACGGAGTGTTCTGTTTAGTCTGGGCGTTATGTCACTTCGTTATTTTAAATGGATACCCTATATGTTTTTTCGTTTTCGGATTCCAGACTGAATTTTTATGTGACAGGGTGTCCCAAGGGTGTGTATTTCTTCTGTGGAGCCCATAGGAATAATAAGTAGAGATACAAAGATTAAGGAAGTTATACCACGGCATATTTTAAAACTATTTTCAACTATACCGGGTTGTTCCAGAAAATGGTGGCGTACAGAGAGTGAATTTCTTTAAATGGAACACCCTGTATATTTACAAGTTTAGATGTTCCGCGGAGAGCTGATTACAACAACATAAATGTACCAAAAAGTCGGCATCAAATGGGAAAATTTTTATTTCTGATTTTTGGAAAATACTTTTTTCGGCAGTAATTTGTGTTTAGCGTTTTTCGAAATTCCCAAAATCCTAAAATTATTATTTCTTGGAAATTAGTCAAGATTCCAACGAGATTGAATTTTTCAATTTTTAAACTTTTCACAAAATTTCACATATCAAAACTTAATTTTAAATTTTAAATAATTCTGGATGAAAACTTCAAAGAATTATAATTTGTAAAAAGAATAGAGAAAGGTATTTATTGCTTTAGATATTATATTATTTACCAAAAAGTAATATTTGTACATAATCGCAACGTTTTTGATGCAATATGCTTTTGAGGAGAAATATTTTTTAATCCTTTCGCTGCTGAATTAAAATTATCTAAGCAACTCTGCTGTGCTGAATTTGGTAACGTCAAAAAGGTATACCTGTGTCCCGGGAATACAGGTATTCCTGTCACAAAAAAAAATCCTAAATGTTCTTTTACAATGACCTAAATGAGGAGAGTTTTTCCTAATGGAATTTACGTGGTCAAGCTAATTATCAGGCAGAAATATGAGACGGCTATGAATTGTTTTAGTGTCAAATAAAATTATGTAATTTTTTCATGTTTCCCTATCCCCCTTTGGGTTTTTGTGTTGAGAATTGTGTAGACCTAAACGTTTCTTCAGGTGTAATATAAATACACTCTGGGATTTACTTTTCACTCATTTGCTAGACAAAAATTATAAATGAATGGCTAAAAGGTTCAAATAATAGTAAAAACAAAGTTTCTAGTGAGCGAAATGCTAGAAATATAAGTACATAACCTGATATCAGTAGAAAGCTAAGTTTAAATACTACCTATTTCTGAAATAAAAAATGACAAATATCCAGCATGTATGAAAGAATATTACATTCCAAAATCAGTTTCGGCCTTGACGATTACTACTACTACTACTACTACTAAATGACCTCAATCCGATTTTTTTCCAAATATTTGTCTTGATTTTAAAAATAAATAAATTTACCATAATTTGAGGAAATATCGAAAAACTCGGCTAGAAAAATTATGAAACTTCAAAATTAAAAACTTAAAAATATGTAACAAATATTGCAAAATCTTCATCTTGAAACGCTTTTTCACTTACTTTGTCAAGAAAACTTCCAAGTGACATAAATTTTTACAAGTACTTTAATAACACAGTGTGACAAAAAAAATTTAATTTGCAAACCCAAATCAGACCATTCGGGGTGATTGCGGAGGCTTCCAATTTATCAAAAATGTTTGTCGTTAAACCACAGCACGTCAATTTTTTTTTCTACATCAAACCTAAATTAGCTTATTTCAAGCTGTTTTCGAAGCTTTATTAAAAATTAAAATACGGCAGTTACAGCAACCGAAGTCACAAGTTGGGTGCATACCTAGTAAAATTTTCCGAGGAAGATGATAAACCCAGATTTACCGAAGACCCCATTTCGGGAAAAACAACTCAAAAAATAGCGAAAATTTCCAAAAAGGGATTTCGAAGTGATTTGGGGGCTCGGGAGTGGATCTATCATTTAACTATGGTATAGCTTGTAAAAGGTAATGCATGCCTTGAAGATTTTTAACGAAATTTCATTTGAAAGAACTGAAATCTATTTTTTTTGCCAATATTATTTAAGAAAAACAAAATGAACACGTTTTTATTATTTTATTATTACGATAATCATTTAATTCCGAGACCCAAGACAAATCGGCATCGTTATTTTTAAAAGTGATAAAAAATTTCGAATTGTTTGAAAGGACGTATACAAGGTTAGTCAAATGTTCAACACTCATCTTAAAAACTCCCAAAGCATTTGCTTGATTGAAATCAAACTCAATGCTTAAGAATAGCCTAATCATGGACATTCAGCGCACATACTGCTACTTTTCTATCACCTCCGGTTTAACCGGAAATTACATTCATTTTGTTATTTTAAATGGAACACCCCGCATATTTTTCCATGTTTCGATAGTACTCTTCAAGAGCTTCTCGAAAAATACCTACCTAAGGTATCAATGACAATAAAAAGTCCTCCCATAGAGAAAACAAAATCGTTTCTCGTACCATTGGAACTGCATGTGCCCGAATTGAAAATGCAGTAGTATTTTTTCCTGAAAAATGTGTTTAAGAAAAATGAAATGAATACATATTCTTTTTTAAATAAAATTTTATTTGCGTTGATCGTCGCTTAAATTCTTTTGTTTCTCCATTGAAGTAACATCAAACTGGCGTCAAATCTGTTCGCGGACTCAACTTTATTTCAGATAGTAAATTAAGTGTAAATACACTACTTTTTATAAGCTACATCTTCGTAAAATTTTCCGGAGAACACAATGGAATCATTCTGGAGCTCCCCAGATTGCTTCAAAGCTCAATTTTTGAAATTTTCCGCAATTTTTTGAAGTTGTTTCCCCCAAAATGGGGTCTTTGATGAATCTGGGGAGTTTAGGAGGGGATCCATCATGTTCTCCGGAAAATTTTACTAAAGGATGTACCTAATTGGGGGCGTGACCTGATTTGGCTGCAGCATTCGAATTTTTAAGAGAACTTCGAAAACCGCTTAAAGCGGGGAACACATTAACGCGGTTGCGGTAGCGATTGCGGTGGCGGTCACAAACGTTCACATGCGACCGATCACGGTAAAGTTACGTAAATTCATTGGCAGATCTATCTTGTCGCATACATGTGAACGGTTTTCATCACCACCGCTATCGCAATCGCTATCGTAACCGCCTCAGTGTGTGTCCCGCTTAAAATAGACTAACTTAATTTTGATGTGGAAAAAAACAGAGGACCGAGAAACAAAAACTTGTCGCGAAATTTGGCGTGTACTTATAGTAGGTTCGGCATTTGCCATTTCTAAAATTTGTTCTTCTACATCAACATGATGCTGATTCGGTCTGCCGCCACCATCACCTTTCCTAGGTTGCAGTTTTCCAGTTTCTCTTCCTCGTTAAAGTACACAGAGGAAAGTGTTTTCGGAAGGCGTTCTTCGATCTGGTAATCTTCTAAATACATACGTCTTGCAAGCCTAGCATTTTGTCCAACAACTCCATAAACAAGTATCATGTCCATGTATTCCGCGTTACTGTAGTATACCATTTTATTTTAATTCGCTTAACAGTAAATGTTGAAGAAATATATGCGATATCAAGCGTACTATATATGATACAAGTGTGCGCTGTTTGTTTATATATAATCAGTTGTTCAAATATACCTGAAAGTTACACATTGTACTGCATTTCTCTTCGTATTTTCCTTGCTTATTGCCTCTAGTTTCATCAGGTTATGGGCCCAGTAACTACCCAGAAACGTGAAATAACGCGGAGCAAGTAGAAATAGTTAGTACTCAAGAATTTTTTGACGTTGGTTGGTTTTGATATTTGGTTCCTGTTTTATGCTATAATGAATTCTAACAGTATCGTTCGTTTTGAGCCTCTAAATAAGGCAAATTACGAAACCTGGAAAATCCAAATGCGAGCAGTTTTGATAAAAAACGATGCTTGGGGATATGTCAGTGGTACAATCGTGAAGCCCGAAATAGGTGCAGAAAATGCAGCAGCATCGGCTGAAGCTCTGAGACGTTGGACTGAAGCGGATTTGAAAGCTCAGTCGGACATAATCTTGTCAATAAGTCCGTCAGAGATAAAACCCGTAAAAGATTGCAAGACATCTCAGAAAATTTGGACCAAGTTAGAAGAAATTCATCAGTCAAAGGGACCGGCACGGAAGGCAGCGTTATTAAATCAGTTAATTTCTCATCAAATGCAGGAAGGCGATGATGCACGTGATAATACTCAGGAATTTCTTGACATTGTTGATAGATTGGCAGAGATGGGTATTGAAATAAATGATGACTTACTAACTGTAATGTTATTGCGAAGTCTACCAGAAAGTTTTCAAAATTTTCGATGTGCAATTTCGTCGCGTGATGACCCTGCTCTAAACCAGAAATGTTGCGAGTAAAAATATTAGAAGAGTATGAAGCACGAAAAGAAAGTAGTCAAAATCTTCAAATCAAAATGCTTTGGTGGCTGGAAAATTCGTAGATAAGAAAGCAGATTCAAGAAGAATGAAGTCGAAAGAACGAAGTCCGAAGAAGAATTTTAAGTGTTTTAAATGTCACAAATTTGGACATAAGCAAAATACTGTAATTCAACCAAAACTGTAGGACAGTCTGCAGGATGTGTCGATAATATGTGTGTGAAATGTACATCTAGCGCTGAAAAAGTTTTCTCAGTAGAATAATCATTCAAATCATGACATTTGGTGCATTGACAGTGGATGTACGTCACATATGTGTAAAAGTATTGACAATTTCGTTCAAATTGATTCGTACAAATTGGGTAAATTGAATCTGGCGAACAAGGCATGTACGGACATTAAAGCCAAAGGAAATGTTTCTTTTTCGACCAAGATAGACGGTCATGAACAAAGAATACGTCTTCAAGAAGCTCTGTATGTACCTGATCTACGATCAAATCTTATTTCTGTTGGTAAAATTACTGATAAAGGCCATACCGTAATTTTTAACAATGAGAAGGCTGAGGTAATCGACAACGAAGGAAATGTGATTCTTGTCGCAGAACGTTCAAATGGGCTTTATTACGTTCAAACCAGTAAAGTAAACGAATGCAGAGCGATCAACCAGTCGACAAATTCAGCAAAATTACCAAGAGTTAATTCTCTGGAAGATTGGCATATTCGTCTAGGACATCTGAATCTGAAAGATTTGCGTGAAGCCATTAGAATTGGTGCAATTGAAGGAGCACGAATAAAAAATGCGAATGAAGATTTTGTGTGCGAGGTATGTTTTGAGGGGAAGATGTCCCGTCTTCCATTTCCGAAAAATTCTGAGAGACAATCTGAATTGGGAGATATGATTCATTCAGACATATGCGGGCCGATGAGAGTCATTTCAAATGGGAAAAGCAGATATTTCATCACATTCATTGATGACTATTCAGGATGATGTGAAATAAAGTTCATCGAGCATAAAAGTCAGGCAATAGAAATGTTTGAAGAATTTAGGGCATGTGTTGAAACTCAGAAGGGGAAGAGAATCAAGATTTTTCAAACGGATAATGGTTTGGAGTACGTCAACAACAAGTTTGATAGTCTTCTTCGATGTCACGGGATTAAACGACGTTTAACAGTGCCCTACAATCCCGAACAAAACGGCGTAGCAGAAAGGCGAAATAGAACATTGATGGATACAGCGAGATGCCTGTTGATTCAGTCAAAGTTGCCATCATCTTTTGGGGGGAAGCTGTGAATACGGCGAATTTCATCAGAAATAGATGTCCTACAAGTAAATTGCAGGGGAAGACACCTTACGAAGCATGGCATGGGAAACCCCCGAATGTAAGTTTCTTCCGACGTTTTGGCTGCGATGTACTTGTAATGAACAGAACCCCAAACAGAAGTAAGTTGACACCTAGATCAAGAAAAGGCATTTTCGTGGGTTATAGCGTAGAATCCAAGGCTACAGAATTTGGCTTCCGGATGAACAAAAAATCGAAATATCACGCGATGTCAGATTTTTGGATAACATTTCTATCCAGACTGACGAAGTATCAGATGATCCTTTTTCAATGAAGAAAATTGAGACTGTGCGATCTGAGGGCGATTTTCGTACTGATATTCAGCTGGTGAGATCACAAAACTCAGAAGACAATTCTGATGTTATCGATGATAACGATAACGTTGAAGACCCACTGAATGACGAACTTCAAAGAATTCCATCACCAAAAAGAAGCCGTGGAAGACCGCGAAAGGTATTAAGTGGAAAAAGAGGGAGACCACGAAAGGAATACAACTTAGTCCAACCTAATGACGAAGAGCAGGCCGACATTGCATATCTAACTGAAGTACCTGTGATGCAAGCATTGTCGAGTCCAGAGTCAGAAGAATGGATAAAAGCTATGGCGAGTGAAGTGAAATCCATACTACAGAACAACACTTGGGAGCTCGTGAAAAAGCCGAAAGGGCGGAGTGTCATAGGTAGTCGCTTTGTGCTACGAAACAAGTATGGCTCGAATGGAAATTTAGAGAAGCGAAAAGCCAGAATTGTGGCCAAAGGTTTCTCGCAACAGCCCGGTACAGATTTTCATGAGACATATGCCCCGGTTGCGCGACTAAGCACGATTCGTCTGGCAATTTCACTCGCAATACAAAGAAAATTTTTCATTAAACAATATGATGTGACGACTGCATATCTAAATGGCATACTTGATGAAGAAATTTTCATAGAAGTCCCAAATACGATGGAAAAGGTTCTGAAATATATGATTGACAATGAGAACTTGGCTGGTGGCTTGGATAATGAGGTGAAGACTTCATTAGAGAAGTTGACATCTGGAAATTATGTGTGTCACATGAAGAAGGCCCTTTATGGTCTTAAGCAAGCAGGCCGATGTTGGAATAAAAATTAGACAAAGGAACTTCGTAATCTTGGTGCGTTTCCATCAAATGGAGACCCATGTCTATACTTAAAGAACCGACTAGATGATTTGATGATGATTGTCATTTACGTTGATGACATCCTTATCCTGTCTCGAAATGTTGAGGAGATTAATCATTTTGGTGAAGAGTTGGGAAAGAAATTTAGTTTGAAGAGTCTGGGTGATATAAAACGTTGTCTCGGAATAGATTTCAAGAGAAATCAGAATGTAATCACAATTAGTCAAGGGACTTACATTCGTGAAATTCTGAAACGTTTTAAAATGGAGGATTGTAAACCAGTATCCACACCTCTCGACGTAGGAACGAAATTGACAAAAGATAATTCCTGGAGTGTCTCTGATGGACCGAAGCCACCATACCGTGAATTGGTTGGAGGGCTGTTATATCTTTCCGTTGCAACTCGACCCGATGTGGCCCATGCAGCAAGTGTTTTGAGCCAATTCAACGAATGTTTTGGCAAGACTCATTGGACAGCAGCAAAACGGGTTTTGCGCTACTTAAAAGGGACAGTGGATATTGGGATTACGTATGGTAATAATCTTAGCAACAGAAATAGCTTAGAAGGTTTCGTAGATGCCGATTGGGCTGGATCCGTCTGCGACAGAAGATCTTTCACAGGGTACGTTTTCAAAATGAACGGGGGAAGTATATCCTGGGATTCAAGAAAGCAGAGAACTGTTGCTCTATCTTCAACGGAGGCTGAATATATGGCTCTCAGTGAATCTGCAAAAGAAGCTATTTATCTTAGACGTTTTCTTTTAGAACTTGGTGAGAGAGTCAACGTTATACGATTGTCAATAGACAATATTGGTGCACAGAAGTTGTCAACAAATCCAATGTTTCACGCAAGAACGAAACATATAGATATTCGTCACCATTTTATTCGCGAAACAGTTGACTCAGGTCAGATTAAATTGGAACATGTGGCATCGGAAGAGATGCCTGCAGATGTTTTTACAAAGGCATTAACAAAATTTAAACACGAGAAGTGCGTCGAACATCTAGGACTTTCTGAAATAACAAGATAGGCTTAAGCGCTTTTCATCGAGGGGAAGTGTTGAAGAAATATATGCGATATCAAGCGTACTATATATGATACAAGTGTGCGCTGTTTGTTTATATATAATCAGTTGTTCAAATATACCTGAAAGTTACACATTGTACTGCATTTCTCTTCGTATTTTCCTTGCTTATTGCCTCTAGTTTCATCAGTAAATTTAAACGCAAATATTAATTTTGCCACCAGTGGCGCACCCACGGGGGGCTAAGGGGGCTAAAGCTCCCCCCAGAGGCAGCTATGTGGTACTAGAATTTAATAATTAATTTCAACTTTGCAAGAAAAAGAGCACGCCGACTTAATTTGGTAACGTTAGTTCAGTATAAGTTCATATTATGTATCTTTATTATTTAATATATCCTTGTATACTCTTACGTGATTCTTACAATTATTATTATTTTTAAGCCCCCTCCAAGACAAATTTCTGGGTACACCACTGTTTGCCACTACTTAATAGAACTGACATTTAAGTAAATGTCTACTTGCTTTCTAATTTTATTTTAATTAGTCAGGGGCTCTTAACAATATAAAGAGCAGTTTTTGGGTATTAAAAGAAAAAATAAATATCGAAATCTTTTATGTTACTAATCTTTTGTTATTCTCTTTAAGGCCCGGTTTTTCGAACTCAGTTTAACTTTAAACTTCAGTTTATTCTCATTGCTTCTATAGGAATAAACTGATGTTTGAAGCTAAACTGTGATCGAAAAGTCGGACCTAAGTAGACATTATTAAACTAACTCTTACACACCGCAAATTTGAATTTAAAACGTAATTTATTACTACAGTTAATAACGATGGCTTGTTAATTAATTTAACTTTAACTTACTGTAATTTTCTTATTATTGAGTTTTTATCCAAATTTTCTTAACAATAAAGCTTTATCACAAAGTCTTTTAAACGGACACTAAATATGCGCACTAGCACTTAACGTTTCGCCGTCGAACGATACATTAGGAAAAAGTTTTATTCTTGGTGAGTAATTTCTAATAAATGGTGGTTTCTAAAACAACAAAAAAAACAAAAAGTAAACGTTTCTGTTAAATTAATTACAAAAGAGCTCTTACTAGCAAGTCTGCCAAGAATTACTTCGAATCAACAATCACCCTGTATATCTACCTTTAGCAGACTTAATTTTTTTATTATTTATTTATCTATTCTAATAATTTTAAAATTAAATTTAAAAATTTGCTTCCTTTGTTGTAATATGAACTAATAATTACATTTTGTAATGTTTCATTAATCTATGCACGAATTTAATTAAAAATAAATAATTCTATTATATTATATTTATTTATTTTTTGTTTACATTCCTGTATTTATGTTTCTATTGTTATTTTCACATACTCAATCATTTATTAATTCAAAATAATTAAACTTCTCCATCATTTTTTAACATCCTCTTTGAGTTCTAAATTTTTATAAAAGTGTAATTTATTTTCCGATTAAATTACACTTTTTAATTAATTTTATACATTTATGGTAAATTAACATTAATTAGTTTTCCTTTAGTATTAGCACTATTGAAATTTCTAAAACTAAGCAATATGAATTCCAGTACTAATCTGATAAACCACACATTCTTTTCCAACGAATGTAACTGGAAAACAATGCGTTTAAAAATATCAGCTAAATTAGAAATTCATATACATCCCGTAATTGTTTTGCGTTAATGATAATGCTCTGTGAATGTTAATTAAATATCTGATATTTGCATTTTTTAAGTTAAAATTTAAATGTACCAGACAGCAGTCAATATTCTTTTTAACTGTACGTACATAATACGTACTTACTTAAAACACAACAATTAGAAAAATAGTTTGAAGCTGCATAGGAGTAAAATTAATTTTAAATATTATTTGAAAGCCATCAACTATCCTTATTAACTACCCCAGGTGGCTAATTTCACCGTCAAAAACCTCCTCTTAGCAAACAGTTTGTTGTGCTCAAATCTAAAACATGTTGCTATATGTTGTTACCCTTAACACGGGCTGTTTTATATTCACTCTTATTGAGCGGCTCTCAATAAATTATTTAATTAATAAATTTTGCAAGTGTTGTGCTCGTAGTTTTCGTGAAAGTCGGTTGAAGAGTATTTTTTTGCCGTTTTTTGTCCTTCCATAACTAAGTTCTCGGGAATTTGCTTATGGAAAATATTCAACAAAAAGTCAACTTTATAAATAAAGTGGACTTATTCACTTTATAGTTTTTAAATGTTTATTTACGCTGCATAAATTTTAGGATGCTCCATTTTAATTAAGATTACTTGAAAGAGAGTGTACGTGAGTAAGGTGAGAATGGAGAGTGTGCGTGAGTACTAGGCATGTTTGGTGAGCGTGCGTGATATGAAAGACTATTTGTGTGAGCGGGCGAGTCAGTGAGTTAAAATATACTCACGCGCCCTATTTAATATACGGGATGTTATCGAATTGAGTGGAATAATTTCACAGGCTGGTAGCTTGGATCAAGAAGATCAAAAAATGTTTTATAATACGTACCGGGTGAGTAGTATAAGAGTACGAGCCTGACGAACTTAAAATGCAACCCAACATACAATTTTCATTGAAATCTAGATTCACTAAAATCGGCAATTTCCAACTTTGGACATCCCCCATTTCTTTAGAAATGTCATAAAATCAATTGTCAGATATTGTCAAAAAATAAATCTATCTAAACTTAAGTAACTAGAGCCGATGTTCAAATTGTCTTCCATCATTTCGCAAACAAGCTTGAATTCTATTAATAAAAGACCAGCGAACTCTGGCCAAAATATCTGGAGTTACTTCTCTGCAAGCAACACGAATCCTGCGGTTTAAATCCTCCATATTTTGGAAGGGTGTTTGATACACCTTATTTTTTATAGTTCCCCACAAGAAATAGTCTAGGGGGGTCAAGTCCGGACTACGAGGTGGCTAATCGTTAATGCTGCCCCTTCCTATCCGATTGGCTCCATAGGTATCGTCTAAATGTCCTCTTACATTCCTTGCAAAATGAGGAGGAGCGCCATCCTGTTGGAACCACATGTTCCTCCTAATTTCTGAAGGAACGTTTTCCAAAAGTATAGGTAACGTGTTTTGTAAAAAATTCAGGTAATGATCACCTGTCAGATTTACATTAAAAAAGTAGGGGCCAACAATGTAGTCCCCTATGATACCACACCACACATTTATCGATACAACTTGCTGAAAGTGTCTTTCCCTTATCCAGGGTGGATTTTCTAAAGAATAATAATGACAATTGTCCCGATTAACAGCACCGTTGTTCCAAAATTTTGCCCCGTCACTAAACATTACTTTATTTAAAAAATATACGTCTGCAGTCATTTTTTGTTGGATGAAATGACAAAATTCCATTCGTCTAGGGCAATCCCTTTCCGTCAATTCTTGTACCAAACTTACGTGGTACGGATGGAATTTGTTTTCTCTTAAAATCTTACAAACTGACGTTTGGCTAATGCCAGTTTGTCTTACTATTTGCCGGGAACTAATTTGTGGATTTTCGTCAACAATTTCAATCACACGAATTTCATTCTCGACCGTCGTGACTGTTCGAGCTCGATTTCACTTACGTTTTGGCCAATTTTCTCGTAAATCCCTTTCTAGATTTTTAAAAACTTTATTTGTGGGATGTCGACGATTGGGATAGCGTTGCCTGTACAAATTTTCAGCAGCAACTGCATTTTTTCGACATTCGCCATAAATTAGCAGCATATCAACCCTTTCATCGTTTAAATACAACATTGTTTCGAAAAACACTTTGAAGTTTATATCTTTTTGACTTTTAATGTCAAGAATGTCCAAATTGGATCGTGGAAAATAACAATTCATGGAATTTAGTTACTCATGAAAATTGTATGTTGGGTTGCATTTTAGGTTCGTCAGGCTCGTACTCTTATAATACTCACCCTGTGTATAAATGTATTTATTTTCGAGAAAAAAATATTGAATTTCAAAAACTTGCATCAAAGTGCCACAAAAAGAATGAAAATTCCTGCATCCAAGGTATTCCCTTTGGGAAAAACGATTTACAATGTTTTTTTTTATTAATTTTTACGTCAGTTTCACGAAAATAAACTTGTTTGTTGCTTTAAATTTCGAATAAACGAACATCTAACAACACCCCATCAAATTACGCATATGGCCGAAAATATTATATGCCTTTATTTATTCCTTCATAATTCGAAAACGGTTATATTTAGGACACCATATTGTACAACAATTTTGAATAGTCTTGATCCAAGCTACCACCTTGTGAAATTATTCGCCTCAGTTTGATAAGATCCTGTATACGCAGGCAAAACGAGAAACGAAAAACCTGTTTTCTTTGTAAAGTAATCCTAAGGTAATATGTTCAAATTTAATGAAGAGTGTGAAGCACACCAAGTGTGCGTTCTAAATTTCGAACTTACAGTAGATTATACGGCGATTTTATGAGCGATATAGTTTCTCTAATTAACACGTAATCACTTCGAATAAACTCGTAGTTTATCGCAGTTTCAAAAATGCCAGTTCCTGCACGTTATCGTTTACGTTGCAATTAATCAAATTTAATTCGTGTTTTCAGTCAATGCACTTAAAGAATACTGCAAGAGCATTGGTCAACTCTACAAGTGATAGTAAAACCAATTTTATTAAGGCATTTGGGTTAATGCTAACGAGTGGTATTAAACTGCTACTTTTACCATTTTAAGACTAAATTTATAAATTACTGCATCCATCTTACATATTTCATCTGGAATTCTGTAGGTTTTCTAGAATTACTGCAATCTATAAATTCAATTTAAGCGTTCCCCAGGCATTCTCAAGTACCTGACTCGACGATATAATTGATGCGATGTTCGTTGAGATGTTTGTTTTATTCTTTTATTTATTTAGCTAAAATTCAAATAAATAAATTATTACATATTAAAATATATGCAGCAAATTATTTTTTAAGCAAGCCAGCTTGCGAAACTAGATAATAAAACGCGCTATCCTTATTATTCAATAAGTTTTCGGGCTTATCGTACTCGGTGATCATCCCGTTGTCTACGACCATGACTTTATCCGAATTCAAAATCGTGTTCAATCTGTGAGCTATGGTCAGAATCGTGCAGTCGGAAAACTGCCTTTTAATGGTGATTTGTATTAACGCATCCGTTTGAGGATCGATGTTAGCCGTTGCTTCGTCCAACACAATGATGCAGTTGTTTCTTAAAATCGCCCTGGCCAAACATACCAGCTGTTTTTGTCCAGCGCTGAAATTGGAGCCACCTTCTTTGATTTCGCAGTCCAATTGCATTTCCATGTTTGCGACGATTGCTTTCATTTCAACCGCCTCCAATGACCTCCAGAGTTCCTTGTCCGAAAACTCGTTGTACGGATCCAAATTGGTGCGAACTGTCCCAGAAAACAGTATAGGATTTTGTGGAATGATGGAAATTTTTGAGCGAACGTTATCCAAATCTATGCCTTTAATATCGCGGTTATCAATTGTGATTAGACCACCTTCGACATCGTATAAACGAAATAGAGATGAGATGATGGAAGTCTTGCCTGCACCCGTCCTACCGATTATTCCAATTTTCTCTTGAGGTTCGACAGAGAAAGTAATGTCTTTGAGCACGAGTTCGTTGGTTTTTGGATATCGAAGGCGGACGTTCTTGTACTCGATTCTACCCTCACTTGGCCAGCCTTTCGGTATCTGACCCGCTTTTACTTCCGGTTTTATATCCGAGTACTCTAAAATTCTTTCAACTGAAGTCATTTGATTTTCTAATTCAGCCCACTGCCGAATTCCGAACTGCAAGATACCACTTAAACTAAATGATTGAGTGATTGCCAAGCCAACACTTCCAGCACTGGATACTGCAAAAATAACATGTTATTTGTTTTGCAGCTAATTTTAGAAGAGACTTACCTGAAATGAAGAGGAATGACAGCACCATAGTGCAAGTATAAAAGGACGAAAGCATATCCAGACAGAATCCGAATGCTCTGTTAGTCATTATGCTCATATAAGCGGCAGAACTATGTAAATCCTGATGTTTATCAAACTGGACTTTCAGTATTTCTTGAACCCCACATGCTCTGATAGTTGTAAGGCCTTCCAATGAAGCATTTAAGTGCCCAATGACTGGACTTCTAGCTAAAACCTCCAATTGAGTATCTTACAACTCCACTTTGTATTTTAATAACTTACTCATTCCATCAAGCCTCTTCAAACTCCTACTCGTTGGTATGTAACAGACTCTGAGACAGTATAAAACAACACCCAATGCAAGAGTGACGAAGAGAAAGCCCAGCTTTATCGTTGTTACGATAGATAAAACACCCAGTACAAGGAATATTATCTAAAATTAATAAAATGAGAAGGAAGTCTGCGATGAACTGAAAACACTCACTCTCAGGCACTGAAATATTAGGAAAGGTAGGTTTTCGTCGATCATAGACACATCTTTCGAAAACCTGTTCAAGATGTTCCCAGATAAATTCTGATCAAAGAATGCCATCGGCGCGGTTAATATTTTGGAAAACGAAGCATGGTGAACTTTCTTGTTAATGAAACCGATCAAGAAGAACGTCACGAACGAGTTGCAAAACGACGTTAAAGTCGTTCCTGCTATCAGAAGTGTGTAGACTATAGGTATCTTGTATTTGGTGTCGAGCAGTTCCATGTAATACGTCGAATTTGTTGTACCATTGTTTTGTAAATAAGTTATTTTATCTTCTACGTTAATCCTGTGTAAAATGCGATTTAATATATCATTACAATCCAATTAAAAAATACTTACCAGAAGCTGATGTAATAGTCAAACCCACTCGAACTAACCTGCGTCAATAAACCCAAAAGTATAAGGAACGGCACTGTTTTAAATCCCCCGGCGTAATTAAAGTATAACTTGTAAATTGCAAAATCGACTTTCCCTTCCTTTTGATTTTCAGTGTACAACTTGGCAGCCTCCATTTCCACATCTTTTTGAAGCAAGGCAGATTTTTCATCCGCTTCTTCCTCTTTATCAAGATTGACAACCTTTATATAACTATCTTCAGATGCATCTTCTCCTTTTGCGTTCTCTTCAACAAAATCGCTCCCGAACGTCACACCAGAACGTTCCAGCTCGTCAAAACTTCCCTGGTTTTCAATGGTGCCATCCTTCAAGACGATGATAGAGTCGGCTTCTTTGAGGAATTGAATTTGGTGAGCAACTAGTATACACAGCTTTTTGTCAAGGAAACCTTTGATACAGTTATTGAAGACCAATTTGCTAACCGTTGCATCCAGTGCGGCAAGAGGGTTATCTAGCAAATAAATGTCAGCCTTCTTGTATATGGCCCGAGCCAAATTTACCCTCGCCTGCTGACCCTTACTTAAATTTAGGCCGCGATCGCTTACCAGAGTGCTATCGCCTTTGCTAAAGATATTCAAGTCTCTTCTTAAGCCACATATGTTTATGACAGTTTGATAGCGATCCGGTTCATAGGGCATACCGAACAGGATATTTTGCCTTATAGTTCCCGGGAATAACCAAGGCTCTTGAGACGCGTAGGAGACCGACCCGTTCAAATTTATCGAGCCTTCGGTTACATTCAGATCTTTCAAAAGGGCTTTCAGTAACATTGTTTTCCCACTACCGACAGGTCCTGTAATAGCGTAAAGGCCAGATTTCAAATCTAAATTGATGTTGTGAAGGACTTCTTTATCGTCCGTAATTTCCACCGTTAAGTTTTCGGTTTGAACGGTTGGAACGTTGCTGTGCTCCTCTTGAATTTCGTCAACTTCTTTCGTAAGCAAAAACTCTTTGATTCTCTTCAGTGAAGACTTGGTTTCGGCTAGCTGTGATAATCCCAGTGGTATAGCAACGTTTAGGGTGTATTGCATGGTAGCGTAGCAGCTGAGGACGGTAAATGCTTTTTCTGCGGTGATACTGTCGTACATTAAAGCATACGATATCATGCAGAGGTAAAAGGAAATCCTGGAGCTTAAATGGCCTATTGAGAATATGGCGGCTTTCATATAGTACATCAGCCTTATTTTTCCAATTTCACGCCTTAAATTTAAAAAAAGACAAAATATGAAAAGAAAACACAATGACAAAAAAGCACAGAATATTAAACAACTCACGCACCTGCGTCGTCAATAGGCATTATAAGTAGAAGAAAATTGAAAGAATATTAGAAAAATAATAATAGAATAGAAAAAGCGCGTGTAAAGATACTAACAAAAGACGTGGAGGACAACGGAATATAAGGAGGACTGATTCGACCAAGAATACAAAATCCTGGAAGAGAAGAAAACAAAAGCAAAGACAATGGTAATAGAAACGCAAAAAAAATATAGAGAGAGATAGAGAAATTTGAGAAAATAGTTAAGAGGAACATGCAGATAAAAGAAAAGAAAACAAGATAAAAAAATATAGAACAAATGAGAAAGAACTTTAGAGGCAATAAGTTCTATCAAGAAGCAAATACCTAATGGAAATAAGGCATCTCGCGACAAAAACAAATAATATTAATAATCTGGGATAATCTGTTGAGCAGATGGAAAATGGTAATGAATAGATGGAAAGAGTATTTTTTAGACTTTTTATTGTGGACGTGACAAAATTTAAAATGCCGAAAACACTGGTAAAAACAATTTTCAACAATACTCAAAGCAAGGTAACTTTGGACAAATGCTAAAGAAGCTTGAAGAGACTCCTTAATCAAAGAGATCCGCTATACAGTATTCTCTAAAAACGAAGGGAAAAATCTAGAGTAACGAATAGTAGCAATTAGGATACGCGGACAATTTAGTTATTTTAGCAAAAACGGGGAAAAAATTAAAGAAAAAAAAATGTGAAACTGAAAAGAGGAGCAAATGAAGTAGGACTTTACGAGTTAACTGTTTGAGAAAGTGGGATTATTTACATATTGCGGTGTTTGTGAGCAGCAGTTTTTTTTTAATTTCACAAAGAAATAATTTTGTAAATAATAAAATAAATTGAGAGTACTGTATTAAATGTGTTATAGGATTTGTTGGTGAGATGGTGAATTCAAGTGTGTTTGTTGAATATTTTAAGTTTATGTAAATATTTTTAGAAATAGGTGATTTAAAATTACATGTTTATCATAACAAATAAATAAATAAATAAATTATTTAGAATTTTTGAAATGTAAATACGTAAGGTTAAAGCTTAGAATTGTAATAATTAGAATAATTAATTTAACAATGTCATGACGACCCGGATGTTAGAAGGAAACTGTAGGTAGTAACGAGTTCGGAAATTGAATCAGTGAGGGCGCCGCGTAGCTAGTTTAGGTGAAGGCACTCGGTCACACTTCATAAGTGGCCACCCGGAAAACGGAGGCAGTTCACCGACCAGTTCGGATCCTAGTAGGTAAGGTATATTGGCGGTTTCGTGAGAAACCGACCAAGCGTATAAACAGCTTCTCTTTAAAATTGAATCAGTGAGGGCGCCGCGTAGCTAGTTTAGGTGAAGGCACTCGGTCACACTTCATAAGCGGCCGCCCGGAAAACGGAGGCAGTTCACCAACTAGTTCGGATCCTAGTAGGTAAGGTGTATCGGCGGTTTCGTGAGAAACCGACCAAGCGTATAAACTGCTTCCCTTTAAAATTCCGAACTTCTTCATGATATAAATTTGTTTGTGCAACTGTTTAAAATTGTTTTCCATCTTATTCTACGAAGTATTTTCTTATTTATTCACAGTACACACACACACTGACAAAGATCATTTTGAATGGGAAGGCTCGTTAGTGCCATCTCCATCTAAAATTTATCACACAACAAATACACTCTACGAGCAAGAATCAGTCTTCGAGATACACTGCAATTTACATCGGAGCAGGAGCCGTCGCAGTAAACAACGAAGTAAGAAAGCAGTAAGAATGACATTAAACAAAACAAAGATTTAGAAAAAATTGACAAATTACCCTGAGAGAACGGAGTAATAAATTAATACACAAAAGAAAATAAAAACAAATACCCAAGCCGGGAAATAACACTGCATAAAATTGGTGCCGAACGTGGGGCCAGAAAGAGAGAATTTGCAACAAAAGCTAAAAATCTGGAAGGGTCCAGATAACACTGTAATATGTGGGTATTCAAATAGATCAGAAACGACGAAAAGGCTAATGAAATTTAAGCATGTTTAAAAAAATGTGAAATTAAGATTATTTAAAAAGTAATCAGATCGACAGTGACAAACGCAGGTCTTGAAAAAAAAAGATGAAGAGAAATTGGAAAATAGAAGCGACAAATACTGAAAAAGATTTACGGGGGACTAAAGAAGGAGAATGGCTGGAGAAAAAGACAAGCAAAGAACTGAAAAGTATTGTACAGAGAACCCATTCATATCAATACATATAATAGGTTCCTCACGACCCGAACAATAAGAGTACACACTTAAAAGATGACGGAAGTAATGTTACCGGCCGACAAAACGTGTGATCAACGGTGATTTAAAGAAATTAAAAATCAAGGATTGGAAAGAGAAAGCAGTGGAAGAAAGCCAAGTTCTGCATTATGTGTTTTTGTTTTACTCAACTCAAGTAACTTAAGATTTTAGGTCGTTCACTGAAATAATAAATTGCAGGCTCTTATCAGAAACAATTTTTTTTTTAAAACGATTAAACCAAAATTATGGTTTTGTCAGATATCTTTAACTAAATCAATCAATTTACTTACTTCCTCACATAGGCCACAAGTTTGCTGAAATAGTTCTCCCACGTGTAGATTTTGATTATTTGGATCGTCGACAATATTTCCTGGATTAAACGTACTCTTTCGTCAGATTTCCCCAAAGCTTTCAGCTTAATTTTCATCGTCAATTTTGCAATGATCACTGAAAGTATAACACATTTTCCATTGGTTTGATTCATTAATTAAAATGATATTTTAGGATTCTCCGATTTAGCTTCTGATGTAAGATTAAAATCATACCAAACTCTCTATGGTTTTTGGCTGTTATTTACATACAAAGGAGATATACAGTACGGTTAATTAATGTGTATGGTTTGAATTTGGCGCCCTACTTTTTAATGTATTTCACGTAATGAGTGTGGCCAGACTGAGAAAAATAACAAGGCTAACTAGTTACCATTGTTTATAAAGTAATTGTACTTATTTTAGTTTTCCTCGTTTTTATTTTTTTTATTTACTTCGATTCTATATCAGAAATAGTTTGTCTTGGAACTTATTTTGGTTTCCAATGATGGGCATTCTGTACTATTATTATAAAATAATTTTAATCAAGATACCACCGATAAAAAGAAACCAATGCGTTCCCAATACAGCCATAATTTTATATGGTGGCAAATTCAAACTAACCTCGAAATTATTTACAACGTTATATTCATCGAGTTTAAAAAAATGTGATTCGTGGAAGTTATCCAGCCTTATTTAATTTACTGAAAGTCATTTAAGTGTTACGTAAATAGTTAAAATCTGAAAGCAAATAAAGTTCGTCTGCGATCGCGCGTTCATTTTGCAACTAATTTGCAAAATTACTTTTAAAATGTAATATAATCCTTGAGCACACGAACGAATTTTGCAACGGCTATGTACCATGTGTTCAAAAAAAAATTACATAAAGCTTGGCCATGGAAAGCAAAAGTAAAGTCTACTGCATGCTTTAAGAATTCGTTAACTGTCACCGCTGCTCTTGTTGTGTAATTACTTTTTGAACTCACGGTATAAACATTGTCTTGTTTCATTGAAATAACTTACAGTAAATAAGTTTATGAGTTAGTTAAAAAAAAATGCAATTTATGTGAATCTTGTTTGTTTCTCGTATTGTTACCGAAATAGGAGAGTAAATATCTGATAACATCAGACCACGTTGAAAGGACTTTGGTTTAAAATAAAGTAGAGGAATTCTAAAAACGATAGGAATGAAATTCGAATTAATTAACACACACCTTATATGAACATGAACAAAACTGATTTATCTAATAAAACATGGAAATGATTCTGTCAAATATTTTACTGAAAACTGAATTCATATAGACTTGAAAAGCAATAAATTAAATTTACTGTTTATTTCTTTCCTTTCTAACAGAATCTTTTTCCTTTAGTAAAATTTATTGCATAATTAAATGATTTCTACCAGATCTCAGTGTTTTTTAATTGGCAAAAATTACCTTTGTTATAATCCAACATTTCGCTGCTCATTCACATTCATTACGTGTAACCATCAAGTACACTTTTTTGAAAAATAAATAATATAACTTGACATAGATGACTTTATAATTACCTCTTTATTATTTATCATGATTAGTTTTGAAGAACGTTAACTTTTCAAACATTAAATTTTAAAAAAATCTTCATTCCCATTTTTCTGTATTTTGACAAGAAATTCTTCATGTTGCTCAAGACTTTTTTGTTTGTTTCCATCAGTACTGTAATTGGGTAAGATATCCGACAACCTTTTTTTAACACCCAGAGTTTATGCCCCTGATTGTCCGAAGTTATTTTCATTATTTAATACTATTGAAGGAAAATGTAAGTTTTCTTTAAAACTTGACTTACTTTGTAAAGGCGAAAGTAGCAGCAAAACTCCAACTCCAACAACTGCAGCCAATCCTATCTGCTCGTAAATAATATAAATCAAAATCATGACTTGAATGATCCCTATCCAAATGTCGTTGGTAAAATGGGCAGCGGCATCAAACGACAACACATCCTTCGCCATCAAGGTGACAATTCTTCCGTTGCTTATTTCCGTTATGGATGAGGTGCTTAGCTTCAAGGATTTTCTGTAGATGAGTGAACACACCCCTATCCTCACTTTTTGCGCCAGCGTTAAAATGTAAAACATGTACGCATGTACGACCACCGTATAAATCAAAACTGCAGAAATCAGTAATGCTGCGTAATAATAAGCTTCGGACCTGGACATTTGGTCCGAATCGTTGAAGTACCTTACCAGTTTGCCTGTGGCCAATGGTTTTGATACCCTAAAATATAGAGAGAGACCATGCACGCATAAGCTTATTTTTGATGGGTTACTTACATAAAAAATGTGCGGAAAACTAGCTTGATCGCTCCTATTATGAAGTACCTGCGACCGTACAGCCTCCAGATAACAACACTGAAAGAGGGATTCTTTTTTGCAGCTTCTTTGGCCCATTCTTCTTCAAACGCGTCGCCGAGTTCGCTGGATTGATACCCTTTAAGAATTTTGTAGATGTCTTCCTCCCCCAATTCTTTTCTGAGCCCTTTTCTGAATATTTTACCAGTGAATCTGCAATAGTTTGCGTAAATTGCAGTCGCTTTTAAATTATGAAATATCTTAAATTGAAAAACAAATTGCAATGTCATAGAAAAATGCGTTTGTGTTGTTATTTATTAGAGTTGCCATATTTTCAATGGACAAATTAAACGGATAAAGTTTATCTTTCAAAAGAAAAAAAAACAGAGTAAGACTGAGTATGTACTTCATCACTATCTATCTATCTGTCCTTGCGATTTTTAATTGGAATATTTAAGTATTTACTTATTTTCTATTTATTTATTGCAACACTGTATTTTCGTCGTATATATTAAAACAAAGAGGTATTTTTGTCATAACGCAAAATTTGGAAACTGTAAACTATCATACTAAACGATTAATAGTTTTTTAATTAGAAAAGTGGACAATCCTTTTATATTTTATTTAAAAATTAGATATATGTTATTGAAATACAATGATTAAATTTTACGTTAGTTCATAAAAGAACTTTTTTAATACGAGGATATGACCAATCAGCTGAAAAGTCGGATATAGTTTAAATGTGATTTATTTTTTCCATTTAAGAAATGATATCAAACAAATTTTTGTCAAAGAGATTCTCACTGGTCTTTTTTTTATACAAGATATGTTATGGTAATTGAATAAAGGTAGCTTTATACATACATATTGTAGTGATAAATCCTTTTAAATTCTTAGCTATTTATTCTTTCTTTTTCTTTGTCGTTGATTCTTTCGATAGGATTTTTCTTTTTTATTTGTGAGGCTTAATTCAGATTGTGGGTACTTATAGTTAAGAAAGCCTTTTTGTAATTTAAAATTTTGTAATTTAAAATTTTGAAAAAGTGTGTGTATTGTAATTTCTAATAGTTTTATAAATCGATTACGATTGTTGCTAATCGTCTCCAATTTACTTTTAATTAGGAATTTCAAGTATTTGTATGTATTAAAATTTATTCGGTTTAGATGACCCAACTACGATTGTTGCGAATCGTATTTTGATACATCCGTTGAATAAATTTCAATATAGCTTTAAATTTTTATCAATAGGTTTAAATACTTCGCTTACGATTGTTGCGAATCGTCTACGAATAGTATTCGTTAATTGACTAAAATTTAACTATTATGTTTTGACAGTTCTTTAAACTTTTCTAACAATAATAAGATAATTTAGACTTTCTTGCTACTTACTGTGACATTTCTTCCTTTGAAAGCTCTTTACTTTATAAAATAACAGATTCAAAATTTAAGAATTTATTTATATAAAATTGTAAAATGTCAAAAAACGAAACGAATGATTATTAACGTCAAAATTATTAAATAAATTAACGAGAAAACTATTTATAACAGAACAGATAAATTAAATTGAACGAATAAATATTAATGAATGTATTGAATGTAAAGAAATTTAATTGAACTTTGTTTGAAATCAGAGAGAATATGCTTTAAATGTTATGTGTTGAGAGGTTTGATAATAATTGAATGAAAATTTTGATTACGCTTGCTTTAATTACAGTTCATATAAATATTATTCTCCATGTTAACCGCTTATATGGCAACATGTCGAGCCTTTTCAAATCGGTTTTTAATTTCATCTCGCTTTATTAAACTTCAAAATTTTATTCTGACGTTAATCAATGTCAATTTAGAAATGTGTAAATTTGTCATAATACAGTTTTTTCTTAATATATTAACAATTTGTAAGTATGTATTCATTATTTATCTAATCTTTATATAATATAAACTCTTTCTAAACATATATTCCAAAAATAAACCCATGAATAATTTTGACATCCCAAACTAATATTTATAATTTTAGGTGTTGATTCAAAGTTTTTAATAATCCGACGTCCTCTTCATCTGCCGTCTTCATCCACACGCCGTTAGTCCTTGGTATCTGTAATCTTCAGCTGCATGTGCCGTCTGTCCACAATTTGAGGTGAGCATCGGATGTAATGCCCAAGGTGATGTCGTCGGTCAAGTTATTCAAAAACTTTTCGTTCGTACAGCGGAGCACCTCCTTGTTATTCATTACTTGAATTGGATCAAAACTTTTTGACTTGTTTTTAACGGAATTTACTTTTATCTACTTTTGATAAGTTTAATTGTTTTACTTTCTTTGATTTTGGTTTTTGATAACAACTTTTTATTTTTCAGATAATTTGTTTGTGATGTATTTGGAATTTTGATGAATTAAATAATTTTATATGAATTAAAGAATTATTGATTGATCGAATTTCCCTCCTTGATGGTATGGTATGTAGGAAACTTTTATTATTTTGGGTAATATCACAGCAATATGCAATGCAATATTTAAAAATTGCACACAATAATTACATTTACTTGCGGCTTGATAATCAAATTATTTCTTAGTGGTCCCAATTTCTGAATGTAAATACATATTTTTAAAAAGTTTAAATCGCGACCTCTTGCTTGATTGACCTAACATTGCATTAGAATTGACAAATTGCAGCCAGTTTGCTACTTAATAAGTCAACCCATACAAGGCGGCCAAGCGTGCTATCAACGCATATTGAAAGTTTTTAAAAAAATTGTTGCAAATCGGTTTTAATTGCGAATAACTTGGACAGGTCGGTTTGGTTTGCAGTGGAATTCTCGAGCTACGCTTCTGTTGCCGAGGCCCCAAATAGGGCCGAAACAGCTGTACAGGGTGGACTATTCTCGATGGTTTTACAGGGTTTCTCAGTTATTTGCAGGAATAGAAGAAAACTGTTTTCGCAACCCAATACTACTTTTTCCAGAAAAACTCAATGGTGAAGACAAAAGTTAGCTACCTCGATTCGTTCGGAAAATATCGGCTGAGATATTGTGAAAAATTTTTCGCGAAAATTCATTTTCGGCCGATATTTCCCGAGCGAATCCAGCTAGCTAACTTTTGTCTTCAACGTTGAGTTTTTCTCGAAAAAGTAGCATTGGGTCGCGAAACCGGTTTTCTTTTATTCCTATAAATAACCGAGTAACCCTGTAAAACCATCAAAAATGGTCCACTCTGTACAGAGGATGCTCGAGGAATCCACTGCAATTAAAACCAATTTGCCACAAAAATTTGTAAATATTTATGGTATCTTATATTTGAGAGTTCTTATTGAGAATAATTATATTATTGTTCATACACATTTGCCGATGAGCATGCGCACAATAGAAACTGCCTCTTGCTGCAAGACAAATTGCATCATGTAAAGCGGCCTTAAGTAAGTTTCCATGATGTAGAGAAATAGTTTTTTTCAAATTATTTAATACTTTTACGCAGAGCTGCTCATCGTGTCAGAATGATCCACTGTTCTTAATTGCTTGTTGTATTTAACCATACATAATGATTTTTGGAATTTTGTATTGTTTTTCTAACAATTTTAACAACTGTAACGATTTTGTTTCTGATTATGTGTAATAGTAATCACGGTAACATTTTGCAGTCCTTCCTCTTCAAGTCTAGTCTAATTCAGCGCTTCACGAAACAATTTCTCCCTCTTTGAGATTCTTTTTAAGGTTTGGCATATGTCTTTTTGATTTATTAGTACCGCAGAAAATAGTTTTTTTGTTCAAAGAAAAAATTCGAACAAATTGAATTATTTTAAAAATTGTCTGTAAATAGAGAATGGAACTTGATGTCTGAAATTATGAAGAGTTAAGCAACAATTATTAAAAAAATTAAAGAACGGGTAAATGTAATCCGAGTAATCTAAGCGCAATAACGAACGCACCTAGTGACACAAAAGTAATACAACGGAAAGATAGTGGAAGTACAAATTGCATATACATATTTAATACAAAGCTCATTTTTCTTCATAGATATTATTCTTTTGCTTTCATCAATATTTTGAATTTGAAAGATCTATCAATTATTAAGGATTCTTATTCTTTCTCTGCAAAACATGAAAAGTGATACTGTTCAAACGGAATTTTTTCATTTTCAATTAGAACTTGTTCAAGAATTTCTTAAGCATCTTAATTCTTATTATAGGACTCCATGATGATGGCTGAGATGATTAAAATTTAGGGAAAAAAAGAAGCTACTAGCCACATTATTTTTTTTTAAACATCGTTTCGACTTTTTTAGGGCATTTCCAAATGTAAAATTGTAATACATGTAAAAGTTCACAAATGCACAAGGTGTCCTTGACAACTATACGATACACAAAGTACTTAAAAAACATAAATATTGGCTGTGAAGTCCAAAATTGTTAATATAATATGAAGGCCTGTAGTACAAATAGAAATGACAAATTTAACCAAAAATTTAGAAGAATGACAATACAGAAATACAGAACGTAATACAGAAATTGAAAAAAGACACTAAAAGCTTTTGGGAACTAAAATCGGACCAACGTAGATAGAACATAAATACAACAAAACCAATAATTATACAAAGTTAACACGGTATGGGTGCAAGAAATGAAGGGAAGCAAATTGAATAATTATTTTATTTGTTGTGTACATTTCGAATATATTTCAATGAAATAAAATATTTCGCTTTTGCCGTGAAATGCTAACAATTGTTGAGATTTCTTAATCAAAGCGAACTAGTACTTAATTGACAAATTGCGCAAATACAATTTGTGGCAGGATATTGCTGTATAATAACGAAATACTGAAACTTAATTTAATTAAGTAACAGTTCTATTAGTTTCCTGACAAAAAGTAAAAATGCCTGTGGTTTTGCAATTGTGATTTTATAGATATTACACATCTATTGCAAATAAGGAAATGACGGTTTAATATATTGGTTGATTTTTAAACTGAATTTGTTCACTTAAATTCTTCATAAACTGAATCGGTCCTATAAATTTAACAAAAATTAGGTTCTAATCATCTAATCTATTTCAATTAGAAAAATATTCAAAAATGTTTCTAAAATATTTTAAATTTTGCTTTTGCTACTACTATTATAATAGATAGGATTTCTCGTACAAATTCGACAGCAGTGAAGAAAAAAAGAAAACGAGAAAAATTGGAAAGGAAAACTAGGTGAAAGAATTAAAGGAATCCGTAATAAAAAATCACAACGGGAAAAGTAGGCTCAAATAGAACCCGAATTTATCAAATTAAGGTGTAATAGGAAAAATAATAGCTACAGATGTAAAAAAAAACAGAAGGAATAAGAAAAGGCATAAGAGAAAAACATAATAGTCCAAATAAGTAAAAAAATTTGAACACACTGTCTGTGTCTTTCAACAGCTTTAAGTCAAATTCGAAGAAAAGAAGGAAAGATTAAAGGGCATATGTAGGAAGCCGAATAAACAACGTACAGAACAAACGAATACCTGTCCCAGAAATACAAATAAAACTTTGAGTAAACCTATTCTGCCATATTTAGTGAGTGTAAAATTGCATATAACATTTTCTTTGGCAGCGTACTTTTCTTGTATAGTCGTGCGCAGCTTAAATGCTACAACTTGACAGTTCTGTGAGCCTTGTACCACCAGGTTGTATGTACGAACCCCCCAAAGATGAGACATTTAACAGAAAACTGCGAAGTAAATATCAGAAAACGGAATTAATATTAGTTAATACGAGCCCCGTCAACTATAGGTTCGGACACTACGGTTTTAGTTATTTCTTGGGTAAAATGTATTATAGCTATTGAAAGCAAATTTATTTATTATTAAATAAGAAATGTCATCGTATATCTTTATCTTTACATAATTTTATTCTTCTTTGGACTGATTATAAAACATTCTTTAGTATCCTTGTTGTCCTGGCTATCCTTTGCTTAACATCGTCCATGTCATTCATAGTTGGTAATAGGGCAAAATAGTTTTTAAAAACCAAAAATTATTACTCCAACGAGCTCCGTCAACTGTAGCTTCGGACATTACGGTTTTACTTATTTCTTGAGTAAAATGTATTATAGCTACTGAAACCAAATTTAGTTTCTTTTTTAATAATTTTTCTGTTGTAACGTACTTATATGATGTATACTTCCAATAGCATGTTAATACATATTTTCATTTTATTAAGAACTTGGTCAGTTACGTTGCAAAAAGACAAAAAGTTAAAATGTCCGAACCTATAGTTGACGGGGCTCGTAATAATTAAAACACAGTTCAACGTCTCACGATTGCTTTGCTTTTTAGTTAATGTAAAAAAAACAGTAAAATAGGATAGAGTAAAATAAATATTTAATTAAGGCATTGCGTTTACAGCTAAATATTTTAAATTTGTTTTAGTCCTTCTATAAATCGAATTAGCTACATACATAAGCCTCGTTGCCAAGTCTAACAATTTCTTTTCGCCCCGTATGTCGAAACTATGATACTCAGAGAATGAATTTTTGCAATTTTGGGACCCTTAAGGAATGTAGAAAAGAAATACCTGAAGCATTTTATTTACTTCTGGGACATCCTGTATAATTAGAAATTATCGAAAAGAAAATAGATCTGACGTTTAGATATCGACTTAAAAGACTATTGACGAGGTCAACAGGGACCGCATATGGAGCAGACAAACAAAGTAGATAACACATTAAAAAAAAGTAGAAATCAAATCAATAACTCAAGAAAATTCTGTATGATTATGAAAGACAATGAAGCAAGATGAGAGCAACGGAAATTTCTAAGAAGAATAATATGATGAACGAAACAGAATATAGAAATAAACAAACATATTGCTATATCATTTTAGTTTTGGAGTTTAAAAATTGTTGTTGTTCTTCAAGTTCGTACAAAAAAATTAATGGCGTATTTGGTAACAGATATTCTCACGAACGCGCCAAAATGAAAGCGAGAAAAAAATCAAAAAATTCATACCGACATCCGGCAATTTTTTGTAAAATGTTCAGAACCGCTTCACTCACTGCTGAGGGAGTTTTTGCAATCACGTTTCACGTGCCCGTCATCCTTTAACGTTAACTTTATTAACCCCGGTATAGGAATTTAGGTAATTTACACTTTGAAAGTTTTTGCATCATATTACGTCGACGTAAACGTGAATGTGAATCAAGAAAGTAAATCATAGTATTTTTGTCTTGTTAGATTTGGTTGCAGTCATTGTCATTTAATTTATGTACCAAATCTGAGTATTATGACTTTCGATTACATATTCCAATGCTTTGAAATGTCAAATTTCATTTGACCGGCCCGTCATTGCATACGTGATGAACTTAGGTTTCACGTAGTCCGTCATACAAAAAACATGAACGTAAACGTTAAAGCTGAATGTAACTAAGCAACCGCTCATTTACGTATATGTTTAATACGAAAACGTAATTGCAAAAACTCCCTATTAGGCTTGTTTGGGTTCCCGTGAGGACAGGTCCAGAACCGTCAGGAGCATGCGCATAACAAAAAAACCTCACGAATAATTCGCCAAATAACTGAGCATGACATATACAATTGTGTGGCAATATTCCGCACACTTATCGAAGGGTTTTCTAAAATCTCTCTACCGCGTTCATAATACGATGCGGGCGATCTGGGTAACGCTGTGCGTACAAACGTCTTGCAGCCGACGCATTTTGACCACATTCGCCGTAAATTAAAATCATGTCCACAATAACACCATTGGAAAATTCGGCTATGTTTTCAACACTGTTATCTGTGACGAAGTGCAGTTGAGAACTGACCTACTTAAACAGCCGATGCTGACACCAGCATACTTCTCCGATTGCGTAATTACGTAATGAAAATAAGCCAGGGACTATCAAACTGTTTCATCGTTCGCCGAAAACATTTATTATCTCTAATATTAATCAATTGTTATACAAAAACTGCTTCATTCTATTACATTTAATGTCAGCTTTCACTGGTTTCATTTTTTGTATGAAGTTAAAAAACATCCTGTATTTGTATAAATGTTAAATTTAGTATAATAAGAAGTATATTGGGACAATCACAATTTAAAATGATAAAAATATTTTTATTTTCAAGTTATTAAAAGTAAAATTGTTTATCATTTTAGGGGATTATGCTATATTATTTTAGTTTTGGAGTTTAAAAATTGTTGTAGCAATATTATTTGTATTTATGATTTGATATATTAATTGTAATTTAGTTCGTGATTCACCATACATCAATTAAATTTTACACATAAAAGAGAAAAATTATGATCCCAAGGTATTTCAACAAAAATGTTTTACGTATTATTGAAACACAACTTTTTGTTAAGAAAAACAAACATGAGGGGAACGATTAAAAGATGCAATCGCCATCACCAGACTGACACACACACCAGTCTGAAAGCAGGTCCGATGGATGTACACCATCGTGGAGGATTTGCAGTTCTTGAAGGCACCTCCGAAGCCGGACTTCTCAGACCAGGAGCAAGTTCAATATAACCGATTTTATAACATGTACGGTTGCATTTGTTTCATAACTGCAATCAGAATTACATGGCGATTCATTTAAGATCAAGGGACAAATAATAAGAAACCTATTTTTTATATCAGAAATTAATTCGCGTTTTCACAAAAATTGTTGACCAGTATTCTTCGTTGTATGACGTGTCTATTTTTTTTAAAGCAAGTCTATAAGTAGGACCACAGTTCAATTGGGATGGAGTCGAATAAAACCACGAGGTTAAACGTATCGATCTATTATCGATTCAATTAAACACTGCAAAGTGAAGTGTGAATAAACGTTATTTGATGTACATATAAAACCGTAAGATTATTTATAAGCATTTTAAAATTGCTTTTAATAACAACAAGAAAAAAATTACGCCTTCAATCATTTTGAACTGATTTGAACTGACGTATTTAAACAAATGACCATTACAGAACTTAGTTTATATTAAATTCAACTAAAACAAACAAATAGTCACTATTGTTGCATCAAAAGAAATTGTCAATAAAGAATTTTAAGTTTACCAGAGTTATTTTAATTTATTTATGAGCATAAGAAATAATCTACGAGCGTGCCAAGAACCCAAAAGCGTTCGTAGGTTTGTTAAGCTAAAACAAAAGAAAAAGATTACGCCCTGAATCTAAAAGAGTTTCATGTTATCGACGAATATGTACGTTATTGAGAAATAAACAAATTCATTTCTCAATATCGAATAACGTAGCAATGTGTAGTGAACTGTATACAGAATCAGGTTGAAGAAAATCACAATTGTAAGGAAAATAATAGAGACAGGTAAACAAAAGAAGATAAATCGAGAAAGGCTAAGAAAAAGAGAATAGAATTATAAGAAAATAAGAGAGAAAAATTGTGATTAATAGGCTAGCAAATGGTCGGAAATCTTGCAAACTGGTAGTTTTTAAAAAAAAGTTCAGAGATCATTGGGCGCATTAAACTTGCAAAACATAAAAATAATAATAATAATAATTTATTCAACTGTGTGACCAGGGTTTCTGACGCGGGAATTCTCTATCTCGATTTCCCGGGAATTCCCGGGAACAAACAGACGAGAATTCTCGAGTCCCGAGAAATCGAAAAGGTCGAGAAATCAGAAACCCTAAAATAAAACCTTAAATAAAACTCGTTATATCTATGCATCACGCAGCCGGATCGCACTGGATCTGTGATCCAGTGCTGTTTACGAGCAGCATAACGAGATTTATTTAAACGAATGTTTTGGTTTTTTTTAAAATTATACTCGTTATGCTGCTCGTAAACAGCAAATAACAAAATAAAATGTGATAAAGTTGATCAAAATATTCTCGCTATATCGAAGAAATAATGTTTGCAGCGCCGTAATTCGATCTGCCATACGCGGCTTCGAAGCGCCTATGCATTCGGGCTTGACCTTTGGAGAGTTTATTCATAATGCATAGGATATGTCGCATATTGCGGATTAAATACAGCAAACTACATGGAGTTATTGTCAAAACGCGTGTATAATTGAGTAAGACTTTAAGAAAAACAAATTAAAATTGTAATTAAGAGAGGTATGACGTGAACTAAAATACAAACTTGTAAAATAAAACAAAATACAATATCTGTACCTCAGAGGTAAAGAATCGTATCTCCATTATCATAGATTTAGAGAAAACGAAGTTTAAAGTTTTAAAATGCAGTAATTTTTTTACAATAATGAAATAAAATAGCCACAATGTAACGTCTGGATTATTTTATTAAGTAATTTAACTAACATGTTTTACATTACAACTAATAGTAACATGTTCTGCCGGATAAGAAATATGTAAAGGCATTTAACCAAAAACTGGAGATACGATTCTTTACCTCTAAGATACAGATATAGGACCAGAATAAGCGTACCTAAATCGATGTGTACATAAAGTATTCATTTAAATTGTAAAAGCAGTCGTTTATCAAAAATGTTTTTAATTTTTTCTTAAATATCTTCATGGACATAGAAACTTTTAAACTTGGTAAATGATTATAAATTTTAGCATACAGGTAATTGGGTCTTTTTTCATCCATCGAAGTATTCTGCAAATCAATTCGCAATTTATAACCATTGCGTGTATCATAACTACGCAAACTACCTACACTCTGAAATTTATTATAATAGATTTTTACAAATACAGCACTTTTGTAGATGAAAATGCAAGGTAAGCAGAGAATTCTGTACTTTATGAAAACTGGCTTAGAAGACTGAGTTGGTGAAATATTAAACATAAGACGAATAATTCTTTTTTGCTCTATAAACAATCTTAAATAAGAGGACGAGGAGCCCCAAACTACAATGTTATACTGAAGGTGACATATAGCATAATGCGAGTTGCTAAGTTTTTTACATACAGCGTGTAATCGAATAAGTTTCACATATTGTAACCACAATTAATACCAAAGAAAAGAAGCGAAATTACGACATACGTTTGAAAAAAAATTCAATAATAACTCCGGAAAAATATATGTTTAGTTTTTACATAAAACGTTTGAGAACCGCTGGCTTTGATTTAAAGCTCCGGACGGCCCGAACGGCTAAGCGAAATTTACTATTATACGCAATATGTAAAAGATAGAGCAGTAAACCCGCAGATGCGATATAATAAACGTTGAGGCAGGTCATTTATTACTTTCGTACGAAAGAATACGGAGATTCCCAGCTGTTTTTTAAATTAATATTTAAGTAATAGATATGCAGAATTTTCACAAAATATTTTTTGCATAAACATTTTATTTCCTTAATTAAAAATAAAACTATAATTATGAATCCTATCTAACAATAAGTAAAAAAAAATAGGTAACAATTAATTCAAAAAAAGTCACATTCTAAAAGTATTATTGGAACAAAAAGCGCCGAACTTATCATCCCTTAATTTATGATTCTTTATTACGTTCAGACTAAGCAAAAAAAAATTCCGAAAGATCGCAGAGGTACCTACTGTGTTCGCCTGTTCATAGTGTCAGCTGATTACGATAGTTGCAAGTGTTGTGTTGAAATTTGCCTTTTTAATTATTAGACGTTCTTTATCATTTAATACTCTGAAAGCAAATAGTAATTTATACGTGAATTAAACAATAAACGATCGTACTGTTAAACTCGAGCGATAAAATCGCACCTAATTACTTTATTATAGTAAATGATTTAAGAATGCTCTCAAAACTTAGGGAACGCGTTAAACTAAACATTTGTATTTAGTGCAGTCAATGCATTTATTTATTTGACGGAACCGAAAAAAATGTTCGCATCCGCAAAATTCTCCTGTCACCAATTTGTTTCTTATCAATGTACTTATAACTTACATTCATTATTTTAACGTAAGAAATTAACAAGTTATATCACATAGTGTGTTATTTGTTTACAAAGTGTGAAATATCACTCCTTATGTCAGGCATGGGCATGGAAAGGGGAAGTATCTCCCACTACGCTAAGTAATAGGTCAAACGAGTGTCGATTGCAGCTAGCTTGGTCCCACGAAATATAAAATTGTAGACGGCGGCGGCGCGGTATATTCGTTTTGATACTGTTCGTATTGAATTAAACCGAAAATTATTATAAATACTGTTTAAAAAAGGTTTGTTTTTCAATTTAAAATGGTCTCGAACTTGTACGACACTGTTAAACGCTAATAAACCAACATGAACTAACTCGCTCGGCGATCTCTGTTATTGATTTCGTTGATACGACTGAGTCAGTTACATATGCCGGCGCTTGTTTGTCTGAAACATCGAGGTCGTCGCAAATAATTGGGGGGGTGGGGGTTGAGCTTTTGGCGAGCTTGTGCCCGTCCCTGCCTTATGTGATGAAGAACTTACAGTATTAATATGTGAAGCTTATTCGATTACACGATGTATAACATCAATGATATTTTGCTAGCTTAGCCTACTATCTAGTATAAGACCAAGAAATTGATTAACATCGGAAAATGTAGTAGCAGGGTTGATTATAACGAGTGATCAATATCTTTTCTAATCAAGTGACCTATGGAAATAAAATCGTGTGTCTTTGATTAGTTCGTTATAATGCCATTTGAATTATTTATATTGCATCCCTATACAAAATCTAACTGCTGTTTTATGTATTACACTTTTTTTTTATAAATTTGGACATCAAATCAAAGTTCACATTTCCCAGAAAAAGAAGTACGCACCAAGAGCAACGAAAAACTGGTTCATGGAAGGTGCGTAAAATGTTCGCCGTTCTTTTGTAAACACAAGTGAATTCTGCGTTTTAAATCGTTAATAACATTCGCTAGGATTACTGGATTGTTATGTAACTATTCGCAATGTAACAATAAGCTTTTATGAACAAAAATTTCTGTTAATGCATTAAACTTACTGACAGTTATAAGTAATTGAAATGGGAATGACATTTGAAAAAATGAATTAATCACAGACATACGATTTTCTTTCCGTAGGTCACTTGATTAGAAAAGATATTGATCACGTGTTATTAACGTTTGATATACATTTCGTGTTGTGGAAGTTAACAATCTTAGTTTTATCTACATTCAGGATTAATCGGTTTTCAGTGCACCAATTTGCCATTTCAGAGGTAACTACCCTAATATTATGAATGAGTTCATCAGGAGTGGGCGCTGTAACCACAATAGACGTGTCGTCTGCAAAGAAATAGGAGAAACGTGATTTAATGGGTGGTATGAATAAAAATGAAGAACTTGCAAATACTACAAATATTAGTATCTTCTCCGTAGTATTTATCTAACGCTGAAGTATATTTACAGTTGGTTCTTGTCCGATGAAACATATACATATACATATACTAACTTCCGGTAGAACATACTTGATGTGATACAGAAAATTCTTAACACTATATCAAGTATGTGCTTTCGTTGTTTAGTATATTCTTTAAAATGTATAGCATTCTCTCCCCCTACCATTTTATCTCTGTGATTATTTGCTCGCAACGAAATTAAATTATTCCTGAATTTTGGTACTTTCTTTAAAAACAAAATTAGTTTGTAAGATGTCTTTGAACACAAAAATGCCCGAGGAAGAATACAAAATGAAGACTTGCTACTGACATTTGCACTTATGTTAGAAGATTTTAAAATTATTTATAGAACAGAATGGCTGTTAAAATGGGGGAAGATACAGCTCTGAAAGAGTTGGTAAAAAATTTTAATAAAAATTTTTAAAAAATTTAGAAGTGAAACAAATTTAAAGAAAATAAATAATACGAAGAGCAAACGAAAAAGAAATAATTTGAAGAAAACGGGAGATAAAAATTCAAATTCAGTTCTCAGAAAAATTTCAGATACGTATTTTTTCCAAGGTTCTTGCTCAAATTTAACGTGATTACACAAAAAACTGGGAAAATTTAACTTGGGCGGAATCACTTTTTTGACAACATTGACATGCACTGGCCCATTCTTCTTTAACCCTGTTGAATGTTTCGTTTGTTGCAAGAAACTTGAACTATCCAGTTTTAGAAACGGTGACTTGATAAATTTCCGCATCAATACCTATTCCAACTCCTAGTTAAATTCCAGGATCGTGTTTTCTCAAACTTTATTAAAATACTTACCTAAAAGAAAATACATAATTAATACGAAGGGCAAAATGAAAAATGAATAATTCGAAGAAAGCGAGATATAAATTTCACAATGAATGACTGCTAACAAAAATTTTATAATTTTTGGAAATGCAACCTAGTTATCAGAAAAATTTCATATACGTATTTTTTCCAAGTGTTTTGCTGAAATAAAGTGATGAAACACAAATAGTTTGGAAAATATAACTTGGGTGCAATCAATTTTCTTGACAACATTGGCATGGTATTATGCACTGCCGGTTGTTCTTTAGACCTGTTGAATGTTTCGTATGTAGCAAGATACTTGATCCATTCAGTTTTAGAAACGATCGTTGATGAATTTCGAACATCAGTACCAACTCCTAGTCGTAGGATCGTCTCTTTCTTTAACTTCATCGAACTACTTATCTAAAGTCCGTAGAAACATTTACATTTGTTGAATATGTGAGAGAGCATCATCTCTAGTGTCATTAACCAGTTCAAGAAATCCATTAGCTAGCAAGGCTATATTTTCTTTTATAAAGCTTAATTGAGTGAGTAGTTTAACTATGTAATTTAAAAATAGATTTGTGACGAACATTGTTACTTATTACTTATCTAAATATTCAATGATAACAATAAATCATTAAAACGGCTTCTGATCGCGAGTGCGAACTTACAACTGTACAATACATCATTATCATAATTTCTTCTTGCATAATAAATTTCTCCCCTGTATATGAGCCATTTTCACAAATGCTATCAAGTGCAGCATACAAGCTGAAGCTGCTGTGAGACCAGCTTCGCTGATATCGAAGTAAATACTACAATTTGACGTTAAAACCGAAAAATATATCAGTCGAAGTGAATTCTACAAATCGTAGTAAACACTTCAATAATTTCTACAAGAATATTATTTATTGTAATAACTTCCGGAAAATTAAAGTATCTGCTTCGCAATTTAATACATACTAAAATATTGGAATAAATATTACGGAGAAGATACTAAAACTTGTAGTATTAGCAGGTTCTTCATTTTTATTCATACCACCCAATGTAAGTTGGTAGATCATTGATGAATAATAGAAACACAAGTGGTCCCAGTACCGAACCCTGAGGAACCCTCAAATCTATGCCGTGAACTGAAGACAGTTGATAATTTAATTTAACAAAAAGTTGTCTTTCAAGGAGAAAAGATTCAATCCATTTCAGAGGCAAGCACCTAATACAATTTAGAGCATAAAATGTCTATGTCTATCATATCAAAGGCTTTGCACAAATACAAATACAAATACATCAGCGACGTATTATCCTGCATCAATTTCCCGATGTATATGATCGAAGAAGCTAACTGTTGCCGTCTCAGTTGACCTACTGCGTAAGAAGCCGTGTTGTTGGTCAGAGACAGTGGCGGCTCGTCGGGGTGGGCAGGGTGGGCACTGCCCACCTTATTAAAGTTTATCAATGCAATTTAATCTTTAAAATAATTTAATAATTTAATAATTTTTCAAATATTGCCCACCCTCTGCATATCTTGAAGAGCCGCCACTGGTCAGAGATAATGTTGAATTTGTATAAGTAGTCTGTCACTCTATTTTGTCAATAATCTTGGAGAATACACTAACAATTGTAATGGGTCTATAGTTTTGGACACACATAGAGTCACCTTTTTTGAATATTGGAATTACTATGCCTGTTTTTAGTATATTAGGAAAACACTAGTTTTTAGAGATAGATTAATGAAATGTGTAAGGATAGGCACCAATTCATTAGTGGCGGAACGTCATCACTACCAGTAGTAATTGATTTGATGTTGGCTAGAGTTCTTTTAACTTCAAATGTGTCAGTTTCAAGCAAGACTAAAGAATTTGGATAGTGAACATAAGCATATCCGGGATTCAGGTCATGGTTACCTAACGTTGAAATAATCTTGTTTTTCGGACGTTCAGAAAAGTGTATAGCGAACGCTTCCGTAATAAGTTTAATATCTGTCGTAGTATCAGTATCCTTCAGTTTCAACCTAATATCGGCATTTTTCCTAGTTTTCCTGCATAGTTCTGTGTTTATTATATTCCAAACATTTTTCTTCATATTTGAACTGTTTCTCAAAATTCTGCAGTAATTCAGTTTTAAATTATTATATAAATCATTAAGCTCCTTTGAAGGAACTGTATTTTTGAGCCAATATACGAGCCCCGTCTCCGTGAAGTTGGCCCAACTAACAAAAATTTTCTTTTCAGAAAATTTTTCTTGTAGAAGGAAAACTTATGAAAATCAATACAATATTGTGATGATATGGGAATTGCTTATTAACTTTTAACACACAAAACTAAATTCTAACTAATAAAAATAGGAACACTAAGGTACATCTAATATTATCGCAAAATAAAAAATCGACGAATATTAAAGATAAAGCTATCATTGCGTTACGTTGCCTTTTCGACTTAATATCGCTTTGATACATTTGGACATTAGTCTGGCATTCATCAGGTGGGAAATTGTCCCAAATTTGTTGAAATCGAGCGCGTAACTCTTTAACGGTTCTTGGTTGTTACGAGCGCAGCTTTCTGAAAATATCTGAGAATATTTTTAAGAAATTCTTTTAAACACATGTGGATGGATTAAAAACTATATATCTTGAACCAGTTTTTTCTTATTGTAACATTATATTCAGTTTCCATATTTTGAATACATAGTTGGGCCAACTTCACTGAGACGGGGCTCGTAAATCTCTCAGCGTCTTGCTTTGCCTCCTGTAATCCAGTTTTTGGTTGACCTCACAATATTCTGGTGTCCAACTCGATTCATCAAATTTTGCAAAATGTAATTTTAGAAAAGCTTCCTTGGCATCAGTGAGCAATAAAACAACATCCCATTTTTCTGTTTGTAGAAGACCTTTGATGGTCGCCATTTGCGTTTTAGACATGTGTTTTGTGATGAAATAGTCGCTTTTGTTGACTCCAGAATCGGGAGAAATATCAAACTGGAATTCTTGGGCCAGATGGTCAGCGATATTTAGATTCTAGACCCTAGTGTAACAGTCCTCATTAGGTAAGTTAGTCGATGGATAAGTGTGATGTTTGTCCGTTGACGTATTTAAATATACGTGTGGGTCCGAAGATTTTTGAATGAAGATTGAAAGAATCAAACACGCCAAATAAAATTCTTGAGCTTCTGGTAGCTCTTAATGAATCAACGTTAAAATCGCCACAAAGAATAATCTTCTTACATCTTCATAGAAATAAATTCTATCAAGTATTCACTACTTACTATTTTGTAGCAGAGATTTAAATTTAGCACTTTTATACCACGTAAAAACAAGTATTTTAAGGAGGTGCACCAACAACCGACTTATCTCTTCGGCAGCTTACTAGCTATATATAAACAATAATTTTATCACCTAAATTTTAAAAATAAATATTACTAGAGAGTTACAAAAGTATATATTAATTCCTGGTCTGACAGCGTCGACCCAAATACCAAGAACCAATAGTAACTTTAAGAACACAATTTGGAAGAAAAATGATAATAACTCTTCGTTCTTCGTATTTAAGATCACTAATTAGTAATCCCAAATATTCCCGAAAAAGAGCGAGCAGTTAGATTTCCGAAACAATAAGTGTTTTTTTATGGTGTGGGCATTGATCATAAAGATAAACTTCCCTTGAAATTCAAGGGTAAATGATTAAAATTAACAAAAAGTGATACATTGAATGATGAAATTTAGATTTTACACATCGAAATATAAAATCGAAATGTAGTTTCCAAATAGACCCAACTTCATCAGTTTGAAAGAAAGCCCACATCCTCGCTAGAAATGAATCTATTGGATTATTTATTGCGGTGTTTATTAGCAGCATGTAATTTTTTTTTTTAATTTTCATAAAGAAATAATTTTGTAAGTAATAAAGTAAAATTAAGAGTAATGTATTATTTGTGTTTTACAGGATTTGTTTGTGAAGTTGTTGAATTCAAGTGTGTTTTTCGAATATATTAAGTTTATGTAAATATTTTCAGAAATAGGCGATTAAAATTAAATGTTTGTTGTAAATAAATTATTTAGAATTTTTAAAATGTAAATACGTAAGGGTAAAGCTTAGAATTGTAATAATTAGAATAATTAATATAATAATGTCATGACGACCCGGATGTGGGAAGGAAACTATCGATAGTAAGGAGTTCGGAAATTGAATCAGTGAGGGCGCCGCGTAGCTAGCTTAGGTAAAGGCACCCGGTCACACTTAAGCGGCCGCCCGGATATCGGAGGCAGTTCACCGACCAGTTCGGATCTTTGTAAGTAAAGTATATTGGCGGTTTCGTGAGAAACCGACCACAAGTATAAACTTCGTTTCTTTAAAATTCCGAACTTCTTCAGGATATATATTTGTTTGTGCAACTGTTTAAAATTGATTTAATAAATTATTTTCCGTCTTATTCTACGAAATATCTTCTTATTTATTTACACACACACGCACTGACACAGATAATTTTGAATGGAAAGGCTCGTGAGTGCCATCTGCATCCAAAATTTATCACACAAGAAATACACTCTACGAGCAAGAATCAGTCTTCGAGATACACTGCAAATTACATCATCGGAGCAGGAGCCGTCGCAAGGAAACACCGAAGTAAGAAGTAATAAGAATAATGTCACGGGCCCGGGGTTTCTTTCCGTTTAGGGCGTAGGTAGCAGAGGTAATAGATGGTAGAGCTTGAACACAGGTGTTTTAGAAAAAAGAAATTAATACCTCTTTATTAAAGGAAATTAAATAAATTTAGTTGCGGGGGTTCGTCTTGAATTGTTGGGAATGCGGTCCGGGTGTTCACGGCGACGGTTAGCTCACGTCGTTCCTTTTCTGGCCGGAGTGGAACAAGATTCTTCCCTGACGGGTTGGTGGACTCGGGTATCGTTTCCCTTGGCTGGCGGGGAAAGATGGTCCTCGTTCCCGGGGGTCGGTACTGTAGTCAGCCAGCAGGGTTGCAGCAGCTTGATGCAGTAGCGTTTAGTTGTAGGACAGCGTCTCGGTGCAGTGGCGTCCCGGTGTAGGACAGCGTCTCGATGCAGCAGCGTCCCGGTGTAGGACAGCGTCTCGATGGAGTGGCATTCAGTTGTAGGACAGCGTCTCGATGGAGTGACGTTCAGTTGTAGGACAGTGTCTCGGTGCGTGGCGTCCCAGTGCGTCGGCACTAGTGGCCACTCAGTCGGTTCGGTAGAACGACTGCCTCCTAATTTTTGGCTCGCATTTTTATACACCGTTTTTGGCTAGTTTGCATGTTGCATCTCTTTGTTCTTGCCCCGTGTTTCGCCCATCGATTTCATATGTGCGCGGCCTCGTTTATCGTAATTTTCGCTGAGCTCTATCGTTGTGGAATTTGAACCGATTACCTGTTTATTTCGACACGGTTGCGGTGCCCTCGATTACACATGTTCGCGTTTAAATTATTTGTTTGCGGAATACAACCAGAAAGCCCCTCGTGGTTTTTTAGAAAATCCCTTTCGTGACAATAACGATAAACAAAATAAAAGATTTAAAGAAAATAAAGATTTAGAAAAAAATTGACAAATTACCCTGAGATTCCATAATATTGCATTATGTTATGCATTACATTATGTATGTATGCATGGTACAGTCACGAGCACAGAGAACGGGACACTTTTTTATAGTATCCAGCTTTAAATGATATTTATAAACTTGTACATCTTACAGCTTAGGTTACAATGTCGTAACAACATAATAATGACATTTCAACGATGATTACATTTTTCTGAAATCGAAAAGTACCACCACACAACTAGATTTTGGTTATTTTAACTTTAAGACGGGGCCTGTTTTCTATGCTCGCGACTGTACATTAACAAGGGTAGCGATGGGATGTCTTTATCACCGTATTACATTACAATGCTTCTTTAATCGATGTGATTGTACTGTACTTTTTATTTATGAGGCGAAATTGTCGCAAGAAATGAGCTTCTTGCTTTTCGTAGCTTATAGCTTTCATGAAAATTTTGCCGCACAACACACGCGTTGTGTGAAACTTTGCGGGTAAAGTCTATTCAACTAGTTTTATAACGGAACAGTTAAAAATTGGTTCAATTTCACAATCAATTTTATCATAACTTAATTATCTGTAATAAGACAATTGGGTTAACTCCATCACTCATGAGTCATAATTTAGACTTATTTACTTGACACAGTAATCAAAAATTAATTATTATAACAAAAATGATTTAAACAGCTTTTGTACTGAACCGACACTTTTATTTATTTTTCTTATTTTATGATTATGGGTAGTAGAAAAGTGATATTTATTTAAGTTAAAATTTTCTTGATGTTACTGCCAGTATAAAAAAAGTATATCATAATAACAATAGATGTTAAATATCTCAAAAAATTTTAAAACTCTTCCTGGAATATTCTTTGGAATCCAAAGTAATCAAAAACAAATAAAAAAAATGTGAGTAAAATGCTTCTTTTCGGATTTAAAATAGATACCTACTTTTTTGAGTAAACTATTATGGTCTCGAGCATATTCATGTTATGAAAAAATCTTCGTCTTAAAAGTCTATAAAAGTTTTCATACTTACATGAAAAAGAGTACGGAAAGAATGCCGGCATTTTCCCGTGGATTCACCTCCCTTTGGTACTTGGGACCCTGATACATTATCCGACGCTCCCCGAAACCTCACCTGCAAAAGTCACTCAACCTCAAAAGAAACAAGCGGCACACGCACACACTCTGCTAAGAACGATTTTTTAATGTCGTCTGTAAGTATATTTAACAGCTCCTCCCGCGGGCGACAACCGCCGACATTTCCAAAATTTGAATAAATAAGTTAAGCCCTTAATTCCCCCCAGAACGTGCTGTTAAACAATTTTCTGTACCGTCATTATTGTTATCGACTCGAAATTTTACGGTTGTCATCTTAAAATGTGCGCTCTGCCAGATAAGATAAATTGCTTGTATTTCATTTTGTGTGAAGACAACAATGTTTGACCATCTTTGTTTATGTGGGATACTTGATATCTTTGTACGATCAGCAAACAATCGCTTTCGATTTGTTTGTTTTCAGCAACAGATGATCTAGTCGCAATCAAATTATTCAGTCGTACTACTTACTGGTGGATTGGTATTTTCTTTTTTTTTTCTTAACCTTACATTGTATGGACCTTTTTTCTTTACAATACAATGTTCATAAATTTAGTAAAAATGCAGCTAATTAGAAGTGCCATTGGTGGACCTAGATTTATCCCATCTACAGTGTCTACAGTTCCTTTTTCCAATATATACCGATCGATCGATAAGTCAAGGAACTTTTATGTAGCTATCTCCTTCTAACTTTCGTGAAACAGCCTTGCGGCTCTTGTCATGTCATGTCATTTGGTCGTATATTTTCCCAACTCAGATCTATACGATCGGCATATAGTAAAAAAATGATCTGTAGATTTTACTCTACGATGTTCATCGAGTTTTGAAATAATGAAAAATCTGTTTTGACTTTGCATTTTGGACGAACGATATTTACAAAAATGAGAACTACGAATTCTGAATTGTGCTTTTAAAATAGTTACTGAGTTTCACTGTAATCTGTCTTTCCTTCAGTAAGAGACATAAATTTTAAAACAAAAAAATAATTAACTTCTATCTTGAGAAAATTAAATTATTGATTTTAATAATTAAATATCTGTAAAATATTAGGTGAATATAAACTTTAAATGAATTCTTTTTCAGTTTTATTTGCTTTAGTATTGTCGAGTTATAAGCACAACATAATTTGTTTTAATGTCCGACTAGACTATTATATTTACAGTTGGTTCTTGTCCGATGAAATTTGTATCACAAAATCTTTTAAGCTTCGTCAGAAGTGAAAAATATATATTTTTCACTTCTGACGAAGCTGTCGAACGACGGTGAAACGTAAAGTGTTATAGTGCGCGATTTAGTGTCCGCTTAAAAGATTTTGTGATATAGACTATTATAATAAAAAGTAATGGTTCAGTTTTAAGTCACGTTCAGTGTTGTAACAGATACATTTTTCAAAGTATCTAGATTCAGATACAGATACTTACCCTAACTTGTAACTCAATACAGTTACATATACTACTTTTTTGAAAGTAACTAGATCAAGATACAGATATAGTATAAATGTATCTAGACACCTTTTAGATACTTTTAGATATATACATAAATGTGTTACATAATAATAAAAACAATAATGTTCTTTATTTCAATAAAAAAAAAACTGACAAAGCATCAACGTTTGAAATTGAAAAATGTAAACAGAAAGAACAATTATCGTTTTGTGACATTAATAAAATTACACTGAAAAGTAGTATAAGACATCAAATGAACAAATTCAAAATAGATTACATTGCATACAGGGTGAATGACAAGTGTACCGACAAAAAAAAACGCATCGATGCCACAGATTACGGGAAGAATGTTCGAAAAATTCTTGTAAACAGTTTATAATTAATTTAAAAATTGCGTGCGAAATACGACGGCCACGTACTATAAATGCGGCTGTATAATAGGACTATAAATTTTTTTACTGACTCTCGCTTGCACACAATGCGACCTTGACAAACATTTCAATTTATTTTATTACTCGTTTAACAGCTGGGGAATAATAAATTCGCAAATAATTGTATAAATAATTGTTTGTTAATTCGTGCGGATTATTTGCTAGAGCGAAATGTACTAGCCGTTTCGTCCACAAAAAAAAATCGCAAGGATTTAAATCTGGTGATCACAGAGGTCATATGACCGGTCCGACAGGCATCTGATAATAAATAAATAGTAATAAAACTATTAGGATACAATCTGTTGTTTTAAACGTCGCGTCGCTAGTATTATGCGACTAATTGGTAATAATTATCACCACAAACGAATGATTACTTGATTACAGTTGCAAAGCATTGCTTAAACGAATTGGTTTTCTCCGAAAATGTGAAAAGATTTATTAGACCGGAAGTTATCGCCGACTATAAAAACTTTATGATTGTATTGGATTACGGGATCACGTTTAAAAAATTCTAAGGAATAGTTCATAATTAATTAAGAATTTGTTAAAGTTTTGATGTAGATTCTTAATTTACACTTTAAATTAAGGTGAAAAAGGATTTTAATCTCATCAAAAATCAAACATTATATTCTATTATTTTATATAAACAACAAAAACGCCTACTACTATGTCTGACGGTGCAATCGCTAAAATCACGACGGCCGATCTACATCAATCCGCCCCGCTATCGAAGCGATTGCACCACCGACATCAAGAATCTTCTTGACTTAGATTCCGGGAGAGAGCATCGGGTAATTCATTAAAGTTGGAACATTTCGAACTTGAGTAGATCTTATTCTGACCTAAATCGGGAGATAACTCTGGAGGTATTTCCCGGAAAATGGGCACGGACGCACTTGGAACAAAAGTATTTGGTCGCGGCACTTTGAGGAGTGTCTTTTGAGAATTGGGCACTGACGTTTGACATTTGTCCGAAACTAAACTATCTTTCACTTGCGGCACTATGACAGGTGTCTTTTGGGATTTCGGTTCGCCACCGACCAAGGAAGGGCGATGTCCCCGGTCTGTAATCAGTTTCTCACGGAAACCAAATTTTATGGGACACTCGCGGTGCCAATGATATTCCGGGCAATGTTGACACTTAGGCGGTTGACATTTCTCAGAACGACTTTTCGTTGTCGAACCCCGAGCCATGGTTGTTTGTAATGGTGATGACTCTAAAGCCACGTTATCGAGAATCACAGCTCTGTTCAACATTTCTTCGTAAGAACGCACGACCGGAATTTCAAAACTGAGCCTATACTCAGGCAATAGTAATCGCTTAATATTGTTTACCAACAAGGTCTCTTTATCTACGTAAGCAATTCTATCCGCCAACCAACCTTTCCTCAATAAGAATGCTTCTGATAATTCACCTTTTTGTTGTTCTTCTGTTAGAATTCGTACTAGAATTCGTGATTTAACTACTTCATTGTCAAAATGAGAAATCAATCGTTCACGAAATTGCGTAAAATCAAGATTGCAACCTTTATATTTGGACCACCAATATTTGGCTTCTCCTTCTAGTTGTTTCTCGACTTTCTGGATCCAGTATCTATTCGGTAGCTTCAAAGAGGTGAGACAGTCCTCCATCTGGGCAATGAAATCTTTTGGATCCTCTTCGTCGGCTCCAGAATATACAGGCAAAGAGAGTGATGGGAGACTGGGTTGCGACTGATCTCGGCTCTCCGATAACATCCTGTTGTCGCTTTGTGTCTTGGGCGCCACTGGGTTTTTATTGTCTCTCCCAGAAGAGATACCTTGACTAACTATGAGATCTTGCACGAGTTTTTCTTTTGGGTCCTTCAATTTCCATTAAAGAGCACAAGCCCCACGTTGGGCGCCAATTGATGTAGATTCTTAATTTACACTTTAAATTAAGGTGAAAAAGGATTTTAATCTCATCAAAAATCAAACATTATATTCTATTATTTTATATAAACAACAAAAACGCCTACTACTATGTCTAACGGTGCAATCGCTAAAATCACGACGGCCGATCTACATCAGTTTTAATAGGTTTGTGTTAATAATTCCTCACACACAAAACGAATTTATTTGTTTACCAGGTCTTCAAAGTGTTGTTATTCTTTGCGTGGAATAATCTATTTCAGGTAATTTGCTGCATGCATTATTTGTCAAGTAAATATTTTCGAGTTTGCATTGACCTAAAAACGGAGTTGTGAAATTCCACTTAAAAGTCAAGTTCACGAAACCATGCTGCAGTATCATAAAACCATAAAATAACTTTTATGACGTATGAGCATTTATTTCGTTCATCTGCTCCTCGAATTTTTAACCAGTAACTAAAGTAGAATGAATTCTTTTTTCCCATACTCTCGGACATCGCTTCTTATCGTGGTTTCATTCTGTCGGTATAATTAACAGTCACCCTGTATATTCTTCTACTAAATATGGCTCCAAAGTTAATAGTAATATATGTATTTCCATACGAAAACTTCTACTGTTGGTTAAGCTACGTACTCAGTTAAGCAGATAACGTTTTGCGGCTTTCGTGCAGCATTTGTGATTGGCTCATTCAAAATCATTCCAAATTATAGCCAATCACAAATGCTGCACGAGAATCATAAAACGCAATCCGCTTAGCTGAGTAGGTAGTTTTACTGGTTTATCCGTTGTGAAGTTTATTATGAAAAGGCATTGCACAATATAAAAGAGATCTTTCCATTAACGTTTAGCCTGTGTATTGGAAACTGTACTTTTAATTTCTTGTAACATAGGGTGCGATGGCATAAAATAAATATTTTTATTTTTATTTAAAAAATGTATCTATGTATCTAAATGCTTAGATACATACATAAATGTAACTAAATACAGTTACAGATACCAAGTACTACAATGTAACTAGTTACAGTTACAGATACCAAGTACTACAATGTAACTAGTTACAGACACAGCTACACTAAAACTATCTAGATACTGTATCTAAATACTTGTAACTAGATATGTTACAACACTGGTGACGTTAACATTGAAATAATGCCCTAGAGCGTTATTTTAAAATAAATAAATTTTCAAAGCACTCTATTATTGGAACATAACAATATGAATTGTAAGTAATCATAATTAACGTAGCCATTGTTGAAAGCGAAAATACTCTTTCTCGTACAGTTTCTTGCTTTTGTGTTTTGGGGTACAAAGGCTTCCGTTGCCTTTGTATCCTTCAGCAGTAGTTTTTCTGAGAGATTAAATACTTCCTTTTTCATTTTAATTAACGTAAACGAAAAGTCACATTGATAAACAAAATATGTTGCTTAGATACGTCGTTTCCAAAAAAACTATGATTTCATAGTTTTAATAAAATTGTTATAAATCTAACGAAATACAAAACCAGTTAGACATTAAACGTTGAAGGCACCATGGGCGTTAAAATTATACGTCCTTCGGTCGATGTACATCTCTCGGGCCGAAGACCTTCGGGTTGTACAGTTGCGGACAGAAAATTTCGGATGTCACTGTCACTCATCTGACGTATACATATAGGAATTTCTTAACTTTTATGTCAGTGGAATGATAGTGACATCCGAAATTTTCTGTCTGCAACTGAATACTAACGACCTCGGGCGTTATAAACCTTATAATAACTACAACTCTCATTTTTAGACACTTCAAAAGACTGAATTAGGCAGGCAAATAGGCAGTTAATGTCTAAGAAATAGGCGCACTTTTAGCCAGCCTAAAAAGAAAATTAGGCGTTTAATAATTTCTCTTCTTTTGTCGTTTTATAATAAAAAAATAATATTATCTTAGTTACATGATCATTTATTAAAAAATTGGAGGGAGGTTCTTAGGGGTTTATGGAATTGTACAAGTGAATCAAACACAATTCGCCAAGTAGCGGAACTTCAAATTTTTGCCCCCCCTCCCCCCGCCGCAAATTATTCGGGCTCCTACCACGTGACCTTGAAACGATACGATACTGCCAAAATATAGACAATGAGGATTTTGGGCACCCTACAACTCTGCCCCCACGCGGGGTCCGGCGCATTGTAGTTCCGCCAATGAATTCACCATAAGGACTGCATTCTAGAAATACGCTTTAAATAGGGGCCATAAATCGGCGTTTAAGTAAAAAAATCCAGACAGTACCTAAGATAGTTTCCTTCCTGATAGAGTAGTTCGAGGACTTAGTAACAGAGGACCTCTTTACAGCTTTTCCTTTTAGGCCTTTTCCACTATTCTATGGGCGAAGAATCTTTTTTTTCGTACACTATTAAATCACCCACACCAGGAATATTTACATTCAAATATCCACGCGCAAAAAGGGATCTATGATAAAGTTAATGAAGAAGCAAAAATGACAATTTTTAAATTTGAACAAAGATATAAAAATAAAATAATAAGGGGACACTTTTGTTTACAAAAAGGATTCGGCAAACATTTTTTAAAAATTATGAAGGGACAAGGTGCTTATTGTGAACGCACCACAATTTTGATTATTTGTTGTAATTCGATGGCAAGAGTTGTTAAAAAATTTTAAAAATCACGCGGTATTTTGAACATTATTTCTGTAAAAATAGGTGATGTGGCAATTATCAAGTTTATTTTTGTTTTTTTAAAGAATTATTTTCATTCAAATTCACAAATTATTCTGCTGTCATGTAGCTTGTCTTTTGAACGTTATGTTTGTGAAAATAAGGCGATAAGGCGCCATCTATTGAAGGTTTTAGCAGTTATTAATCACGAATCAGTTTTTTGAAAAAGAACTCTTTTTTTTTCATTCAAATTTTTAAACATTTTATGATTCCACTGTCATACAGCTTGTCTTTTGAACATTATTTTTGTGGAAGTAGGCCTTTCCATGCAGTGATATGGCGCCATCTGTTGAATATTTTTGCTTTTTTAAGTTACCAAGTTTTATTTTCATTCAAACATACAAACATTTTACGATTACAGTCATATTGCCTGTCTTCTGAACGTTATTTTTGTGAAAATAGGCGACGTGGCGCTATCTATTGAAAGCTATAGCAGTTATCAAGTTTTTTTAAAAATTATGTTCAGTCAAATTCACAAATTATTCTGCTGTCATGTAGCTTGTCTTTTGAACGCCATTTTTGTGAAAATAGGCGATATGGCGCTGTCTATTGAAGGTTTTAGCAGTTAACAGGAATCACTTTAAAAAAATTTTCATTTAAATTTATTTATTTAAACATTTTATGATTCTACCGTCATATTGCTTGTCCTTTGAACATTATTTACAAAAATAATGCACAAGCAAGAGGCTTTTCTAAGCGGTGATGTGGCGCCATCTGTTGAAAGTTGAAGCAGTTGTCATTTTTTTTAACTTAGTTAAGTTTTTTTTAAGTTTTATTTTTGTGAAAATAGGCAATGTGGAGCGCCATGTATTAAAAGTTATAGAAGTTATCAAGTTTTTTTTTTTCAAGTTTTTTTTTTAATTTTTTTTAATTAAAATAAAATTAACAACTGTCATGACGTTAAAAATGACGTTAGGCAGCACATTTGGCGTAGGTGTGGCCGAACCATAAGCATAAGAAGAAAATTACTAACATGACTGGCGCTAAATTCAAACGCCTCTCAATCATTTCTGAACGCTCTGTATATCAAATGATTGCTGCATATTAAAAACTCCGAAACGATGTTTTCTTAGAATCAAAAAGTATTTTCTTAAGTCTACCAAATGAATGTGAATTAGACAAATTTTAAAGAAATTAAATACGCTAGCAAATTTTACTAGAAAAAGAATGAAAAATAATTTTCTTTTATGACTTCCCAATAAAAATACCGATAATATTTTATTTTATTTACAGAAACAAAAGTCAGTATTTTAGCTAAAGTTTGTCGCTTGCGCCCTTTATCGCTTACGACTGTTTATATTAACAATTAAAGCGCGAAATTCTTTCGTGAATAATCCTGAAGTAATTTTATTTAAACTTAAAAATTTTGAATTTAAATTTTCGGCTGTTTACAGAAACGTAGCAGCGTTGAGTTTAGCTGAACACGTACAGTGCCTTTAAAACGTTTTGGCAAGCAAATACATACTTCCACGCACAGAGAAAACAATTCACAAAAATTAATTATACAATAATTGCCCATTTTAGGCATAAAACAGGCAACAAAAAATTTTGTAGGCGGTTAAGCTATAAAGCTAGGCAAATACTTAAAATAGTGTAAAAATAGGCACTTAGGCACGAAAAAATATACATTTCATTCTAATTAAAATTGTAATCTAAATGTTTGAAACTTAATTGCCTATGTTTTTTGTTAAATAAAATTTTAGGCAATTGCCTAAAAATCCGGGCTTTACTTATAACGTCCTTGATACCTTAATAACTATATGAGCATTTAGGTAGACGAAGATTTTATTTGAATAAGGGGTTAATAATAGAATAGTATTGCCTTTTTTATGTATTCCATGTGGCTTTCTATTTTCTTTTTTTTTCCAATTATACTTTACTTGTGGTAACGTTACTCCGGAAATAAATCTCTTCTAACAAATCTCAACTTCAATTATAAATGTTTGCAATTGATTTAGTGAAACTTATGTTATCAAATATATTGTAATTCAAGCAGATTCCTGTCCAATGAAAACTGTACCACAAATTCTTTGAAACGGACACTGAATATGCGCACTAACTGTCGAACGACGGAGAAACGTTAAGTGTCATTGCGCATATTCAGTGTCCGTTTCAAAGAATTTGTGATACAATTATATTGTATGAAATAATTGCGCCCGAGCACAACTATTTTCCGACTTATAATTCGTGTCGTGAAAGCAAATAGCAACAATTCCGCTGCCTCATAAGCTAACACGTACGAGATGGCAGTCGAAGCGGACAAAACCTGTCATCGCAAACATGTAAATGTTGGTTGCGTCAGGATCGCAATGGGGCCCCCGAGCATATTCTGTATAGCTATTTCGGCCCTAATTGGGGCCTCATCAGCAGAACAGTAGCCCGAGAACTCCACTGCACTGGAAAATAGTTGTGCTGGGGCGCAATTATTTCACATGTTTGCTTTCACGCGCTAAGCGTGCGTATATCTTGTTGATCGTCGGGGTTGCAGCGAAGTTCTCGGGCTACTGTTCTGCTGATGAGGCCCCAATTAGGGCCGAAATAGCTATACAGAATATGCTCAGAGGGGCCCCATTGCGATCCTGACGACTCGCAACCAACATTTACATGTTTGCGATGACACGTTTTGTCCGCTTCGACTGCCATCTCGTGCGTGTTAGCTTATGAGGCAGCGGCATTGTTGCTATTTGCTTTCACGACACGAATTATAAGTCGGAAAATAGTTGTGCTGGGGCGCAATTATTTCACATGTTTGCTTTCACGCGCTAAGCGTGCGTATATCTTGTTGGTCGTCGGGGTTGCAGTGGAGTTCTCGGGCTACTGTTCTGCTGATGAGGCCCCAACTAGGGCCGAAATAGCTATACAGAATATGCTCGGGGGCCCCATTGCGATCCTGACGACTCACAACCAACATTTACAATTATATTGTAGTTGGTAAGTATTCTTTTTGATTTTTATTGTTTAATGTGGGTCTCGAACCGAGGACCTTTAGTAATCGGATCACACTCTAATCACTGTACTTCTGAGACGACAATTTTATGCTGCTAGAAATTTCACTGTGTAAGCTCCTAAAGATGTGACGTGAAGTTAGCAACAGAATTCCAGCAAAAAAAATTCTAAAACTTTATCACTGAAATGCATAAAAATAAGTTAATAAATTTTTCACAAGTATTACACATGTTTCAGTAGATATTCATCAGTATTGATGCTATTAAAGAATATTTATTCCCCTTTTTTCAGAGGATATTTATAGAAAACACGATAACTAAAGCTTACAAGAAAATCCCATACATGGATGATTGACGTGAAAATTTTTGAAAATAACCAGCAGAATATCAATTTACAATTATTTCTATGTAACATATAACAAAATTGCAATGGAACTCCTCCTGGGTTATTTTTTTATTAAATTTCAAACTCATGCGAAGAGCCAGCGTGCGTTCTTTAACAAAACGTCTATGGCTGTGTAGTTGACGTGAAAATTTTTGAAAACAAAACCAGAACTAAATATTCCACTTCTCAGTTTTAGATCTTTTTATTCGATGTTAATTTAAATTTGTTTTATTAAAAGTAATTTAATTACATACAAATCGTTGGATTATTCGATTTAGTAATTATGTTTAGTGTATTATGGCAACAAAAAACAAATCTCAAATCTTTATTACAGATATCAAATCAAGTAAGATGTATCTCAACGATCTATTTGAAGCAGAATTACGGGCGTATTACGAAAACAATACGACGAAATATTTGAAAAAAACAATATTTGGAGAGCAAATAATCCATTCGCGTATATCACAATTTTTTTCCTTTTCTCCTACTATTTCATGCAACGCAATTACTTATTAATGAATAAGGAGTAAGGTGTCTTATTGCGTCTTATCTTTATCTTATTGTTGATTCTGAAAACACATTTGGATTCCCCCCAATTTCTATTCCTTTTGATTTTTCTCTGATGCAGTTTGTGCAGTGCTCTGTATTTGTTATTAATCTGATAATTTTGTGTGTCGTGTAAACAATGGAATAGAACAATAACAAAAATTAATACTTGACAAAAATAGATGTCTTAATTGAATAATAAATTAATATTAATGGACAGGCTGTGCTATAAATAAAGTGATAAAGGTTGCAGAAAAAACAGAACTGTTATCAATGACAAGCTCATGACATTAATATTGATAAATACAGAGTGCGGTATCCTTGGGAGGGTGAACGAAATGATAAATTATAATTGAATTTTAGAATTCTTTTAGAACGCTAGCAGAAGTGTCAGTGCATTTTTTTCAGTTTAACCATAAGTTAACGGTTTCATTTAAAAAGTTTCAATCTTTTATTTAAGGAATTTTTTTAATTATTAAAATATGAAACGAAAGGGTGAATAATATTATTTTGCGGACAAGTATTCAAATTCACGATTACCAACTTGAGATTTCTTTCAATGTGCAGCGAAAAGGAATGAAAAAAAACACTCTTTAGTTTGATGAATTTTGAAACTAAAAGAAATTCTTATTAATAATTATGAAGTACAACATCAGCCAGTTTAGAATTTTAAATAAATCAAATCTTCACCGAATAGAGACGACTTCAAAGTTATGCTCTTCAATAATTGTTTAATTTTGAAATACAAAACACAAGTTAAAACGATCACAGTAGAATCAATAAATTATTTTTTTACTAAGGGCCATTTTCATAATAGAACTTTAAATTTAAAGTGACTTTAACCTATAAAAACACATTAGTTTTCCTATGCTTAAAGTGACTTTAAATTAAAGTCTCCTTTAGCACTATTATGAAAACGGCCCTAAGTTACTAAAATTTAAATTCGCTTGGTAAATAGATAGATGAAATTAGATTGTTGAAAAGTATGGTCAAAAATTCTTGCAATTAATTGTAAACAAAAGCCTGAGGGCAATTTAATTTTTTTTTAATTTCAATAAAACGGTTGATGTTTTTTTAAATATTTGTTTAACTTAACAGATCTAAGACTTATATAAAAAATACTCACGACACTAAAGTAATGGAAGAAAAACTATTGAAGACTACACACTACAAGCAGTTGATTGCATACTTGAGAAAGTTGAGTTCCTGCTTTAACAAGTTGTGATTGTGTATCAGTTCTAGTCATATAAAATGTAAGTAAATAATTACTTATTGCGTACAAAACAACGCTTGCTCGACAAAAAATTTTAATTATAACCAATTCTTATCAAATCTGTATTGTTTATACGGGGTGATCAATACTATCTTATGTGCTGCTGAGAAGACATATCTACGTATATTGATGTGTGAAGCTTCTTGCTATTAATATGATTTATAAGAGAGTACAGTTGCATTATTTTAATCTTGACGTTAAGGTGCACATGTAACAATACCCTTTTAATATTTCAATAACTAATTCTCAAAAAATTGTCCTAAGTACAACGTATAATTCCGACCCAAAAATTTCTTTTTTTTAAGTAGGAGTTAAAATTTTAATTTCACCTAGCATTTCTCCTAATCATTACAACTTTTTAAATCGCACGCGACGATGACTTACAAAAGTATATTTTCAAATTCGGTACTACATTCTTTTAAATATCATTGCAAGGTCCTTCGCATGTACGGCAGATACCGCGAGTAAACAATTTAATTTTGTGGACACTCTTCATCATCTCGGAATCAAAGTAAACAATTTAGCTTAAATACTACTAACAACCTTGTGAGTATTATGTAAAGAAAAAAAATACTATCGGTGACGATCGATAACTGTTTCTCAATTTTATCAAATATTTATTGTTTGTTTCGATGATAAGGAATTATTTTGATATTAGTTTATGCGGTTTTCAAGTGTTTTTTTTTTTTTAATTTATGTGAAATTTAGAAACACCAAATGTAAATATTCAACTAAAGGCAGGAATATTATGCATGTTCAGTGTTTTAACAGATATGTATGTATCTAGATTCAGACACAGATACTTTCCCTACTTTGTAACTAGATACAATTAAATACAGCGCGATTTCGTGTGTTACGGTTCGTTTTGCTTTACTGATTTTATTTTAGGGTACTTTTAAATTTCGTCTTCATTTAATGGTCTATTTGATAATAAACTCTAAAGTCCTGTTTTTGGCTTCATTGATCGCTCTATTTTGAATTCAAACTCTAAGGGCTTCCTTTTGTTTCCTTTTTCGTGCGTGTAGATTGGTTAATTTCGGACTTGGGAACGTTTTGGCGTTTGTTTAGTTTTTGATTCGAAAATAAAAATTAATAAAAAAAATCGCCATCTTAGTGTACGTGACATTCCTAAGTACAGGTCATTTTTGTTTGCTGTTGAAGCTGATTTGAGTGCTTCATACTGAATTCGACCAGCTAGACGTCAATAGGGATCTAAGGCACTTAAGAAAGACGTTTGGAATTTCGCCAATGCTTGTGTAGCAGATTGTTTCACGTCACGAACTCCAACATCAAATGGATGTACTAAAAGTTTCATTTGGCCCTTACTTCTAAAGAAGGGGTAAGTCTTTCGATTCAACTTCGAATTATCAAACTAAACGTCACGTTTCTTCCTGTAGCAAGTCGTACGGGGTAATTTTAAGTCGTACGGAGTAGTTTCAAGTCGTACAAGTTGTAAGGGGTAGATTCATCAGATTGCAGTTGGTGTTAGGCAGAAAACAGAAAAGTCGTATGGGAGACGCCTAGTTCTTCTAATCACAAACATCACGAAGGTGCAGATTTCCATGTAGAATCAAAACCCTCCCTCAGAGACTTCGATGCGGACATCGTGATTTGCGTCTTCAGACGACGCAGCTTAACGTCAAACACGGTATCGTACATTGCCCCTACATTACTTATTTAAACATCTTTTATACTATATAAAGAAATGTCATCGATTTGAAAGTTATGTATTCGTTTATTTGAAGTCATAGATCTTTAAAATTAATAACCACCTCCTACTGTCAAATTGACAGATATCTATAATTTACCTTGTATAACTTCACTGTAAAACAAATAGGATATCCTTGCCGGTGACTATGCGTTACACGCGTGCTGTGAATTTTTAATTATTTATTTTAAATGTTTATTGTACGATTGCGTGAACTTAAACCTTTTACGAGTCAATCAATAAATGTCATCTCGAATTGTCAAACCTTTATTGTAGAATTGACATATACAAGGTGGTTGTTATATATAATATATGTATATACAGGGTGGTTGTTAACTATAATATATATACGGAATTTCATAATTGAGGGATAACCATATGCTACATTCACGTGTGTATTCCTAGCGGTTACACGTAATACCAATACCTGAAATAACTTTTACGCTAGGTGGCGCCCTCTTTCTTAATTAACAACTAGGTAACGAGCTACCGACGATCCTATTGTGTATCCCCACCCCCATCTCCACTGAGCTGGATATAATTTCAGGTAGGTTGTTCACCAATGCAAAAGGGTCTCCCCCAACTTTCGTAAACTATTCAAGGTCAATTATTTTGACATAATTAGGTAGGTAGCACTTGGCTTAACCATAAGTTCCTGGGCTCAAAATAAGACGATTTAACTCAACTTATCTATATTTAAAAGTGCTTTGTTAAGCCCCAGCTAGTATTCTGCCTCAGTTCTTGAAAAAAAATTATTTTCTTTATAACAGAATTTGAACTAATTACTGTTTCAAATTGCAATAAAACATTAAATATGTAAATTCATTAAAAGAAAGTAACTAAGGGTTTTTGAATAATAATGATCCTAACGTACACTTATGCTGAACAAACAGATGTGTTACTGGTTTTAGGATTTTGAGAAGGAAATTGTCGTAAGAGCGTCAGGGTTTACGGGGAAAGATTTCCAAATCGTTGCGTACCTAATCACAAATCATTTGCAAATGTAGAAAGACATCTTCGTGAAATAGGTTTTCTACCAGTTAATACAGATCGTGAGATTCGAGTACCTCATGTAGACGAAAAAATTTTGGAAAAAGTAGAACAACCGGTAAGTAAGTAAGCACTCGACCTTTATCGCATCAAGTGAGAGTTTCAAAGGATGTTACATATAAAGTTATTAAAGAACAACTTTTATATCCATAACCTGTTCGACCAGTGCAAGAACTTTTACAAGTTGATTTCTATAAGTGTTTGACATTTTGTCGATTTATTCAAGAAAAAAGGGCCGAAGATCTTCATTTTCAGAAGAAAACTCTATACTCTGATGAAGCCTGCTTTACACATAAAGGCGTGACACATTTACATCATGAAATGTGTATGCACATGAAAATCTGCATGTCATTAAACAACGCCATTTTAAACACAACTTCTGAATAAATGTATGGGCAGGAATAATAATCGTAGGACGGTCATTTTACCTACTCGTTTAAATGCACAATAACAATATTATTATTATTAAATATATTTAGAATTTCTTCAAAATACATTACCCGAGCTATTATAGATTTACCATTAATACTTAGGAGTGATATGTGGTTTCTACTTAATGGCGCTCCACTCCACTTTACGATAAATGTTCTAAATTATCTTCAAGAACTGTTTCCTAACAAATGGATTGACAGAGGAGCTAATGCTGCTGCAAATTGGGCACCACGTTCACCAGATTTAATAATAATAATAATTTTTATTGAGCTCAAGGATCATAAATCGTGACATAAGCCAAGTCAAGTATACACAGAGTAAAAATAACAAAATAATAAGAACATTATAGACAAACTTTGTTTACGTACATTTGTACAGGGGACATAACTACTAGTTGTCGACAAAGTCTTTAATACTGTAACAGCAGCGCTTAATTAAATATGTCTTTAAAGAGTTTTTGAAAGATTGTAGCGTTTTGCAACCGGTAACCTGTGAGGGTAGCTTATTGTAAAATGATAAACAAGAGTACATTGGAGACTTTTTATATCTTGCCGTGTTGTACGTTGGAATTACTAACGAAGAGCGGTATCGCGTACCATAATTATGAAAATCACCATTAGTTTCGAACTCACTGATATGACCATACGCATAAACACAGCATTTGTAGATGTATAAGGAGTAAAACGTCATGATTCTTTGGTTGATAAACGATGGTTTGCATGAGGTCATACACTCCATGTCATATATAAGCCTGATAATCCTTTTCTGGGGAATGAACACTCGAGCAGCTTCACGAGAACTACTCCACACAATAATATTGTACGACTAAGCTGTAAATCATACTGTAATAGACTTGTAGGAGTGCCAATCGATCCAAAACCCGTTTAAGTTTGAGTAGGGCATAGTAGGCAGTGTTGAGCTTTTTAACAACACATTCAACCTGTTCAGTGAAGTTAAGTCGTTCATCAAGAGTAATACCCACGAATGCTGTATTTAGAGATAATTTAAGGTTTGGGAAGTCAGGTTTCCTATTTATGTAGAATTGCACACAAACAGTTTTGCAATTATTTAGTATAACTCGATTTCTCGTACACCAAGATTCCATGCTGCCAGTTATATGGATTATTTTCTTTTCGACTTCCTCCACTGTGTCGCCGGTCACTAAAAAGGATGTATCGTCAGCAAAATTGATCAGGAAGCCATGAGGCACGTGCCTACGGAGATCGCTTATAAACATCAGGAATAGCAGGGGTCCAATTGTTGATCCTTGTGCAACGCCTAGCTGTAAATCATATACTGATGATTTATTTCCATTTAACTCAACAAACAGTTTCCTATTTTCGAGGAAAGATATAAGAAGGTTAAGGACATTACCTCTTATTCCTAATGCATACATCTCACTTTCAAGCAATTTTCTGTCGATCATATCAAACGCTTTTGAGAAGTCGAAGAAAATTCCAACGACTATCTTATGTGCATCGAGGTTTTTTCTAATTTCTTCAATGAAGGAAAAAGTAGCTGTTTCAGTGGATCTGGAGGTGCGAAAACCATGCTGACTTGGTTCAATCAGTCCGTACTGATTGTGAGTAAAATAATTCCAGAGTTTGTTGCATAAGATCTTTTCAAATATTTTAGAAAATATGCTCACTATCGAGATAGGCCTATAATTTTCAGGATTCGTGGGATTACCTTTTTTAAATACAGGTACAACTCGTGCTGTTTTTAATATATCAGGATATTTGCCCTTCTCAACAGCCTCGTTCATTAAAATCGCCAGTGGTGAAACAATTTTACGTGCTAAACTCTGAACAATTTTAGTAGGTATTTGATCTAGTTCGACACTCTTGGTTTTTAACGTATGAATGACATCTACAATTTCAGTTTCATCAATATGTCGAAGGAAAAATATATGCTGGCTATTACCTACAGTTGTAGCCTGTGGTGGAGGTTGATGTCCAAAGTTTCTTTCCAGTTCGGAATTAGCTACTGTTGAAAAGTATTTCCCAAAGATATTAGCAACTTCCACAGGTTCAGTTATTAAGTCTTCTGAAGCCTCTTCGGTTCTAATTCCAATTTGAGTGTTAATTCTGCATCTATCCAGACTGTTGTTTACCAATTTCCAAACTGTGCTATTTCTATTTGTGCTCTGCTGCACCAAGTTACTGTAATAATCTTTCTTGGCTTTAATGATGCCAGTCTTTTGGAGTTTTTTCAGGAAAATGTATGCTTGTTTTAGATTATCATTATTTTTGGCAATATGGTACATGTCCTTTAGGACCGCACTAGCCTGCCGGATGTCATCAGTTATCCACGATGGGGAAGCAATCTTACCAATATCAGGTTTCTTTTGCCAGGGATGAGTGATAATGAAGATTTCAATAAATTGTGTAATATAGAATTGAAATGAAGTGTGTGTGTCCCAGTAGATAAGAGAATCACAATTTATGCTATTTAACATTAGTTCCATATTCAGCATGCTGTTTCGAGTGGGCTTCTTTCTTCTTTGAATATGAGTTTCCCTCTTCGCAGGTTTGTCACAGTGTTCGAGTAAACATTGGAGTTTGATGGCGTGATGGTCCGATATGTCAGGTGTTAATAAATAGTATTTGCATTGACCTATAGGGATATTAGTCATGATATAGTCAATTTGCGAGGAAGTAGTCCTACCTTTCAGATTTGTGCACACTCTCGTGGGTAAACATAAGCTGCTGGTTAGATTAAATCTTGCCAAGGTACCTGTTCATAGCAAGGAATTGTTGGTATTCTGTCTAATATCAATACTTAGATCACCACAGAGAATAGTGAAGTCGGTTTGAATATCTGTGATTTCTTTTTGTAGGGTACACTAAGGAGCAAAGTGTATTCTAGTGCTATAAACACAGAAGCTGAACTTTGGGCTAGAATACAAAACGCTACACGATTAATTAGAAATGACGTAGAAGTATTACCGAGGGTGCAGTTCAACTTAGTTGTATTTGTTTTTCTGTTTGCTGTTCACCTACCTATTTTCGAAACACTGCATGTCTTCAGTGTCCCTTTCGCGAGGTGTAATAAAAGATATCGCTCCCTAGTCTCACAAAAGTTGAAATGTCTACTTTTTGAACCTTCATCTTCGCTTCCTTCTATATCTTCAATATCTGACTGATCACCGTTTTCAATCAAATCTATAGGCGCCATGCACATCTCTGCCTTCAGCGCCGCCTGGCGTGGTGATTTGTGAATTAGTGATATGAAAATATTTCTTGAGACTCATTGCATGGGAATAATATCACTCTTCTGACAATTTACGATTGTAGTACATAATACTTGAGCTTCCTGGTATTGAAATACATTACAATATTCAAGTTCAAATGTACACTAATAATTTTAAATAACTCATATTTTCATACCACTAGTGCAGAATATGGTCATTGGTGGCGCTGGCTTCGCATGTGCATGGTCCCTATAAGCTCCTTAATATCTGTTGGGTTTTTAGGTTTTTTTTTTTAAATTTATCCATTTATTTTCTCAGATATTTCAGATATTTTAGAAAAGTATTAAAAATTTTATAACAGCATTTCACACCATTTGTACATAACAGTGTACACATACAGCATATACAGCAATTGAGACCAGGTCTGTTCGTTTGTTCTGCAATTTTTCTACACTTTTTGCACCAACCGCCCCTGAGAGAGTGAGAGTATATAATATGTATAATAATGTAAGTATTTAGGGGTAAGAAAAATAGAGTAAAGCAGTTAAATGTGTAGGAAGAGCAAAACAAGCCTACAGTTTGTACAATACCATCAGAAATTATTTTAACCCACGTTTTCTAACCTCAAACTGATATAAGTAATAATTATTGTTGACATAAATTTTCTTGTACTATCATAGAGCCTCTGATGATAGAACAAATTTGTTTCGAAATATAAGGCATACAACAAAAGAGTGTCTTTAAAAATTCAGCCCAACCTTGCCGAATAACCCCACAATCAAAATTTTCCAAATTTTGTATTTCAACAAATACGGCATACTTCCCAAGTTTTTCAATTTTTTTAGAAGTGACAACACTGGGAAAAATGAAGTCGCTGTTTCAAATTGGCGTGTATTTGTCAATAACCTCCGTGGCTGTAGATGCTCTCATGTGTTTAATCAAGCATTCTCAGATGCTGATGTTAATTACGATACTTTTATAAATCGCAGGCATTACATCCTTCAACGATTTAACACAAAGCATTGTATTGTTACCATCATTTTTAATGTTCCTGTACTTAACTACTCATGTACAACAAGTTTCTTCTAGAATTGCAGACAAAGAAATGAAGACAACAAATTGCGTAACGAATAGAAATTTCCCGGTATTAGTTCTCTCATATCCAATTGTCAAATTTTAGAACCGGTATTTCCCAATACCACAAAGGTCCAAAAAATGATTTCACGTGCTAATTTCATATTGTTATAGTGTTATTTCAGCGTTTCAATTCATAATTCGTAGAAAAACTAGTTTGTATACGTATTCTTCTTATATAAATTTTTGTTTCAAGTTATTTACTCTTTCAAATAATAAGAAATGTTTATTGCATAAAACCCAAGTTTCTGCTGTTAGTTAATGTGATGCATTGTCAGAGGCGCGTCGACACAGTGTGCCATGTGTGCGACGCACACAGGCGCAGGATAGTGAAGGCGCATTTTTTTGGTAATTTTTGCTTTTTCTTTAATAAACTCATAATTAAAATATTTCGTATTTCATTTTTACTTACTGATACGTTTGTGTTATAAAGTGCTCTTTCATTGGTGAAAAGGGTATAGGGGCGACAAATAAAGTTTTGTACACAGGCGCCGCACAGTGGGAAAAACAGCCAGTTTTGTTGGCCAAAAATCGATTTTTTAATGTTTTTCAAAAAACTTATTTTTTGTCTATATTAAAGGTAAATGTTTGGGAGTAATAAATAAAAATAAAATTTTTTTCTAAAAGCTTCTTTTATCAAATTGCGAGTTGTCAAAGATCAAGGAATATTGACAATCTTACAATAGGAATATTTTCTATTATCTTTCCGTTCCAAATCGTGAGTACCTTCAGTTAATAAATATATGTATATTTATATTTCTAGAAACTGCAATAAATTGTAAAGAAAATAAACCTAATAAAAATAATATTCATATGTGAAAAAGATATAGTAATTTAAAAATGTGTATAGTTGACATAGAATTCTTATGATATATCTAACCATAAGCTAAAACCACTATATTTCACGATTTCAATATTATTATATTATTATTGCATCGTGTTTCCTCTATTAATTTACAAAAAATCATATCCGTCTAAATCCGTTTTCAGAAGTTATAAAAGCTTAAGTAAATGAGGAAACACTTCATTCATTTATGACAAGTTGCATACCTACGGGCGAAAGGCAAATATTTAATTTTTATTAATAACTTTATATTTTCTGATTCAGTTTTACATAAAAGGAATGAGACTAGTTTATTATTAAAGAATTCTGAAGGATCTGTGATTGTCATGAAGTTTGAAATTTTTGATTTAATATTTTCAAACTTCACGCCGATCGCAGATTCAGTGCCCAAGCACGGTCACTTTCACCTCGTTTGTTTCGAAAAATTTACTTCAAATTTTGTTTACTTTGACGTTTCAATTTTTCAACTAATGATAAGTTTAGCTCAAAGTTACTTTTCATAGTCTTAAAGATGAATTGTTCGTATGAATTTTTATATAACTGTTTTTGCGAAGACACCAGTATTAGCGAAAGAAATTTCGTGAGGAAAATAGCAGAACAATTTGAATTAGGCTACGAAAACGCCCCACATTCATTCTCCGTTAACCTGGCAGGATTGTACAATCAATTAAAACGTAAATATAAATCATGTTATTATAACAAAAAATCATTTTAAAAAAATAATTCTCAATGGTTGGAAAAGAATTTATAAACAAATGTCAAAATTTGGATTCAAACAATGAAACACATGTTCCTAGTACGTCACAAGGGCGACCAAGAAAATCCTATGAAGAAAGTTCTGAAAGATCAAAAAGGAGAAAAAGAAGTGAAATATACAATAGTAGTTTGTCTTCGTTGGAAGTAACTTTACCTGAACTTGTGGTCCATCATTATAAAAAAAGTCATGACTTCAAAAAAGCAAAAATTTTGGAAGAAGTCGAGAATGCTTCGCAATTAGAAATAGATCGTATGTATAAAGCTATATTTTCCCCAACAGATTTAAAAGACAACTTTTCACCACAGGATGCTTTGGCAATTTTTCTGGATTTGAATTTATCTAAGGCAAAATATGAAATTTTTGTACAACATTTAAAGAAGAAAAATGTGAATATCTTTCCTTCTTACGCAAAAATTGCAGAGATAAAAAAGGACTCTATGCCGAAGAACTGGATAGCCACCAGTGGCGGCTCGTCGGGGTGGGCAGGGTGGGCACTGCCCACCCTGTTAAAGTTTATCAATACATAATTAAAGCAGGTTCTTGTCCGACGAAAATTGTATCACAAAATCTTATAAACGGTGCGTATAATTAGTGTCCATTTATAAGATTTTGTGATACAATTTATCAATACAATTTAATCTTTAAAATAATTTTGAAATATTTTTTAACTTTCTTTTTCATCTATTTGTGTTCTTTAAATTTATAAATCCAGAACATTATTGTAGTGGATAATTAAAAATGTGCATGTGACTTTGTATAATTCCGCACGCTCGGTAATATGTTAAATTGCGATGCGATGCAGCTCCTTCTCACTATGCATGAGTAGGTTGGGCTCGCCCCCTGCATGACTGTAAGTCATCTGTAAGTGCAGACATACGCTGTCCTTTCGTTTAATGTGATTGACAGAAGGGAACGCTACACGTAGGTTGTTACGTTACCCTCTCTTACATTCACCCGACGGGCAGGCCCACGGCCACGTGACAACTCGAGATCGGAGTGCTGTACAAACAGAGTGGGATATTAAAATTGCCAAATTTTGTATTTTATTTGAATCTTCTGTCCATTCTGTTTGATTAATACCTAATAAAGTTTACATAATATTCAATATTCGTCTGAAAGATTTATATTATAGATTGTAATGCGTAACTAAAAACAGAAAGAATAATAGCAGGTCTGAAGTTATATTAAAGACAGATCGCGGGAGGGCAAGCCCGTTCTACAATTCGTCTGTGTTCGGTTGTTCACGAGCACCATCCGAGTTAAAAACGTTAATGTCAACGCTTTATTATTAATTTAACTAAAGTGGGAGATTTCGATATTAATGTTTTAAAATGGCAGATTTATCATTTAGATATATTTGTTATTTTTTATTTTCAGAATTTATTTTAGTTACTGTTTTGCATTTTATTTAATTATTCTGAGAATTTATTTAATAGCGTTTTCGATTGATCACACTAGTGCGCACTCAGAGTATGTTCAACTCATGTTATTGCATGAGATTAAAGGAAGACGCAAATACACTGAGTGCAACCGGTGCAGCTGAATTGAAAACGCTATAAGTTATTGTTTTAAATTTTATTTAGTTATTATTTTGAGAATTTATTTCAGTTACTGTTTAGCTACAGTTTTAAATTTTATCATTTCAGAATTTGTTTTAGTAATTCTTAGAATACATAGTTTTGTTTTCTTTTTTAATGTGTGGAAAATTGGAGACATACGGAGATAATGACATATAATATCATAACGATAATACTTGTTCATCAACTTGTTAAAATAACTTCTAACAAAGAACATTTAAAAAATATCAATCAGAGGAATGTCTTTATAAAAGATCCTTTAGTTTTTCAAATGTTGCCCACCCTCTGCATATCTTGAAGAGCCGCCACTGATAGCCACTGAAACAACAGATGGATGTAATCTCCAGGATCTGCTAGACCACACGGCAAAAAGAATTTTGCAAATAAAAGATCAAAAGGAAATAGATGAGCTTACTTCCTCTGACTTACTATTGTATTCCAAATATGGTTTTGACGAATCCTCAGGACAGAATCAATACAAACAAACTTTCAATTCAGTAAATATAAATGAAATCTGTGATTCCAATTTATTTATAACTTCTTTAGTTCCCCTAAGGTTAAAGTGTGCAGCAGAAAATGAAGCAAATGCCATTCAAGTTTGGAAAAACCCCAAGCCATCGTCAAGCCATTTTTGCCGACCAATTAGATTTAAGTACATAAAAGAAGATAAAGATGTAATTCAATTAGAGGATAAACATCTAAAAGAAGAAATAAAGAATTTAAAGGAGACCGTTGTAAATATTCATGGAAAAATTATAAGAATTTATCACAAACTTTTTTTTACAATGGTGGATGGGAAAGTAGCTCAACATGCATCAGGAACTAAAGCGTCAACGAGATGTGTGATTTGCAATAGAACCATGAAAGAATTTAATTCATCCGAAGGAAATGAGCCTGAACATAATGCCGAATATATGTAGTTTATCCCCTTTACATGCTCGAATTAGATTTACGGCAAGACGATTTTTGATAATGTTGAAATTACATCCAATATATTGCATATAAAAGAAGAAATTATCTTGAAATTTAGAAATATTTTAAACATGATTAATTCCGGACTGAAATTGAATGCTCAAAAATTTGTAGAATATGCTAAAGATACCCTAAATTTATCAACAAAAACATATGGAGAGAAAAACATCACACCAATTCTTTTTCACGGTGAATATATTATTGGGTCTCATATTTTACCAATTGGAGACCTGTCAGAAGAAGCCCAAGAGGCAAGTCACAAAGAATATCGTAGACTACGACTCAATAATACATGCAAAATATCGAGATCAAGAGTCAATGAGGACCTTTTCCGCATTTTGTTGGTGTCATCAGATCCTTTAATTTCATCCTTAAGACTCAAACAAAAAAAACAAAGTATTGAAGACTGGCCAGATGAAATTAAAGAAATATTTGAATAACAAGTTATTTAAAAAAATATTTTATAAATAATGTTTAAATTGTATTATGTAAATATTTGTTTTTTACTTGCTGCTTATTTGTTACTTTATACAATCGCACCTCTATAACTCGAACCTTCACAACTCAAAATTTTCTGTAAGTCGAAATTTACTGTTTTATTTGATGCTCCCTGCAGATTCTATATAACTGCTATCTCTTTCTTTAACTCGAGATCTCTATAACTCGAAGTAATTTTCCGGTCCCTTGAAGTTTCAGTTATGGAGGTTCGACTGTATATTAATAAGTACCTACTAAATTCTACCTATCTATAGAAAATTTATAATTTTATTTAAAATCGTATTTTTGTATTATTTTCCAGAATTGATACATAAATTAAAATTTATTTACTTTTTATTCTTTTATTTTTTTAAAAAAGTTAAAAGTACTAACGTTTTATAAATAATGATCATGTATTTAATTTTTGACTTAATATCATGCGTAAAAATCAATTGTAGATGTTGAAACGGTGAACAAGTTCTTAAATCATTGAAAACCTACATTTTCCTCGCATACTGGGGGTCACTGGTAATATAATTTAATATAAACATTTACAAATTTTCTTGTCTAAATTCTTTATTATAATGTTAGTAAACACATAGGAAAGAATAAGTACTTTACCGTTGTCCATATAAAAGTATAGATTTTTGGCCACCGAAATTAAGTCTTTTTCCCACTGTGCGCCGGACACTACTGGCGCGCCCCTGTGAATAGTGGCCTATTATTGCGAAAATAAATATTTTTTTTCCTACATTATTAGAAAATTCAATTTTACCGGCTCATCAGAGAGGAGAAAGCAAACGTTTCCACGGCTAGCCCGGCAAAATGAACATAAATGCCTAGCCGAGAAAATAATTCACAAAGCTTTACCACTAGGTGGCGCAACAATAATTTCTGGAATGCATTCTCGTCGACATCAAAAAATTAACAAACGTAAGTTTTTTTATTTAATTCCACTGGTAATGGCCTCAAGAAGTGGCCAGGCTCGGCTGCGCCTCGCCTGTCCATAACTTCTCTCGACCTGGAAAACAAGCACTTTACCGCCGAGGTCTACAATATACTATTTTTCACGACCGAGAGCAAGAGTCTGTTTCTAAGATACAAAAATCATGACAGTAATATTACATTTTCTCCCTAGAGAGACAAATTATTTGCTCCCTAGAGAATTTTTATTATAGAACTTATTTACATAAAATTTTCACGGTTGTTAAGTAATTAAATCTGTTAAAAGTCACTTTTTAAAATTTTTAAATTTATCATAGATTACTAATATTTAAATTGGTTAATGTTAGACCCTCTTTTTAGTTTTAAATTTTACGCGGTCGTAAAAAAATAGTATATACACTTCAGGGGAGAATGCTATATTTCCCTCAGTGTTTTTGTAGCCCGAGGGCGCAAACAAACACTCAGGAAAAATGACGCATTTCTCTCCCTCGATATACAGGCTGATCTATGACGTCGGAGAAAAACTTCACCGGTTCCCAGCAAACATGGTCACGTGATATTTACGTCACATATTAGTAAACTTTTGTCACCTTATAACGTCAAAAATCACGTTAACATAACGTAAAAATAACGGCAAATTGTCACAGACCAAAGACGTCCAAATACGACGCATAAATGACGTTTATAAATCACGTCTTTGGAACGTCACACTTTTGTGAATTAATGACGTACCTATATACAGGGTGAGTCGGGAGGAATGAACCAAACTGCAGGAGTATATTCTACCCGTCAATATAAGAGAAAAAAACCCAAAAGTTGTAATCCGATTTTCATTTGTTGTCGAGTTGGAACGTTTTAACAAAATACCTTACATAATATTTTTTCTCAATTGAAGGATTCAGATCAAAAGATTCGCTAGTACGCAAATGCAGTTTTATTTTTTTTTATTTCCCTGAAATGTTCAAACATCGTAATCCTTGTAATTCACGCAAGAATTAATTAATTTTCAAATTTTAATAAAACTGCATTTGTGTACTAGCGAATCTTTTGATCTGAATATTTCAATTGAGAAAAATATATTATGTAAGGTATTTTGTTAAAACGTTCCAACTCGAAAACAAATGAAAATCGGATTACAACTTTTGGGTTCTTTTCTCTTATATTGACGGGTAGAATATACTCCTGCAGTTTGGTTCATTCCTCCCGACTCACCCTGTATAGCCTGTTTACTAAATACGCGATAAAAATTCAGGGTATTATTCCTTGGGCTATTTTAAGATTTTTGTTTCCTTAGATGATTTTCGGAAAGTCAGCCAAGGACACAAAAATCTTAAAATAGCCCAAGGAATAACCCCCCTTAATTTTTGTGTTTAATAAACAAACTGTATATTATGAATTTGTGGAAAAAAACTAAAGAAAAACAGAAAATTTTTCATGAAAACATATATTGGAAAACATAAATAAAAACAATATATTCTATAAAAATATAAACTTATTTTCTAATATAACATCTGTTATAACGAATGTATTAGTGGCATTGATACCCATTTATTAGTTCTATTTTTATTATATTATATTGATCCTGTGTTCGATAAGGCGGCCAAAGTACCTCCTTTTTTCGAGGAGTTAACCAGCTGGAGCAAACCAATGCTACAGTACCACCATCGTTTTCATCGAACTGCACACCTGTGAACGCCATTTTGATGAGAAATTGTTTTGTAGAATATTATGAAAGCTACAATAAAAAAATAGATTTACTATTGGCATGACTTGATTTGAAATTTCAACATTTATTATTTATTTTTTTTATAAAGTTGGTATTTCACAAATTTCAATTGAGGCAACGTTCCCTGCATTGCATTGCCTCTGTGTAAAGCCTGCTTTAAGGCGCTTTCCAATTACACATAATATGATCTGCTCAGAGCTATTCCGAAGTGTTCTAAGTGCAATTGACACACATTGGAGCAGCTCCGGAGTAGTTCTGAGTAACTCATATGTGCAATTGGAAAGCGCTTTTATTCACCATTACGAACAGAGGATTAAAAAAATTATATGGTGTACAGAAACAAAATCTTTTTTAGGTTAGACCTCCAACAAGATGTAACAATAAGCATATGAAAATAACAGAAATTACTTACTTAATAAATTTAGGATGAGTTGCAACACACTTACACCAATTTAGACGGATTAGATTAAATAATGGAACGATTACGACGAAATTCATCCCATACGAAAATGGACAGGTCACAGCAGGTTACGAGCAAATTCTGTAGGTTGGGCGGGAAATTGACGCAAGCGTAGAGAAGTGACGCGCGCTGGCAGTGAATTTCAAATAAATTGGTGACCACTTGGTGACAAAACAATGCACATAACGAATATTTTTGTCACCTATGACAATATGCATTTCAATTATGAGAAATCCGCTTTTAAATGATAATCATGTGGATTCGTATAATTAAAAAAGTCAACATCACGTGGAGAGAACGTTCAGAAATGACGTCATGGGTTGGTCATTAAATATGACGTAAACAAGACGTGACTTGTAGGACAATTGACGTCCACGACCAAAAATGACTAGATTTTGACGTGAAAAATACGTGACCATGTTTGCTGGGTTGATTCCTATGAGTAATTCAAACAAAAAACTTCTAATGAACATGTGTCCGATAATGCTTTTTAACGGAAGTGTAAATTTTTAAAGTTTACAACATATAACGTCAATCAATCAAAGAAATAGCAGTAGGTTTATTTCTTATTTCATTTGTTACCTATGAAAACAAAAATTAGTATCTTAATATCGTCTTGAAGTTGTAAACATTCAACATGTAATAAACTTTGAAGGGTTACACTTCCGTTAAAAAGCATTATCGGACACGTTTATTAGAAGTTTTTTGTTTGAATTACTCATAAGCATCGATTACACGAAGCTAGTTTACTGGCTGCTAGTTAGATAGTTTACTAGCGGATAGTAAAAAAGCTACGTGTAATTGTAGTAGCTAATAAACTATCTGAAAAATTTACTCGCTGAAAACGGAGCGTGAAAAGTTGAACACCCGTCAACTTTACTGGCTACTAGCTGGCGAATTTAGACGCTGGCTAGTGAACTCGCCACGTGTAAAGACAAAAGCTAGTCACAAGAAGCTAGTTCGGTGTAGGTTGGTCATGAAAAATGCCGACTGAGGTAATTCGTGCATATGTCGCATTTATTAGTGCATTGCTACAAGAAGAAATAAGAAACGTAGAAGCAGAAAATAAACGAAATTTATCAAAATCGCTTTGTTTTAAATTTTTACTTAAATAATCCTTATGTTTACAATTCCAAAATGTAACATAGCGCTTATATATTTCAAAAAATGTTATAATTTCTGTAGCGCTCCATTTAATAGCCATGTTTGCTGTCATGAACATATGATTAAAAGACGGTAAACTCGCTAACTCGCCACTAGCTACGTTTAATTGTTTACTAGCTTCTCGCTCACTATCGGGCTTTTTCACTAGCAAGCTAGTAGCGAGTAAACTAGCTTCGTGTAATCGACGCTGTAGGAATCAACCGGTGAAGTTTTTCCCCGACGTCATAGATAACCCAGTATAACATACTATTTTACCTAGGCAACAAAACCTAGGAACACGACCTAGTCGCCTCTGTAGTTTGTAGATGTGAGTACAGATTCTAGAATTAATTTTAATACTCAACAGCACACCTACAAATTGTTACATATCAGTGCACAATCAATCCCTAATAAGATATGTCAACCATCTAGATGTCATATTTTCTATTTTATTTGTCAGTGAACTCTACCACTGATGCAATGAAATTGCAATTGAATCATTAATTTTCCCTGGGTATAAATAATAGCTTCTACATATTACTGGAAAAAGGAATACGTGCAAGGTTGTGTACTAATTTAGGTTGAAGAGGATTTTTGTACTGTTTTAACTACACATAACGAATTCAATGTTGAACGACATATAGGGATATGTGACATATGATAACGTGTTATTTGCATCACAATCAAACTAGTGGGTCGATTCTGCTCATATCTGCAGCAACCGTAAGATCTGTAAGCCTGTAAATCAATTATTAAAAAGTGGAATTTTGAAGTTCTCAGTATGATACGACTTCTTGTAAATCTCTAAGATAATACCACAAATAATCCTAGAGACCTGGGAAAAATCGTATCTTCCACAGAACTTCAAAATTCAATATTTTAATAATTGATTTACAGGTTTACAGATTTTCGTTGAAGTCAAATTTCGAAATTAAATTCAATTTTCATACAGTCAATTCTACCAATAACGCTAATTCTTACGAAAAGAAAAATATGTCTCAAAATTCTTTGCTTTCTATTCAAGATAATTTAAAAACACAAAATTTGACGAAACTACTCTCATCAAATAATGTTGAGTCAGCATTGTCAAAGTCTGTGGAAATAATAATTACCTAGCGTTATAAAGAATTCAGGTGTCGGTCTCAATACTAAGTTTATTAAAAAATCAACCTGTAAAGAATGGATGCTTGCAAAGATTAAGAAATTTCCTTGTTCTACCCTGATTACTCAAAATCAGTAACAGAAAATCTATTACGAACAGAAAATTAGGCTTGCCAAAAAAATTAATACAGGAATGTACTCATTAAAAATCATAATATTACAAAAAGATATTTGGTCATTGGTTAACCCATTAACGCCCGCCGTACTCAGCTAAGTACACCTATTCTAGACCCATTTTGTTAACTAGTGGAAAATAATTTCAATAATTATTAATGTTATTTTATTCAAGGAATGTATCCACAATAATTTCAAACAGTTCGGTTGTGTTGAAAGTTATTGTGACCGTTTTGAAAAGTAAAATATTTATGAATGCGGTAAGTAATGCAAATGTTGTTTATTTATCGAGTTATTTGTGAAATGTATCACTAAACTGCGACACATATTTATTTTAGATATATCAGAGATTTCTTTTGCAGAAATCATATACCTATATAATCAATAACCTATATCTGTCAAATGTGAATTGACGTAGAACTCTAGTGTACTCAATTGAGTACAATGGGCCAAAACGTATACTTTTATGTTCTACACAATTTTGTTTTAGAAATGGATAGTCTTTGATATCATATCTCCAGGATATTTTTATGGTCGGAAAACATTTCATAGATTGCAAGAAGGTGCAGAGACTTGGAAAAAATGTGGATGTCGTAGCCCCGCCGTCAAAACCGGATATTCTAACAGATGAGAAAGTACTTGAGGATGACAACATTATGGAATGTCAAGATCTAAATAACGTCTAGGGATTCATTCAAGTCAATTTTAGCAGTACAAATGATTGGAGCGAGTAGTGATGAGCCACTTTCAAGTTATGTCATAAAGCGCCCTCATATTGAGGAGAAGAGTGGGCCAGGTTTTCTCACATGCCGTAAAACTGTTTACAAAAAAAAATTGTTTACAAGATGTTAAAAAAAAGTCTACGCGATTATAATTCCATGCAAATTTGTGAGAAACTGTTCTGCAACAATGTATTTCAGCTCATAGTAGACCAAACAATTTTAGATGTTCGGCGGAAAAATAACTACGACTTTTTTATTACTGCAGAAGAAATTAAAAAAATTATTAGGAATTTATTACTTTCTGGTTGTTATAAATTGCCACAGCAAAAGATCTATTGGTCTCTATTAGGAGGCGGTGTAAGAAATGTCTCATTACACCTTGTGTAGAAGGAGATTGTTTTGAGAAATACAGATACACAAAATAATTTTCATGAATTTTTTTATTTATTATATTTATATTTTTCGAAGTAGCAATTATTTAAATAATATGTTCTAACATTTGGAATATTTTGTTAAAAACATTTCGAATAAATAATGTTTTGTAATACTTAGAAATTATTATTTTTGTACTTATATTAGCCCAGTGTACTCAACTGAGTACGGGGTCATATTTTTTTTCAAATAATCAAAAGTGCGATTTTTTTAATGTCTATCGTTTGTTAGTGATCAATTGAAGACATTTCTTCAAAAAATTCGCTTAATCTATTATTGGCTCAGATCTGGGCGTTAATGGGTTAATACTGAATTGGGTAAAACAGCTAAGAAGAAAAGCAAAATTATTTCGAGAATAGGCGAAGATAATTTATTAACGGACACCAAGTTGACCAAATTAATTGAAAATAATTTGTTGTTCAATTTTCAATAGGATCAAAAATCAAAATTCCTGAAATGTTTCGAGCCAGTGTTAGTTCGGGTTCCGCATGTACTGCGTACCCAAATTCAGTGGCCTTAATTGAGGCTGATTCCAATGAGACAAAAATATTGTGTTTACAATTAAACCAAATTCAGCAGGTGATGATATTTCACCTCATAAAACATAAAACATTGTACTGAACAACTGGTGCCAATCTTAACATTTTTGACTAATTTGTCGTTACAAACTGGCCAAATTGTTGTGTACCCTTCCATCTTGAAAATTGGTTCGATTTTAGCGGTATGTATTTTAAAAAGGCGACTGTCTTAACATAAATAATTACAGAACAATTCCAATTGAAAAACTTGTGCAGACGAGAATAATGTCTTATTTACAGAAAAGCATCACTAAAATTATTTTGATATACTTGTTTTTATGCTGTTAATGATTTTTTTAATAGTAACTGGAAGTAGCAGATTTTTTTATCAACTGCTTGACAGTTTAATCTTATGTGGATTGCTGCTTATCTTATGCCATATTACCATAGATGTAGAAATTATTGTTAGTTATCCATATTTTGGCAGTCACAAGTATTCTATGATATTTAAGTAAAGTATGAGTATAATTTACTGTTGAGGAGTCATCAGGTTGAAGATTTATTTCAAGTTGTTAGATAGCAATGAAACTGTAAATAGTAACAAATATTCTTTTTGAGTATCAGTCAATACAAATTATTCTCGAATTTTCAATGTAATTAAACTGGAAATAAAGAAATTTATTGAGGTAATTACAACCCAAACATTTACATATTTATGTGTACTTCAATTGATTTATCGTCGGCTAAACGTGTAATACCGCTAAGTCCAATTTTGAAGATTTTACAGGAGAGCATAAAAACTTCAGAAACTAGTCATATTCTCTTTGATACTCTAAAATAAATAACGTCAGTTAAAAGTGTAAATCTACCAAGTCCACTTTTTACAGGTTTTGAATCCCTGTATTGTGAAGTAATTATCCCGTTATGTGATCATATCACATATCATAGAATTAGACTTACAGCCGTTTGCACCGTACAGCCAAAAAGCTTTCCTTTATTAAGTTACACTTGAACTTTAAGTTCGACTTAAAAGAAATCGCTTTGTACCGCCGCTCGCTTTTGATGTTCTTAATAAATTCAAACTTAAATGAAGATAAATATGTCAACAGTGCAAAATGCAGTTTTTTTTTCTGAATTTTTTTCTGTTAAATTTTGAGCATTGACTGTGGCAGTGACCTTCAGACCTACGATGTATAATTGGTGTTAAGATAACATTTAACAGTTACCTTAACTGCACTTGGATACATCTTATTTAATTGCATCGACAATTTTTAGTCACAATGCTTGTCTTAGGGATGAGAAATCTTAAAAAAAAAACATTTCAATAACAGTAAAAGACAATTGAGAAAGGACGCTGCTGAAGAAAGAAAGTATATGATGAAAACAGGTGGTGGGCCCCCTCGCCGTTCTGATTTATTTTTTATTATTTACTGTGAAACAACTTACTGATCATTATCAAATACTAGTTCTGCTTCTAATTTTTGCAATAAATATAGAACACTTTCTTTTTGTAAACAAAATTTCCGCAAAAATCCTAGAGTCTCTAGTTCGCCGAAATTATTCCTTCCTTCATATGCACAACGAGGAAATCAATTAATTCTAAAATGCCTAAATCATCTTCAAATATATTGTAATCTTCTGCATTCATCCTGTTCAATTTTTATCTTCAAGAATCAGCACAGTCTGTATTATAAAATTTACAGTTTTTCGGAATAAGGTTTGATGATAATTTTGACGGATGACATACTTCATAGCATTAAGTCTCTGTTAAGTCTCCGATTTTGATGACTTTATAAAGCATTGATTTAAAGCCGATTTTATGTACGGTGCAAACCAAATTTTCGCATTAAGCATTGCTTAGTAATAAGTTTGGTTAAAGTAATCCTTAAACTGTAAGGATTACTAAGGATTACTAATAAAATAAAATTAATATTTCCCAACGCCCTCGTATAATTTTATGTCGCTGCGTTTATAGCGATGGGTATGAACATACATGTATAACATCATAAAATGATTTCATTATTGTTTAGGCTATTTTCGCGACCCTCCTTTAATATCACCGCGACCCCCAGGTTAAGAAACGATATCTTGAAGAATGCGGTGCAAACGGCTGTTAGTAATATTACACTCTTAGCCGACCTTATTTCATCCTGTATTTTCTTGGCAACGGAATCTACAGGGTGTTTGTAAAATAAGCGCAAAAATTTTAACCACATTACCATGAGAGCACATAAAACACGGAAAAATTAAAAAAAAATTCATAACGGAGGAAAATTATTTTATCCGCCCCTTATACGACGGTCATGAAACAACAAAAAACTTACGGGACCTGCTTCGCTGATTGTAGGCAATAAACATCGCAGGCGTGACTAATATGCAAAGGCGCACTCACTCACCGAATAATATCTATGTGGAAGAACACATTCAAACGTTCACTATAGTAGTTTATAACAAGTGTTCAAAGTGGTATCCATCATTAGCGACACACACACGAAACGTTCCATAATCGCGTAAATGCTGAGACATTAGCTGTAAATGTTCTTGCATTGATTTGGAAATGTGTTTCCATAAATCCGCCGTGCTTCTTCAGTTTCTCGAACTTCGCCGTAGATGAGGAGCATCTGTTCTTTCGCCGTTCGTGGATTGTGGCATTTTAATAAGTAATACTAAGCACAAAAAATAGTAATCGTATTTAGCTTTAACTCGTTCAACCACTTTTCACAAACTAAACTGTTGATCCCAAAAGGATACGGAGCAATAAATTGTGTATAAATCATAAAAAAAAATGAAGCAAATTCCTTGGCTACGACACGACTTACTGCGACGTGAAAAAAATACTTTTATTAGCTGCCCGACTTCGGCAAAGGTCACTGGGTCACTGCTCGATTGCAGTTCTGTTTTTTATTCCAACAGATGCTTTCGGAGGTCGCAATAAAATTTCCTTTTCTTGACCTACCTCAAAGACATAGACGTGCGATTAATTCTTGCCCGGTTTTCAACTGCGATTTTCTCGAAATGTGTAAAACTTTTGTTAAGGACATATGAGTTCAACCGTTGCTATTTATGGTGATGTATTACAGGTTTAAATATTTGCATACAGTAAAAGAACACCCTATATAAGCATTATTATTTGGCAAGAATCTCCATAAGATGTTAGTAACCAGTACGTAACCTAAGACAAATCCCTACTTTGTTACTTTTCATTGTTATTATTGTTTAATTGAATAGCTATTTGCAGACCACAGGTCTTATATCAAGTGTTCAATTGAAAAGTTCATCAAGTAGCCTTTGAATTGTTCATATGGGCGCTTTCGAAAATTGAAGCGGTATATGCCGGTTAGTCTATTTTCTCACTCTTATGTGTATTAAACGCATTCGTTCTATCTCATTTTTCCACCTCGATCCATGTACCGTTCCAATTTTTGAAAATAAGGATTGTGAAACAGGTCTAAAATTAGATCAAAGCGAAATGTCACTTGTCGTTTAGCGTTATCGTTCGTTGCACTAGTGTGCGCACTCACATCTTGCTTTTACCTCATACATTAATACGAGATGAACTGAATACGCACTATGCAGCAATAAAAGCGCTAACAAATCACGTAAGCAAAACTCTACAACTGTTTGAAAATTGTCATCCGTTAAACTTCAATCGGTTTAAGAACAACAAAAAATCAAAATCGACTTGATGAACTTTTCAATTGAACACTCGTTAGTAGAAAATAAATTTGTGTTGTCTAAGAAACATATTTAAAAAAAATACTTTTGATTAATACTTGTTTACTGTTTTTTTAATTTAATTTTTTCATAAAATTCATTTCATTATTTCTTATTTTAAATTTTGTTACAATGTCAAATAATCCAGATCAGAGTTATCGACCAGTATCTTTTATTTCTGTTTTTCTTCAATTCTATTTAAAGGCTAGCTTTACAAGAGGCAATGAGTTGCAACTAATTTATTGCAGCATTTTATTGCATAATGTAATCACTTCAGTATTAAATACTAAGCAAATTCAATGCTGACAATCGGTAGTACCCACTGAAAAAATTTGCGGTGTCTTTTACAGTATTGTTTAACCGTTTATATTAGTTACTAATAACCTCAAAATGTTTATGCTGTTAATACACCTTGTCATAGAAGTACTAGATTGCACAGAAAAATCGCATGCAGATAGAACCAGTTCTAATTTAAAAAAATCGGATATGCGACTACTATTTGCGACAAATTGCACAAACGACTCACTTAACAATTGCTGCGACAAATCGCTTGCAAAAATCGTTCTAAATAAGCCTAATTTTGTTTTAGAAAGGAAGGCCATGTAACTGGATTTGTATTTATTAAATGGAAAATGTTCTATTCGAACGAAATTAGTTTTTAAAATTTATTTTGTGCCTCAATATTGGTTCAGTTCTCTTCAGATATACGAAATCTCCTCACTAAAACGTTTTTGTTTTGAATATTTTTATTGATTTTTTTCTGGAAAACTGAAAATAATTAAATTGCAGGATTTTTTCAAACAGCATTTTTTGTCATCCTAGTTATTATATTCATTAAAACTGTTAAAATTAAAACGACCCCTTCTATGAAAATGGGTAAATTATTTAAATATTAAAACATTCAAAAATTGAATTCAAATACCGGGTTGTTTTAAATACATATTTTTGAAAATCATTGGACAGAGTTTGAATTTGAGTATTGTAAATTAAAAAAGATAGTGTCTAAGAAAATGCCATGCTTGATAAGTGACTTACTTCTTTGTAGTTTTCCTTCTCTTCGGAAGTCTTGGCGCTTATGATTCGCCCGAGGGCATTTACACTGGTGCGTGCTCGGTTTCTTGCAGATTGATATACGCACTGCTTACATATACACATACATCTCCATATGCAAATTAACATCTTTATGGCCACTTAAGCAATAACAAAGAGCCATCAGCCGTTTTTCTTCGAATCAAATTCCGCTGCGATTCGAAAATTTCGATTTTAACATTGCGTACGACTTTTCCAAAAATGTGCCAGATCAAAGAAGACTTTTTCCTTATTTTCGGCAAGTAGTTGTAGCATTTGAGCAGTAATTGAAATGAAATTGCCGGTAATTGAACGAATAAGAATTACGTAAAGTCATAAATGAGTGGTCACTTCCTGGATTTGTTAAATCTACGCAATATGGCCACAGATTAGTTCGTTTATATAAGCTGGTGTAGGTGCATACGTAACAAAACTCGGCCTACATCAAAACCATTCTAACAAATAAGAAGATGCTTCTTGTGGGAAGTAAGAAAACAAATTAATTCTATTAGTAATTTAGATGAAATAAAATAAGTGCAGGGTTTAAGTTGAGGTATTTTCAAAAGGAAAATCTCAAACTATTTATTCTTTCCATTCATGTATTTGAAGACAGTAAAAATTGAGAAATCTGGGATATCGAATAATTAAAGAGCATTAAAATCAGGTGAATTAAAATCCCGCTTTTATATTTTATAAATAATTTTTTTTAATAAAAAAAGTTCGTCAACAAAATATTCCTAATTTTATTAATTAAATTAACATCACGTTCAAACATTCCTAAACAAATGAGGTCTTAATTTCAGTAAAGTTTAGAATCAGAACAAAAAATTCGTTGTTCCAAAAATGGTTCTCAGAAGTAATTAATTTTGACGTCCTCAGCGATGTACAAAGGCAAATGCAAATTTGTTTTACGCATTTATTAAGGAAGTATACAAAATAGTTGGATGGTCACAATAAATGACGCATACAAGTTATACATGTTAAAATATAAATGCAAAAGTTTTGTCATTTGTTTACATATTCAGTTCTTCAAAAGACCTGATTGCGACACGAGTTGATAAAAGGCACTCTCCTTTTTGTCTAATAAAACATCAGGATCGTCATACTCAACTATATTTCCATCATCGATCACCATCACCTTATCCGAATTCAAAACGGTGTGCAATCTATGCGCAATGGTGATTATAGTGCAATCATAAAACACCCGTTGAATGGTTTTTTGGATTAAAACGTCAGTATGCGGATCGACGTTGGCTGTGGCCTCATCGAGTATGAGTATTTTGTTTTGTCTTAAAATGGCTCTGGCCAGACAGATTAGTTGTTTCTGGCCGGCACTAAAATTCGAGCCGCCTTCGTTAATGGTACAATCGAGTTGAAAGTCCAGTCGAACCACAATCGACTTCATCTCCACTTCCTCCAGAGCCCTCCACAAATCTTTGTCGGAATACTGCGATTCCGGATCTAAATTAGTGCGTAGTGTTCCGGAAAATAAAATCGGATTCTGGGGTATGATCGAAATTTTCGATCGGACCATGTCGACGGAAAGCACTCGTATATCGACGTTATCTACTTCGATCGAACCGCTTTCAATATCGTATAATCGAAAGAGCGCGGATATAATCGACGATTTTCCCGATCCAGTACGACCAATAATGCCAACTTTTTTATGTGCATCTATTGTAAAGCTAATGTCCTTCAACACGATCGCACTTGTTTTGGGATAGCGTAATCGCACATCTGTATAAACGATTTTTCCTTCGAATGGCCAAAATTCTAATTCTTTTCCCGATCGATCTTCCTGTTTCACCTCGGTGTATTCCAGCACTCTTTCGACAGATGTCATTTGGTTTTCTAATTCGGCCCATTGGCGAATGCCCCATTGTAAGAGACCAGTCAGACCAAAAGCTTGCGTAATTACTAAACCAACCTGCCCGGCATTTGTGTCTGAAACAAGCAAAGCACAATACTCTTCAAGCATAAATTTTGCTCTGATACTCACCGACTGCAACGAAAAGGAAATGCAAAACTATCAGGGTTATATATAATCCGCAAAGCATGTCTAGGAAAAACCCGAACGCTCTGTTAGTCGTAAGATACATATATGCCGTCGAACTGTGCAAATCTTGGTGTTTATCAAATTGCGTTTTTAAGATTTCTTGGGCTCCACTCGCCCTTATTGTTGCTAACCCATCTAATGAGGCGTTCAGGTGACCGATGACGGGGCTTCTTGCTGGAAGCATGGCAGATTAATTGATGCGAAATTACAAGGAAAACTTCGCTAACTGGCTCCGTCAATTCGGCGTAGACTTCTGCTGGTTGGTAGATAATAGTGGCGCAGAATAAAAAGCACCACGCCAAAGGCAAATGACAGAAGGAGAAAGACGAAGTTCACCATGGATATGAGAACCAAAACTCCGATCAGTATGAACACTATCTAAAAATAAAATTGCATTAAATAAAAAAGTTTCGGTAAAAAAATAACTTTAAAAAAGTGAAGAGACTGTGCTTGAAAATGGAAAGTGACAAACTTTGGAAAAAAATGAAAAACACGTAAAAAAGAAAACTTGTAGACTGGGTGTTATAAAAATATTTAATTTAATTTTTAGTAGTAAATTTCAGAACAGTAAGATTCACTCTTTAATCATTCCATTAAAAAGGTATTATTTTTATTTATTCAACATAATCAACTTTATTGGGTTCGTGAGTGTTACGAGAAATGAATACACTTTGTAATTAAAGGCTTTTATTCATAACAGAATAGAAGTACACTAAAGTATAACAATCTCGCATAAACAACACGCTCAAGGCAAACGCTTTATTTTTAAAAGTTTTTCCACTACTGTGCACCCAACATTCCTCCTCTGCCGAAGTTTCTTTGTTGCGGCGATACGAACGGTATCCGGCGAGTGAATGGTAATTGACAATTGTCATGCACTGGCGACGCGGTCTGTCTCTCTGAGGTGCCAAAACTTGAAAAGATGCCTTTTGGTCGTCTTCAGTACTTGGATCTTGATCGTTTAAGACAGGTATATTTTCAATGAATGGGTGTTCCGCGGCTTCGTGATCTTGGTTGGAAACTATTTTCACTGGTCCTGCCTCATCATCTAAATCTATGATTGGGTGCTGGACTACCTCATGATGGCGTTTCCAAATTTGGTTGAAATGACGAACAATGCTTGTGTCTCCTACTTTTATTTCAACCATTATATTGCGAACTTGTTTCACGATGATGTTATTGATACGGGAGCCATCCCACAATTCAACCATAACTTCCTCCCCCTCTTCGAAGTTGCGTCGACTTGCACCATGATGATGATGCCTTTATTTTGGCCTATGCTGGATTCATTCACAAACTGAAGTTCGTCTAGGCTGTGTTTAGGTTTGGCATCTAAAGAAGATTTGAGCAGTGCAAACATCTAGTTCACGATGTGGCATGTAATTGTAAGTAGAGTGTTCACGTAATTGTCGAAAGATTTCTTTAAGGTTCGTACCATTCGTTCAGTTAGGCCATTTGATTGAGGCATGTAGAATTGGCTGTGAACGGAATCTCCAGTCTTGAAGACGTTGCAATACTTGATGTATAGGACGATCGTGTGTTATCTGATCAGGTGGCAATGAGGACGTCATCAAAGTATGAAGATAAGAACTTGCATCCTACTATAAAAAGTCAGACAGTATCCCCAACAGTAATAGCATATTGCTTGATGGTGAACAATTCATCATTCCAGATTGCATTGTGGTCACCCAGGAGAATCCGATGCATGAAGAATCTGGTCGCCATCACTTCTGTTGACCAAGATTGTCCAACGAGATTGAAGATAAGGTAAAATCTTGACTCCATCAGTTGTTGGGTTCGTTAGTGTTACAAGAAGTCGAATACACTTTGTAATTAAAGTCTTTTATTCGTAACAGAATGGAAGTATGCCAAGGTATAACAATTTTACATAAACAACAACATTCACTTTGTCTAGCGAACGCTTTATTTTAAAAGCTTTCCTACTGCACTGAATATAGGGCCTCCTAATTTGATTAACTGGAAATAATGTAAAGACCAAAATATTTTACACTGAAAGATTATTTCTTGTCAGGGCTGTACAACAGTTTTGAAGATATCTTAAAACTTTTAAAAATTTTGTTGCAAATCGTTTTTGCAACGTCGCGTCAGGACAAAAAGCGATCGCAGGATGTCGCTACTTAAACTTTTCATTAAAACTTTTAATATGGAAGATTCCGATCGTGAACTTAACATCATATCCAATGATAAAAAATAAATCGAACTTCATCAACATTTCGGTAAATGGATTATTATTATTACCTTCATGTTTTGTTAAAAAATGTTGTCTTTTAGTTTTCTAAATATACAGATGGAGAGGACTTCAAGTTAAAAACATGCAAAGTTAAGTCCCAATTTCAATTAGTTATAGAAGAAAGCAAATTTTATGACTAAGGCATCGGGAATTGGTAAATTTATAATTTACAAAGGACGATGTAAAGTATCTACTACCAATTGAAGCTATCATGGTATTTTAGACGGTCGGTCCTTTAAAAAAAATCAGAGATGGACAGCAATACTGACAGCAATATTGTAGACGTGATTTGATTATTTTTGCACATTTACTGCTGGAGTAGATATTAGTATAATACACTTACGTGCAAAGAAATCGACCCACTCCACACTTTTGATTTGATTGTTTTTTTTTTAAATTGAAATTAGACATCAGATTTAAAAAAAAACCTATGTTGTTTGAAAGAACATTTAGTAACTTTTAACACGAAGCCAATTTTATTAAGATTTCTTTCGACTTTTGAAGGGGATAGAAAAAAAAACAGTCACGACAAAAGTATGAAGTGGATCGATTTCTTTGTAGGTAAGTGTATAATAATAAAATATTTGACTTCCAGTCAAATTATCTAGAAATAGTACAAAATACTGTTTATCATAATCTGTCGAGCTAGATTGTTTACGAAAATCTGATATTTCTAGATAGACAAGCGTCACTGCCTCTCACTTGCCACACTATGTTTAGTAGTTAACGTAGTGAGGTCCCTGATCTAAATGAAAAATTACCTAAATGCAGAACGATGTGCTACCTACTTTCAAAAATGAAGTTGCTAAAAGACATTTCACATGTTCGGCAATTAATGTTGTACCAACACGAGAATCTCTCATCTTACTATGAGGTAAGTTAGGTTATGCATTATCCTGAGAGGTGGAGACCCTCCGGACTAAATAATAGGTCCTAGTCGTGGGGTCCCATCGTTTGGTCTCCAGATTTCCTGACTTTTACTATTGGGATAACTCAAATCAAGTTATTAACAGTGCTGAAATAATTACGCGTAAAAAAATTTTCAAAGTAGTAATTATTAAAAATTACGTTGTCTCTCTTGTCCTTAGATTATTCTAAAACTTATTAGCGGTGAAACTTGACATACAGGGTGATCCAGAACAACGTCTAAATGTTTACAGGGTATGTAGTCAGGGCGAAAACAAGTTAAATAGTCTTAGGCCCGGTCTATTCATCTTTCAGTAAAGTGCCAAGTTATTACTTGACGATTAGCGCAATGACGTTTCTACGAACCAATAAAACTGTTTTATTTGAAAAAAATTAAAACAGACACTCAAAATGACCACTGCCTGCTGCATTTAAGACACGTTTGAACTTTATAAATAACTACGTGAGAAATGTTAAAGAACATTTCCGGCGTGTTATTTGTGTTACAATTGTTGGACAATTAGTATTAATATGACGTTTTCCAAGAGATGTATTTAAATTCCAACGCATACCCTAATTTATTTTTATATTGATCGCTTATTACAACTGCGCTCATAAAAATCTAGTACAATACGTTTCTTTAGTTTTGTTAAAAAGAATTGTTAAGTAAATATCTAATATTAACTTGTGATAAACACTATAAAATAATAAGGCCCTTCTATCTTTTACATTATAGAAACCGTTATTACAAAACAGTTACGTTTGATACTTTTAAGTTGTACTACATTTATGTGAGCATAATTGTACATAGGTTCGCGAATCAACTGTTTCCGAGGTAACAGCGATTCAATAGCAATAGCATAATAATTTGTTTCATTGATTTTTATGGTTTTTACAATATTAAAAGAAATTCTTACGCAAAAAGTATATCAGAATCTATCATTGTTTATGTTTACTTCTTTAATAACGTATTTTGATAGGTTTATTTTATTTTAGTTCCAAATTACATCGAAAATAAATTCGTAAATTACTATGTAGTTTCATATCAACATATAAAATTTGCTTTAATTGATATTTACAGTTTAAAAATAAAATGTATACACAAGATATTCGGTTTTATAAACAATTATGTAAAAAAAAATAGTGTCATTAAATTAGTTCAGCTTCATTAACATAATTTTAATTAATAATGTTGTGTAATCCGTATTAATGTTGTGCTTTTCATAACATTAATAAAGATTACGCAAAATTAGTCTTGAACGGGTTATTTTTATTGATTTTTTTTATGCAAGGAGCTTTAAATAAATACATTTTGATTTCTTGAAAAATCAACCAAGATTGTCTAAGAGAAACAGAAGTTTAAAGAAAGGATAAGAAAGCGGACAAGCAGAAAGTGTCTAAAGATTTATTAAATAAAAAGTGAGAAGGAAAGTAAATACAACCTAGATGGTGGAAGATAGCGGGAAAAGGGCGAACTTCATTAGAAGAAGTCCTCTGTACTGAAATCGACACAAATAATTAAGAAGAAATTGAAGACTCGAGTGGATGAAGGAAGTATGCGACAAAAGTTAATAGTGGAGAAACATCGATTTAAAAGTTTTATATTTAATTCTCTTTGTTAAAGAATTGTTACATACCTCATTTATGAATTCCCTTTATATTTCCCTTTATATTTAATATTTTGCGACGGGAATTGGTGTTCAGTGAATAATTGTCTCCTACCCCCTTTATTCGTGGATTTAAGTCAATATGAATAAAAATGTTAGTTACCTCCTTCATCCACTCGACTCTTCAATTGTAAAAGAAAAGAAGCTGCAAATCACGCTATTTACTGCTTCTAAAAAAAAATTGTTCCGGATTAAAAAAAAAATGTTTTGACGAATGTAGTATCCGATAATTTATCTGAATCTCAAAACTTCAAAGTCGCAAACTATGCAAAAAAATTATCATTGTTTATTTATTATTTTTTCAATTTCCATTGACGTATTTTGATGGTCTTGTCCTAACTTAGGCCAAAATTACATTTAAAAAAAAATTGAACTATGAAGAAAAAATATGTTTCATGTGATAATAAAATACCTACACCGTAAGTTTTTTTATATCTCTGAACATCCAACAGTTAAAAAAGAAAACATTGCAGGATATGGAAACTGTGATGGAAACAAGCTTCCGCAAAACTAATTTGCTGTCAGTGTCAATTATGAAATGATTTATATCCGAAATACTTTGTAAGTATTATTGCTTGGGATATTTCAAACATTGTATTATTATTGTACTGTTTTTTGTTAACAAAAAAGTTTAAAATTACTTTACTGAAGCTCGTTTTGTTTCATCATAGGTAGCTGGTATACCCTTGCAATGTATTTTGACTACTTTTTTTTAACTGAATAAGGAATATATACATTGTATGTTCAGAGTTAAAAAAACTCACGGTATATATTAATTTTATTACAAGCAGAATTTTTCAGCCGATACTTTAAGAAATTGAGTAATATATCCTTTTATCTTTAAATCTTTCAAAATGAAACTTGACGTTTCAGACAGCGAAAAATAATATGAACATTTTAATAAGCTTGAAAAAGAAATGAATCAATTTCAAGACTATCTACACTGATAATATTTCGTTTTTAAAATATTTAACAATAAAACTATTGTCATATGTGTTTATTCTGCTTTATCCTGTTTAATGGTAGCATTAGATTAATTTCATTTAAAAAAATAATACTTCATAATTAGTTATGCAATGAATTTAATAAGTCATAAATCCACTTCAACATTAATCCTTATCAATGATTTATGGTTCCAAAAACCCACACGTACATCTAACGAATAAATAATAACTGAAGTAAATATGGATTTTCCGTTTTTGACTGTGGTTCGGCAAGTTATTTATGGATCGGCACAAACGAAGGTACTTGTTCTATTACGCAATTTGACGTCCACTCATAATAAAAGTATATCATATTTAATCGGCATATCCGTATTTAACTTACGACGACTTTATTAATTTAATATATTAGCGAATAGCGTCAGTGTTTGTACAATTTGATTATATAACCAGGATTTCCAAATTGAAGTCTTGAAAATTTTTTGGAAACTATTTAATCTAATCCTAGGGTTTACCAAGGCTGCCGCATCGACTGCCAACACAGATAAGGGGTTACCTAAAGCCGCATCCAGACGACATGGCCAAAGTCAGCCAACGTTGGTGAATGCATTGGCAACAAAATTTTTAACCAACGTTGGGCAAGTTTACCATTTGCACATTGCTTGTTCACATGATTGGATTTGCTTGTCAAACTTCAAAGAACTAAAAAGTTCGGCCAATGTATAGCGAATAGGTACCAACATTTGTTTAATTAAAAAGATATGGAGAACGGTTGTTGCAAGTGCTTGTGTAGTTCTTTCGGATCCCAAATGACTGGGTATTTTTCATAAAGCTGAGGAATTCCAAAATTAACGGGTTATTCCATTCGGTCTCTGATGACGACATTTTTCTGGTGAAATTTAAAAAAAAAACAGTAAACCGAAAGCAAGTTAGTACAACTCAACGCGCACAATACACAAAAATAAATAATATCCTAGAAATCTCGTGTGCAAACTGTTCAAATCGTCTGGACGTAAAAACAAACGTGATGGCATGTGAAGGCCAACGTTGGTTAAACTCTTTGATGTGTGTCGAAAAAACCGCCCTCATAGTGAATGCATTCCAATGCCAACATTGGCGATTGGTTGGCATTCATTGGCCATGTGTATTTCGTCCACACGGCATGGCAAACCACCCAATAGCCAACACTGGCTAACGTTGGCCATGTCGTCTGGATGTGGCTTAAGAATGTTGTGTTTGGCAAAATCGACAACCATGCAAGAAGACTGAAATGTCAACGAACACTCTTAAGATACCTAGCTTACTTATCGAGAAAACTTATTGCATGTCTTTATTTGTTCGTAACAATTTGTCTTTTATGTACATATATGTACAAAGTCTAACAATTTAAATTATCCAACTATCTGGCGAGTAGCTCTTAGTAAAGTCGGCTAGTCACTAAGCTACTAAAGCCCTTAATTAAATTTGATGTAATACCAAAAATGGTAAAAGTGTGAATTTGTTAATAGTGCTCAAAGCGAAAGCGAAGCTGTCTGCTCCGAATTCAGACTCGGAGCATCCAACTCACGTTCGGCCGTTCGACCATTCGATATAAGGTTTGTTCTAGCAAACAATTTCTGATAGTTTGTGTACTTTTCTTATGCGCATGAGTAATCCATAATTGTTGTCGAATTAGTTTCGAACTTTTCTTTGTCAGAACGTTTCCCTGATTGTATGTAGATTCAGTACGACATTTCGCGCCAAGTCAGTTAAATCCGTATCTCTAAATTGTTGCTCTTGTTCATTATGCCAAGTAATAACCTCATTTAATAAATTGCTTAGGAAAGAGATATGTAGTAAATATTTTCCGCTGTTTTGGTGCTCTGTCTTAGTAATACATTTACTTCAACATAATTTGATTTTTCGTCGCTGTCTCTCCTCAAATAACTCATCACTTTCACTGGTTGTAAATAAAACATTGTGTACTAGATGCATCAGATATATCCATTACATCAGATTCAATACAAATAGTAGGACCAAAATTTCCACGAATTGATTAATAGGATAAATATTTTTACCGCGCGGCCGTGCACGGTGATGATTTGATGTGCGCATGTCACCATTAGAAATTCGCAAAGAATACATGAATTGTTTGGACTATCAGCAAACTACAATCCACAGTTGCTAGAACATCAAACTGGTATCAAGAAACTTAAAATTTTCACTGCTAGAACGCTAAAGTATTACTGCGCATGTTCAATACAATTTCTAACAGTTATGTACTCTTGCTAGAACAAACCTATAGTGAGTACAGAACTTACTTGCGTGTTGCACTGGTTATTCAAATTAAAAAAAAAGAATTTGACATCATGGACCTAAACATTAAGGACGTATCTTCAAGCGAGGTTTACGATAGTCACGCTATATAGAATGTACTTACCCGAAGGCACTCAAAAATGATGTACGGAATATATTCATCGGTTACAGCAAAGTCCTTAGAAAATCTGTTCAGAATATTGCCTGTTAAATTGATATCAAAAAAGACCATCCGCGCATTCACCAAATTAAAAAATGAAATGCGATGTAATTTCATCGAAGCCACACTGGTCAGCGCAAAAAATAGAAACGATTTGGACAGAGTCGACGCTGTAGTAACTGCCAAAATCATGCTGTAGTAAAATGGAATTTGCGACTGGGTCTCTAACAACTGATTAAGTTCACTGGAAGTCGCATTTGTAAAATTTTCCCCTGATTTTAACGCGGCTTCAGCTGTGATGATGTCTTGTTCGATATCTATCCTGAAAACATACGCAAATTAATTTGATTTACCCAGTAATTTATTTGATTTAGAAGTTTAAAGTACTAACCAGTAAGTTACGAAGTAATCGAAACCGCTTGCGCTAGTTTGGCCAATAATATACAGCGCCAGTAATATCGGTAAAGTCTTGAAACCTCCTGCGTAGTGAAAGTAGGTTTTGTAAATGGAAAAATCGACCCGGCCAATTTTCTTCGATTCGGAATACAGTTTTGCTGCACGCGCATGAAGACTAGTAGTTGACTTACTGAGTGAAATACTGCTCGAAAAATTTTCACCCTTGCTTTCTTCGCCCACCTTATCCAAATGTTCGGTCGATTTGAGCAACTCCGTATGCTCATCGTCTTCGATATCATCATCAACATCATCTTTAGCTATACACTCATCAACAGTCTTTCCTTCGGGTTTCTCTTCGCTCTCAAATCCAAAATTAACACCGCTGGCTTCCAAATCCTCATAACGACCTTGATGAGTGATAGTGCCATCCGCCATAAGTAATACGGTATTCACCTGTTTAAGAAACTGAGCTTGTTGCGTCACCAGTAAACACATTTTATCTTGCAGGAACTCTTTCATGCATTTTTGGAAAACCTCAGTCGCTACGTTTATATCCAATGCAGCTAAGGGATTATCTAGCAGGTAGATATCCGCGTCCTTGTAAATTGCTCTTGCCAAATTTATTCGAGCCTGTTGCCCTCGGCTCAAATTCAACCCCCTATCGTTCACCAACGTCGTATCGCCTCTAGCAAAAGTTTCCAAATCTTTTCGCAAACCACAAACGTTAATGACTCTGTAGTATCGAACACGATCAAAAGGTAGTCCAAGCAAAATATTTTGCCTTATTGTACCGGGGAATAACCAGGGCTCCTGTGAGGCATACGAAGGGATGCCGTGTATTTTAAATCGCCCATCCGTAATGGTGACATCTTCCAGAAACAGTTTCAATAAAGTCGATTTACCACTCCCAACACCCCCTGTCACTCCATATAAACCAGGCTTCAAATCTATGTTTATGTTACGCAAAACTGGCCTTTCCGGCATAATTTCCGCATACAGATTCGTTGCTTCGATCGTCGCAGCGTTGTTGTCTGTTTTTATTTGAGCTATATAGTTGACTTCTCTGGTCAGAAGAAATCTTTCAATTCTCTTTATGGAGGATAACAAATCGGCGATTTGGGATATTCCCAGCGGTATAGCTATGGTTAAAACTGATCTTAGTGAGCCGTAACAACCTAAAACGACGAAGGCCTTTTCTGCGGTTATGTGGTTTTGGTAGCTGATGTAGGTCATCATGCATATGTAGAATGATATCCTCGTGCTAAGATTTCCTATGGATAATATGGTCGCTTTCAACCAAAATATGATTTTCAGTTTACCAATTTCAGTCCTAAAAACAAACTATAATAGTATGTTTACAGTTGGTTCTTGTCCGATGAAATTTGTATCACAAAATCTTTTAAGCGGACACTAAATCGTGCACTATACACTCTACGTTTCGCGGTCGAAGTCTGACGAAGCTGTCGAATGACAACGAAACGTAAAGTGTATAGTGCGCGATTTAGTGTCCGCTTAAAAGATTTTGTGATATAATAGTATGCTTTAAAGTGTCCATTTTTTCATAGTGTAATTTTCATTAATTTAGTCGAAGTTAATGGATCAAATATGATAAAGTTCGGCTTTGGTAATACACGGTATAAATGAAAGATGTTACTACAATCCGTAACGATTCTAAGCAAAAATGTTACTTTATTAACAATACTACTCTAATTTTTTGTGAGTTATAAAATAGCCCTACATAATTTTTTTAAAAATCAAAATCTTTGCTATTTACCAGAATTTACAAGCAGACAACACTGTTTTTTGTTTGTTTCGTAAATGTAAATCAGGATATTTTGTTGTTGTGGATTTTATTTGAAATTAAATGCTCCTTTCCAGAATATGTCGATAAGTATTAAGCTGGTATCAAGGAAATGTTACTGTGGCAATAAAATTTTATACGGTAAACGTTATCCTTGACTTGAACCTTAATATTGAAACTTATTCTTTACTTTTCTGTAGGTATTATTATTTTAGATCTACTAAACGTTCTCATAATTAGTAATAAACTGTTTAAAATTTGTTCGTTATCGTTTTATACAAAGGATAAAATTTTATAAATTAAGTAATTTATGAACTGACCGGCCAAGTTACGAACTTTGACAATCGTGACAGCCTTATTTTCTTAGTACAATGTTACCTAACAGCAGCGTCAACTGTTTGAAATTCAAATTAAGATTGCTTTAGTGAAGCCGACAAGGTTGCCAGATTTAAAATTCTTAAACTGTTTGTTGTTCAACGAAAAAGCAAAAAACTATATTTCTAAGTAGAAAGTCATCATGTAGACACCCCAAAGATTACCGCCTTATACTTTTGGTGCCACATTTCATTTACACCCTGTATTTTGCATAAAGTTGAACCATATTTTTTGAATCCATAATTTCAAGCAAGTGATTTTTGATCGAATGATTTTCGAACACATTTTTTTTGAAAAAATACGAGTACGATAGAACGATTCATGACTCTTGCTTGGGTAGTCAGATCAATAAGATCATGTATGTACTTGTAAGTTTACATGATTTTATTAATAATTTGCAAATCTATTCAAATTCGGACTTTTGAACAAGTAAATTTCGAATAATTTTCGACAAATTAAGATTAAATTCGTTGGCTTTGTAACAAAAGGCAGAACTATGGAAATATAACTTTTAATACGTAAATCAAATTATGTAAATCAAAGTTCAAAACGCGCACGCTAATTTAATTCAAATTAGTATAAATTAGAGTGCTTAGAATTCAAGGTACTCTAGTATAAAAGCAATGGAAGCGTCGCGCCATCTAATGATTTTAGCTGGTAGAAGTAGCCGATAATATAGTAGTGCATTTGGCAAATTAATCTTTTCAATTTGAATTCGTATAAAAATTAATCTTTTAATTTTTTATTCAGCTAGTTCTTTTTGTAAACTATTTAGGTTTTGGTAACGGCAAAATTTATAACTTATCCAATGGCTTATCAAATAGATTTCTTTATGCACGAATGATGTGGTTGTCTAATAGAACTTGAGAATCGAGTCAGTGTTATTTAGCGTCCTTATACAGGCTGTTACAAATTCGAGGCTCACCATTGGGATCTCGGAAACGGTAAGAGATACGAAGTCGGTTAAATTGGGGCAAAGTTGCGTATTTTGGTACTGAATAATAATCCGTTCTGAAAACTCCTCTGCGATTTGTAGTTTTTGAAATACTTTCAAAAAACAAGAAAACGTAATTTTCTTTTTTATTTTTTTCTGAAGTTATTATTGCAGGGATCATAACAAAATTAATACATTCTACAGGCACTTTTTTAAGCTCTTTACGATGATATCATTAGATTTTACTTAAAACGTTTCGTCTCGTTCTGACTATCATCAACTTCATTTTTTCTTATGGGCGCTACATTGGGTTTTAACACCAATGAATAGATCTATTTTTTCTGATGCTTTTCCATATATCACACATCCCTATTTAATCATTTGAAACAGCTGGAAAAGCAAGAAATTGTTGAAAATAACACTGCAAAGAAAAACATGGTATGCCGTGAAAACAAAAATCAAAAAAGTTTGATATGCCTTCAGAGTTTTATTTTGTATATCACAAAAGCTGATTTTTAGATCTAAAAATGAATGTTATGAATCCAAGAATGACGTAAATTTAAAAAATTATTGTGGTCTTAACAACAACAATTCAGTAATAACGAGCGAAATTTCCTTCTAACAATATCCAGAAAGACAACTACAAAATAATAGTTGATATTGTAATTAAATTATACATTATTTATTATTAAAGCAAGAAAATATCAAATTAAATTATGTACGTTTTTAGAAAACTCATATCTTAAAAGATATTACTGCTCGAGGAGACATTGTTTCTTGTAGTTTCATAATTTTATACATTTTATAAATAACTATTAATTACCTCTTCTAATAATTCTTAATTCTCATAATCATTAAGGCTATCTCGATACGTCCTTCGAGTTTTATGAAAATATCCGTAAAGCGCAATGTTTCTATCTAACTTAATAACATTGTTCTGTGTGGATAGCATCTTTCTAGGTATTATTGGGAGTAAATTTCTCTTGCTATTACTAAATTGTTGTTAGAACAATACATTTTTAAATTTACAGGAATGAGAGATTTTTAAAGACATAATTTCTTGTGATACTTTCTTGCTTTAATCATAAAAATGTATAATTTAATTACGAAACTAATTAAATACTGCGTCATCGTCATTGTTGGAAGTAAATTTCTCTTACTACTACTAAATTGTTGTTGTTAGCCCAATACGTTTTAAAAATTTACGTCTTTCTTGGATTCACATACATAATTCATTTTTATATCTAAAATTTTTTCAAAGATCTACTTTTGTGATAAACGAAATAAAACTCCGAAGTTATATCAAACTTTTCTGGTTTTTGTTTTCACTGCATACCATGTTTTTCTTTGCAGTGTTATTTTCCACAATTTCTTGCATTTCCAGCTGTTTCAAATTATTAAGTAGGGATGTGTGATATATGGAAAAGCATCAGAAAAAATAGATCTATTCATTGGTGTTAAAACCCAATGTAGCGCCCATAAGAAAAAATGAAGTTGATGATGGTCAGAACGAGACGAAACGTTTTAAGTAAAATCTAACGATATCATCGTAAAGAGCTTAAAAAAGTGCCTGTAGAATGTATTAATTTTGTTATGATCCCTGCAATAATAACTTCAGAAAAAAATAAAAAAGAAAATTACGTTTTCTTGTTTTTTGGAAATATTTCAAGAACTACAAATCCCAGAGGAGTTTTCAGAACGGATTATTATTCAGCATCAAAATATGCAACTTTGCCCCAATTTAACCGACTTCGTATCTCTTACCGTTTCCGAGATCCCAATGGTGAGCCTCGAATTTGTAACAGCCTGTATAGAGTGACCCAACAGTGTGTTCTCGGGCAAAATTTCGGTAACTACTGAAGATACAAAAAAATTTCAACGCAATTTTTTTTTATCATTACCTATCTATACCTAAACCTAACCGTTCTTAAGGTATTTAACATTTTGTCTAAAAACTGCTATTTGCAGCCACTATTTTTGGTACAGATGTAATGATGGTACAGATGTACTTTTATCGCTACAGGTGGTCGTGGTAATAAACAGAATACGAGAAACTTCCAAATGACTAAACCCAATTTTCTTAAATAGCATGCCCTATATTTTTCTATCCTAAATTAAATTGTCAAACGTGGCCGTGAAAAACCGGCAAACGAATGAACCGGTTGACATCAATAATTATTTAATAAAATAAATAAATAATAAAAATAATAAAGTAATAAATAATAAAAATAAAATAATTTATTGAATTATTTCTTTATTAAATGGTTGGTTGGGTCCGCTGGCAACGAGCTTCACGCTTGGTTGGACAACTATAGGTATGGGTTCGAATTCCCTTCTGGTGCATATGGGTCGTATGTGAGAGATGGAGCGCTTATGTGTCGGATTGTTTCCTTAGAACTAGGTTTTCTTCTAAACACACGTTTGAATTGGCTTCCGGTTGGACCGCATCACGTTGATTTCTTCTACTGCCGACGTTTTATTCTCCATTGCAGAAGAGTTTCCTCAGGGTTGCTGCTGCTTCTCGTTAGTCGTTGAGACTAAGTCGGTATGTCTGTTGTCGCGGTATTTATAGTGGTCGGTGAAGGTAGTGGGTAGTGGGGATGTCACGTTTTTTGTAGTTGTTATTAGAGTAGGACTTTTGTTACGTGGATCAGTTCACTTTGAAGTGACGAGAGTTCTGACAGGGCAAAGGCGCGGCTGACTAGTGAATTAATGACTGACTGTTTTTGAGAAGGATGATGGTGTGAATGTGCATTCAGATAGCGATCAGTATGGGTCGGTTTGCGATACAGAGAGTGTCCGACCGTTAGCGACGCGGCTTACTAAGATATCAAGGAAACAAAACAAAAAACACGACATCCAAAGATCCATTTCTCGTTATCTCATCCCAATTCCACCACGTCCTGAACCTGATACACCTCCAGTCGTTACAGCTTACCTAATTACCTTACATCCACACCATAACAGATCAAATCGGCAAAATTCTCAAACAACAGAACATCAAATCCATTTACTTACCCATGATGAAACTTCCACAAAAAAATCACATCCCCTTACTATACGAAGGTGTGTATCGAATTCCATGTTCCTGTGGGCGTGTATACGTCGGTGAAATAAAACGATCTGTTAGCACTCGTGTTTCTGAACATGAACGCTGTACTAGACTACTACAAACAACTGGCTCGGCCCTAGCTGAACACAAACTAGCAAACTACCAAATCCTATTCTCTGACACAAAACTTCTAGCCCGCTCATCTAATTTTTTCAATCGTAAAATCTGTGAATCCATAGAAATTCTCAAACACCCCAGTAACCTGAACCGTGATACTGGCTTGTACCTTCACAATACTTGGAAACATCTCATTAATGATCCGTCACGCCCCAACAGACCAATCCCCGCTCACCGTTCCGACCCACTACCCCCACCGACCACTATAAATACCACGACAACAGACATACCCACTTATGGCCGTATGCACAGATAAATCCTAAACTTAAGCCAAAGTCAACCTTTACTTTGAACAATGTAACTATATGAGCACAATTTGATATGAAGTTAGCTTTAAGTATCACTTTTTCCTTAAGTCTACCTTGAGATTTGTCTATGCATACGGGCATCAGTCTCAACGACTAACGAGAAGCAGCAGCAACACCAGCAACAGGAGCCTTGAGGAAGTTCTTCTGCAATGGAGAACGAAACGTCGGCAGAGAAGTCAACGTGACGCGGTTCCAATCGGAAGCCAATTCAAATACGGACGACGGTCGCGGATGCCTTTAAGTTAAATTAAGACACGTACTTAAAATAACTAATATTTGTACATTATTCTCGCTTGAAAATTAATTATTAATGTCAATCGATACGTTTGTTTGCCATTTTCCACGGCTCCCTTAGACAATTATTAGTTTTAAAAGAAATAATTCAAACAGATCTAAAAATCTCCAAAAAATGTCGCAGATAGGTATAAGACATACTTAACAAAAATGAAAGTACTTTATTAAACGAAGAATTGACTTCTATCAGTTTGAAATTTTTGATATTCTGTTTATTACCATGGCCACCTGTAACGATAAAAGTACATTTAGGCCCAGTTTTACCATACCAGTTTAAATTTAAGCTGAAGCTTAAATTCATAACTACGATTATTTCAACAATCGTCGTTAAGGTCTTAAGCTTCGGCTTAAATTTAAACTGCATCGTAAAAGTTGACCTTAATAATGGCTTATAATAAGCTTAAGTATTAGCGACATCTGTACCAAAAATCTTTTTCCTAGAGTTAAAAATGAATAAAATAATGGCTGCAAATGGCAGTTTTTCGACCAAATGTTAAATTTCTCCAAAACGGTTAGGTACAGAAAATGGTATACAGGAAATGTGTAGCATTTTATGAGTAATCCATATTCGGTTTCATATATAAGGTGTGCCATTTGAAATAAAAAAGTTGTGTCCGGCACCTCTGTTTTGATGCACTTTATATACAGGCTGTCTTACGAAAAACGCCCCAAGCCGTAACTCCGTTATTTATAGATTAATTTTAACAAACAAAAAGGCAAATAAAATGAGACTAAAAGTACTATAAGGTGAGTCCAGTTTCAATTTTTCTTTTAATTAACTTCAAGGTCAAACGACTGTCAACTTTTATTTTTCAAATGGCTCGGTATATTTTTTATTGTTATATCTGGTAGAGATTTTTTTTCTAAATACAATAATGTGCAACACTTTGACATTTAAAAAATATTTCTCGTAAAAAAAATAAACTAGTCTATTACGCAAAACGTGCTTTTCATAAAAATGTTGAAGTTTGTCGTGAAAACAATGTCACTGAGCGTTATTTTTCACAGTTAATATAATATAATAATAAAAAATATACAGAGCCATTTGTAAAATAAAAGTTGACAGTCGTTTGACCTTGAAGGTAATTTTAAAAAAAATTGAAACTGGACTCACTTTATAGTATTTTTAGTCTCATTTTATTTGCCTTTTTGTTTGTTAAGTTAAGTCCATAAATAACGGAGTTATGGCTTGGGGCGTTTTTCGTAAGACAGCCTGTAGATGAAAATAATTTTATGTTGCAGACCTCCAAATTTAAAAACAAAAATGTGTTGAAAATGTTTTTGTATCTTCAGCAGTTATCGAGTTATTGCTCGAGAACACACTGTTAGGACAGCCTGAATATGAAATTGCACTTGAAATTTTATTGGCAGGATAAAGTTCTGGCGAATTTTTTTCCGAATGCTCAAATTTAACTTCTTTCGATTTCATAACATTCATGATAGCTTTGGTGCAATTACAAAATAAAATCTGTCAAACTGGTTCAGCAACAACAAAATTTTGCATGTTCAGCTTTTGCTTACCTATTTAAAAAGAAATATAGAAGAGTAAGTTAGAACAAAACTTTAAACTACTGCAAAAAAATAAAAAAGTTGAGACATATTCATAATAAGCTATTTTCAGACTTTTAAAATGAACGAATCTCAACAAAATTAAAAACATATAATTATTTTATTGATCTTGTAAGAAATTGGCAAATTCATAAATCATTAAGCTCAATTAAATTCGATACAACGTCGCCTACGCGACCGCGGAAAATATGTTCACAGGGACTCGTTTTATCATGAGTCATGACTGATCTTTGAAATGAGGCTGCGTTCGCAGAAATTCAGTTGCATATTGCATTACCAAGCAAGAGACGACTCATCAAAAAAGCCGAGTATTATGCAAGCGTATGAGCAGACGATTTCGGAAAATCACGATGAATCATAGAGCAACTGGCCCACAGGTAAAATATTTCATAATCGGAATTTCCGTTGTAAAACCATACAAAAGGGCGATTGCGTTGACGATAGAGGGTCAGACAGCTTCAAGTCGTTTGGTCGTGAACACCTCCCCGAGTCCGAGGGTGTAAGTGGCATTCGAAGGATGTCATAGTGAGTGAACAAAGTCCGAATATCCGTCCGTCTCTTTGTATCTAGTACCATGGTTTGGGTGAGAAAATATTAGCTTGTTTGCCAATTAGTTACGTTTTTAAAAACTGACAACTGCTTTATTTTGATTTGTGAAATGCTATTTTTCTCGTTATAAAACTGCTTTGAATTTGTTTTATATTTTCTCGTACATCGTTCTGAAGTAATCTGTAATTACATTTAAAGTTTGCATTTGTCTGAATTGTGACTAGAGTATTGTATGTATGTACTCAGTTTTAAAATTGTCTAAATCAATTTATAATTGTAAGAGTAAGTAAATTCTTAATATGTACATTTATATAAATTTTCTCTTTGTTTTTTAATTAAATGTCATTTTAAAAAGAAAGAACGTAAAAAACAGAAACATTTCCTTAAACTAACTTTTCGCTTTAAAAATTAAAAAAAAATTACTAACCTGTCGACGATTCAACAGAATAGTCTCCTACTACTGTCGGTTATTTATACAGGGCTGTCCCAAAATAACGTTTAAAAAGTTTTAATGTAAACTTACGGTCAAAAAGTGACCCATCACACTGAAATTTAATTACGTTTTAATTTTTTAAGCATTTAATTCAAATATTGCCCACCTCTGACATACCAATTATCATCTTTGAATATCAGAATTACCTTCAAAATTCATATGAAAGTAATTTAGTTTCTTTGTTATGTCGGTTTAGTACGAAAATTAAGGGTGTTTAACCCTTTAGCTTATAGCGTACACAAATGTGCACATCAGTTTCACAATATTTCAACTTCAAAGTTTTAGTAATAATATCCATGTTTTCACTTTGTACATATTCTTGTATATTACAGGAATTTACAGGAATATTACAGGAATGTGTACAAAGTGAAAACATGGACATTATTAGATTATTACCATAACTTTGAAGTTGAAAAATTGTGAATCTGATGTGCACATTTGGAAAGCTATGAACGAAAGCGTTAAGAAGGTGGAAAGTACAAAAATTTCATTATTTTATTATGAAAACTTTACCTTTTGTTATTCAGAAAAATATTATAAACTATTTTACTATTTTTCACCATATAACCATGTTGACATCGGTAAAATAGCCATGGAAGCAGGAAAAAGATTATGGTAGGAATACATAGTAATACATTATGGTAGGAAAAGTGAAAGAGATACTAAGAAAACTAAAAAAAAAAATTAAAAAGGAGGAACAATAAAATAGATGACTAATAAGGATTTCAATAAATTAATCAAAAACTTGTGGAGAGATGGCAATAGCATTTTACTGGTTGTAAGGCTCTACGGTAACGAAGAGTACAAAAGTGAAATTGTACAAAAGTGAAAATAGTACAAAAGTGAAATTGTAACAATGAACATAGAAATAATAACGTGGTTCGGGCATTTACTTTGAATTAACAGGATGATAAGCATTCGATCGAAGCTTGGGATAGTGAAGTTTTTAATTTAAAATTGGGGCAAGCGAGTATACTGGCAGAAGGTCGCACTTATCATATAAATGTAACACAAATACTCAACAATTTCCCCAGCATTGCCCAAATTTAACCAATCACGTTTCTCTTTAGCTAAATGAAACTCTTGGGGATAAATTCTATAGTGAGCCACCCTGCAGATAAATTTCAATTCCCACTTACTTTCGCAGATAATCCACTAATTTTCCAAAATATTTTTCCCATGTGTGTATTTTAATAATTTGTATGGTGGTCAAAACTTCTTGAATTAAACGAATGCGCTCATCAGTTTTCGCAGCTGTTTTCAACCTAGTTTTCGTAGTCTGCTTCCCAATCCAAACTGAAACCCAAAGCCATAGCAATAAAATATTATTAAGCACAATTTTCACTTACGTTGCAGTGGAACGAGTAGCGCCAAAAAGCCAATGCCGTAAATTGCAGAAACTCCAATCTGTCGGTACATAACGTATCCCATGATAATTACTTGGATCACTCCAATCCACATGTCGTGAGCGAAAATGATCGCAGAGTCGAATAAGTTAACATCTTTAGCCATAAGTGTGACTATTTGTCCGGTTTTTACTTGTACTAGGGATGACGTGTTCAGCTTCAGCGATTTCCGGTACATCAAAGAGCACAAACAGATGCGAATCTTCTGCGCCATCTGCTGAATGTAGAGCATGTAACCATGGTTGTAAACAGACAAAAGAATTGTCATGGCTATTACGATGAAAGCGTAGAAGTAAGCATCCGACCGGGACATACCTGACGTACCTGTGAAATAGGCAACTAACCTGCCCGTGGCCAAAGGTTTTATGACCCTATATAATTAAAAAAGAAAATTAAACGTGATCAACTCGCTGAGAAGTTGCTTACATGATAGTAGTCCTGACGATCATTTGTATCACGCCACAAACAGCATACGTCTTTCCAAAAATCCTGAACAAGGCCCGTATCAGCGAAGCTTTCGGCCTTATCCTTTCTTCCTCCCATTCTGTTTCTATTTGGTCTCCTAAATTATGAGATCTGTAGTCCTTTAAAATTTCATACACATCATCCTCGTCCAATTCCTTTCTGATCCCTTTTTTAAATATGTCGTAAGTAAATCTGCAAGAGAACAGAAAAACTGTTAAGTACAATCAAACTATCTAAACATTAAACCAACTTAAATAAAAATCTAATACTTGTTCATTTGTTTATTTCATAGATTTATTCTTAAGCATTTTTTTTTTGCTTTGTGTAACAATAATTGTGCCACCCGCCGACGAAAGTAATGCCCAGGCCAAGGCAAAACAATGTAGATAAATTCATTCATTCTCGAAGTAAATTTATTATTTAGGGTCAGTTACCTGCGAAAGCAACGGCGTAAACCCCCATTTCAGTCCAGAATTTTAAGGGTTGTCCAATAATGATGAACCACAGTTACCAGCGTGGTACCTGAGCTTTACTTTTGTCGGCGGGCGTAATTCTCAGATAAAATTACTTTTAAAACAAATGTCTAAATAATTTAACCTATGTTAATGTCGAAACATCACAATAAATGTTCGAAATGTCTTACAAAACATAATTGCATCCTTCTTTTTAAATTTAAACTTTCTAATGAAAATGATTTTTGTTCATTAGAAACCATTCTAATCACAATTTGAAAATATCGGAATATTAATTGTCAAAAGTAAATTTATTTAAGACATACGTTTGAAGATTCCAAAGCCGACTCTGGCCTGTTTTCAAAAAGTCGCATGGTATTTCGTAACACGGTAAGCATGACTATCTGTAACGGTGAGTGTTATGTTATTTTGTTTTCAAATTTCACCATGTCATCAAAATTAGTCATAATCGTAAACAGAGACAGCTGCAAAAATGTAATCGTCGGTTTATGACGTACACCGATCCACTTGTTTGTGATTTTTGCCACTTCGTGGACTAATTAGCAGTATTGATAAACGTCTGTTGAGTAATTCTGTCTGATAGATACAGTGTCTCCTTCTAAAGTCGCATCCAGACGACGTGGCCAACGTTGGTGAATGCATTGGCAACAAAATTTTTAACCAACGTTGGGCAAGTTTACCATTTGCATATTGCCTGTCCAGATGATTGGATTTGCTTGTCAAACTTCAAAGATAAAAAAATTCGGCCAATGTATAGCCAGTAGCTACCAACATTTGTTAAATTAAAAAGATATGGAGAACGAAGAATATGATACAGTTATTGCAAGTGCTTATGTAGTTCTTTCGGATCCCAAATAACTGGGTATTTTTCATAAAGACTGAGGAATTCCAAAATTAACTGGTTATTCCATTCGGTCTCTGATGACGACATTTTTCTGGTCAAATTTAAGAAAAAAACAGTAAACCGAAAGCTGAAGATCCACTTTGCCACCAAGTTAGTACAACTCAATGCGCACAATACACAAAAATAAATAATATCCTAGAAATATCGTGTGCAAACTGTTCAAATCGTCTGGACATAACAACAAACGTGATGGCATGTGAAGGCCAACGTTGGTTAAATTCTTTGATGTGTGCCGAAAAAACCGTCCTCATAGCGAATGCATTCCAATGCCAACATTGGCGATTGGTTGGCATTCATTGGCTATGTGTATTTCGTCCACACGGCATGGCAAACCAACCAATAGCCAACACTGGCTAACGTTGGCCATGTCGTCTGGATGGGGCTTTATTATTACTGGATTTGACTCTCGTGTGTATGTAAAAGGCGCATGAGAAAATTAACTATTAATTTAGAAAGTTTTGTCTCTTCACTTAAATACATTTTTTTTACTATACATTTTTTTGATATGTTGTCTCATATCTATAAAAGTATATTTATGAATGATTTTCACTTTTTATGAATGAACGATTTTAAAAACAAGATGATAATAATATATTCTATATTTTTTTCACATCAGTCATGTTCAAAATTTTCATCTATTAAGCATGATGAATTGTCGAGAAATTATTAGCATCTGTGAGTAAGAAAATACAGAAAAATTTTATTTACTTTAAGATTATTGTTACTGATTATTTTTGGGCTAAACCTTAACGAAGAAAAATGTAATCTAACGGAAATAGAAATTCTATATGTGGAATTCTATATTTGGAATAAATGAAGAATTTTTTAATTCTAAAAACATATCAAATCAAGAATGAAACTGTTGGTTTCAAGGAAAAATCAAATCTTATATTAAATTCTTAAAGCACAAAGTAACAAACAGAGATCTTTTTAAAATATAGCTTGAAATTTTATAGGTCAGATACGTAGGAGATTACTAAAAGTTAAACAAAAGAGTTTTCGATTGACTGCACTCAGCATATTCTCATTTCGTTAAATCACTTTCGTAAATCACCTAAAAAGAAATGAAGATGTTAACATCCAAGGACTGTCATAAATTGCATCTCTTGTCATTGTGACTTTTTATGTTTTCGTCATCAAAATAAGAAATGTCTTCTCTTCTAGTACTTTTCTAGTACCTGCTAGACAATGTGTCTCAGCATGGAAATCTCGCTTATTACTAAGAGTCCAAGAAATGGTACCTACCGAATACATAGGCGCTTCGATGTGCACATGGACAATCAAAGTACGGATTCGCAAGTATTTATTACTTGTTCGATATAGTGACAATATTTTGATCAACTTTGTCATATTTTATTTTGCTATTCGATGTATTTTTGACGATACGCTATAATTTCGAAAACAAAAAAAAATGCTGCTAACAAGGCTCTTAATGTTGTCAATCGGGCCACTGGTGCTTATGTGTCTTCATAATCGAAGCCCTTTCTTTGAGAACATCCTCTTATTACCAGTTCATACCTTTCTATGCTTCCATCATTGTCACGTTTTATTTTAAATATCCATTTATTGCCAATTGTACGTTTTCCTCTCGGTAATTCTACCAAATTTCATATGTTATTCTTCTCTAAAGCAGACATTTCTTAAGGAAAAAATGAGTATTCATCCACATATCTTTATCATCTCTTCCCTGAATATCTTCATAATTCTCCGGAACATAATCTAAAAATCTTTTAGCATTTAGGTCTAGTAACTTTTCTTTGACTCCTTCGGATCGCTTCTAATCTTACGTATGTTACACGTTTCTCGTCCTCTTCTGCCTCACTTCTTTCTTGTGTACTTTAAATTATCTCATTTTCTAATTTTTTGTTTCATTTTCTTCATCCTCCAGCTCATCATTGTCTTTTTGCATCCAGTCATCAGTAGTTGTATCATCAAAAACAAACTTTGTTTTTCATCAAATACAACATCTTTCCCAAACAGTATTTTCCTTTCCTCCGGTCACCATAATTTATATCCATTCGGGCAATAGCCTACAAAATAACATTTCTTTGGTCTTGATTGAAATTTTCCGGCTATTAATTCTTTAGGAATTCGCAGAAATGCAATACACCCAAAAACTTTCAGTTTCCTCAAGTTGGGTTTCTGTATACGTCGGACTTCGACTAATCAGAAACACTGCAGCTAAAACAGCTTCTGACCAAAATTATTTTCTTAATTTTGTATTAAGAAGCATACAGCAAGCCTTGTCAATTATGCTGCTGTTCATACGTTCCGCTATACCATTCTGTTGAGGAGTATACCTAATGGTAAATTCAAATTGAATACCTTTTGATTCAAAATGCTGCTTCATTTCTTTCGAAATGTATTCACGTCCATTATCGTATCTTAATCATGAACAAATATCAAAACTTATACTTTACCATCATAAGATACAGATTTTGCAGGACCAAATAAATCATTGTGAAGTAAAGTTCTAAAGGTTTCTTTTTCATCAGGTTGTTTTTCAAGAGATTTAATACTTTCTACATTTAAACGTCCCAGTCTTTGATACCACAGATTCAAAGTTTTATTCGATTTAGAAATATTAGCGTTTACAACGTGCATCATGTAGAGCTGTGATTGCTTTCTTTCTGCAACGCTACTATTCGTCCTTGTTTCTCTATTACACCTTTTGTATTCTCAAAAATTATGCAAAATCCATTCATTTCCAATTTTCTGACAGATAATATATTGTACTCCAATCCAGAAACCCATAATATGTAACGAGCGTCTAAATAAAAACCTGGTCAAGTAGGTTGTGATCGAGAATTTATCCATTGCATTTACATAGCAGAATTACTAAATGTAGCCTACTTGACCAGGTTTTTATTTAGACACGAGTTAGTTATTTACGAAATAAGTGCGGGAATCAATTTTCCCGCGTGAGCGCAGTTTCGAAGTACGAGCGAGTGCTTTCATGTGCGCGAATGCCACATGAATTTCGCACAATATTTTTTGAAACGAATATCAAAATTTGGAATTTCATGTAATGTCAAATCAAAAATGTGAAACAGAGCAAGCCATGCTTCGCCCAACAGATGACGTTATCAAATTTATTGGAAGATTTTTTAATGATTTCTCCCATTTTTGGACTTGTTAATGAATAAAATTAACGGAAAATGGTATTTTATGAACTAAATTTTATTATTATCTATACTAATTTATTTAAGGATGTTCCAAAGGGCCAATGTTTCTTGGGTCTGTTCGTTTTTTCTGCACTTTTTACACCAACCGCTCCGCGCTCCTGAGAAAGTGAGATGTAGGTGTATATAAAATAATGTAAGTAGGAATAAGAAAAGTAGAGTAAAGGTGTTAAAAGTGCAGAACAAACGAACAAACCTATTGTTTCCTGGTTTATTCGACCAGGAAACAATCCGGTTGAGTACTGCGTGCGTGAAACATCAAATAGGAAGCGATGAGTTGATGAGTTCAAGAAATAGTTTTAATTTTAATTTTAATTACCATTCACAATACTGACCGGGAAACAGTGTTTACCGTTTCTTTACAATTCACAATACTAATGACGTCCATTTCTCCAACATGTTTAGCTAAAAGATAGCTTCCCGACTTGATAATAATTTTTATAAGCTCAGTCAACTTCCTGATGTTTTCCAATCGAATGTTTGAAATTCTTTGTGACGTATTGACGTATTTTTGATATTCCGCTTTCTTATGACTTACTTTTCCACAATTATAATTGTGGAGGACAAATTCTTTTTCGAATTCAATTTCTTCAAATTAGCCGTACTTCGTTTCAGTTGTGAAGCAAAAGCTGTAGACGACTGCAGTTCATTTCGAGTTCTTTTCTTTAAATCGTTTCGTTTTAATTCTTCATCCAAAAGGCGATTTTTCACAAAATTCGTCAGTTTATCTGTTGATAATGTCTCTACTGCAATATTACCGTATCATATTCTGAAGGCATCGTCAACAGCAGATGACGTACTACAATTCATTTTTTACTATACAGTGTTTCCCGAAAGTACCGGATAAATTCTATAAAATGGTTGAAGAAAATGTTTCAGAAAAATGCTCGGACACGTAGATTTTTATTTTTAAATCATCAGGCCTATTCTGTAACTTTTTTCGGATCGAATCGAAATGTATGACAGGAATCAGAATGTTTTCAAATCAAAATATTCAGTCTCTATTATATTTTTCGGGTATGGTCTGTGATATTCTGTAAAGAAGGTAAAGTACATCAGCTATTTAACATTCTGTAAAACATTTTAATATAGAAATCGAGCAGAATTACGGCATACTAATTCAAGAACATTACGATCCGATCTGTCAAATTCACTGATTTCGATTTGATTTGAGTTACAGAATAGGGGGGCATCATTTAAAGATGTAATTTTTATCCCCCCACCCCTCAACACATAAGCGCTAGCAACCTCTACTTTAAAATTTCAAATACCATAGTACTCCTAGTGATACCTCATTTAATGACATTTCTATGCTGAATGCAATAAATAAAACATTTTCAAAATCGGTTGATAAATAACTGAGATATTCAACAAAAATGTATTGAAATGAAAGTGCCAATATTCGAGCAGGCGTTGATACGGCTCTAGCAATAAGTGGTAAAAACAACTGCAAGTTGTTTGTAGTTAAATGTCAAATAGAATTTATTGACATTACGTAGTGTGTTACTTGTTTAACGATTAGATAGCAAAAATGAGACTTACTGAAGCCGAAAGAATCAAAATATTAATGATTGGGTTTGGAAATAGAATTTGGATGCATGTAGAAGTTCGTATTCTGTTCAGTGGACCTCACACAAGCCATCCTCCAATATCGCAAACAACGGTAATTCGAATTGAGAACAAATTTCGCGGTCTTGGACATGTACAGTTGCGGACAGAAAATTTCGGTTGTCACTGTCATTCATCTGACGTATACATAAAGGAATTTTTCAACTTTTACATCGGTGGAATGACAATGACATTTAAAATTTTCTGTCCGCAACTGTACAGGGTGGGCCACTTTTAATGGAAAACTTCTATTTCTACAAGATTTAAAGAACTTTTATATGGCTATCTTCTTCTAACTTTCGCGAAACAGCCTCACGACCTTTGTCATGCCACGTCATTGCGTTCTAGGATAATTTCTTAATTCATTTTTCCAATATATGTCGATCGTATAGATCTGAATTAGCAAAATATACGACGAATCGACATGACATAACAGATGCTGCAAAGCTGTTTCACGAAAGTTAAAAGAGATAGCTATATAAAAATTCTTTGGCTTATCGATTGATCGATCGGCATATATTGGAAAATGAACTGAACATCAGATTATTCTAATGTAGCTCCACTTGAGCTCAAATTAGCTTATCAAATTTTAAGAAATAACTTGTAAGGTCTTCTTCTGCAACATTAAACTTCATTGTTAAAAGGGACTTACGAATTAAAAGTTGACTAGCAAATCCTTTTCTTTCAAAAGTGTTACATAATGATGGTCAAATGTCAAAAGCACTAATTTTATGTTTTGCACATTCCAGATGACAATCTGCGATTATTTGTATGATTTGCGATCTACATTTCCTATCCATTTTAGCTTCTTTTCCTTTGATACTTTATCTACAACAGAGTCCCCTTCTTTAATTTCAATCATTTCTGTGTAATCTTTTTCCACAAATTTCACCAATTCCATTTCATTTAAGACCCCACTGGACTAAAATAAAATATCTAGTTGGATGTGAAATTGATTGCCTATACATCCCTGTACACAAAGATCTAGGAAAGCCATGACAGTGTTAAAATTCTGAACTCATTCGTACAGTTGTGGACAGATAATTCAGATGTCACTGTAATTCTTTTGACGTTACAGTGACTTTATAACTAGAGGTGGGCGATACGGGAAATTGTGTATCGAATTTCGATACGATTTCTGTATCGATACGTATCGATATATCGAATATCGATACGTATCGAGTATCGACTACCCATACGTATCGATATATATCGAAATATCGGATCAATATGTATCGATATATCAATACGTTTCGAAATATAAGTTTGAAATATTGAACAGAGGCTTAAAAAATACGAGATGAAAAATAGAGCTGGAATAAGTTTAAATAATAACGCCGAATATTCGACCATATAAATATAAATAAATAAATAAAATGTTTAGATAGTCTGTAATTCGATATTTCAATACGTGTCAGTATATCGATATTCGATATTTCGATAAGTATCGACATCCGATGTTTCGATACCTATCGATATTTCGATATGTATCGGTATTCGATATCCGATATTTCGATACGTATCGATATTCGATACGTCGATACAGCTGAAAATGTGTATCGATACAGCTGGCGTATCGATACGTATCGATATATCGATACATCGACCCAGCCCTATTTATAACCACAGTGTGGTCACGAAGTCAAAAACCGCCATTAACAGGCTAAATGTCAAATGAAAAAATAATAGTTTTATGTAATTGGAACAGAAAAAAAAGCGAAAAAAATCACTTACGCTGATCTATTGACTTTTTAGTGCAGGTAACACAAAAAAAGACACGTTTCCTCGAAAAATTAGCAAAATTAGTTGTCGCCATTAACAGGCAAACGAGATATGAGACTACTGGTGTCCACACTGTGTTCTATAAAGTCACTGTATTTGACGTTAAAGTCCCTAGCTAGCTAAAGTACCGCTATTCATTAAGCCAATGTAAATCTAAATTTGACTCAAAATGGCGGATAACCGCGCCAAATTTTTCCACCGTGTTTCGTTTCTTACACCTTGAGGGATTCTAAATAATTGAACTTCCTTTTCGGATAGGTTTTTATAATTTTTAATGCTGCAGGTCGGAATTTTTAATTATTATAAAATAATTTTTAATCCGTCAGTCAGACAGAACCCGTGAGGACGTTTAAAATTGCATTTCCAAGGTTTCGCACGCTTATTTTGACTCAAAATGGCGTTTAACCCTTTCGCGTCGACTTTATTTCAGAATTTTTTTGTACCAATATTACTTTTGGGCTATATATGCCCCATCAAGATTTCAGAAAAGTCTATTGGTAACAAATTACGTTGTATATGGCTTATACGCTGTCCCAACCGTGTTTTGGGTTCCCTAGTAACCGATCATAAGGTCTATATTCATTTGCTTTGAGTAAAACGTGCATAGACTTGTGTGTTCATGTCATATCACATGTCTGCTGGGACACATATATCCCTTAGGGGACTTAGGTTAGTACGGATGGGTCATATATGTCCCAACCAGGTATGTATAAAAACCGAACCAAAAATTATTTCATTCTGTTAAAAAGCTTTCAATGATAAACTAATCAAAATAAATGAAGAAAGTCCAGTAATTTCGAAATGATAAAAGTCGTATTTCTGGAGCATCTCGAAACACTGGGACAAATATGGCCCAATAGACGCGAAAGGGTTAATTGCGGTATTTTATCTACCTAGGGACTTTATCTGACGTATACCTAAAGGAATTTTTTAACTTTTACGTCAATGAAATGACAGTGACATCTGAAATTTTCTGTCCGCAAGTGTACCATCAAATAACGTGATTCTCTATTTTTCTACTTCGTCTGACATTTCAACAAATCTTATACGAAATTTACAGGTAATTCTTTTTCTCTTACGCGTTTACGGGCCCATAACCTGTTGTAATTAATTAGAATCCGCTTCACAACTTTTCTGCACGACCTATACACTTATAACGAGCAATTTTACTTCCTAATTTGAGGGAGTGAAAAAAGTATGGTCTATTTAATATTCCGTTTTCCATTTGACAGTTAAATTCCCCTCGGTGCTTTGTAGAACCCTCGGGCTTCAAATCATACACTTCACTCCCTTGATGTATAATCTACTATTATTTCTTTTAAGAAAGATTGACATTAAATTAAAATATCAACAACATTCAACTTTTTTTATAACATTTGCAAAACAATAAATATAATCTATAAATTCAGAAACATTCTCGGGAGGATAGTTCATGAAGAAAAGTGACTAGGGGAACGTCAATTTAAAACGTTTCTTTGCTACATGCCCGACAATAGGAAGCTTCAGGATTTTTCAATTTTACTCTAGATAAACGTGTAACAGCAAAATGATGTGTAGAGAATTCAAAAGTGTCTTAAGGAAAGTACTTCTATTTTTTGATATCTCTTCAAATAAAGAAGATAGAGGAAAAATAAGAAAATGACAACTTTTCAAGTATTTCGAATAAAAGGTAACATAGAAATTATTTCTCTGCGGATTATTAATGCTCATAAAATTTAGCAATTTTGCTAAATTTAAACCTACCGTCTATCTCTTCAAATAAGCGAGATCCCAACGGTGAGGGACGAATTTGAAACAGCCTGTATACATTTTAGAGTTTCCCATTTTCATGACGTCATAGGCTAAATTATTTCCACATATTGGTTGAAGCTATTGCAGTGCCAAAATATGTTTTAAGATAGTGTAAAACGGAAAACCAAATTATGTTACCAAAAATGGAATAGAAACAGGACATGTAACATAACATTTTTTATTTTTTGTACTATTTTTGCGTAACAAAGATTAGTGTAATGTAAAACAGGCTTAAGCTTTTACTGCTAAATTAAGTCCACTGGGCATAACAAATGCAAAATAATTGTTTTTTAATATGACATGCTAAATTTGTCAGAAAAAAAGTTTTGCATGATATCATAATCAATACAAAAATGAGTTAGAGTAGGCGTTGGAATTTAAATAGATGTCTTGTGTAACGCCATCTTAATACTAATTGTCAATCAATTGTGACGTAAATAACGCGCCGGAAATGTTATTTAATGTTAGTCACGCAGTTGTTTAGAGTTCAAAAGTATCTTGATGCAGGCAGGGGCCATTTTACACATTTGCTTTAATTTTTTTTTTTAATAAAACATTTTTCTTGTCTTGGGTGTTTTAATTTCAAATTAAGGTTAAGTTCGATTAGAAACATCAAAAGTGACTGAAGGAACATCCGATGAACTAAATCCACACATGCGTTTTCGGTTACATCGCCAATTCTAATTCGTTTTTCATTTGATCACTTTTCACAAACTTAAAATACGCAAATGTATCTGTGACTTAATTGGACGAATGCCGAAACCAGAAATTGTGAATGTCTTTAGTAATCAAAACATTTCACTAACGATTATTTACCGCACAATAAAATAATAAGATGAAGATTTACCTAAAAACTTTTCATCCTAAACATAATCAAATAATTCTTCAAGCTGCTGAAAACAAAGTTGGAACGTTGTCCCCAAAATTGGACATTATTATTAATCAATGTTACACATTACTGTACACAGATTATCGTTATGGATAACGAAAGCTTACATTGTCCTTCCAGAATTGAAAGATAGTAACACTTCTTAAACACTTAAAATTGTTCAGATGAAATAAAGCCAAAAGCAAAACTTGTGGATAAAGTTTTGGTCTGTTGAGCTAAAACTAATGTACGAATTTCAAAACTTTACGTTGAAAGAGTAAGAGGTAAAACTGTAAATGTAGACGTTTATATTCGTGAATGTTTGTCGTACTTGTTTTATTTTGTTACAATTCATCATCAAAATGATGAAATACGAGTAATACCAGGCCCGATGCAGCTTCCACTCATTATGCCAATTATACCTAAACAAGAACAAGACAGTCCCCCAAACTTTCTCAGACGCGGCCTACCTATTGAAGAATTTTAAGCACACGTCGTTAGAAAAGTTTGCAATAGTGATTGAGAAGCCAAAACGAAAAACGGAGAAAAATTACTTAGATCCGGAGAGCAAATGTCAACTTGGCTCGAAGAAAAATAGAACAATTTCTAAGAAAATTGCGTACTCCTTATATTCTTTTATTTATATTATAATTTTCCATCAAATCTATTTCTATTATTTATTTATTTATTTTTACGTATACTAGTATTTAATAATACGACGTTTTTTGTTCAATGTTCCTATCAAAGAAATGGTCTTCGTTAACTTTTTTCTACAATAAAATTACTAATGTCAAGATTAACGCAATTGAAATTAATTATTCAAAATATCTCTAAACTTACCACCCCGGGGAACACCATATCTCTTGTTAGTAAGTTACATAGTGGGGCTTGCTAAGATTTCATAAAATTTCATTTAAAAATTGCACTGGTTTAAGTTTTCCCAAAACTAAAGGTACATAGTTTATTTGGTGCTACTGTAGTGTGCGGTCTACCTGTATGTTTCTACTGTAATGTGCGGTCTACTTGTATATTTCTAATGTAGTATGCGGTCTACTTGCATGTTTCTAATACCGGGTGTTTTTTAATTCTTTTTATCAACCCTTGCTATGAAATTAGATTAACTGAAAAATAAGTCATTGCACTGTTTTAGGTTATTTTACAGTCAAGCTAAGACATGCCGCCCAAATTTCATAGCAAGACTTGATAAAAAAATTAAAAAATCCGTCAACATACTATGCGGTCTACCTGCATGTTTCTAATTGTTCTTCCTGAAACTTGCAAACAAAAACAAATTAATCCTTCAATACGCCAAGTTGTAACAATATCCCTCATCCTAATTAATATCCCTAATTTTCATAGAAAAACATTTATACCGAAACAAGTAAATGCTTTAATTACTTCGTCACAAAGAAATAGGGTCATATTAGAGATTAGCATGTTTTTCAAATATATTTTGAGAGTAGAACGCACTTTACAATAGGTAGATCTCAGTTTCGCAGGTAGACCGCACACTACAGTAGCACCGTTTATTTTGTCTTTTTTATCCAATTTCAGAAATTAGTAGCCACTTTCGACTAAATTTCTTTCTACAAAAATTAAAGAAAATCTTTCTGCTCTAAGTAAATATAGCGAAGAAAATATGAAAATGTTTTTCTGTCTCCTTTTATAAACATGATTTTCCCTCATGTTTTACATATTCCCTTCTTTTAGATCATTGTGGAAAATGGAGCTATCATATTTAAAAAATGAATGTTTAAATAAGTCAATTTGAAGAACAAAAGAGTAGCATAATTCATAATCCTATATCGTACGTGTGCGTACACGTTAGGTAATCCAAGAGATCAATACATTCTAAACTATGTGTGTCCTAAATAAATAAGGGCAAAACATGCTCATACTTACAGAAAGGTAATAATGGAAAGCAGGCCAGCATTTTGCCTCGGATTTGTCTCCCTTCGGACGCTGTAGCCCTGGTACATTATTATTTATTATTACGATTATTATTACCTAAGTGTTCGCACATTATCAAGTTAAGAAAATATTACCGACACTAAATATTTGACTTCGTTCTCCGACATCAATTATCTAATCTATAGCCCGATATTAAATAGATAAAATTCACGCTCTTCAGAGATCTTCATTTCTATTATAATCCGCGAGCATATGCTTGTGCCATTGTGGCTTATAACAACGCGTTGTTATGACTAAAATTCAACGAAGCTAATTACTGACGCCTAATCTGCAAAAACCAATTAATTATTTTTTTTCACGTGCCAATAAATAATTACTCATATTTTGAACGATTAATACTATCCAGATTATTGAATGTTGCCTAAATGTTTTAACTAGTCGTTTTACTAAAAACTAAAAAATAGGGAAAAAATTAAAATGAAGACTATTTATTAATTTACTAACATATTCACTAATAATGTTCAACAAGTAAGCTGTCTTACTTTTTTGACAGTGTTAGGTTACCCTATTTCTTGTACAAGATTTGGTTCAATTTCTACAATAAAAATTTAAAATAAGAAATATTTTAAATTAAATTGTTTGTAGAACCAAATCTTCAACATAAAATGAGGTAGTGTAAAACAGCTTAAATTTTCAATAAAAATTAAAATAAGAAAATATTTATTTCAGAAATTTCCAGTACTTATTTTAAACTGATGTTGGATTTCCGTTTTTTTCACAATATTGAAAAAGAGAAGGTAACATATTCTGAGTTGCCAAAATTACATATTTTGTTCTACAACATACTAGACCAGTCCCGCTTCAGTTGGCCCATCTAGTGAAATTTTAATTTCTTTGAAAAATTGATAAAATGTAAAACTAAAATTCAAAAAGATTTAAAATAACAGAAAGTGGCAGTTCTGTTATTTTAAATCTTTTTGAATTACATAGATGTAGTAGAATATATTCAATCACATTTAATTTTTTGATATAAAACGAAACAACATATTATGCAATATTAAAATGCCAGATAGGAAATTACCTCATTTCGATGGTACGTATAATAAATGGCCGCTGTTTCATGAGACATTTCAGTCAGCCATTCATGAAAATGGGAATCTTCCATATACCAAAAAATATTAGTACTTGTCAAGCGCATTAGAAGGGAATGCAGCACAAGTTATACAAGGTGTACCAATGACAGCAGCAAATTACAAAGTTGCTTGGAATTTTATTGTTAAAAGGTATGAAGATAAACACTTGAGAATTCATAATTACATCAAAGGGATTGTCGAATTTCCAAAATGTATAAAAGAATCGTTCATAAGTTTGAGACAATTATTAGACAATCTACAAAGTAATTTGCGAGTTCTGGAAGTATTACAGCAACCCGTTCAAGAACGGGATAGTTTATTAATTTATCTTGTAACAGACAAGCTTGGTCACAATACCAAACGAGAATGGGAGAAAAAGACAGTGAAACCTGATGATCTTCCGAAAACTGACAATCTCATCAGTTTTTTAGAAAGGAAATGTCAACTGTTGGAAAGAGTTGAAAAACATTCAAAAACTTCGTTGAACAATAATCAAGCTCGAAATGTCATCACCAAACAGGGTCGTCAACAAAATGTAAGTTTATCACAGACCTCAACAAATAAATCAAATTGTAATCAAAATGTAAGGTCTTTCTTAAAATGTCAATTGAAACTAGAATAGAAGAAATTTAAAAACATAAACGTTGCTTGAACTGTTTGAAAGCAGGTCATATATTTGTTAATTGCAAATCCATTAATAGATGCCGTAAATGTTCTAAAACACACAATACTCTTTTACATTTGGAAAGAGCATCTATGAGCAATGGTCATAAGGTACTCTCAACAAAACAAATACAAATTCAAGACAGCGAAAATTCACAGTCTACAGTTACAAATCATACCACAAACAATGGTCAAATGTATCAATTATTGCCTATAGCAATCGTTAAAATTAAAGAACATTTCAAGTAGCGACATCTTTTGATCGCTTTTTGACCTGACATTGCAGTAGGATTGACAAATTGAAGCTAGTTCGCCACATAATAAGTCATCCCATGCAAGGCAGCCATGCTTGCTGTCAAAGCAACCGATTTGCACAAAACTTTGTTAAAATTAAAGGCAACAATAGAGAATTATATAATTGTACTACTTGACTCAGGGTCTCAATCAAATTTCATCTCCACACATTTATGTCACAAATTAAATCTTCCCACAAAACATATTAATGTACCCCTCGTTGGAATTAATGAATCAAAGACAAACATTTTTGAGAGTAGAACAACTTCAATTCATTCAAAAGTAAATGATTTACAAGCAAATTGAACACTTTTGGTCATTCCCAGAATTAGCACTAATCAACCAAGTGAATTATTAGACTTAAACAAATTTCGAATTCCTCAGAATGTTCCATTAGCCGATCCTCAATTCTACAAATCAAAGAAAATCGATCTATTGATAGGAGTCGACTTATTTTGGAACCTTTTATGTTATGAACCACCAGTACATCCGTATTTATATAAAACAAAATTGGGATATGTCGTACCTGGTAAGATTAACAGTCAAACTTCAGGAAAAAATGCGCTTTTGTGTAATGCAGTTACAATGGATGATATTTTTCAATAATTACGAAACTTCTGGGAGATCGAAAATTGTAGCGAAAAGGAATTAAAATCAGAAGAAAACATATGCGAATCGCATTTTATAGACCACACTAAAAAAAATCCTGATGGTAGATTTGTAGTTACAATACCATTAAAGGGTTTGGTACAATCTTTGGGAGATTCAAGAAAACTAGCAGAACGCAGAGTCTAAATTCAAAAGAAACCCAGACTTTAAGAAGAGGTACGATAAACAATACGAATCATTAGGACGTACATACAGAGTGGCCCAACGAAAACGAAACAGACTGAATATCTCCCAAGAAAATTTTTGTTTGAAAAAACGCAAAAATAGGTCGATTTATAATCCCAGGGGGACACTTTTCTATCCTATACCCAACTGTCATACGTCATCCCCCTCCCTTCCAGCTCTCTAACCAATAGAATTTAAATAGGGAATGTACTATGAATGGCATATCATTGAAAAGGTAATTTTATAGAGAATTCAGTAATGTGAATATGAATATCCGAAAATTTGATTTTAGCGCCCTCTTTCGGGGAAAAATTGTTACATAATCCAAAGTGTGACAACTCATATGAAAGCTAATTTTAATAGTAATTCAATGCGCGAATTGAAATTACGTAAAGATATTGAAAACTGACTAAAATAACTAAAAATAGGGTTCGTAACACACAAATTTGGTATCCCTATTTTTAGTTATTTTATCAAGATCAGTCATCAATGGAATTCATGCATTTTCAGACGAAAGTAAAAGGGCTTATGGAGCTTGTGTTTACTTGAGATCAATTGATTCAAATCGTATAAAAGTAACTTTGTGCTAAAACTAGATGTACTCCATTATCCATGCAGGATTCAAAAACCTTAACGACCCCACGTTTAGAACTGAGCGGTGCAAACATTTCTGCGTTGTTAGTTGACAAACTTAAAAATCTGCATTGACAATACCAATCAATCAGTTTTTCTATTGGTGTGATTCAACAATTGTTTTGATCTGGACCAAAAGAGATGCCTATTCATTAAATACTTTTGTCAGCAATAGAGTATCAGATATACAATCCAAATCAAACATCCCTGAATGGCGGTACATTGGCTTCAGTTGAAAACCCTGCCGACCTCCTATCACGGGGACTTAGTCCAAAATTAATAGCGTCATCCAGTTTATGGTTGGATAGACCTATAATTATGGCTATCTAACAATCAATATTGCTGGCCTAATAGTGAATATTGTCCTCCGGATTTACCTGATGTCAAAGTAACTGTCATGGCAACTAACAAGTTCGTCAAAACGATCGATTTAAGTAAACTGGAGAAAATTTTTGATTGATGTCTCCGTTTTACTTAAACTGTAAGCAACCAAACACAAGACAAAAGGTTTGGTACGCTTACATTATCAGAAATAAAGGTCTCAAACTTTTATTTAGTTCGATTAGCATTGCAAGAATCATTTGTGGAAGAAATGCAAGTTTTGTCGAACGAAAAATCTCTTAATACCAAGAGCAGACTTTTAAAATTAACTCCCTTTATGCATACTGTTGGCACCATTAGAGTTAGTGGTCGACTTAATCAATCAAATTATAGTTATGAAAAACAGCATCCAATGATATTATCACACGATCATTCGTTAAGCAAACTAATATTTACACGTGAACATAAACGACTACTTCACGCTGGACCACAAGCTTTATTAGCTTCAACAAGAGGCCTTTATTGGACAATATCAGGCAGCAACTTAGCTCGAAATCCGCCAAAATGAACCGTTAAGGGGAAATTTACATAACAGGCCTAGACTATACTGGACCTATAATGTTAAAGGACAGAAAAGGAAGAGGATGTAAGGTGTCAAAAAGTTATATATGTTTGTTTATATGTTTCACAACAAGAGCTATTCCCTTAGAATTAATCTCAAATTTAAGCACGGAAAGATTTATTCTAGCTATGAGACGATTCGCTTCACGACGCCCACCAAAATTTACTCTGACAATAGCTCGAATTTTGTCGGATCGCGAAATGAATTAAATGATTTTGGAAACTTTCTTAAAACTAATGAGAAAAATTTACAAAAGCGCCTAATCCACGAAAATTTCGTTTGATTCTTTATACAGCTTATGCTCCTCATTTTGACGGTATTTGGGAAGCGGGTGTAAAATCAACAAAACATCATTTAAAACGTCTAATAGGTACGGCTTTATTAATATTCGAAGAACTGTATAGTGTCTTAGTACAGATTGAAGCCGTTCTAAATTCGCGACCTTTATCACCACTCTCATCTGATCCATACTCGTATGACATACAACCACTGACGTCAGCCCATTTCCTTATTGGAAGACCATTGACATCAGTGCCAGACCCTGACGTAACGGATATCGCCGAATCCCGTTTGTCTAGCGTTTACAAAAAATTCAGCAGCACTTCTGGAAACGCTGGTCGAAGGAGTTCATCTCAGAATTACAGTGCCGTATCAAATGGAAGTTAAACTAGCGTTTAGTTGAAGAAGGAACTTTAGTCGTCATTAAACACCCCACCGTTAAAGTGGTTACTAAGCAGGATTGAAAAAAATCATCCGGGCAAAGACGGTGTAACAAGAGTCGTCACAGTTCGAACAAAGAAAGGACTCGTGCAACGTAAAGTAACGAAACTGTGTCCATTTCCAAATTGTTCCACTGTTCAACAACAAGATACGACGGCATCATCGCAATGATTGAAATAATTAATTGAAAGAATTATAATACTTTCCAGGGGGCAGTATGTTCATGATTCAAATGTAATTTTTATACACATGTAATTAGGTAGCTTTGAATAACAAAAAAGAAGATATAAATAAAAGCGCATTTTGTAACTACAAGAAAGGAAGCATTATAATCAAGATATACAGTCCACTTTCATCAAACCTGTGACGGTTATCAATTAACCATACAAAACGAACACAAGCTAATTAACACAAAGGGAAGAAATATATACCAGTTTAAGCAAGGTAACTGAACTAAATCCTAAAATATTGCTAGAAGCTTTTAAAATAACATAAAAATTTAAAATTACATTAAAACAGAAAAGATACAAAATCAATCAATCATTCTCTGAAGAAATTTTATTTTTAAACTACGTAGAAAATTAAATCAAGCTACCCAACTAGTAGAATTTTTTTTATTTATTTATTTTACAGTTTATAGTCTTTAATTCTTTGTTTTCTTATGGTTTATTCAACACAGCAATCAGTGATTTTTCGTTGGTATCAGCTGTGTTATTTTGCAACTGTCCCTAAATAAAAATAAAATAAACTAATTAAAAATCAAAATAGAAGCTTTTCAGAACAGAAACAAAATGTTGAAAGCAAAGAGAAAGGCTAATTTAAGGTTACTAAACAAGATAGGAATAACAGGCAATTGACTTTATTTAGCTATATTTGGCAGATTGATTACATTAATAACCGAAAAAAGCGGTAAGATCAAAGAGTTTCGGTGTGTTTACTAACTGCCACTGTCTGGTGGAAATAGCGAGTTGCAGTTGTGTTCCAGTTTTCTAGTTTGTTTGTGCAATGAATAGAAGTAAATAAATAATACTCGTAGGTAAGTAAACATGATGAGATATAATTTTTATACATACTACCACGCCTTTTTCCAATTCATGTTTTTTTAAATTTTTCTAATGTTCAAAATATAGTTATTTGTTATACAAGACGGTAAAATTATATTTTATCGATGAGTGAATTAATTTTCACGAGTCGATAATTAAATTTTACCGTCGTGTGTAACATTCTATTTTTTTCTATAGCGAACATTAAAAACAAAATAAATAAAGAGAACAATCACGTCTCAAAATCGCGTTGTAGACATGATCATGATCCCAGTAAATAGTGTAGATTGTTGCTATGCTGTTAACATTCCGTTTTATCGACTGTTTTGAGTTGGACAAAGCACACTTTAACGTTCGCTACAGAAAAAAATCGATTTTGCATATAGATCTTTCCAGAAAATAGTTATTTGTACACCAAGGCGCTCAAAGTAGTATTTTTTATACGACGTCCCGTGCACGCGAGTAATTGACGAATAAGGTATATTTTTCGTTGTTTAATGACATGTAGCCCGTAACGTTGAATTTATTTTAAAGTACTTTACAGACTATTCGGATTACTTTACAAACGATTTCAGAAACAATTGTTTCGGTTGTGAGCCGTCGCTTTCGACTAGGGTTACCATCCGTCCGGAAAAAGGAGGACATGTCCTACTTTTGTACTCAAAATTTTATGTCCGGCCGGCTTTTTAAGATGTCCAAATACCAAATGATTTAATGTCTATTTTCCGTTTATTCAACAAGAACTGCACGTGTTATAACAGGCAAACTAGTAACAAAGGACGAAGTACTCTCTACTTGACGAGCGGAAAAGGTGAATGTGAAGTGGGGCTTGAGGTTTTAAACCGCTCTCATGTGAACGTTTCCTAACCGCGCAACGTGCCCAACTTTTAGCCGCGCGCCACACGTGCGACTCCGCCGCACGGCATCGCCGCTGCATCCACGTCGCAAGTTTTGTTTTCTATGTTCCCTTATGTGAGATATCAAACCAGCGGTGTAACCTCTAATATGACATGACACATAAGAGATTATAGAAAACAAAATTTGCGACGTGGCCGCAGCGGCGCTACCTCGAGTGTGGCGCTCCTTCAAACGTCCCGAACCAATGCTGACATGCGCAGTAAGAATTTAAGGACAAAACCACGCGCCAGTGAAACTTCTGTTCATTTACTTTTTCTGTGATCTATGTCCAGTCTCCAGTGTCCCTGAGTCAAGTGTAAATCCCCCTTTTATTCTTATCTTAAGTAAGTAATAACAAATGTTAAATTTTCCAGGAATATGAGAAATGTCGAAAAGAAAGTGCAAGTTTGGCGACAATTTAAAACAGAAATTTCCATGTTTTCTATCAGGCAGAACAGAACATGAAGCAAAATGTCAACTGTGCGATTCGTATATCTCTATCGCTCGTAAGGGTGCTCTTGATTTGGAACGCCACATTATGTCTGAAAAACATAGGACTAATGTGAGGTCGACACAGTCCACCAGCAAAATTGAAACTTTTTTTAACTCCTTGAATTCAACATTAAATCTTAAAGCAGCATGTGTAGAAGGAACTTTAGCTTTTCATACAGTTATGCATCATAAGGAAAGTCTCCAAAGGTCAAGCCCGAATGCATAGGCGCTTCGAAGCCGCGTATGGCAGATCGAATTACGGCGCTGCAAACATTATTTCTTCGATATAGCGAGAATATTTTGATCAACTTTATCACATTTTATTTTGTTATTTGTTGTATTTTTGACCATATGATATAATTAAAAAAAAAAAAACGAAAACATTCTTTTAAATAAAACTCGTTATATCCATGCATCACGCAGCCGTAAACAGCACTGGATCTGTAATCCAGTGCTGTTTACGAGCAGCATAACCAGTTTTATTTAAACGAATGTCTTCGTTTTTTTTTTTAATTATATCATATGGTCAAAAATACAGCAAATAACAAAATAAAATGTGATAAAATTGATCAAAATATTCTCGCTATATCGAAGAAATAATGTTTGCAGTGCCGTAATTCGATCTGCCATACGCGGCTTCGAAGCGCTTATGCATTCGGGCTTGACCTTTGGAGACTTTAATCATAAGTCATACAAATCGGCATCGGAAGTTACGTGTTGCAGAACAAAAACTGAGGCTATAGTCAATGGAGTGCTTGCTTCACATACAGTTGATATTTTAATTCAAACTTTAGAGAAAGTTAATTTTTTTAGTGTAGGAACAGATGCAAGCAATCATGGCAACATAAAAATTTGTCCTTTGGTCGTGCAATATTTTGACTGGAAATCTGGTATAAAAACCAAATTACTAGACATAAGTAATAGTTGCAATGAAAAGTCTGAAACTGTTTCACAGTATATTTTGCAAACTTTGGAAAAACACAATATAAGCAAAAAATGCGTGGCATTTGCCGGCGATAATGCTAACGTTAACTTTGGTGGCCTAAAGCGAAAAGGTGAAAGAAATATTTATTCATCTTTAAAACGCAATTTAAATAACAAAATAATAGGTATTGGTTGTCCTGCGCATATTCTGCACAATTGTATACAACATGGAACCGATAGTTTTACTTATGACATTGAAAGTTTAATTTTAAAAATTTTCAATTACATACTTTTCAATATACACAGTTGGCCTGACCAACACTATCTATGCGTTTTTCGTGAGTAAATGAAGGATAGAATAGTAGAAACCGCATGAGTAAACGAAATAGCCACATCAATCGACGTTGCCGATTGATAACACGGTCCTACCTTCGCACGCAACATTGTAATATCTCTATTTCACTTCAACACAAGTTTCAATGAGCCTCTCCTTCATTTACTCACAAGAAGCGCATAGATACTGTTGGACAGGCCAGCACAGTATACAATACGAATAGAAAGTATCAAGAAATTCTGTGAATTTGTGGACATCTCATTTCAACAATTATTGTATCATTCAAAAACACGATGGCTGAGCCCATTTCCTGCAATGGAGCGAATATTAAAAATGTTTCCGGCATTAAAATCATATTTTCTGCCTGAGGAATCATGTCCAAAAATTATTAAAACATTTTTTGAAGACGAATTAGCTGAAACGTATTTGTTATTTTTACATTCAGTAATGTATATATTTCAAACTAAAATAGCTTTTATCGAATCAGAAAGCAGTTCTGTGATAGAAGTCTATGATAAATTAAATGAAGTCTTATCTTGCTTACAAGAAAGACTGAAAGAAAAATTTTTACCGTTAAAAGTAAGAAGTGCAATAAATATTTTAAAACAAAATGGGCATGAACTGGAATGTCAGAAATTCCTTAAAGAAATTGAATATTTTTATAATATCACTATTAAGTATCTAACTCAGTGGATTGAACCATTTAACGAGTTTAAAATATTTAATTGGATAAAAGTAAAAAATGCAAAATATGAAGACCTTATACCATGCATTGAATATCTTGCTGAGAAAAATGTTCACATTGATGACAACAAGTTATTTGATCAATTTTGTAATTTGAAAATTGAAATCTAGAGGAACTATCGCTAGAGAAACAGTGGTCAAATTACTTTAGCAGTAGTAAAAATATACCAGCTATATCTTTTGAACTACTGAAAATTGCTGAATTTTATTTTTCGCTTCCTGCGCATAATGCCGCAGTTGAGCGAGTATTTTCCCTTATAAATGCTCAATAGACGAAAGAAAGAAATAAGTTAACAGCTCACTCCTTTAAAGGTTTAATTTTGGTTAAATATAATTTAAAAGAAATGAAGTGTGATGAATTTCACGATTATTTATCACAGAATTTACATTTATTAAAACAAATTAGTACCAAAGAAAAATATAACGCCAAACTTATGTAAAAGAATATTTATTTTTTGAATTACATTATATTTGGGAGTTATTTTTTATTTTTGTTTTTCTGTTTTATTTTTTGAATATAATTTAATTTTGTTAAATTTAATTAGTTAAATACATCTTCTTTATGACATGTTTGCTATTTATTTGTTTCTTTTTGTTTCGTACCCTGCATACCAACGTCATAGGTTTGATTGAAACGTTAGTAGGACCGAATTTAAAAAATGTCCTCCTTTTTCTTGCAAAGTCCTCCTTCTTCCAAAGTCCAATGGTAACCCTACTTTCGACTGCATAGTATTAATATTAAATGTTTGATTTACAGATTATGTCTGAGAAAAGAAAGGTGTGGACTACCGAAGAAGAGAGAGAACACCGGAATTTGTGTAAAAATTTAGAGTACAAAAATAGAATAAGAAAAGAGATTCATACAAGAAAATTGCTGCACTTTTGGATATCAGTGCGGAAGAAGTTGAAAGAAAGGTAAAAAATATTATTTCTCAGTACCAACGAGAAAGAAGAAATTACAAAAATATGAAAAAGTGTGGAGCGGGCCAGCATTTTAAAGCAAAATGGTTTGGTTACAATGCTATGATAAAAATAAACCTAGAAGAGGCATTCAGCTCGGTGGTGAATACGGGGTAATTTCTTTTTTAATTAGATAATACTTTATATGTATGTAAATATACATATTTTCAAAATACTTACACCGAAAAATAAAATTAAGAGAGTTGATTACAAAGTATTGACAAATAGAAATAGGTATTATGCAAATTTGAGTTGCCAAGGTACTTGTCCTTCGTCTGAAATGAAATATTCACACAATTCATTTGTTGTTTTTCTTGATTCTTCCATAGGTTTTCTTGCCACATTTTTAAGAGGTAACATTGATTCACTTGGTTGTGGTTCATTGCTCCATGACCCGTGTCTAATTGTACCCGAATCTAAATCTTCTACGTCGAATGATCCCGATGGTGAATATAAATGTTTCTCGTCTCCGAGTTTCTACGTAGGAAATTGTGTAACTATACACAAGTTTGTATAAGTCTTTCTACTTTACTTGGTTCGAGAAGGGTTTTCTTAAGATTCGAAACACAGATGCCAGTATTCCAAATACTCTCCGACCTCTGCTCAGACGATAATTAAATATTCGTTCTTTTGATCCCCGTCCTTGATGGTCAGAAAATGGTTTCATTACATTAGGTGACAAAGGAAATGCATCGTCTGCCACAAAAACATATAGTATAGGTTTTTATCTACCAGGAAGAGATGAGTTTTGTGGTAGGTTAAGCATTTCTTTGTTCAGGCATTTTACAAATCCAGTATTTTTAAACACTCCTCCATCTGATATGCGAACTTGGTAACCAATGTGCACATAGGTAAAATTATGGTTTGCGTCTACTATAGCAAAGAGAACAATGCTAAAAGTTCCTTTATAATTAAAAAAAATTACTCTCACTGTGTTTGGGGGACTGTATGACAATATGTTTGCCATCCATACTTCCAAGGCAATGAGGAAAGTTCCACATTGTATTATATTCAGTTATTATATTATAATATGTTATATTATGGGCAGTTTGTACCATTCCGCCGGGTTTTTGGGCACCTAAAATAGAAAAATTTTACTAAATTGTTGTATTTTTCATTTTTTGTTTAATGTTTCTTTTTTTTAAATAATTTTAAGCGACAAACTGACTTCCTTTGTTTTAATTGTTTTATAATTTTAGGAAAGCGAATCTTCAGATGAAGACATAGCGACCCAAAGTACCTCGATCCCAAGTACATCTGAAGTTGAGGGTGAAAACTCCCAATTACATATGCAATCCATCTTAACAACGAGTCCAAGAGTTCAAAAAGAAAAAAACCTAAACGCGTCGCCACAAATATGTTTGGACCAAGAAAAAACATTACTATTGAAGCACCAGAAATAAAAAGTACAAAAAAAATATTTGGAAGAGCCTAATAACGAGAGTAGCCAAGTTTTCCAAATGATGAAATCGGTATATGAAAAAAGAGAGCGTGATGAATACGACATATTTGGTGAAATGGTAGCCAATAATTTAAGAAGCTTAAATTCAGGTTACGCCAAATTATGAATTTGTTATTTGATGCTCGTACTTCTTCTTTTCAAGATTAAGCTCGATCTTTTGTGACATCTTCTTTTCAAGATCAAGCTCGAACTTTTGTGCCAGTCCCTCAAGCATCATCATCATCATCTTATTATGTATCCGATAATGCAACATGGGATCCGAGCAGGAAGATCAAGACTCCAACATTTTACAGAGGGCTTTAACATCAGCGCTTGAAGATCCAGATAATCACATTATTGAAGTGTAATTTTTTTATGTTGTTGAAAACTTCATATTGTCATTAGAGTTACGTTTTTGTTTCATTACTGTGTCTTTTAATTTTAAATAACGTAAAAGTGCCTTTTTTAATACTTACTTTTATGTATTCTTGTAGAACTTCGTTTAGGGTTTAGGGCATCGCATACCTCTGGTATAATTCGGGAAATGGAAGTAACTGATATTTTAGATAAATACATTAAACTCTGATAACTATCAGCAGGGTCCTATTTCATAATAAAAAACAAGCTAATAATATTAGTACTGAATGAAACGTTTGATGATTGAATTAAGGATGAAGTAAAAAACTATTCGTTCATTCAGCTGATAGTACCGGTTTGTAAACCGAAACTGTCAGCTATAGTTTTTTATTTCGCCCTTAATCCGGTCATCAAACGTTTTATTCAATAGTAATAGGGGAAAGACGGGTAAAGTGGTCAGATCGGGTAAAGTGAACTACTGAATTTATCAACTATTCTACACCTATATTCAAATTATTGTACTATGCAGATACTCTTCTATCATAATAGAGGTCGCTGAACTAAAAAGTGCTTCCCGCCAATTTCTGTGGTTTTTATTAAACGGAGTGCAAGTGTTTACGTGTTACGCAGGTAAGATTTTGTGCTCTTTATGTAAGCTGTATTAACAAATATATCAATTGTTTTGTTTCTTTTGTTATACTCGGTTGATTTTTTAGGTATTTGGTTACATTTTTAGTATAACACTCATTGGGTTTAGTCATTGCTTTTTAAGATATAACCTGAAATGTAATGTTTATACACCTAGGGGAAAAGTGGTCCGATAAGTGATGGGATAAATCAGTCCATCTGTCCACTTTACCCATCATATTTTCATAACCATTTTGAACTGCACTTAATTCAAAATTAATTTTATTTTATTATATTTGATTGCAGCTGCAGTAATTAATCATGCCTCGCGTCTACAAAAGAAAAAGCGAACAACTATCATGGAGTAAAGAAAGTCTTGTACGTGCAGTACAAGATATTCGAAGTGGCAAAATGTCATACAGGCGAGCGTCTGAAATTTATAATATTCCACGAACTACTTTAATGAGAAGGGCCAAAACAAATAAAATAGATAAAATCAAACTAGGTAGATTTGAAGCAGTATTTTCCAAAGATCAGGAAGAGGAACTTAAACAACATTTGTTGTAAATGGAACAACGATTTTTTCGACTAACACAAACTGAGTTTAGAAAACTTGTTTATAGTTTTGCGGTAGCAAATAAAATAGAGCATCCTTTTAACGCAACAAAAGGTTTAGCAGGAAAGGATTGGTTAAGAGGATTCATGGAAAGAAATCCAGGACTTTCACTTAGGAATCCAGAAAACACTTCATTTGCACGAGCGTCTGGTTTTAATAAGGTTACTGTAGATAAATTTTTCGATCTTTTAACGGAGCTAATAGAGAGATATGAGTTTTTGCCAAGTAGAATTTTTAACGTGGACGAAACATCTATCACAACTGTTCCAAATAAATCGTCAAGAATTATATCAAAAAAAGGAAAGCGGCAGATTGGAGTACTGACATCTGCAGAGAGGGGTGTAACCGTTACGTGTGCAATTTGTTGCAATGCAGCTGGTTACTTTTTGCCACCACTAATGATCTTTCCTAGAGTACGTCACAACCCAGCGTTTATAAACGGATGTCCACCTGAAACGCTACTAGTTTGTCACCAGTCAGGATGGATGCAAACGGAAATCTTTTCACCCATATGGTTTACTCACTTTTTGGCCTTTGTTAAACCTGTTGAAAGTAGTCCGGTTTTGCTCATATTAGATGGACATTCCACCCATGCCAGGAATTTAGATCTATTAACAAGAGCCAAAGAAAATCATGTTCACATTTTGTGCATTCCCCCGCATACGTCACACAAATTGCAATCACTAAATCGTTCCTTTATGAAACCCTTGAGTACATTTTACAGTCAAGAGTGTCAAGTTTGGCTGAGATCACATCCAGGGCAAGTGGTTAATTTGCTCAATGTAGGTGAAATTTTCGGAAAAGCATATTTAAAGGCTGCAACACCTGCAATTAGTGGATTTCGTGCTTCGGGCATTGTACCTCTTGACAGGTTTATTTTTCCATATTTTGAATTTGAACAACTGACAACGAAGCTTCTGTTGACAATAATCCAACACAAATTCAAGAACAAGAAATTATTGGTGCACCAATCTTAATGATCGATCAAATTCCAGAAAATTTTGTAGAAGTCCCGGCAAAGATTCAATTTGTAGATATACAAGATTCAGAAACACCTGCAAAGAAACAATCTCAGCAAGAAGAACCTATTTATATTTATGATGGACCATCAACTAGTAAACAAAATTAGGTATCTCCAGCTGATGTAATGCCATTACCAAAAGCAAAATTTGAAGGTAAAATAAGAAACAATAGTAAAAACAAAGGGAAAACTGCGATATTAACTTCTAGTTCATACATTAAAGACCTTCAAGAAAAAGCTAAAGTGAACACAGTGAATGTTGAATGTTGAATGAGAAAAACTACAGTCGAAAAGGCAAAAGCAACAAGAAAAGAATTGTTTCAGATGACAGCGGTGCTGCTTATCTGTATTGTAATTTTTTATTCAGCGAATCAAGGTCAGGTGAGAAATGGGTCCAGTGTAATTCTTGCAAATTGTGGGCACATGAAGAATGTTCACGTTTAAACAAAAATAGTCTGGTATTTGTTTGTGAGAAATGTAATTAAATTATTTATTAGAATATTTATCAATGAAGAATTAAATTTTATTTGACGTAAATTGTAACATTTTTCTATTACATACTTGTTTTTTCTAGAATTTTATTTTCAATAAAATTTATATTTGTATTGTCTTATTATTTCCACATACCTTTGGGGTAAAATTTATTTTATTTTTTATTATGACCGCTTTAACCCACTGGGTGGTCCACTTTCCCCAACTCGGTAAGGCAAAGTGGACCATTCGCATCTACATTTTTGATCTATCTATACAAAATAAGTTATCACCAAATATCTATGATAAAACTTTGTTTTCATAGATTAAAGTATGTTTTGACAATTACGTTTTTTTAATAGGTCATTTCAGGAAAAGATTCGTTTATATAAATGATTTAAGGGTATCATGTCCACTTTACCCGTCTTTCCCCTATTATTAGCTTGTATTTTATTATGCAATAGGCCCCCGTAGCAAGAAATTTTAGGCCCGGTTTCTCAGTCACAGATTAACTTTAATCTTCTGTTTGTTGCCATAGGAACAATTATAAAAACAATTGTTCATATGGAAATAAACTGAAGATTAAGGTTAAACCGTAACTGAGAAACCGGGACTTAGAGTTATTGCTAAACGATCGTTAGCAGATATCAAATCTCTGAAATTTGTATTTTGTTTAGAAATTTTGTGGCCAATTAAATTTAATAATTGTTCAAAATCTGAGCTTGACATTCTCACAAAATTAGGAAATGATGAACGTAGTTCCTCGTGCAATTGAATATCATCATTTTGAAGATCTCTCATCAATTCTGTGGCATCATCATTCCATCATTTGCTCTTCTACATAAAAGAGATCGAACCCAATATCTATGTTGGCGACGACGCCTCCTTCTCCTAAAACAAAGATACAAAAAGTTAAAACCGACAGTAATTACTTCTTAAAATAAAAATAACGTCAACATTGACATATAAATGCAAATTATTTGCCTACTTACTTCTCTTCCATAAAACGCAGTACACACCAACCACCAGGATAAGCAAATCATTTTCTCTAGTCATTTTATAGATTAAATTTTCGCAAATTGAAATTGAATCACGATACACCCGATACACCTACACTACAACTATACAGACACAGGAGAGTGTGTTCGGTGGAAAAGCACTGAAAACAAAACCGAAACTCCTACAATATTTTATCTGCTTGGTGGAAACAGGGTTTCCAATTTGTCCGAGTTTTGTCTTCTGTTTTCAGTGTCTTGAAAAACCCGAACACAACAGAAACTCGACTAGTCCGTTTGGTGGAAAACCGGCATAAGAAACCAACCACATTACGAATAAGTAAAATTTTATTTATATGCACGCCCTCTAGAGTAAAAACAAATCCATGCAGCGTGGGCTCTGAGTGAGTTATATGCACGGTTAAGCGGATCGGATTCCGCTCGCGCTGGCAAGAGCGTCACATCTAAGTGCACTCGATACGGAAATAGCAAATAATCGTATGCATAATTTGCAATAGCAAAGAACGTTTAGTGTTTAATTTAATTTATTTAATTTTTAATTCGAAAATACGAAATTTTCTTTAAATTTAACAATTTCTTACGCGATGAAATTAAAATTTCGTCCGATGCTTATGGAGAAATGAGCCAGCGCAATGATCGTACATAAACATGCACAGTATAAGCGGCGACCCAGGCGGACTGTTGCAAGCGGAATCTCATCCTCCTAACCCTGGTTATATGCTATAATAGTAAGTGTTTTGTTCCCGGCAAAAAATTTTCGTCGCTCCTGTCAAATTTCGTTGGAGGTTATCAAGAAGAATAAGTAACTATGCGTACTTGTCTATTACTTAAAGATGTAGGAAATTTGATACATTAAAAGTTTGTAATAGTACTTGCAACATTTCTTGTACAATTTAAAAGCTCTGTTTAAAAATGTTGCATGATAGCGATCGAGTACGCTTGGACACGATAATGTCGGGTACCCCCGGACATTGTATTAAATTTTGAATTTCGCAATATTATTGTTCTAACGAATAAAATTGTTTTGTCAGTTTGCTAATTTATAGAAAGTATTTTAAAATGATGTTTCTATTGTTGCAGAAAGACTTGAAATATGCCGAAATTTAAGGGGAGAATTAGTAACAGAGGAAAATGGAACGAAACTAAAATGAAAGAAGCAGTTAAATGTATGATGGAAGGCAAGTTATCAGTAAGACAAGCGGCAGACGGGTAAGATGTACCAAGAAGCTCACTTCACGATCGTCTGAAAGCTTTGAAAAGTGGCAAAGAGATTGCTTTCCACTCGAAGTTGTGTCACCAAATTTAACTTTAAATGGCTTCCCTCGTACCTACCTTGATGGTGGACAAGTTCTTCTGATTAACGTATCAGCTGTTCTCCTCGACTAGTAAACAGTGGAGATAGAGGTGGGTTTATTACGGTGGTAAAATAACTAAAAGGGCGCCAGGACAGATATTGATTAACAAGCCGAACGTAAACGATCTGTCGACGTCTCCGAATCGACTAAATCGGCAGAAAATCAAAAGTAAACAGAGGCTTGCTTACTCACTGGTACATCAAGGAGTAAACACAAACGCAACAGTAAGAGTTGACTTAAACTTTAATCAAGTACCAATAATTATGATGGACAAAGGTACGTTACATAAATGTGTACACGACAATTTGTCTAATTAACAATACTGAAGTTATCCGCAAATTCAGAGACCAAAATTCGCTCTCCCTCTACTCGATAATGCAAAAGAAAAAATTAACAAACCGATTCACGATATGTCCAAAATAAATTAAATTGGAAATACCTTTTGACAGCGTACAACCTGTAACGTCGGGTCAAGATTACCAACCGAAGCGCGGAGGCCGGTGGTAGCCGGTAAGGTTACTGTATTTAGAAGGTACCGCCATTCATTTCCGTGGCTTCGTCCCCCAAATTAAAAAGGAAGCGATGAAACGCTAAAGAAGAAAAAAGATAGATACATAACAAATTACTGTTGCTAAGGAATTTATGAATGAATTTGATTAACCCCAAATTAAAAGAGATAGAAAGTTGGCGCTACCTTCTCGATACAGTAACCTTAGTAGCCGGTGGGTAGTTACGACGCCCTCTGCCGATCGCGTGCAGCGTCGACAATCCGGTTCAAACTGGATTCGCAGGGATCGTCAAGATGGCTGGTCAGGTTTCCCCTATAGGACCGGTAGGCTCGAAAAACGATACGAGTTGACTCGGATTGAGCCCAACTCACTACGGCACAACTGAAAAGGCCGAAGCGCAGCAGAAGATCTGTGCCTACAGCTAGAACTATAAAAAGAAACGACAACATTAGGGCCCATATTGGCATCCGCCATTACTCGATATATTTTACCTGAGATTTTCAAGGCTCCCAGGCTTGGAATGGGGTTTAACAAGAAGCCCCAACGCTAGTTCGCGGGTGTAAGATTGATTCTGGCACAGTCGTCAATTGATTTTTCTCACTTGTCGAGCAAAAATCTTGATAATAGTTCAACACTTAACTTCACCCCAAGGAAATGAGAATAAGACTAAACGAAAGGCGCTAAAATCGCGGCGATGTCGGAGTGGTAACCAATGACCGTCGCAGATACTATCACGTGGTGCCCCATAACCAATGAATGTTGCGCATTCACATAACGCAAGTTTTCCCCCTGGCGAGGTAAACGAGGAGGAACAGTGTTGCCAAGCAAGACAGGACGCAGCCAGTCGATGCTTTGTTGCCACGTTTTCTTAGCGGCAAATTCAAACGTAACAGTTGGGACAATTGGAATCCACATTTTCGGAGAACTTTTCTAAGCAACTTTATGAACACGTTAAAGAACTTGACAATCGTCTGATGCCACTGAGTAGGAAGGAGTTTTTGAAATTAGCATTTGATTAGCAGAAAGTCTCAAAATCCCTCATAGATTTAATAAAGAAAAGGGAATCGCAAGAAGACTTTTTTTACAGTTTTAGAAAAGAATATCCGGATATTTTTTTACGAACTCCCGAATCGACTAGCATTGCGCGGGCTGTTGGGTTTAATAAACCACAAGTCAACCGTTTCTTTGACCAAGAAATATAAATTCCTTCCTTCTCGTATTTATAAAGCCGATGAGGCAGGGGTATCAAATGTGCATAGAAATGATAAAGTCATTTCGATGAAAGGGAAAAAACAAGTTGGCAAATTAACATCTTTAGAAAAAGGTCGAAATATCACAATAACTTTTGCAATGAATGTCACTGGCCATTTTATACCTCCACTTTTCATTTTTCTTCGGAAAAAAATGGATAAGAACGGTCGCTTGATGATAGGAGCTTCACCAGAAAGTATTACTGTTCCACATGAGAGCCGGTGGATGAATGGTGACGTGTTCTTGCACTAGTTGCAGCATTTTAAACAGCATGTTCAGCCAACAGAAACGAATTCTGTCCTCTTAATTTTGGATGGCCATGCTAGTCATAAAGAGCTGGTAGTTATAGAATATGCACGTAAACATCACATTCATATGCTGAGCATACCGCCGCATACAACTCATTAGATACAGCCGTTGGACAGGACATTTTTTAAACCTTTTAAGGCTGCATTTGCAACTACAGGTTCAGCATGGATGAGACGAAATCCTGCGGCTAGAATCTGACTATGATATTGCTGCACTTGTGGACGAAGCCTTTAGCAGAGCAGCTAGGCTTGACATAGCACAAGACGGGTTCAAATGCACAGGAACTTTTTTACCATCATTAATGACAGACGTTTCGCAAGAAGCTGCTTCTAAAGAAAATATTTCCAATCAGCCTTTAGCAGCCCATTCTTCATCGCCAGTACCCTCCACTAGTCATACATTACCTGCAACTGAACCGGTGCCTTCAACCAGCACAACATTAGGACAGCTGTCACCACTTCCTGATGCATCAAAAAAACGATTAGTAACGCGGGCTCGAAAAACTTAAAAGAGCGAGATTTTGACATCTTCACCATACAAAAACGATGTAGAGGAAAGACAGAAAAGTAAAGGCGATAAAAAAGACAAAGGGAAAAAGCAAAAAGGTAAAGGTGCTAAAAAGACGTTGAAAACAAAGAAAAATATTAAAAGTCTTTCCCAAGAAGATCGAGGAAAAGAGACCGAATGCATCATATGCGGAGAAACTTTTGAAGAAGACTGGATTCAGTACTATGAATGCAAAGATTGGGCCCATGAAGATTGTGTTGATGTAGATTCTTCAGATATTCAATATTATTGTGATGTTTGTAAGGCCAAGAAACGATTGGTCCACCATTAATTACTATGTTCGGGGCTACCCGCCGTCTTTTGTGTTGCCAAAAAATTAGGGCCAAAGAATTTTTAATATATTTCATTAAAAAATTTTGATATGATTACTAATTTTCAGTTAATATGATTGAAGGAGTTCCTAGTTTTATTTAAAATAGTAAAATAAAAACAGAAATTTTGTTCATTTGCAATTCATTTAAGTGTACGGGACTACCCAACCTTCCCCTACCTGTTCGAAGTAATGTTTAAAATTATCTATACATAAGATAACAAAACAAAATTGGCAAAAACTTTAAAATATGCACGAAATGAATATTTCTGCTATGAATTAAAGAATAACATTCTACTTAGTAATTTCAAATTCACAATATTTTATTCTTTCCATTTTCAGTTTTTTAAGTAGTATTATGATTCGAAAACTATTTTCAACAAAGTAATATCAAATTTAACGTCAAATGCGTTAAATAAATATGAAAAATAGAACTGGCTTTGTCTTAAAGTTATAGAAAAATAAACCATGGCATTTTTGCACTAACTTATTGGTACCTATCCCTTTTCTTAAATAAATCAATGTAGTATTGTATAATCAGAAAAGAATGCTAGGGATTAATAATACTTTACTTGAAAATGGTACTAAAGTAAACAGAGAGTTTTTTTCACCAAAATTCGACTAATGGGTTCACGTGTTGGCATCCCTTTTCAAAGTTGTATACTGTCGCTTGCTAGAAAGGTAAACTTGAAATAAATAGTACGCAGCCGGCAGTCTCTTTCAATAGAGCGTCGCGGAAGGACGCCTGACGTCGGTTGTAAATATATGCACGGCGACGTGTGTTTTCCAAATATCTACTGCGAGCGTCGTTTTATTAATAAACGAATTAGTAATACTTTAGTAGTACATATTTGTGTGCCGCTGTAAAGCAACAATTCATTTTGTAATTGAGTTGAGTGCTTCGTGCAATATTGTTTTATATTTAAAAGGAATACGACATTAAGTAAGTACATTAAAATAGTCACTGAAATACATACAGGGTGTCCGCTTTTCAAGCTTAACCATGCGAATCTCGGTTATTTTAAGAGTTACGAAGTTGGTTAAATTAGAATAATGTTGCGTATTTTTATCCCAATCAATAATCTTCAAACAAGTTTCACCTATTTTTTACGGTTTTCAAGATATTTGAAAAAAAGTAAAAATCACGATTTTTGTTTTTATTATTTTCTATAAAAACCAATGAAGCTAGGCACATTTTTATGAGGAATTTAAAAATGCCATTGTCTTTGTCATGCCATTAAAAATTGTAAACAAACGACATTAAACTTTTATTTTCTTATGGACACTATCTTGGATTTTTACATCGTTAAATGAAGCGTCTTTTCTGATTACAATGATGTATCACATTTGAATTAGATTCTGGACAAAATCATCTGTTATATAAAGAGGGCATAGGAAACAAGAAACAACACTTTTGTTTCCAAAGAAAATTTGACAGTTCAATTCAATTTTAGGTGTGATAGTTACATTTATTGTTAATTGCAGTAAGAAAATGTCGCTTTTGAACTAGAGAAAACGAGAAATCCTTGAAATTTTTGTCTTTCATCAACTCGCAAATTAGTTCAAAAATATACAGGGTCTCCCAAATAGAGTGGCCTATTAAAATATTATAGGGAAGGAATGTCCAAAAATTCTGAAAGTTGGTACACTGCCCTAAGATATAGTAATCTTTCCGCGTAAAATATTTTCACTCTTATATTACTTCCGGTTATACCGGAAATCGCCATTAACTTTCTTATTTTAAATGGAATGTTACATTTTTTATTACAAATTCTGATTCCGCACATTATTCTAAATAAAAAATGTTAAGACTTCTCTATGCCTAAATGTAACAGATTTTGAGATATCTTAAAATTTCTTTTAAAAAAAGTGTGGGTAAACTTCTCTTTAAAAAATTGTATCTATGACACTTTCAAATTTCAAGATTCAAGTTGCATATCGTTTGAAAGTACAATCTTCAGGCTTTCAAATCATATCGTAGTTATCCCAAAAAAGATCACAGGCTGGTTACAATATAGTGTCCAGTGTCATAATGTTTAACTGCCCAAAACTCAATTTTCTTAAATGGAACACCCTGCATATTTTTACATCATGAGATACAGAATCAAGTTCTACATCGATTGGTATTAGCATTCCCTATACCTATTTCTTTTAGTTTTCTTGTTATCAATGATTGTTTATTTTATTCTCTTAATTACTGGAATGAATGCGCTTATTCGTAGCAAGCTTTGAAAGAAGAAGCAGATATTGAACTGTTACTTTTTAAGAAATAAATAATTAACATTAATAATAACATTATTTTGACGTACATCATAGAATAAAGCTATTAGTTAAATACCTAACGTAAGTTTACAATTTTCATAAACGAGCGTGTTTAAAAATTAAGCATGCTTTGAAAAACAATTTTCTTTGTCAATTTAACGTTTTTATTAAACAACAAAAGCAAAACTTACAACTGGTAAAGTGGTAAAAATAATAATGAATAATTTTATTTATTCTAATGAACGATTGTTAAATTTATTTTACATTCAAGTGCAATAAAATGGTTACGAGAACTGGCGGAAAATTTAATGAAATGTATCCTCAGTTACTGCCAATAACAGAAAAAAAATATAGAAGATTTGAACGTATTTTTTTAAGAAGTGGCACCGTTTGACCAAAGAAAACTTCATCTGGTCCTGTAACTGGCAATGAAGCAAATAAAATTTCTGTATTAGCATTCGTCGAAACTTATTTATTTATTTCTACTTATCTGTTAATGGTATAACTCAATAAATATTATTTTGTCGACACTTACTGAGAAAAATTTCGATAATTCTAGTAAAATATGCCGTTATAATAAACTATTATTGATAGCAAGGAAACTAAAAGAAATAAGTGTAGGGAATGCCAATATCAATCGATGTAGAATTTGATTCTGTATCTCATGATGTAAAAATATACAGGGTGTTCCATTTACGAAAATTGAGTTTTTGGGCAGTTAAACATAATGACTTTCGACACCATATTGTGACCAACCTATGAATTTTTCGGGGATAATTAGGATATGATTTGAAAGTCTGAACATTATACTTTTAAACGACATGTCACTTCAATCTTTAAATTTGAAATTGGCGTAAATAGATTGTCTTAAATGAAAGGTCACCAAAACAATTTTTATAAATAAATTTGAAGATATCTCAAAATCGGTTACATTTAGGTATATGGATGCCTAACATTTTGTATTTAGAATGATGTGTAGAATCAGAATTTGTAATAAAAAGTATAGTATTCCATTTAAAATAAGAAAGTTAATGGCGACTTCCGGTATAACCGGAAGTGACATAAAAGTGAAAATATTTTAATCTGAAAGACCGTTTTCCCTTAGGGCAGTGTACTAATTTTCAGAATTTTTGTATATTCCCTTCCCCGAATACTTTTAATAGGCCACTCTATTTGGGAGACCCTGTATGTCTGCAGCCACCCTGAAGACATCAACCGAACGAGTACGTTGAATTAAATGGTCACCAGAATTGCAACCTTTAAATTATATTTTGTGAGGTACTATGAAAAACAAAATTTACAAAATTATACCTATCGATTGAAAAAAAAAAAAATACGCAAATTGGTTCTAATTTAACCAACTTCGTAACTCGTAACCATGGTTAAGCTCGAAAAACGGGCAGCCTGTATAGCAAGAATAAAATACAAAACAAATTTTCTTATTCAAGTCGTTGAATGTTCACTTTAATTAAACTGAAATGAAATGCATATATGTATAACGGGATTTGTAAATTTGATAGCCTCTGACTGGCCTGTTGTCACTTGCAGAACGATTTCAAGAAATACTTAACTTAAAAAATATATGTACACTCCAAATCAGTATAAAAACAGTATAAAAAGTTCAGTACGACTCAATAAATTATAGCAAAATTTATTCAACGAAAGGATCAATTAATGAAAATGAAAATTGTTAAAAACCACTCGAATTTATGATTGCTATTTTTGAATGATGAAACCAATTCAAATATATTAATTTCGTCAGCGTTGGTGGAGAGTAGCATGTGGTTTCGACTAAAAAAATATTATCTTAAAGCAACAAAGTCAAGTGTCCTAGTTAAATCCCGTCGAATTTACGTAGGTTATTTTTAAACGCGAAGAACTCAATGAAGCTGGGTTTGGAATTTATTCATCAGAGACGTTTTTATCATCGTGAAAACTGTGCACTATTTTTCATTGTTATATTTTAACAAAATTGTATTATTCGCCTTTTTTTTTTTTTAAAGCATTTTTTTTTAATAGAAGATGTCAGTGTCTCGGAATGGTAGGATTTATTCTAGTTAACCTTGCAAAAATTAGAACAATCCGTATAAAACAAATTTAAAAATATTTTACAATACAAGGTCGTCCAAAAGGAACACAAATCAACACTGAATCCCTGACACAAAGTATTCTGATTTAAGGTAAATGTACCATTTATTGACCCTGCTCCAATTATTGACACCTTTCTCCGACTCTGCCCAATTTATCCTAATTATAAGTTTGCTTGTTTTATGGTAGTGTCTTTAGTAACTGCAAACAGTTCTACGGGTATTTATTATACCGTTAAAAAGTAAACTTTGTGACACAGAGACTTTGTATAGTGTTGAAGGTAAGATTGAAATGAAGGTGTGTCATCGGGGAGTTTTTCCTTCAAGTTTCTTGACAGTATGGTTAAGAGTTAATGTAAAACTTCAGAATATTTATGAAGTAGTACTTTTATAAAATCTACTTTTTTGTTAACTAGTTTGCTTTAAATGGGTGTAAACATTATTTTAATGCATTATTTAAACAAAAATGTGGAATTTAACGTTTCTTTCATGGGGGTCAGCAATAGGTACTCAATTTCAAGCGTTTACCCAAATAACGACACAGGTGTCAATAATACAGACATTTGCATAAAAATTTATTTTAATAAAAACTTAATTATGACTAAAAATATTGATAGAAAATGTATGCTAATTGAATATCTACGTTATGTTTATTGTGATTACCAATTTCTGACCCCTTAATTGTGATTGAATAGATTTTCTAGAGACTGTTTCATGATAAGTCAGTAATTCGGACGTTTCTATATCAGTAATTGGGATTTTCAGAAAAAAGAACACTAAGCGTATGAAATATACAAAAGAGGCGTTGAACGAAGCTCTAGAAGCAATAAAGAATAGAATGGCAATAATGATGAAAGAGAAATTATGGTAAAGACTATGAAAAAAGTGATGCATTTAAGTGGAAATGGTCTACTCCAGATGGTATTTTACAGACCCAAATTATTAAAAAGCCAGTGGCCAAAAATAAGCGTTTCATGTACGTTTCATGTATGATATTCCAGAAATGGAAAGCTATATTTAAATATGTATCTTCAAAATTAAATAATTTAATATCAACTCTGGTTTTATTCGAGTTTAATGGGTCAATAATTGGTACCAATTAGGATCAGAATTTGGTACAAGTACAATTTTGAAGGGTCAATAATTGGTTCATATGCGGTTTTAATAATCTTAAGCTAAAATTTCAAATTAATAACTATCTATGCTTACAAAATAGCAAATTCCTCCTGACTAATATACTAATTCCATAATTACATTAATATACACCAGTTACAAGTGTATATTTCATTACAAACCAGCATTAAAGTCATTCTCCTCCTTAAAGTGTCAATATTTGGTACATTTACCTTAATTAAATTTACTTAGTCCAAAAGTTCACGACACGAATTATACACGGAAAAAATATTTTGTTAAGTTACCAACAATTATGAAGCATCTAACAAGAATTTGGTGTCATATATACGACACAAATTTTATATTGGTACTTCAAATTTATTTTTGTGAACAACTGAAATTGTAGTTTTTATCAGTGTCAAAAAGATATTTAACACACAAAGTTTTTTGTTAATGTTGATCACGTCTTGGCGTCAACCCAACATCAATATTATAGTTTTTAACTACGAATTGGTGGTGATGCATCCACAAATGATATGTCAGTGTTAAAATAATGTATGTAGTAGTATAGTATGATGCATTCACAATGACATGTCGGCGTTAAAATAATGAATTAGTATAGTAAACACAAAATAATAAATATTAATTTGTTGTTGTTCTAACAATAAACACTTGTTTGTCCAACTATTTCTTAAAAGTAATATTCAAACAAAAGTTTACTGTAAAATAATTGTACCCGCATTTACAACAAGTGGTTCTCTCAAGTCAATATTTGTACGAAGATAAACAACAATATTTCAACAAGTTCGGTTGTTGTAAAATTAACAATACGATTTTTCTCCGTGTAGGTCAGAAATTACCCATGCTGCGGCGCGGTCCAAAAGTTGATAATAAAGGAAATACAGAGTGTTAAAATCAAAATTTTAATTTCAATTTTCTTCAATAATTCTTAAAGGTTTTTAACATATTGCCTTAAAAATTGACGTATGGATATTTTTTGAGACGAGAAATAATAATGTGGCCTTAATTTTGATTTAACAGAGAGAGGGTACGATATCATTCTTGCGTTTAAAATGCTATATATCGCGTTTTCAATAAAAAAAAGTATCTTGAGTTAGCTTTGGAAAAAGTCGTATGTCGTCATTTCTTACACGTCAAAAATTAATAAACATTTGATTAAACTCAAAGTGTTGTTCGTATGTGGACAAAATCTAGGTTTTATTCGTTTAAACATATTTTTAAGAAATAACCTTTTTATGTGACACAATTCATTTATATTGGAACTAAAGGCGATGATGTTTATTATTAAGCAGCAAATTTTTACGATGTTCTTCTATTAGCATTTTATTTCTAACGATAATGATTAAGGTCCGTATTTATAAACAAAATTTATGCTATGCGTTCACTAAAACATTGCGAAAATCTATTTATGTACTGCAAAGATTTCTTTTATGGAAAGTAATTGATAAACTGTACTTAAACCCATATTGGTTGTGCGTCCGCAACGCGTTGAAATGCGTACAGATCATGAATTACTAGCGAATTACTAAATTTTGTTTATGAATACGGGCCTAATTGATGTGTCAATTTGAAATAAGATTATTTACATACTATATTTTGTGAAAAGTAACAGCTGTTAAGGAGAAAAGAATGTTTGAAGTTGCAGTTACCAAAAGCAAATTTAAGCAATTTTATTATCGCCATAAAAAAAAGACAATCTCTACGGAATGAATTACAAAATAAATTACTACATTGCTATAAAAAAAAAAACTGGAACAAATATTTTAACAACTAAACTATCGGAAAAAATTAAAGGATATTAGAAAAAATGAATAAAAGATTAAACTTTTGAAATACATATGTTAATATTGCATTCAACAATATATTATTTAATAAACATTTGGATCAAGTTTCCAACAAACTAGACGTTTTTTATACTCTTCAGCGACGAATCTCCATTTGCTTTCCAAAAAGCTTTTATTTTTAAAAAGTAGTTTGAGAGGGTGACTTCAGTATTTTGTCCCTATTTTTTTATTTTTTACATATTTCATTAAAAATTTGTGAAGACAATATTCTTTAGATTATTTGCCACAAAAAGGCTCTGTTGTTGCATTTTGATAGACCGAACCACTTTCGAGTACTTAACGTTTAAGAGTTAGCATACATATATTGTATTTTTTTACCATAAAATACCGAAAGTGACCACTTCTAACTACCCCTTAAAAGGGAGGGACGATCTGACAAATGCGTTGTAAATGTTCAGTTAGGTGCCTTATATCTGAATTTCAAATACTAGTTCGATGACTTAAAGGATTCAGGAGATATTACCAAAAAAAGTACGTTTCACTTCTCTTTCAGGAGATTATAACTCCCTTATTATTGGCTTTTGGAAAAAAATTCATAAAAAGGTGGCCTTATTTTTTGATGTTCTATTCATCTTGAAAATACCGGGAGACAATACACAATGTGTTTCATTTCTCATCTACACACCCCTGTAGTTTTTATATTTATTAACGGATCGATTTCAAATTTTCGCCAGATAAACATCCTCTTAAAACACACACTTTTCAAATTTGAAACCTTTTGTATTGCAAGCCATGACCTACTGCGATTTAATAGAAAGTCGAAAAAATTAAGAAAACATGTTTGATCAAAAAAAGTTATTAGAAAAAGTTGTTTAGAATTACGAAATAACCCCAATTAACCGACTAAAACACACAGAATGAAAAAAACAGCTTAATCTAATATTTTACCAGGCTCCCATCGTGCAGTATGCATTTTTCAATACGTTTCCAATTATTCTTTACAACTTTGTTTAGTTCCTGGGGTGTTATTTCAAGACAAGCTTGACGAATCCTGTTGCGTAGGTCTTCTGCATTATTATTTAGTCGTTTTAGTGTTTTAGTCGGTTAGTTTTAGCGTTTTGTAAAACTGTAGATTAAATTGAAATTCAATTTTTTTAATAATTAAAAATTAAAATTTTTCAACCAAATTTGGTAATTGGGGTTATTTCGTAATTCTAAACAACTTTTTCTAATAACTTTCTTTGATCAAACAAGGCCTACTATGTTTTCTTAATTTTTTCGACTTTCTATTAAATCGCAGTAGGTAATGGCTTGCAATACAAAAGGTTTCAAATTTGAAAAATGTGTGTTTTAAGAGGATGTTCATCTGGCGAAAATTTGAAATCGATCCGTTAATAAATATAAAAACTACAGGGGTGTGTAGATGAGAAATGAAACACATTGTAGAAGCTGAAAGTTTTTAATCTTAATTCGATTCAGTTTATTTTACGTTAAACTTAACCCAGATATGCCTGAAAATATCTTTTTTTGTAATGTAGCACTTTTTAATGATTTTCTTCTGTTAATACGAAACTACAATGATAAGAAAATACAAAAAAAAATCATATAATAATAACTTCAGTAGATCCCGTCCTATACACCGTGTTCAGAATTTAGGGCACGCGGAGGTCGTAGCGCTGTTCCTTGCATGATTCTGCATCTTAATACAAAAATGAATTTTATTTTACTTTTATTTCATTTGTTTTATTAGTTTTAATTAGTTAAAGACATGTTAAACCAACTTAAAATGAGGACACACTGCAAGGATAACAAAAACTTCTACATAATTATAATTTGAACAAGTTTTGGTCAGTTAAATGCTTTTAAAACGCATTTTTCATTCCTCATATCTTCAACTTTGATGACCTCGCATATAAACAAGAGGGCTCGTACAAAGTTTTTGTATTAAGATTTTCTTCTTAGAATCATGCAAGGAACAGCGCTACGACCACCGAGTCCCCTAATTTCTGAACACGGTGTATAGGACGTCAGGCTTAAGGGTATCTATTATTGTTGTAATGTGTGATACTCTATGAAACGTTCCGCGTCACATTTTGGACATCGGGTTTTCATGTTACAGTGTTTACATTTCGTTTGTTTTTCTTGTGAAATAACAAAATGATCCTGGAGATCAAACCAGATACCCAAATTTTCGTCCTCGTCTACTTCTTGCTGTAGCAGTAGTATTGAATTCTTTTTATATTTTTGTAAAAGTGCAGTAGCAATTTGTCTTTTAAAATGCAAATGATCTAGGTTACCTTCGTGGACTTTATGAATTTGCCATGCATTATCATGCATATCAATTTCTTGAGTAGTTATTTATGATATAGTCGCATATTTTCAACACAACAATTCACGCATGAATTTAATTATTATATCGTCTAAAAATCGTTCAAATAGTTGTAAAGGATGTATCCTCTTTTACCGAAAAGGACTCATCATCACTAACATAGGTTTCCAAATTTTCAATTTATCACTTATAAGTTATAATACTGTTACATTTATGCCCCCCCTTAGGACGCAAAAATGTTGCACTTATATATTATTAAAAAGTCTCACTTTGAGCTTCAAAATTTGTAATGATTACATGAGCTCCAAATTTGGTTTTCTAAAAATTATACTGTTTTAATTACTTTAATTACCTCGGCTAGTTTATCATCTCAGGTTCCTAACGGGGCATGAATTTGGAAATTAAAGAAGAATCAATAGATGTTTGAAAATACAAGATATAAAATTTTACTTTCTACACATGAAAACAAAACTTCTGCAAAATAATTCTATTCAATTGTTAATTTTCTTTTCTACACACAAACTTAAATCTAAATGTCCTTAAATTTTAATTTGTGTTAAATAAAATTGTCCTGACCTTTACTGTCTTTCAGTTATTCACTTTCCTGCTTCCTTCCCTTTCCTTTTTCTAGCTCCTTTTCTCTATCTTTTCTGAGAATTCTTTTCTAACTTTTCCCCTCTCTGCTAATCTTCTCAATCCTTCTTCTATCTTTTCTTTGCTTTGCTGGTCTGCCTCAGCTACTTTTCCTTTCACCTTTTCAGCTCTCCTACCTTCCTTAGTCTTGTTCTCTTAATTTTTCTTAGCCCTCAGCTTTCTTGTACAACTTCTATCTAAATTTCTTAGTGTTTTCTTTTTATTTCTCTTACACACTTTGTAGTTTGCCTTTTATTTTTAATTCTTTCGCAGACTTATTAGCTTTTTCGTTGTCTTTTAAATGATTTTCGTGATGCACAAAATTTTCTTATTTCAACCCTTTTATTTAGTTTTCTCACACTCTCACTTTGTAGTTTGCCTTTTCTTTTATTCTTTCGCAGACTTATTAGCTTTCTCGTTCTCTTTTAGATGATTTTCGTGATACACAAAATTATTTTCTTATCTTTCTTGTATTTTTTATTTTACATTCTTACACACTTTGTAGTTTGCCTTTTCTTTTATTCTTTAATAGATTTATTAGCTTTTTCGTTCTCTTTTAGATTATTTTCGTGATGCGCAAAATTTTCTTATCTTATTCCTTTTATTTATTTTCACACTTTGTAGTTTGCCTTTTCTTTTATTCTTTTACAGATTTATTTAATTAATTTTCTATGAAATGTCAATAACATATCTAACTTAACTTATTTTTTTGTACTTTTCAAAATCTTTGCACGCAATTGTTATAATGGTATATTATCTTCTTCGTTTTCAGAATCAGAAAAGTTAGTTGTACATATTTACTTTCGCAGGAGCTCGTAACTGACTAGACAGAAGATTATGGAATGTAAGAATATTTTCGTCACCAGAATCCTCATTTGTAATGTGACTGGTAACACTTTCCAGTGGCAACAATATTACATCTGACACTGATTGCGTATAATTTTCGTCATATAAAGGAACCAAAGCTTCATTCAATATTAGACTTCCATAATAATACTGCAGTGCTAAGACAGAAAGTCGTGTCTGCAAAAAATGTGATTTTCTGGTCTTTGCATATTCGGGATGGTGACGACTTATTTTATCATTCTACAAAAGCTAAAAATCATATCTATGCCATAAAACCGTCAAAATGAGTGGTAAAGATTAGTCGGAACTACAAAAATAGAAGGTTTCCAAAGTCAAAATGTCGTATCTGACTCATACTACATCAATTAGTCGTATCTAACAATATTTTCTTCAGTTGTTGTTTCAAACAATGATTAATAAAAAGGACAATTACTAAATCATTTAAGTCGTATATAGTACATGCGACATTTTAATAAAAAGAATCTTAATCGTACTTACTTAATTCCAAAGTTCATCTGTCGCATCTACATAATTTCAAATTTCTCGAAAAAGCGTGACTTTCATGTTTCCTGGTTATAATTGTAGATTGAGTTCATTCTGTTTCATATATACGTCCAAAATCAGGTTCCTACAGTAATACGTTCTTGTGGCAGAATACAATTCACAAATTTGCATTTTCCCACAAACGATACATTTTCAGATACGACTTTTTGTCTTAGCAGGGCAGAATAATAGACGTATATTCTCCTAACGTCCATATTTGCATGCACACAATACCAACTAGAATGCACTAGTTTTTTCAAAAACATTTAAAACGCTCTTTTCCTTCTAACAAATACTTATGCAAAAAATAAGAAATAAAAATGAAGAATGAAAATATGATATAAATCTTAAACCGTAAAATTGATGTCCATCGGTTCCATTTTATATCACACAAAGATTTCATTTCAATTTTCAATATAGATATGTAACTAGAAATAACGTTTACAGACGATAAAGGAAACTTTGTGAAAACACATAAAATGAAAAAACACAGCATTTGACTCTGATTTGATTATCTGTGAAACTTTTAAATGAGTGTCCTAAATGAAGGACTACAGGCATATCTTGGTTAAGTCGACTTAAATTAAAACGAATTCGAGATCTACTTATTTACATTTTTTTACTCTTAAGAATTCTTCCTTTTGCATTCTTTAAGTAGGTACATATGCGTACACATGCCTCCAGTATCTTTATACATACGTCCCCTCTGCATTTTATTCAATCTATTATTTCTTTCTCATTAGACATGAAACTTTAGTAACTATAATTTTGTTTAATTTCTATTCTGGATAAATGAATATTTTTAATAAATTTTACTGTTACTGACCATAAAGCTCTTATAAAAAAAAGTCACATGAGTACATATTGGAAATTCGAAAACATTATAAGTTCTATGCACTTTCTTCTGCAAGACGTCTTAGCATGGTTTAATGTTTAATGTAACCGCGGTTTTTCTCTAAAGTTCCTGGCTTTATTTGAAACATGGTGATTATGATTTTATTCTAAAAACGTTCCTCCACATACTGCTTTAAGGCCGCTTTACACGTATGCAATGCAATGAAAATTGCACACGAAAATTACATGGCGGTTTTGTATTCAAGCCATTTCTGAGTATTTGCAATGAAAGCTGCCAATTTCTGATTGTAAATATTTACGGTGTCTTATGTGTACAGTAAGCGGCCGGTCTAGTATGAACACACCTATTTTACCTAAAATATGTTACTTTTGCGGACACGTCAATTATTACTATAAATTTGCCATCGTTTATAATAGTTTTTTTTTATACAGTGGCGTACCATTGGGGTACAAAAGTAATTTTATTTTTCTGAAATGGAAACCCCCATTTTTATTACGGATTTCAAAAGGGTACATATTTTTATGTATGAGTATATCCACACTAAAATTTTATAAGGTCACATAAGAATTTTTTTGAAATAAAGCAGTTTAGAAACTATAAGAGATTTATGTTTTATCTAATGCATAAAATTTTAACCAACCCTTGCGACGGAATCCAACCTCACGCATAGAACGTACCGTAACAACCTTAATAAAAGCTTCTTCTATCCCACCAGAAACACTCCGTGACGAATTCCCAGACTTTACGGTCTCCCTAAAATCCACAAACCCGATACACCTCTACGCCCCAGTTAGTGCAATTAACTCACCAACCTACAAAGTTTCCAAATATCTAGCACAGAGTCTCAAACCGTTTGCAGGTAAAGTTAAACCTTCATCCTCAACTCTCAGCACTTCGTCCAAAAGATTCACGAGATTTCCTTAGACCCTCAGGATATTCTGATCAGCTTCGATGTAGAATCTCTTTTCACCAAAGTCCCAATTTCCGACACTATCACAATCATCCAACAAACTATTCAGAGCCCATAATCAACTCCAAGGATTAATTCCCTTAATAGAATGTTGTTTAACCTCGACATATTTCATGTTCCGTGATCAATATTACGAACAAGTTTCAGGCACAGTCATGGGCTCTCCTCTCTCCCCAATAATAGCAAACATTTTTATGGAGGCATTCGAACAACTGTTGTTCGAATGCCTCCATAAAAATGTTTGCTACTATTGGAGAGAGAGGAGAGCCCTTGTTAGCCCTTACTTCTTTCCCCGTCAAACCTAAGTGTTGGTTCAGATATGTTGATGATGTGTTTGCTATTTGGCCACACGGTAAGGAATCCCTAAACAACTTCTTTAAACACCAAAATTCTCAACATCCTGACATTCACTTTACTTTGGAATACGAAACTGACGGCCATTTACCTTTCCTTGATATCTTAGTAAGCCGCCTCTCTAAAGGTAGATTAGGACATTCTGTGTATCGCAAACCGACTCATACTGATCGCTATCTGAATGCACATTCACATCATCATCCTTCTCAAAAACAGTCAGTCATTAACTCACTAGTCAGCCGTGCCTTTGCCGTATCAGAACCCTCTTCACTTCAAACTGAACTGAACCACGTAACAAAAGTCCTACTCAATAACAACTACAAAAAGGACAACATCCAAAGATCCATTTCTGGTCATCTCACTCCAACTCCTCCACGTTCTGAACCTGATACACCTGCAGTCGCTACAGCTTACCTACCTTACATTCACACCATAACAGATCGAATTGGCAAAATACTCAAACAACAGAACATCAAATCAATTTACTTACCCATGACGAAACTTTCAGACTGCCTACCCTCCACAAAAGATCACATGCCCTTACAATCCGAAGGTGTGTACCGAATTCCTTGTTCCTGTGGACGTGTATACATCGGTGAAACAAAAACGATCTGTTAGCACTCGTGTTTCTAAACATGAACGCTGTACTAGACTACTACAAACAACTGGCTCGGCCCTAGCTGAACACAAACTAGAAACCGGTCACCAAATCCTATTCTCCCATTAAAACTTCTAACCCGCTCATCTCATTTTCTTAATCGTAAAATCCGTGAATCCATAGAAATCATCAAACATCCCAATAACCTAAACCGTGATACTGGCTTTTACCGCCTCAATGCCTGGAAACATCTCATTAACGATCCGTCACACCCCAATAGACCAATCCCCGGTCACCGTTCCGACCCACTACCCCCACCGACCACTATAAATACCACGACAACAGACATACCCACTCAGTCTCAACGACTAACGAGAAGCAGCAGCAGCACCAGCAGCCCTGAGGAAGTTCTTCTGCAATGGGGAACGAAACGTCGGCAGTAGAAGAAGTCAATGTGACGCGGTTCCAAGCGGAAGTCAATTCAAACATGGACGACGGCCGTGGAAGCCTTCAAGTTAAATTAGTATAAAATGCATTTGTTTCGGGACTGAGTCACTCTCAAATAGCGAATAGATAATTTAGAGCATTTGTTCACTTATCTTTTTAGTTTTTCTTAATTTCAAAGTGGCCTTTTGTCATGTTAACTTTTCTAAAATCTTATTTAGCAAACTTTCGTCTACGTAAAACGCCAAAAAATTCGCTACAAGTTATTTTCACATTATTTATTCGCCTGCGAGAAGTGAAACGCGCTAATCTCTCACAGGAAATCGAGTGGAAATGTCACCCAGCAACGGACGCTTTTACTCTTCTCACTTTCGCCGCCAACCGTCTGGAAAACAATTGCGCGTGAATAATTAGAAAACTCGTTTCTAATGCCTGCTGTACGTAATTAAAAACAATAAATCAAGCCGGCAAACGGACAGGCAAATGAAAGTTAATTTTAGCCGCCGTGGATATATCTGGAGCAGTAAATCATTGTCATTGTCGTTCGAACTGCAGAAGCATTAAGGCACTGAGCACTCCGAGGAAAGAAATAAATCAAAGAAATTCCGGGCGATGTTTGTATACGAAACGTTGAGATTTTTGAGGTTGGGGGCTGCGAAAGATGTGAAGAGTAACGGTTCTCGTTAGATACTTCAAAAAGTATGTATACGTAGTTCATTAAAACTAATTGAGTCATGCTTGAATGAATACCACAATATATAACGAATAAAGAAGCAATAAAAGAGAACATTCCTTGGTCACTTTATTAATTACAAAATGAAACTCTCTCCTACTAATTGCAGCAAGTTCAGCCTTTTTTTTTCAACTAATAGGCTCCAAGTTAGGATGCGTTTTGTTTAAACGTCCACCCTCCACAGAAGCAAACAAACCAAACAAGAAACTTCCTCTTCACCGAGTTGCATGCCGAGTTACAATCTTTAAAAATAGCACATTTTTCAAACAAGGGTGCCGTAATGGGGTCAAGTTCATAGCACGTGTGTTAAAATATGTGAGCACGAATATTAACCACGTGTGATACAAAAGGGGAATCCATGGATAATGTATTCGACCAAAAGCGGGAACGCGACGTTTTTAAGGCACTCAATAAGAGAACGTTAACCTCCGGTGCACTTTTAAAATTTCGCCGCTATTTTAGGAGTCCGAAGCGAAGAAATTTATTGCTCGCCATTATTGAGTCTATTTTCCCTGTCAGCTTTACGATTTCGTTACGGTCTTCTTGTATATACGTTTGCATTTCGTTGCACTCTAATAATAACGTTTCTCAAAACTGTTGTTTGCTTTTACGTAAACGGAAATGCAAATGTGATGTCCTTATTAACAGAAGTTCTCTAGCATTTACTTTAACTTGCATACCCACATTTCTCGTCAAAACCAAAGGTTATGGTGTAATATCTTGTGAATATTATGCCTCGACATAACTTATTTTTAAATGCAGAAATGCCTTCATGCAGTGCATATCGCAGATACCGAGAAATGTTTCGGAACCAATCACGAATATTTAAAAGTCTTCATAATTAATGAGGAGAAACTGGTGTGTTTCGTCCAAGAAGAGTTATTTTGAACCGTCCAAGAACCGTCACACCAGAATAAGAACAATAATTTTAGTTCGAGTAATAGATAAAGACAGAAGCAGATAAACTAAACTTGTAGTTTAGTTGAAAGACAGAGGGTGGAGAATACAGGAAACTTATGAATGATAGGATAAGAAAGATAATGGAAGGAGAAGCTGTCGTTAAGATAGACACTTACAACGAAACCAAGGTTAACGGAGAAAAATCAAATCAGTTCCCAGTACTAACAGGAGTTCCACAGGGGAGCATTTTGAGACCACTATTATATGTTCTTTATATAGCCGATCTACCAACGACCAGAAACGCACAACAGTGAGCATATTTGCAGACGACACGGCGATTCTTGCGACCCACAAAGGTCCTGTCACCGCCTCAATTAAACTTCAGGAACATTTGAACCTCATGGAAGTATGGTTAAATAAATGGAAGATCAAGGTAAACGAAACCAAGTCATCACATATAACCTTCACACTTAGAAAAGAACGTAGTCCACCAGTTAGTATTAACCCCAAGGCGAAGTTGTCAAGTACCTAGGCTTACATCTAGACAGTAAACTTAACTGGAAACAACATATGTCTAAAAAGACATGAAGACAGGAGAACTCAACTGGCTGTTAGGGCGTAATTCAAAGCTATCAATAGATAACAAACTGCTTATCTACGAAGCAATAATTAAATCGATCTGGACGTATGGGATTGAACTGTAAGGTTGCACAAGCAAGTCCAACACTACAATCATATATCGTGCACAATCCAAAATACTCAGAAACATTGCAGACGCACCATGGTACGTGTCTAATCACACACCTCATACGGACTTCAGGGTTCCATACATAAACGAAGTCATCCGCTAGCGCAGTATCAAACACCACAGCAAATTAGAAAACCATCCCAATTCACAACTACCGCCAATGTAATAGGTGTATAGCTAAACTTCGCCAAATAAAGAAGATTTATTATTATTATTATTATTATTATTATTACTACAAGCTAGAGATAATAGGAGATTGAAGAGTCAATGGCCACTCGACCTTCAAATCTGAGGTGACATCAAAGGATGTTTACTTCACCATGCCAAAACATGTGCATTTTTAATTTATTGTACTATCACATTAGCTTATAGATTGCTGATGATTGCTAATAAAGTTGATAAAAAAAACTTACAACGTTAATAAAAAAGAGTCAGTAAATGGAAACCGATGGTATACAGACCAGGAGGAAGATCGAAAACAAGCCGGGATGATCAAGTAATTGAAAATATTAAAACAATAACAATTAAGAATTGGGGGAAGAAAATAGGTAATGGAGTAAAGTGATTTACCAAGAAGTGGCCGGCCTGCAGGTCCCAAAGATTTAGAAAGAAAGTTAGCACAGGCACTGAGACGGAAACCAAATATTTCTCAAAGGGATTTAGCCAAAAAATATAATATTAGTGCTTCATTGGTACAACAAATGAAACAAGAAAGTGGTTTTCAAACGTATAAAAAACAAAATGTACCAAAAAAATCCAAGAAACAGTTTAACACTGCCTTATCTCGATCAAGACGTCTACATAAACTGCTTTGTAATTTTGGTAATGGATGCGTTTTAATGGACGACGAAAGTTATATTAAAAAAGATTTTTCAACACTTCCTGGGGAAAGTTTCTTTTCCGTACAAAATAAAGATGATATTAGTGATCAAGAAAAATGTATTGCTGTCGAAAAATTAGGTGAGAAATTTCAACGTGGTCAACGTACAGCCTCAATCAAAAGTAATGAAACTTTTAAAACCGAAACGCTGTAGTCAGAGTGCAACGGTGCCGAGTTAGAGAGAGCGCAACGTGTTGTGGGGTTCCGGAGGACTTCGGAAACAATCGTTCGCCATAAGGCTTCATCTCACTCAGTATCTTCTCTCTCTGACTACAGCGTTTTGGTTTTGAGCGTTTCATTACTTTTGATTGAGGTTGTACTTTACAGGAACAATTAACGCCCACAATTATTTAGAAAAATGTTTGAAAAAGCGTCTATTGCCCATGATTCGCAATCATAATGATGCAGTATTTTTTTAGCCAGATCTGGCAAGTGCACATTATGCGAAGAATACAATTAGTTGGCTTGAAAGTGAAAACATCTCTTTTGTAGCGAAAACGAGTAATCCACCAAACTGCCCTGAGCTTCGACTAACTGAAAAGTATTGGGCCTTAGTAAAAGGAAACCTTAAAAAAGAAGTCACAGCAGCTAAAACCGACGAAGATTTCCAGAAAAAGTGGAAAAAATACAGCGAGAAGGTGGTACCTGAGGATGTGCAAACGTTAATGGAGGGGATTAAAAGAAAAATACAAGAATTTTCACGTCAAACTCTAAAAGAATTATATCTCTTTTTTCAATAAGTTGCTTTAGTGTAAGATAATTAAATAAAGGCAGATTGTTATTTAAAATTGATTCAGTTGCTTTCTTTTGCGGTATAAGATTGTTAAAAAACTTTTCGATTCAGTTCTTAAAAACGTTTCTCATATGTTCTCATATGTTACAAACTTTATGAATGGCACTGTATCCAAATCGTGTAGCATTCACAAATAAAGCTATATTTACTCTCTGGGATGTATTCAACTTTAGAAGCAGACATACATATATGGTAAAGTGAAAATCCGCATTTAGTTATAGAACTCCATTCATATTTGGTATGGAATCATGTATTAGGTCGGTACGAATTACCACCTTATCTAAATGAAAACATATTTTATAAAATTAACTTGATGGTTTTTTTAAAAGATGCACCACTAAACGTCGGGCAAAACATTAGGAAAGTCATAAACCGTTTTTTCTTGATGAATAATATTCGTTCAGATATTTAAAAAATATTCGTACAACTGCCAGAAATTAACACAAGAAAATGGAAATATTCAAAACCTGAAATGTCATTTCTCACCTGCTGTCATTAAGCCACTGTACATTTAAGTTTGGAAAATGAATCAAGAAAGGTTTGTTTTTTTCTTTACGTTCCACAATAAACAAATAGAGTATTAGTATTGTCTTAGAAAATGATGCCGTTATAAAAAATAATCCTTCAGCGATTCTTCAATGCTTATGTGGACACTGATGACGCAATTACACAGTTAGGCCGGGTGTCCACCGGATCGGGCCGACCACAGTCAGCTCGATTGGGATCGTGCGATAAAGGTCGTGCAAATGTATTTGTATTGTAGCCTGTCCACTGAAACGATTTCAGTCGCGTGTAATTAGACGCGACTGAAATCGTGCCGACTGTGGTCGGCCCGATCCGGTGGACACCCGGCCTTACTCTTGTTGAAATGGCTCCAAGTGCAGCCACACATCAGAGTTAACAATTATTATGAATATTGGCTAGCAATGATCAAGAATTCTTAAGTTTGTTTAAAGTGACGAAAACAACATTTATACGTCTCTTAAGGTCGATTTATAAATTGACGCCCGTACGTATAACGCAACGCTAAACGCTATCGACAAAACATTAGCCTTGGTTAATAAGTTGAACAATTTAAAAATTAACGCTTTTCGCCTAGGTAACCGCGGAATCGTAACCGTCCGCAAAAAAGGTGGTCATGATTTATGTTTCGCGTTTACGCCTGCGTCAGATGTCATTTGAAATTAAAATTTCATAGAAATTTACGATGGGTGGTAAAAAGAATTAATAGGGAGTTTATTGCAATAGGTTCCGTTAAAATTTACATACGCTAAACGTTAAAACTTTGTTTGTGATTGGCTAGATCCATAAGGTTGCTAAGCGACATAGCCTTTAACGTAACGATATTTTTATCGTAATGTGTTGCAAAAACTCTCTATTGATTTGTAAGTATTTCAAAGATTTTCATTGTAAATAATCACTTTTTGATGTTTTCAGCGACAATTATTATGTCAGTTTTGATATTTGTGCACCGTTTTCGTCGCTGATCTATAAAATACATGCTGTTATAGCGTTTCCGCAAATGATTACTTTTGCGCAAACGGGTGCGTCGTGCGTACGGGCGTCAATCTATAAATCGGCCTTTATTTTGACTGGACTATGTTGATAAAGATTATAAACTACTATTGACAATCTGTAGATGACAACTTATCCCCTCCAACGAATATTTTTTTGAAATATGCCCCGGCAAAAACTCAATAAAAATATTTGAAAATTTTTATTGTGACATTTCAAGATTTGACACGAAAACGCAAATTTTTTAATATTAAACGAATATTTCAGAAATATTTGTCGCGAAAAAATAACGATACCCATACGTTTGAACTATCAGGCTATTCGAATAAACTACCCCGGTATTACCCGGGTAATACGGGTACCCGTGTAAGTTTGGGTACCCGTATAAGTTTGGGTACGCGTATAAGTTTAAATATTTCAAGTTAAACGGATACACGAATCTTACATGAGTGTCCGAATATTAAAGATAATCAAGTTTTTATCATGTAATAACAGATAGATATATGTTTTTTCGAGATTATGTGCTGATAACAAAATGATACCCAGGTAACAATTATACGGTACCTAGGTACCCGTTGCCTTCCGTACAAAATATGTACTTTATGCAACACCTGAGTAAAGGCAAAAAATGAGGGAATTTTGTTTAATATTGAGGTCAGTGGAGGCCATTTTGAGCAATTCTTTCCAAAGCATTATAATTTTTATTTCTAATGATTTTTTCAGTGGTAATCGTTCAAAAGTTTTGCATTTTAAAAGCAACTCTGATACCGTACGTAGCGCCTTTAATCTGTTACATGTTACCATATCAGAGAAATCGACCCATGTATGTTAACGCAAATCGTTGCTTGTCAACCAAAAGTTCAAGGAAAAAAAACGCATAACAGATTCGATATCACAGATTATGGGAAAAAATTTTTAAAAATTCTTGTGAACAGTTTATAATTAATTAAAAAATTACCCCAAAATTAAGCTCCGGCGGCAGTATAATAGGATTATACATTTTATGATTATTATTTTATTGACTTCTTTTGCCTGCACACAATGGACCTTGACACACATCTCAATTGATTTTAACAACTGGGAAACCGAAGTTTCTTTTACGCAATTAATTATAATTGGAATTGCGTATGAAATAAGGATAACAAATTCGCAGATAATTGTGTAAATAATTCCGATCCATTTATTGGTATAATTAATATTAAACCAATCTGACAATCGGGCAAGCTGATTGCGTTCGCGCCGATTGGTATTGTACGTAGACAAAAAAGCTGTTTTAAACGTCGATGTTATGTACATAATTTTTGATCAGATTACGAAAAAATGTAGAAAAAATTCTGGGGAATTAATTATAAATATTACATAAATATAAATTTACCCAAAAAAGTAGGTACGTTTAGATTAAAACGCCAAATTCACAGCGTACATGTGTCGTAAACGCTTTATGATATTCGTTCACTGTAAAGCTTGTAAAAACTTGACCTTGCGTAGTAGACGTGTTAAGATGCGTACAGACAGCATGCATAGATTTGTGTTAATAATTCGTCACATACACAAAACGAAATTACAGGAATTAACAATCGAAAATGATGTTGACACACATCTCAATTTAGTTTAATTCTTACTCAGTTATTAGCTGGAAATGGAAGAAGAAAAGAAACGAAATCAATTATGCTTACTGCTGTCTCGTCAAAGCAGGATAATAAAATAAAAAATTTAATAGGTTTGTGTTAATAATAATTTGTCACACACAAAACGAAGTTCTAATAATTAACAGGTTACGAAGGTATTCATTAAAATGTTGTAAATTCTGGTTTCAAAAAACGTTTATGGAGTACAGGTTTCTTGTGTAAGTAAACTTTATTTGCAATAAAATTTAAATTAAATAAAAATACTAGGAATTCTTAACCGAGATTTAAGTTGTTTTTCGTTTTAGGGCCGGTACTTTCATCACTTTCGTTTCAACTTTAATCTTTGGTTTATCCCTATGGAAACAATTGTCTTTATAGTTGTAGGCATGGGAATAAACCAAAGGTTAAGTTAATCAGTAAGGGCCATGGTAACAATTATGGACACAATTATTGTTATGGCAATAAACTGGGAGTTAAAGTTAACTTGCTTTTATAATACCGGGCCTAAAGGTCGTTACATTCGGGACGGGCATGGGCGGCCTAAGATTTATGAATTTTGTTGCTGGTATATGCTGCAATATTTTTTTATTTTATTTTATGTTTAACGAATACACAGTATTAATATTATTGCTTTCCCATAATAACTCCCTTTCATTATAAATTTGAATACAAAAGATCCCATAATATACCAATGAATTAATTTATCTTAAAATGGAAACCGATTTAATATTTCCCCGTCCGACGCTCATGAAATCTGCTGTGAACTCATTTCTTTTTTGCCCCGAGGTTTAAAACACTCGCTCTGCAATATGTTACGCATATTTCGATTGATTGGGAGCATCACTTCCACTGGTCCATATTAGTCATTTTTTCCTTGTAATTGTTATCTAGTAATTGAGACTAGGATTTATAAAAGTCGGCAAAAACTTTAGCACAATTAAAATTAGCGTGTGCATTGGATCTTTGCAAAAAATCATATACATACTTTTTAAAACTGTCAGAAAAGTTCCGAGGCCAGTTAATCAGTGATGAAAGTAACGGCTCTTACTAATTTATTTATTTACCTATCAAAGCAGGTGTTCAAAGTGTGGCCCTTGTTATCCTCTGCGTGGAATAATCTATTTCAGGTAATTTGGCAAGTAAATATTTTCGATTTCATATTTCACGTCGGGCGTTGAACTAGAAACGGAGTTGTGAAATTCCAATGAAAGGTCAAGTTCACGAAGCCAGGCCGCGCGCCGTATCATAAAACTATAAAAAAACTTTTATGAGAGTATTTATTTCGCTCGTCTGCTCCTCTATTTTTAAGCAGGGGCGCATCGTCGTTTTGGGGCTAATTTTTGATTAAATATTTCTCGAAAATTAAAGTAGAAAGAATTTTTCTAACTTTTTCCCATATTTTCGGATATCGCTTCTTACCGTGGTTTCATTTTGTCGGTATAATTAACAGTCGCTCTGTATATTAACCATTGAGATGATAGGGAGATGCTATCACATGATCAAAGACGACTTACTTCAAGTACGCCATATTGGTAGTACACTTCTGTCAAATTGTCGTGACATTTCATACACTCAATTCTTCAGTTAAAAACTATTTGAGGCTGGGTTTCTCAGTCCTAGTTTAACTTTAAATTCCTGTTTATTTCCATAGGAACAATTGTTTTTATAATTGCTACCATGGGAATAAACAGGAGTTTAAAGTTAAGCTAGGACTGAGAAACTTAGCCTAAACAATTTTCAAATTGACAACGATCAAATTTATTTTTTCGTTCCAGATGTAATTGATCAAAGTCCACATATAATGATGGAAATCGACCGCATGTCATACATATTCGGTAGCTTCACACGTCGCCGACAAAGTCAAGAAATCGGCTTAGCGAAACGTCGCTCCATAGAACCTCCTCATCCTCCCCCGAGAGTCAGCCACGATCGCTCGAAATCTGCCCCCCATGCTACGAAAAGAATCGACTCGGCTTCTCCAAGGGCCAAGAGCATCTGCAATGTTACTATCTATGACGACACTTGTTATAGATGCCCATCGTGTCATAAACAATTCGTGGAACCGCGTGTTCTTCCTTGTCTTCACACGTTTTGCACGAGGTGCTTGCTGGAACTGGAAGCTAAAGAATCGTTGGCATGGCCAATTGGATCTGATGGTAAATTTTATTTTCCATCATAAATTAACAAGTAGCGATGTGAAACCTATCAACTGCATAAATTGAATTAAGCGTTACGTAATGTAGAGTTAATACACGCCTAATACACGAACGGATTTCAGCAGATGGTTTTCGATAATAATAATAATAATAATTGAGAAATATATCAGAATGTTACTTAGAAAAAAATATGAATGTTACCATTAAGGTATAATCAAAAAGCCAGAAGTATGAATATAGAATGTCCAAATACTTGCAGTTGCACTCCCTTGCATATCGATTACAACAACTAATCTATTGTTTTGTGTCTGCGCAGAAAGTACCGGAAAAGATTCGCGTTCTTTAACTAAATAGAGTATTCACTGGGTTTCAACGTAATGTTAAGGCAATTTTTTAGTTAACAATTCCGGAGGGTCTGGCTACATCAGCGACCGGCGCGACACTCCGGAAAGAAGTTCATCACTGACCGGAAGAACACTGTCCTGCCCAAGCTGCGGTCTTCGCTCAGAAATGCCCTCTGGCGGCGTTCTCGCTCTTCCCACCAACTACCTCGTGCAGAATCGCATGATCTTGGCTACGCTGAATTCGCGCAGTACCAAACTACTCTGTGACCTTTGCCCCAGTGATATAACCGTAAGGATAATTTAGTAATTAATGTAATAGAATGGCAAGAAGGTATGGGGACGAGATTATGAACAGTAAAAGGATTTTGTTTCAAGTGCAGGGTGCAATTAATTAAGTTTCACATACTGTGACCCCTATTAGATTACAAGAAAAGAAGCGAATTTATGACATACGTTTAGGAAAAATGTGAATAATAACTCCGGAAAAATATACCTTTAGTTTTTACATAAAACGTTTGAGAAGAGCTGGCTTAGATTTAAAGCCCGGCTGAGCGATGCTTACTATTAGGCGCAATAAATGATACGGCAGTAAATCCGCAGATGCCATACAAAAAACTTTGAAGCAAGTCATTTATTACTTTCTTGCGAAAGAATACGGCGATTCCCAGCCATTTTTTAAAATAATATTTAAGTAATAGAAATGCAGATTTTTCACAAAATAATTCTTAATAATTTAAAATAAATCACTAACCACGAATCCTACCTAATAATAAGTAAAAAAAGTGCTATCAAGTCAACTTTTGAAATAATATGTATGTATCAATGATATTTTATTAACTACTCCTATCGAAATTATTAAAGATTAACTTTTTGTTTAGTATGTATCACATAATATATAAGTAGACTGTGCATTCCTATATTAAAACATTTGTACTCACTATAACAACCGCTATTCTATTTGACAGTTAGCAAAATGTGATTTTTGCGTTCAGTTTAAGCCGTCCTCCATTTACATTCACTTCACTCAAAATCAAATCAATTTGATTTTGAACTGAACTGATTTTAAAGTGAACAGAGAGACTCTTAAAGAATGATGTTTTGGAACTAAAATTAACGTAACCTCAAAATACGTATAAAATAAAATGAAAATGATAACTGATTTAGAAAACCAGCTTGATCAGTACAGGGTGCGGGAGGGGAACTCAATCACTTCCTCATCACTGATCGCCAAATGAGTAACTGCAAATGGAATGCAATCAGTGATTTTTAAGTGAATTTGAATCGATTCGCGTTCAAATAAGTTGTAAATGGAGGACGGCTTTAGTAACTATAGAAAAAAGAAGTTCTTGTTCTTGTGTAAATTCTGCTGACAGTTTTTGTTATATTTGTGGTAAGTTTTCTGTGAAAAATCAGCGAAAATCATTATATCATTAAATATAAAGGTAAAGAGAGCTTAGTTTCAGTATTTGAATCTGTATATTCCTTATCAGGATAAATCTTGGGTACCGCACGTATGTTATCTTATGCCAAGGAAAAAAAAGATAAAATAAATCATGTACCATTTTCCCGACCAATGATTTGACGTGAACCAACGAATCATTACGATGATTGCTATTTTTGTTTAACAAACGTTGGATATTCAAAAAATAAAAAGAATAAAACTCGGTATCGCGATATAGCTTCTGTAACAAGACCTGTTCCATATCAAAAAGACTATGTGCATCCTGCTTCTTCTGATTCTTCACTAAATGGTTGCATTTCTTTTGAAGAAGTTCAACAGCGCCGAGTTTCTGATATAAGTATGGATTTACATTATATCCCTGAAAAAACTAACGAAACCGAAAAAAATCAAACAAAATGAGTTAAATGACTTACAATTACCTTAGTACGTGATTTAAAACTAACAAAGCAGCAAGTCGAACTCTAAGGCCCAGTTGTTAGGGATGGGTCGTGATTCCACGACCTGTGACTTTGTCACCGTGACGAAGTTGTCACGGTTCGGAACAGTGACGGAATTGGTAGTATTCCGGTGTATATAAGTATATAGCTCCTTGATCATTACCTCGATTCTCCACTTCGTTCGAAAATCTTCGAATGACGAATAAATCGAATGCACAATTTCGAACGGAACTACCGTATTGTAGACAATATAAAATAGACTTTCGTGCGAAATAATTATCACACGTAGGTACGGCGCGGCGTACCAAACAAAGAATACATGAATTTGTTCAGTTTTCGACCGTCTTTAATGCCGTGTGAAAATGACGCGACTTTACAATAAATTTTATATTTCTCAAAGGAGACGAAGTTTTTCTGTACGACTCTTTACTGGCGACTATCGGTCCCTATTGTCCCCAGTGACAAAATCACGGGTTTTTGTCACGGTGATTTTTACGGAGCAGTCACGTTTGGAGCCGTGACAGAAAAATCACCGTTTTGTCCATCCCTACCAGTTGTGCAATTCCTGCTTAACTTTAAGCCAAAGCTTAAACCCTTAACGACAAGTATCGAAATAAATTTAAACTGGCATTCTACAACTACTGGACGAAACAATACGAATTTCTGTATACAGAAAACGACACGAAATACTTTCAAAATTTTATGAAATAAGAGGACGTCTTTGTATTTGTGCAAGCCTTGTAGGTTTAACAAATGCGCTTGAATTTGAACATGCAGATGAATAGAGACTCTTCATAGATGCATCCAAAAGTAGCCTAAAAGCAGTTTTATTGCATAATGGTAACCAAAAACCTTCAATTCTCTTGGCATATACCGAAAATTTATAAGAAATTTATGAAACCATACGCCTTTTACTAGAAGGTGTAAAGTGTAAACTAAGAAGCTTATCATTCTTATTTGATGTGTTTTCCTGATAACTTAGGAGCAGTGAGTGACGAACAAGTCTAACGGTACCATCAAAATATTTCTACCACTGAATCAAGATACCAACGTCGCTGGGACTCTATAATGATGGGAGACTACTATTGGTTTTTGCACTGAGAAAAATGAAATAGTTAAGTCAACAACTTTTTGAATGTCAACTTTTTGTGCGTTGACTTAAATAAAATGTACTTGTTTCAACGGTAATATTCTTAACTGAACATCTTGGAAATTGTTGAAGTAACACTAAAAAAATGTTAAACTATTACGTTTGACTGAACGATGTAAATGTTTTCCTTAAAACGAAAGTGCTTAATATGTTAAATCAAAAAGTTGAAATTTCAAAATGATCGTAAAGTGCTGTTGCTTTTATGTGTCTGTTTTGATTTTTTATTAAACGTAATAAATGTTAAGTCAAGTAAAAGCGAGGGTTAATTCCCATATTAATAAGCTATCGAGTTCCAGATGGCGCCTGCTAAAACTTCACGTATATTTACTGCCTGTCCCAGCATAACCTTGTTGTTCGACATCGTTTCTTAAACGGATAAGTCATTCATATTTCGAATGCGTCCGACATTATAAAGTTCGTTGAGAGGTTTATTCAGCTCCTCTTGTACCTCAACAAAGGTTGAAGGGTTATCTTACTTTGGCAGTATCGCAAAGAGGTGAACATTTAATTTATGTTTCCCGAAACGATAGTCTAGATTGAATTGACTCTACGCTTTTATTAGCCGTACTGAAAAATTACTTTAAATATATCAAAAATATAATTTTAATTCCCTAACAGCGTTCAGACAATCTAAAGTTCTTGTATCAATCTTCTTGGGCATTAAAGCAACTAGAAAGATGTCTTCATTGTATGCTTGCCTCAAACAAAATATTGAGTTGATCCAATCTAAAATATTTAACATTTTTTGACTGTTGGTTCAATGACCACGCGTGATTGCTAATAGGTAAACGAAAAATACTGTTAACTGAACGTGTTTTTGGTTGACTGAACAGTTTATTTTTCTCAGTGTGAAAAAAGAAGATGAATGTCTTCATAAGCGTACAAAATAAAGTTCTTGATAAAGTTTTTGTAATGTTACCATAAAAATAGGGAAATTTTTTTGCTTATATTAATAAAATTATTATGTTTATACTGCAAAATTTAGACATTTTAAGTAGCGACATCTTTTGATCGCTTTTTGCAAAATTTAGGTTTATTTTCAATATTTCTAAAGCAAACGTTAAACTACACATTTTTATTAAGTGCAGTCAATGCATTTATTTATATGACGGAACCAAAAAAATTGTTCGCATCCGCAAAATTCTCCTATTACCAATTTGTTTCTAATCAATGTACTTAAAACATGCATACATCAATTTAACACGCAAAATTAACAAATGAAATCACGTAGTGTGGTACTTGTTTACAAAATATGGAATATCATGATGTAATTATTATCAGTTAGCTAATGGAACAGATGGACAAAGATTTCGTTATCGAATCGTGTTGCAGGCGATACTTACCCAGTGATCGTGACATTTGCGAAATTTATCGTTTTATGATGTGTTTATAAAAACCGCAGACGCACTGACGAACGAGCAGAGGTTTTCAAACAAAAAGCGAAGCGCTCCTGTGGTACGTCAGTTTTTAATTTTTGAGCAAAACCATTGACATTTGCTGAATTAATTCCTTATGTAATGAAGAACTTGCAGTATTAATAAGTGAAACTTATTCGATTACACCCTGTATTATATTCTTTATAATAACGCACAGCGAGGGCAAATGCACCTAATTTACGCAAGTTTACAGTTAGATCTACGTAGCCGCATCACATTCGATTGACAGTTGAAATTACAACGTCGTTGTTGATTATTTTGAACTTGAATAATAAGGTAATTTTTGTGGTCGTAGATAAAGTATAGTACAAAACTCGAGTTGTAAAGCAATTACGTACTTGTGGAATTACTTGCACTCGCCGTTGCACGGCTCGCCGTAAGTTTTCCCCGCGTGCGTAATGTGCTATTTACAACTCGTTATGTAATATACTATTTTTTGCTATAAAACTAGCTCGAAATAACTTATGACATAAACGGTGTTAATGTCCGACTAGACTATTATAACAAAATAATGGATCAATTTAAAGTCACGTTATCATTGAAATAATGCCCTAGGGCGTCCTTTTAAAATAATGCCCGGCAGGGCATTATAAATTTTCAAGTTACTCTATTATTGGAAAATAACAATATAAATTGTAAGTAATCTTTATTAGCGCAACCATTCTTGAAAACAGAAATACTCTTCGTTGTACAGTTTTTTTGTTTTGTTTTTTGAGGCATAAGGGTTTCCGCTGCCTTTGCAGCCCTCAGCAGTAGTTTTTCTGAGAGATTAAACTCATCTTTTTCCATTTCAATTAACTAACTGACAGTACTTAAATGAAAAGTCACATTGACAAACAAAATAATCAAATTATTATAAATCTAATGAAATACAAAACTAGTCGGACTACGCACCACACACCTACGCACCACGGGCGCGAGCGTTAGAATTATATGCCCTCGGTCGGCGTACATCCCTCGGACCTGAAGCCCTTGGGTTGTACACTGCTGACCTAGGGCATTATAAATCTTATAACGCCCTTGGTACCTTAATAACTATAATATTACTTTGTAAAGAATTTTGTTGCAAGTTTTGATTGCAGAGGAACCTCTGTACAGCGCTGTTTCAGGCCTAATTGGACCTTTGTCAGCAGAAACGCAGCTCGAGAATTTCACCGCAAACCCAACCAACCTGTCCTATTTATTCGCAATTACTGTTCTTTTTTCTTTCATTTTATAAATTTATGCTCATACTTTAAACATACATGTATATACATACCTATATGGATGACCGTTACCAGAATATCTCAACAGATTGGATTGCAACCCTTTAAAATAGAGAAATCTTGAAGCCAGCGAATGTAAAGGAACCGATAACGATGAATGATGATGAAGATGAGTAGGATTTTGATAGTGGTAATGGTGACATTTATATGCGTAAGAGATATCTCGTTCGCTGCCGCTTTTACTTTCCGATGCTCAAAACAAAACTCATACAGAACAATGCCAATGTATAAAAGAATTAATTGTGAAGGGCAGCTTTTTAATGAATAGATTAATAGTTCGCGATACCACGCGGCCGTTTTTTTGGCCTAAAATTCTGTGATAAGTGACAAATAGCAACCAGTTTGCTGCTTAATAAGCTATCACAATCGATTTGCAGTAAGTTTTAAATATCTACATTTTTTAATTTGCTCTAAAAGCATTATTACTACTTTGTATGAGATGGCTTATTAAGCATCTGCAAACTGGTTGCTATTTGCCATTTATCACACAATTTTACGTCAAAAACAACGCCTCCTGCCCGAACCTCAGTTCAGTTGTGCTTCTCCAAGGGGAAAAAATGCGATAAGTTCATTTTTTACCTTTTTCATCTAATATTTTATTCAATTTATGCATGCTCTGTTCAATTATAAACAGGGATTAGGCTTTATACTGACCAATCCTATGAAAGTCGACGTCTTGAGCATCGTTTGGCATGCCAATTTCTTTCGTTTTCTCGAGGGCGAAATCAACAAGTCACGTTTTTCGGCAGCCATTAAAATGGGGAAAAGATTCGCATGCATACCTTTTCTCCCAAGGTGCGAATCAGTTCTAATTTGATATTGTTTGATCTCATGTCTTCAGTTTACCTAATCAAGATGATTTTACCTAGTTTTTACTTTTTTTTCATGTCTTAGTCATAGTAGTGTTATCTAGGTACCTACCAAGTCGGCAGCTTTCAGTTTTGCTACAATTCAAGGGGACGTACCTTATTTATTTATGTTGTTTAATTTTCCAGAGTATGATACTCTAGGAGTAAGCACTAGGTTAGTAGTAAAGAGCTCAAAAGTAATAAGAAAAGGTTGTTTACAAGAAAGATTCGCACTGCGAATCTTTTCCCCATTCCATGGGGCAAACGTTCGCAAAAAATCAAATTTTCGAAAAATTGAAATTTTGAAGCTTCTGTCATCAATACAGTTTTCTACCTATGGCACATGATATAAGTTTACTGTATTTAGAAGGTACCGCCATTCATTTCCGCGGCTATCGTCTCCCAAATTAAAAAGGACGCGATGAAACGCTAAAAACAAAAAGGATAGATACATAACAAGTTACTGTTGTTAGGGAGTTTATGAATGAATTTGATTAACCCCAAAAAGAAAGTTGGCGTTACCTTCTCAATACAGTAACCTTAACATATACGCGAAGGATCAACCTATAATTTAACCATTTTTTCCCAGCCATATCTATTAAACATGTTCGTGTAGGTCCAAAAAACAGTTAGATGCGTACCTTTACCCATCACCTACCCTATGTATACAGTGACCGCCAAAGAGTTCGCGCCATAAGGGAAATTTTTTTATTATTGACTTTTTTAAAAACATTTTGCGCCAATAGTTTGTGCATGTTCAAATAACCAAATATAAACAGGACAGATCCGGTAAGCAATTCTTAGTGTGGCTAAAAATGGTACCTATTTAAAACACGAAAATTAAAAAAAAATGTTATAATTTGGAATTGTTCGACATATTAGACAAAATTTTAGAAGGATTCGATAACTTATTACAAAATATATCGCTTGGTACTCAAGCAAAATTTTCTGAGATATAATATTTCAAGAAAAAGAAGATTTTTCGTTTTGTCAGTTTTGTTCAAGATGTGAAGCGGTAAAGGGACTACTCTCACGAGTAGTTAGCTTACTCATTTAGGTTGAGAGAATCAAATTTACTCTTGGATTCTTAACGGTTGCATGCACAAGAATATTTGAGCGATTTTTCACGTTTCTGGTGCAACATAAAATCTTGTGTTCTCATTTTTAATTTCTTGACAATATAATTCTAGTAACCCCAATTTAGCCTAAGCAGATCGAAAACTGCAAGAATTTCAAGCACTTTTTAATACAAACTTTTTAGTACAAATCCCCCTTTGAGTATCCAAAGCGCAAACGTGAAAGTGACGTCCGTCGAGGTTAGGCGTAACAGGAGCGCTGCATCACTCCGAAAGTCAACTTGCAACGGCTTCTAGTTACCACTTTCGTTCCCACGCAGTGCGCCCTCCTGTGGTGTCTGACTCGATGGCACAAAAATTTACGATGGTCGTCCAAGATCCGTTTACAACGTCGCCATATACTTTCTAGCAAGGGCATACCACGAGGATGATCGCCAAGCAGCTCTTGCTCCGCGGAACTCCGTGAATCGTTCGGAAAAAATGAGGGGAACCAATTAAGAACATTAAAAAAAAATCTTAGATAAAAAAGAATGCAAATTACGATCCGCCCATCGCACGATGTAACGCTAAAACATACCTGCCGTAGATACAACGGAACAAGCTTGGAAAAGTCTCGAAGAATGCTTCAGTTTTCGTCGCAAACAATGTCCCATCCGAACCCAAAAGCCCGTTTACTTTTCATTTCAAAACAACCCCGTTTAATGAAAACTTCGCACAAATTGAGAGGAACCCTCAGTACGGTCTGTTTACAACCGAGTAGTCACATTGTAAGGCATCCTACTCTTAACATGGACCAATCTCATTATTAAAGAATAAGATCGTTCACACTTGTATAACGTTTTAATGCGAAATTTTAGGACTAGTCCAAGTTACGAGGTTAAATTTCGACGTAGTTACACTTTCGTTAATATACAGGCTGACTTGAAAGTTAGAAAATAAATTTAACGAATTTTTTACACGTAACAAACTATTTTTAGCCACACTAAGAGCTGCTCACCGGATTTGTCTTGCTTATATTTGGTTATCGAATATGTCAAACTAATGGCGCAAGAAGTTTTAAAAAAAATCAATATAAAAAATTTTCCCATATGGTGTGCGAACTTTTTGGCCGTCACTGTATATCTCCTAGTATCCACAATGAATTAATCTCTATAATAGGTTCGCAGATTCAAAGTAAAATTCTGGAACAAGTGCAACATTCTAAATACTTTAGTGTTTTAGCTGACGAAACAACTGATATTTCCAAGCAAGAAGGTATTACAATGAACCTGTGAAGATAATTCGAAAGGACTCTCTCACTTTCGTTCCTGTTACTGATGTGACTGGGCTAAGATTAGCTAACACTTAAAAAAAGTGTTAATTTCTCTCGGATTTGATTTAAACTACTTGAGGAGTCAAGGGTATGACGCGACGGTACTACTTCAATGCGAGGAAAATTTAGAGGACTGTAAAGTATCATAGCAGCAGAATATCCTAAAGCGTTTTGTACCCATTGTTTATCGCATTGTCTAAATTTGTATCTTAGTGATACTTCAAAAATTCCTCAAGTAAAAAATGTAACAGGAACTCTTATGATGAATTTCACCAACGCGGATTGACACTAGCACTCGGATTAAGTGTTTATAATGTGACATTTGAGGTTAGACAACGTAGTGGTAAGTCATATTCTAAGTGTTGACACTAGATTTAATCCGCAATCCGCGTTGGTGAAATCGGGCATTAGGGAAGTGTGTAATTATTTCCGTATGTCAGCGAAGCGAAGCAATATTTTAAAAAAAGAAGTAAAACACACAAAAAAAACATATAACTTTACTGCAATATTATGAGACACGGTGGGTGGAACGGCACGAAACAGTAGCTATTTTTGTAGACTTTGTACAAGTAGAGCAGACGATTCTGGAAAAGCCATCTTCCTTCATAACGGACTTTTAAATTTTGGTTTTTTAATAACTTTAAAAGTAATGGAAAAAATTTTGGCCATTACCTGCAGGCTTTTAGAATACTTACAATCTCAAAACATAGATTTCGTGGTCGCTTTGGAAAACGTAAGCAAAGTTTGTGAGGCCCTCGACAAAATAAGAAATAATTGTGAACCAGAGCTTAAAGGGATTTTTAAAGAAACTACACTATTAGCACAAACATTTAATGTTAATATTTATTTGTCAAGACGTCTTGGCACTCAAAAATATAGGGAAAATTTTGAAACTGAAAATATAGAACAGTACTACAGGGTATCCTTGTTTATCCCTTTTGTTGAAGATGTACAATCTATGAAAGAACGTTTTCCACTACAAAAAGAAACAATAAAATCATTAGATACACTAATTCCAAACAATGCAAAAAATCGAGACTTCAAATATTTGTTTCCAGCAATTGAAAAATATGCAGATCATTTCGATACAATCAATCAGCTCATACATACTCAAGTCTGAACGCGTCTTAAGATTCGATGCAGTCACGATTTATTAAGTTTTTTTTTTAATGGCACGGTGTATTTTTTATGCCGGACTTTAATATATGTTAAAAATCTATGTTTACCTGTGTAAAAAAGTTCACCCCCATAGATAATAAAAATTTCGAGGAAAATGTGAAAAACTAGATGATCACGAACTTTACAAAATATCTGATTGTAAAAACTTCGTCACTAATGTGAAGATCGTCACAATCTAAAACATAAAACAATAAAACTTTTGGAATGCATTCGTTTTCATTCAAGGTAGCTGTAACTGTAACTAGTGCCGTTGCATGATTTTGGGTGCAATTTTCAATTACAGTTTCCTCGAAAAATATTAACTTTTGGCAAAGGACGTATTAGCTCAATCGTTACCATTTCTGGTAAGTCTTTAAAGTCCTATTTTTAACAGAAAATTCATGAGTTTATGATGTGATTACAACTTTTTTCCATCAAAATATATTCAGTACATCGATCATCAGGGCCACACGTACGCATCGTAATAAACGATGTTTTCTTTAAGCGCAGATTAATACTTCTACACGTCATTAAAAAGCGGTCGTACACAAATAGCGCCGATATATAAATGAAACCTCCTTTCGTCTTGCAGGCAACGTCTAGGTGTTCCGAATGTGCACTTAGCCTGTGCCAGGAATGCGCCGACGAGCACCGACGCCAACGGGTTGGCATCCACCACGAGGTCCTGGGTCTGGAAGAGGCCCGCCGCAAGGGCATAACGCGAGTGAGGCGCCAAGTTATGTGCCCAACGCATCCGGAACAAGAGCTGACGACGTTTTGTACTTCTTGCTGCCAGGTGCGTTACGCCGTGATGAATCTGCAGAATTTTCAAGTGCGCCAGCCTAAAATTATACGCCGTCTCCGGCGCAGGAGATTAGTGGTGTGAAGACCAAGTTATACTTATGCCTGTTTTACCCCTTTTGTTTTAACTGGCTGGCAACTTCTTGCAAGTTCTTATAGTTCTCATGGTTCTTTTCAAAAAAATTCTAGGCAAATGCAAATTCAAAAAAGAATTTATTTAAACTATCATATGTCCAAATAAATATTTAATGAGAGATTATTTGACAACTTGGTTTGACTTAATCTATTCAAGTTTCGTAAATCGTTACCCGTTCCAAGCAGAGTTCGTTTCGCTAACGATATACTTGAATGTGTATGCGTCTGGTATGATCAAGTGTGAAGCTAACATAGGTTTTAAAATAATTTCTCACACCATTCATGATGTGTGGTATGTTCCCGAACTAACCAGAAATTTATTGTCTGTCAGCGTGTTGACCGGTAAAACCCCAACTCTTCGGTATAAAGGAAAACTGTCTACAAGCTGAATTGGAAAACGTCTCCCGTCCATGATACGAGTGTGGACGAAGACTGTTATCTACATTTGAGTGAGGCATCTCAGCTTCAACTGTGGCAAGAGCACTTAGCACATCAAAGTAAGCAGCATGTCAGGAAATTTATAAATTTGGAAGGGTAACTGTGAGTGAAGTTGATAAGTTTTGTGTTGGCTGCGCTTATGGCAAGCATCATCGATCTTCGTTTAAGACCCGACCCAATCGTGCAACTCATGTTGGTGAACTTGTTCGTACCGATTTATGTGGTCCTATTGAAGTTCCGTCTCTGGCCGGAAAACGTTATCTGCTCACCTTCAACGATGATTACTCAAAGTTTCGCCAAGTGTATTTTCTATCGAAAAGGTCAAGCAGTACGCTGAATATGCGAAAACTCAAGGTCACAAGATAGAAACCATTCTATCTGATGATGATCTCGAATATGATAACAATGAATACAAGAAGCTACTAACTGATAATGGAATCGTGTTTCGAAAAAATTGTCCCTATTCTCCACATCAGAACGGAGCTGCTGAACGTGAAAACCGTACATTGTTTGAATCTACTCGATCAATGCTTCATACCAAAGATCTGCCTTTAAACTTGTGGGGTGATATTAATGACGAAATTGTGCCGAAGACTGAGTGGAAATATGAAATACCGTCTTTGCATGACCAATTCGCTGACAATATGAATCAACAAACAGAAATGGAAGAAAAATCTGTAGAAAGTACATATATTTCCGTGAAATGAAGTCATTGCTTCAAAACAAGACCTACATATTAGTACAAAAGGCCGAAAGATTGTTAAAAATCGCTGGGTGTATCATGTTAAGTGTCGAGCCGATGGCACTGTTGAGAAGTACAAAGCCCGACTGGTTGCCAAGGGCTTTACTCAACGTCTAGACATTGACTACTATGAAATTTTCAGTCCTGTTGCTAGAATGGACACTGTTCGCTCGCTAATAAGCATTGCTGCGGTGAAAAGCTATGATATGCAACAGTTCGATGTTACGACCGCCTTTATATATGGTGAACTTAATGAGGAAATATACGACTGGTTGCCAAGGGCTTTACTCAACGTCTAGACATTGACTACTATGAAATTTTCAGTCCTGTTGCTAGAATGGACACTGTTCGCTCGCTAATAAGTATTGCTGCGGTGAAAAGCTATGATTTGCAACAGTTCGATGTTACCACCGCCTTTCTATATGGTGAACTGAATGAGAAAATACATGTCTCATCATGAAGGTTTTGATGATGGTACTGGAAGGGTGTGCAGGTTGAAGAAAAGTTTGTATGGCTTGAAGCAAGCCCCTCGTTGTTGGAATGCAAAGTTCACCTCTGCGCTCTACAAGTATGGACTGAGAGCAAGTAGTGCTGATCCCTGCCTGTTTACTGGCAAATCCCAAGGTCATGTTCTTATTCTGGCTGTTTATGTCGATGATAGTCTGGTTGTGTCGTCTTCGGTTGAACTTGCTCAGAAATTTCTTTGTGAACTAAAAACTGAATTCAAAATTACCACCAGTGATGCTTCAAATTACCTTGGTCTGTCAATAAATCAAAATGAAAATGGCTTAATCATTGTGAATAAAAAGGGGTATGTCGAACGTATCTTGCAAAAATTCGGTATGTCTGAAGCAAGACCTGTGCCAACCCCAATGATAAAAGACAGCCTGAAAATCCCAGAAAATGATGAAGCTGTTCAAGTTCCGTTTCGCCAAACTGTTGGATCATTGATGTATTTGGCTCACGCTTCTCGGCCGGATATTAGTTTTGCTGTGAACTACTAGGCTAAGTTCTCGGAAAACCAACAAAAACTGCTTGGTTGGATGTGAAACGTATTTTTCGATATCTTATCGGAACAAAAGGTCTGGGTCTGTGTTACCGTTCCGGACAGGATAATTTGGAATTCTACAGTGATGCCGACTTTGCTGGTGACAAAAGTCGTAAAACTGTCTCCGGTATTGTCGGTACGGTGGAGCCCCCATCTCATGGATAAGCAAAAAGCAGCCTGGCATTGCCCTGTCTACAATGGAAGCCGAGTTTGTTGCCTGCAGTGAAGTTACTGAACTTGATAGTGTCCCGACAATTCAAGTTGATAATCAGAGCACGATCGAAGTTGTGAAAAACCCCTTTATATGGCAGTACCAAACATTGAAATTCGCTATCTGTTCGTCCGTGATCTGGTTCAAAACGGTCGTCTTAATGTGACCTATGTTTGCTCACAAGATCAAGCTGCTGATGGTCTAACGAAGCCACTCGATCGTACTCGGTTGTTGTATGTTCAGAGAGTTTTAGGCCTATTTTGATTTTTCGCAAAAATGTTTCATTTTTAAATTTACGGGGAAGTGTTAGAATAAGTAAATTTAAAATATTGATGATGAATATGATTGCTACACAGTGCACAGTGCTTGCCAGTTACTGTTTTACGAAACTCCTAATTAAAGAATGCTCTTATATACATATACAGTATGTCCTCGGAGTGAGTTTACAATACGTATTGGAGTTTGCAGCTAAGCGTTCGCCACCTGGTGTCAACTAAACAAACCCTTGTATGCTACACAACAAATCGTGTTTTGGCGTCGATCCTGAGTATATGATGTATCAGGATTGTGTTATATGTGATATTCACATTAAATCAACTTGTGTATTTGCATTAGTACGCACTTAAACACGTGCATTACAAAAATTCCACATAGCTTACAGAGGTTCAGATTTATCTACGGTAGCGCTGCGATCTTAAAATCAAACGCCTATAATGGACCAAAGATTTTTGAATTCTGCAGTTCAGGTCTGCTTGGCGTGAAATGAATTTATGTTAAATTTGACGCCGAAAGTCTTCAGGGTGGCGGAATTAACACAAGAAGAAGTAAAATCTGTGTAGGTAAAGTGGTTTTCCTTTTGAATTTAGGAGAAAAATTTAGTAAGATAAAATGATTCTCATTTCAAATTAGGGAGATGTACCAAATTCTAACATCCTAGAAAAAAAATTGAATTACGGAATATTAGGATTTCAGTACAGTTGTAAGCCATTAACGCTGTCAAGTGCTAATATGGACGGAGTGTTATTTGAATAATCATATTTTATTTGTTTTTGGTCAATAAATATGTAGATGGCGTTAACATTTTACAACTTTACTGAAATATTATTTATAATTAGTAATTTTCCATAATTCATTTTTTTTTCTAGGATGTGGAATTTGGTACGATTTTATATAATTTGACAATTTAGTTTTGACATTATGGTTTGGTATTTCAGCATTTAATTGTAAAAAGACAACAAATTGGGGGTTTTTGTTTCATACATTTTCAAAAACATTCAAAATTAAAAGGTATTTGGATAAGAAACGGTAAAATTTTTAAGTATAATGGAGGATGCCAATTGTGTATTTGACATTTTCAGGATGTAATGGTTGTCCGATTTAGGTCCAGTTACTCCAGTTGTATAATTCCAGCTTAACTTTAAGTTAAAGCTTAAGCCCTTGACAACAATTGTTAAAATAATCGTTGGTATGGGTTTAAGCTTCAGCTTAAATTTAAATTGGCATTGTACAACTGGGCCTCAGTGCTAGCCGTTATTTGCACTGTATAAAACATGGTATGAAACAGTTCACTTTTCTTCAAATTTACACACGTTGCTTTTTTAGGCCCGATTGTACAATCATGGTTCAACTTTAAACTTCGTTTTATATCTATAGAAACAATTGTCTTTACAATTGATGCTATGGGAATAAAGCGGAGTTTAAAGTTAAACCATCATTGTACAATGAAGCCTTAATAAGATTGTTTTCCGTGCATTGAAAAAATGGATGTTGAGATGTTAATACAAAAAAATATCAAAACAAAATGAATGCGGTTCAAAACATTCATTTGATGTCACCGCTTCAACGCGAAAATTTAAAAGTTTTAAAATAGTCAAAACTGCTTCAAACCGTTGCATCGCAAAAATATGGGGCTTTAATTTCTGAAAACGTTAATAATTTTACATTTAAAGCTGTGACATTTCATGATATTTTATGATATTTTAATAATTCTTTCACGGCTTTACATCAATTTGCTTTAATTTTATTTTCTTTCTTCAAAAAAAATAAATAGTAAACTTCTCCATTAATCCAAATTATTATTATCACAACATTAAAAAATCGATAATAAACAGCTAAGTATTTTACATGCAATTTTCAGAATAATATTTTACGGTATAAATGTCAAACGTTTAAATCAGTAAGCAAACGCACGCTGGTGCATTGCAATGAAAAATTTAATATCAAAATTGGAATTACCTTTTCAAATTATTTTGTAATATTACATGAAATGTTTGTTACATATCCCTCTTCATTATAAACTACAAATATAATTTCTTAAATTATTATACAGGGTTAGTTAAAAGTCTGGAAACGGTCATTTATTGCCGTTATTATTCATTTTAGGAAATTATGTTCTTTATGAAAGTTTTTTAGGAAATTTTATCTACAATTAAGAATACTTGAATTTTTTTTTTCTTCAATTGTTTTTGAGTTATGCCTATCTGCGTAATTTTTTTAAATGGAAACTTGTTAATTTTACTCTACCATTCGGTAGAGTGTTTTTTTCTCTTTACAATAGTACTCTTGTTTTTTTTTAGAATTGAGGGTTTTCTAAAAAAAAATACATTTGTCTTTTTTGTGAAATTGAAAACTCTGGTTCAAATATTTATTTTAGTTAGGTAGATCTAGACAAAATTGAAGTTATCGGTCACAATCTTATCATTAAAAACAAAAGCAACAAAAAAAACTAATAAATAACTAAGTAAATTAAATTAAATGTTCAAATTGTCAGGATGCGTATTATTAAATAAATTACAAACGTCTTGTAAACTTCTACGTCTATCTCCATAACCCAGCATCATAATTATTTCAATTTTTTGACGTTCATTTAAAGTCGCCATTGCTAATATTAACAGCAGTCATTTGCACAATTAAATTTGACGTAAACAATAACCACTGATAAAGTTACTCGCTCGAGTTCGTTTATCGCTTACTTAGATGTACCTGCCCTAGCGCTAATAAGCATGCACGACGGGAAATGAATACTTGAAATATTGAAACTTGAAACTCCTCAATTCTAAAAAAAATAAGAATGCTATTGTGAAGAGAAAAAAACACTCTACCGAATGGTAGAGTAAAATTAACAAGTTTCCATTTAAAAAAATTACGCAGATAGGCATAACTCAAAAACAATTGAAGAAAAAAAATTCAAGTATTCTCAATTGTAGATAAAATTTCCTAAAAAACTTTCATAAAGAACATAATTTCCTAAAATGAATAATAACGGCAATAAATGACCGTTTCCAGACTTTTAACTAACCCTGTATGTACTTATTTTTGTTTCTTTTTATAAATTGTCTTAATTGTTCTTTGATAATACCTGACTTTAATTAAAAATAGTTTAAAATAATCATAACAGAAAATATGTGTACAGACTGAGTCAATAGTGTGGAATAATGAAGGTATCTTAGAAACAACAATAAGATAAGATATAAGTTAAATTATTCAATTTTCGAAACAAAATTGTAAACAAATACCCTATTAGATTTCATTTGAGAGGTAAGAACGGTATATTTAAGTATCAATATCTTCCAGTTTAGTAACGAAACCTGGTGTCTAAAAGTATCCGAATGAAAAGCAATAAAATAGTTCGAATTTGACCCTTGTGGTAAACTTCCACAGTGCCAGGCGGTCACGCTGGTCGTCCGAATACTTTTAGACACCAGTATACCAATGTAATGAAAACATAGAATTCTATCGAATTAAGAAAAAATATACACGGTGTTCAATTGAAAATAATAAAGTTAGGATCATTTAATATGTTGATGTAAAATATCAACCTTATGGTATCTATCATTTTTGAGATACATATTTTGATTATTCCATACTTTTGACTCAGTCTGTATATTTTTTCCTTTGACTATTTTTAACAAAATTTCATTTAAAAGAAAAAACGTACAAACAGAGAAGAGGCATAATCTCGTTAATCAAGCTCATAATTTGTTTATTTAAGGTCTGTTCCAACATCACTTTCTGACGGTTTCGAAATCGTCAAAAGCATGCACTCATCAAAGTTTTACACTTGATAAAGTTGTCAAAATCAATCATTATTTCGGTGGACAATTGATTTTGACGGTTTCGAAACGGTCAGAGCTTTAATATTCTTTTGCAAAATCCTGAAATAGGTAAATTTTTAATTTTAAAAAGACACATTTTAGTGTAATTTTTTTTCTCGATCGGCATTTGTTTTTCCGCGGTGACGTCATCACTAACTTTTTTAAATGGCCAAGCCCAACTTTTTTATGAAGATTTCTTGTCAGCAAAATGGTGATATAAAAAGTTAGTATTTTCCACAACAAATTTTACGAAAAAAATAGACATTACAATTCGAAAATGTGGTGTTATTTTATTCTATTTTAATGATAATCTTGAAACTGAAAACAGAAACAAGTAAAAATTAACAAAAATGTTGAAGCTGTTCAAAGCAAAGGTTTTTGTGGATAAGCCTAACACTTCAGAACAACCAAAGGTATATATTCGGCAGGAGATATTGGGAATACCTCGGGAAATTTTGCAGAAAGTGATGGTAACACAAGGTAAAACGAGCCCTTTTGTGTCAACGTCATCTAACGGATATAATTTTCCGAAAATAACATTATTATTAACTCCACGAATTAAACTTTCTATTAATATTTTCCAAAAACATAAACCTAAATTTAACTAGAAGTCTTTCGCGGCCGTCGTCGATGTTGGAATTGACTTCCGGTTGGAACCGCGTCACGGTGACTCCTACTGCCTACGTTTTGTTCTCCATTGTAGAAGAACTTCCTCAGGGCAGTTGCTGCTGCTGGTATTGCCGCTGCTTCTCGTTAGTCGTTGAGACTGACAGTCTCAGTCGTTGAGACTGACAGTCTCAACGACTGAAACGTCGACAGTAGAAGAAGTCAACGTGACGCGGTTCCAACCGGAAGCCGATTCATATATAAACCTAAATTTATTTTTCTTACACATACAGTGTGATAATTTTAAAAGATGCAATCAGCTATAACTTAAAACCGCAAAAAATATTTAATAAAATCACTCAAAACTGTTTAGGTGATTTGATGAGGTAACTAAAATAATGTAGAGAACGATGCACCCCGACCTACCGCCTCCGCTACCCCAAATTTGAAATTTCAAATGGTACCCTTATACTTGAGATACATTCCTAGAAAAGTCTTGAAACAGACATACTGAAAAAGAATAATTTGGTTTAATGCTTTTTGAATAGTTGAAAAATGAGTAGAAAAATTTTTCAATTCTTAATTTTTATTAAATCTTATTTTCAAATGTTGGAAATTGTTTCCGAAATTTTCTAAACACAAACGCAATCTAAAAAGTGTTTTTAATAAGCTTTTCATTGATGTATCACAAGTAGAGGAATACTGTTTAAAATTTCCAATTTGGGGTGTTGTCTTGTAGGATAGGTAGGTAGGATAGGGTGTTGTCTTGTAGGATAGGTAGGGGAGAATCCATCATTATGTCATTTGGGTTCTGCTTCCAAGCCACCCAAACGACTTTAAAGTGATTCTTAATATTTTTTAAATCTTTAAGATATAAATAATATAAAAAGTTTACTGAGTGTCCCAGCCAAGACTTTCACCTCTTATACATATCTTCCTTGTTTATGGATAAAAAAAGCAAAATTTGGTACGACTTGCTTAAGAATCTTTCTGCTGTGTTAAATCTCTTGTAAATACAAAATCTTATTTTTAAACAGCCTTCTGTCGTTGCATAATTGATGTTATTATGATAAACACATACGCGATTATAAAAAAATCTGACTTGTGAAAGAACGGTAGCAATAATTAATTTATTTTCTGTAATATTCAATTTGTCAATCCTACTGGTCAAAAAGCGATCGCAAGATGTCGCTACTTAAATTGTTCATTACTTTCACATCGCAAGGGCGAATAACCTAGGACAGATCGGTTTGGTTTGCAGTGGATTTCTCGAGCTACGGTTCTGCTGACGAAGGCCCAATTAAAACAGCTGTACAGAGCACGCTCGAGGAATCTGCTGTAATCAAAACCGATTTGCACAAAATTTTTCTAAAATTCTCATATGCTTCGACAGCAAGCATGGCCGCCTCGCATGGGATTACTTATTATGTAGCGAACTGGCTTCAATTTGTCAATCCTACTGCGATGTCAGGTCAAAAAGCGATCGCAAGATGTCACTACTTAAATTGTTCATTACTTTCACATTGCAAGGGCAAATAACCTAGCACAGATCGGTTTGGTTTGCAGTGGATTTCTCGAGCTACGGTTTTGCTGACGAAGGTCCAATTAAGCCTGAAACAGCTGTACAGAGCACGCTCGAGGAATCTGCTGTAATCAAAACCGATTTGCACAAAATTTTTCTAAAATTCTCATATGCTTTGACAGCAAGCATGGCCGCCTCGCATGGGATGACTTATTATGTAACGAACTGGCTTCAATTTGTCAATCCTACTGCGATGTCAGGTCAAAAAGCGATCACAAGATGTCTACTTAAATTGTTCATTACTTTCACATCGCAAGGGCGAATAACCTAGGACAGATCGGTTTGGTTTGCAGTGGATTTTTCGAGCTACGGTTCTGCTGACGAAGGCCCAATTAGGCCTGAAACAGCTGTACAGAGCATGCTCGAGGAATCTGCTGTAATCAAAACCGATTTGCACAAAATTTTTCTGTAATATTAAAAGTAAAAAAGTGTTCAAAATCTTAACATTTGAACCACATTTCTTTTGCAATTAATAAAGAAAAAAGCCGTTTAAAAATAATAAACTTTTATTGTAGTGAAGTTTATTGATGCAAGATGAATATTTAGTTTTTAATAAAGGTAGGTACCAGCCAAATTTAAAAAAAATTCATCAATAAATAACAAAGATATTAGGGGTGAAAGTCTTGGCTGGGACACGTTGTACTGTTGTATTCAGAATCTAAAATACTTTATTAAAGAGCAAAGAAACTATAGGGGTGCTATTTGAAGAAATGGAGTTGGGGGTAGTTTCTGAAGGGTTGCTCTCTAGAGGTTACTTTTAAGTACTTTATCTTATAGATAAGCCATTTGCAAGCCATTTTCAACAAAATCTGATTAATTTTTTTAACTTGATGTTTAAGGAAGAAATTGGCTCTTATACTACACTAAATTTGGAACACCTGGTATACAATTTTGCACATGGTGTATATAGTTAAATCCAGATAATAATCTAATAATTAACACAAAAACAGAAAGGGCGTTTGAACGAAATTTTATTTAAAAAAAATGTCCCCAATATTGTTCCAATATTATTTATTATTTATTGTCAATAACCAAGATTTATGCTGTTTAAATTTAGTCCTATTACAGTCAACTATTTAACTGCAAATAGAAATGTAGCACTTAAGGGATACCCTTCACTGACGAGGCTAATTTCATCACAACTTTAAAGAGCAATTTATTTCTATTCTGCATCTATTTATTCATTTCCATCTTCAGGCGATTGACCTTATTTCAGCCACACACACTACGATTGCGAACAAAAATTTCATCAATTGAAACGCATCAAGAAACTGAAATGCCTGAGATTTAAGGATTAAAAAACTCCCATGGAGATTTCATAAAGTTTGGAAAGAATTATTGAGGCGGTCTTAAACTGTGAAACATAGCTGGTGCTTAGAAACTGAAACGCAAGAGATCATTAAATTAAGTAATTAGTACCGAGGATACAATTTTCGACATCCATTGTTTTTTAAGCTCTACGGAATTTCGTACTTAAATCTAGTGGAGTAATATTTTATGTCCTCATTAATTTACTTTGAATTTTGAACACGAAACAGTTAATTATTTTTAACTGTACCTTTTTTTAAAGAAAAATTCCTTCAACTTTAAAAGCATTCAAAAAACCTTAAATTAAAATAAAAAGAAACCAATTTTAAATAATTTAAATAAAATCAAATCGAAAATGATAAACTTTTTACTTCAGTCAACTCAAGTCGATTTTCGTGTAAACGGAATTGTATCGTAAACAGAATAGAATTGAAATAGTATAGAATTATTTACATTATTTTTAATGCATTTTAAAATATTACTTACATTCGCACACATTTTCTGTGAGTACAAATACTTTTTGCCACCTCGCAGACCGAGAAAACTGCATTGAAGGGCACAAATTAACAATAGTTGGGCAGATAAACTGTTGAACTTTGAAATAAAAACAACTTTAGTTATGGAGGGTAATCACAGAACTGCTGCTGTTCTTCAAGACTCGTCCTTCGCGCAAACAAAATTATGAATGGAATGTCATTAAGTTGCCCATACACTGAAATGCTTGAGTGACCGTTTAGGTAGTTTTTTTTTAATTAATTTTCTAAATATCTTTAATAATTGTGTTCCTAAAATTCTAAAATAAATCTTTGTAATGAAATAATAAACTTTATGTTACTTAAATTATTTATATTTTTTAACTGCAGTAAATTTTACTTTTGCTTTTTATTACTTCGCCAATTTGCCCACGTCCTTATTTATACCTACTCGTAGGTAATTTTATTTGGCTTATAAATAAGTTTTTCTTCGGTTATTAAATTATTCATTTTATGCTACCTGGCAAATTATACAGGGTGTAAATGACATATAAGCCACACTAATCACTATACCATACTAAAATCAAAATTAGTGTCCAGTGTCCTTTAGTTTTGAAATTGCAGACTGTTAAAGTTAGTACCTGTTAGTACAAAATGTGACAATTTTAAATAACTTTCCCGATAAAAAGTGTTATTAACAATACCATTCTAATTTTCTATTAGATATAAAAATTGTCCTCATAAAACGACTTCTGATCGCGACTGCGAACTTAAGGAAAAGTTGAGAGATCTAGCAGGATAGCAGTCAAAAGGGGGCAATTAAAAGTTTACTCTTGTTTGATTGCCAAGCTTTCGGAAAGTATTTATTTCCTTCATCAGGGCGGCTATAATATTAATATGAAAGTGTTACACAATTGAAAATGATGAGTTTTAAAATTCTACTTACATCTAAGTGAGGTTCAGAAAGCTAAAGTTGCACATTTTGAACAAGCCAGGATTAATTTCTTACGTAGTAACCATGAATTGTTAATCATGGTGAGTTTTAAAATTCTACTTACATCTAAGTGAGGTTCAGAAAGCTAAAGTTGCACATTTTGAACAAGCCAGGATTAATTTCTTACGTAGTAACCATGATTAACAATTCATGTAGTAACCATGAATTTTAAAACTCACCATGATTAACAATTCATGGTTACTACGTAAGAAATTAATCCTGGCTTGTTCAAAATGTGCAACTTTAGCTTTCTGAACCTCACTTAGATGTAAGTAGAATTTTAAAACTCATAAATTTCAATTGTGTAACACTTTCATATTAATATTATAGCCGCCCTGATGAAGGAAATAAATACTTTCCGAAAGCTTGGCAATCAAACAAGAGTAAACTTTTAATTGCCCCCTTTTGACTGCTATCCTGCTAGATCTCTCAACTTTTCCAAAAAATGTCCTCTATAGTTGTTTTTAAGAATGAAGTCTTTGCCGTTTACCACAATTTACAAGCACTGTTTCTTGATTGTTTTGTATTATTTGTTCACTTGGTTTCCTCGTCAGAGTAGGCGAGCTAGGGTGACATTTTTGTTGATATCACCAGTGTTGCCGTTCTAGTACGATTGTACTAGATCTAGTACAATTTTAGCTAGACGACTTGGTAGTACTCCTTTTATAAAATTATACCCTACTTAGTACATTTTTGTTCAAATAGGTAATAGTAATTTATTTGCTTAGTCTCACTGCACATAATTAAATTTTGTTTCATTGGATTGATTATTTTACCACAGAATATCTAAAATCAAAATATAAACTCTCGGCGATAACTTTTCAGTCGTGATACGATGACCTTCAGCCGTTATATCAGGCTAGAATGCAGGTATTGGCTGTTAAAGAAGCGTCAAATATGAAATTAAACGTTTAAATATCAGATGGTAAATTTAAGAAACCACACGTATGATGAAATGGCGAATTTATACATACACATACCATCACATGCTTAGTAAATAGTTGCGTTCAGCCAAAAACTTCGATGCAATGGGTATGTTGCGGTTTATCAAGGCGCTACAATGTTGAAGCTACATGAACGCAAGTACCGATTGGCCTGAGAAAATGGCCGCTTTACGATGCGCAACAAATCTGCGCGATCCTTCCTCACACTATTAGAGTTTATATTCTAAATTTCTGATAGATATCCTGTGATTTTATGTATTATTTACCAGCCCAGCACCTATTTATAGAAGTACATACGACGTAAATTTTTTACAACAGTACTTAACCCTTCGTCGGGCGCACATGTATCTCACAGATACACAGCTTTATATTTTTACTGCCATTTTTGTGTTTAGTGTGCAATACCATTGCCCTTCTAGGTATGCTATCTCTGATCATTTGACAACAAAAGACAACTACTGCGGTTTATAAATTTTTAGTTTTAGTGTAGCAAATGAAGCATAGTGTAGCAAATGAAGCAGAAGATGCGCTTTGTGTGTGGTGGATACAGCGCAACCGGTCATATTTGTTCATCGTAAGTCATAAGTATGTTCATTTGTCATATCTTTTCGTTATCAAAATGGTCAGACCTAAAATAACTACACCATAACCACACAAAACCATTCAAAAATCGCAGCAAAAGTGGTACATGCGAGTTAAGCCTAAGTAGGATGAAACAGCTTGACTTACATCAATGTTTATTTATATTTATATTTATATTTATTTATACAGTAATATTTCGTTATAAATAGACAAATCTAAATAAATAAATATAATAAACAAATAAATTCATGTAAATAGTTAACATTATATATTATATTATTATATTAATAAAGATAAAAATATCAATGAATAAGTAAGTACTTACCTGATTCTTTTATATACTTATGTATATATACATTTTGTCATTGTTTTTTTGTTTCGAACTGTTTCTATTTAATTTTTTAACTTCTTAGATTCGTTACTATACTTCCTAAACCAGGGACCAGCGCGTCCATCACTAGCCAGTCGCAAGATGTTGATAAAGATTTTCACGCAGACGAAGACAGTGATACAATATCGTCTTCTAATGAAAAAATTGCCGTTAAAAAAAGGAAAAAACAATACAAGCAAAAGTTCAAGGACGATTGGCAAGTTTCAAGACAATGATTAACAAAACTTTCTTCAGGTGCAGCATTTTGTAAGCCATGCCACAAGACAATCCAAGGTAATAAAGCCCACTTGGATCGTCATGAAAAGAGTGCACATCATGTCAAAAAAATTAAAAGCGCGAATAATTTCTATCAAAGATAGTGTACGCAACAGCGAAATATTTAAAAATCAAAAATTTGTTGCAGAAGCAGAACTTAAGTTATGCATGTTTGTAGTAGAACATGACTTGTCTTTTAGATTAATGGAACATTTACCCAAATTAATTAGCTCTATGTGTCCAGATTCAAAAATAGCCAAACATATTCAGTTAAGCAGAACTAAAGCAACTGAAACCATTACAAAAAAAATTGCGCCACACGTTACAAAAAATATTGTTAGAGAACTAGGTGATGGTTCTTTTTCATTGATGAGACCACAGATATTTCATCTAAAAAGTGTCTGATAGTTTTAATTCGGTATTATTGCAATATAAGTAATAAAGTGTGTGATAAATTTTTAGCTTTAGTTGAATTACAAGAATCAAAAGCAGAGGGTATATTTCAAGCCATTATTGATTTGTTAAATGTAAATAAAATAAACATACAGAACTGTTGTGGATTTGCTGCAGATAATTGTTCCACCATGATGGGGCAAATAAAAGGGGTGCAAGCTCTTCTTAAAAGAATTTTGCCGAATTTAATAGTTCTGGGATGTGTATTAGGGTGGGTCATTTTTGTATGGAGAAAAACGAATATTGCGCTTTTGATTTTTAATAGCAAAATTATGTTGCCTTTATATGAAAAAAGTGTAATGCTAGAATTTGAAGTAAATAGCACCTCATCTTCAGGTTGCGCTTTGTCTTGGAAATACGAATAACTTGAATATATTCTGGTAGTCATATAACATAAATGTCTCAAGGAAAATAGGGTTTTTAGAATAAAATAATCATTTATTAATAATTAAAAAAATAATGCAACAGAAAAATTAATGAAAATCATTCAATATTGAAATCTTTCTTGCTATCGAATTTAGGCATTGCTGTGAGATTCGAGTTTTAATTTTATCCACCTTTTCTTGCCCTTTTAGTATACAGTTTTGATGATAACTCTGTTATTATTATTATTATAAATACGAATTTTTCATGGCATACTATATGGCCTTTCTTGTATAATTTCAAAAATTCAAACGTAAGGCGCACCCTCCAAATATTAATTAAATTCAAAAATATTTCGTAGGTGTCATAATATCATTAAAAGACAACATAATTTTGCTATTAGGTAAGATTATCTCAAAGTTTGGTTTTTTGACCCACCCTAATGTGTATCCCACTCATTTAATTTGTGTTCATTCCACGCATGTTTAAAATTACCAAGTGAGGTAGAAGATCTAGTTCGCGACATATACGCACATTTTGCTCATAGCAGCAATAGAAAACATATTTTTGAGGAATTTCAGGAATTTTGTGAATTGAAACCGCATCAGTTATTCCGTCCGTGTGAAACGCGATGGCTCTCGTTAAAACAAGTTTGTGATAGAGTCCTCGAGCAATACCCAGCTTTAATTTTATATTTTACAAATGCAGTTATAGGAGATAAGCTTTATAAAACCAGCAATGTCTTAAATGCACTTCAGAATAAAGTTTATAAGCTGTATTTGTCTTTCTTGTCTTATATACTCGGTTTAATAAACAAAATGAATATTGAGTTTCAAAGTGAACATCCCCGAGTTCATCAGCTTTTGCCACGTATATCAGAGATCTATAAGAATATACTAAAAAATTACCTAAAGTCCAACTATATTAAAAATACTGAGCTGTATTTAATAAATCCTAGCCACCCACAACAATTTTTAGAATTAGAAGAGGTGTATTTAGGCACAAAAGTAGACACTATGTTACAAGGTGATCATGGTGTGAGTCAGATGCATTTGCGAGAATTTAGAGTAAAATGCCTAGGATTTTATGTAGAATTGTACTCAAATACTAGGAAAAGATTCCCATTAGAGAATAAAATGTATCAACAGTTAACTTGGGTAGATCCTACAAATATATTTTCAAACACAAAAGAGAGGTCAATTACACCTCTTGCATTAAAGTTCCCTAAAATGGTGAAAGACTTAGAGGAACTTAATTCAGAATGGCGTCTATTGGATGAAGTTCCTGAATATATCAGGTCTATTTCCGATATAGAAGTATTTGTGGTGGAACTGTCTAAATTAAAAAATGCGTTAGGTCAAGAACGTTTTCCGAATTTCGTATTTTTCCTGAAAGGGATACTCTGCTTGCCTCATGGCAGTGCAGCAGCGGAGCGCACATTTTCAGAGTTAAATTTAATAAAAAGCAAAAATACAAATAAATTAAATATTAATACGTGTAGCAGTTTATTGTCATGTAAACAAATATTAACTAATACGGAATGTTTTAACTGGAAACCCTCGAATGAATTGTTAAAGTAACTATCTGTTATTTGTATAAAGTTTGTAAGATATTATTCGTTCATATCTGAGTGAATTTTTATACCAAGTTAGTATTGTATTCAAATTTTGTTACGAAACGAAAAAGGTGGTCTTTCCTCTTGCCAATGACCATACATCAGACTCATCAGTCATCACATCACACTGTAAAAGTCACGTTTACAAACTTAAAATTTTAAAAGCATTTGACGATCGGTGTGAACGAGTTTTATCAACGAATAATATTTCATGTTCTTTTGTTATTTGTTCAGATTTATTGCGTTATTTATAAATTTGTGTATAAAATTATTTTAAATAAATAAAATGGTTATTACAATATTGTAAATTATTACAACCTCAATTTTTAATTACTATTTCTATTTTCAAGTTAGCATTTGGTTAGCGTTATGGAATTTGTGCGTGGAATCGGCGCTTATTGTTGATTAGTGCTGTGTATAACCTGTAATCTGTAATGAAGAGTCAGCAGAATTTATGTTTGTAAGAAAATATCTTATTACGTGCATACGTATATCGTTAATTGAAGTTAACGATAATTAAGTACAATCTAGTACAATTTCTGTAACTGATACAGTACAATTTAAAATTTACAAGCGGCAACACTGGATATCACAATAAGGGTAAGTTCCAGATAATGCTCACGCTGATCATGCTCGCGATGACTTGTAACATCGTTCCATTTAAAATTCGATGTGAGCTACCAGTGCAAATGGAATGCCTGCGGATACGTAAATTAAGCATTGACGTTTGACATAACCTTATAAAACTTATTCATTAAAAATAAATGTTACAAGAGAAAGATCTCTTGTAGTGATGTTGATTCGGCGACAAAGAAAAGACATTTCAGACAGTGAAACGTCTTCTGATGGAGAATGAAAGCATTTATAACACAAACATCAACAAAAATAAGGTTATGTTTTCAAAAGCTCACAAAGACCCACCTTCGTAACAAGAACGTTGCGATCACGAATTCTAGCCTCGCACGGGGTACGCATAGTAACACTTTTCAACGCTAGCGTCATTAAATGGAACGTCGTCGAAGAACGTTACGAGAGTTGCGAGCATTATATGAGATATAGACGTCAGATGAAACGGTTATGTTTATTTTTAATTTTATGGTTATGACTTTAGTAGGTACATTGACGGAGACTGTAATGCATAAAGATAAAACAAACAGATCAAAACAGACTCCTTCGTATTTGGCAACATAGATCAGTGGTGTGGAATTGTCATAATATTTTTCATGTCAGATTATGGCATGTATCAAAATTCATGCCAGCAACTTAACAAAACGAAAACACGGCCTGCTCTGTCGAGGAAACCGAGTAAACTGTTTATAAGGCCCGGTTTTTTCTTCTCCAATTAACTTTATTTGGCGATTAATTCCCATAGTAACGATTGTGATCACAATTGTTACTATGGGAATAAACCGTCAGATAAAGTTAATTGGAGATGAAAAAACCGGGCTAAATCATGATAACTAACTGATGACTAACCGTAAGTTTAACAACGTTACCTTAGAAACAAATTCTTTTATAGTGCTGTCAGATTTTGCCTGAAAATTTTCACGTTTTCATTAAATTGTTATTAATTTCTGACTCTTTTGTTTAGTATTAATATTTGAATTATTTTCAAAGTTCTATGTATTTGGTTCACGAAAATACTTTTCTTTTTTAAATTAATTAGTAAATTACAAATTTCTCGTAATCGTGACAACCTTCCTTTCTAAGTTTGCTCGACTCTGAGCAAAGAATCTTATACGAATTAGTCATGATATCAGTACACCTGTAAACAAATACAAAATGAAACATTCACATGAATAAAAACACTTGTAAGCAAAAAATATAAACAAACCCATAAGGAATGACAACAAACCTAAGCATAAAAATGTAAACACACGTAAGCATAACGTATTTGCGAGTGAAATAATTACTAAAATTATATTCCTTTATCTAGATGAATTTAAAGTAAATTCCCCCAATTAACTAAAATTATTCCCAAACTATCTTGAAAATAAAAAAAGAAAAATTAAATGATTATACACTGTCATCCGATAAGATCCTCAGATTAAGGTTTTCCAACGAAAGTCTGGTAATGGCTCCTCCTTCCGCTACCTCTGCAATCAGTTGTGGGTTTCCCATCTTCCTTGGCTGAACTGGTCGATCCTTTTTTGGCTTTGTGGAAACTTCAATCTCTTCATATGGTTCGTCCATATCTTCAAAGTTACCTCTGCTTGAACCTGCTAATTCATGGAGAGTTCCATCTTTTCTCCGGGAGCTTCTTGATCCTTTGACGGCCTTTTCTTTAGGTCGTCCATATTTTTTAGCATGCCTTTTTCCTCCCTCCACGTCTCTCTCATTCAAGCGTGTCTTAGTAAACGCTTGATGGAATACTTGACGTTATATTCTATTTTTGAGAATCTTCTTTTCTCGGAAAACTTCTTTAACCTTTATTTTCTTCAACTTGGCTCTCATTCAAGTGTATTGTGATAGACGCTTGATGAGTTGTTTGAAGTTTCTTTTTCTTCTGCAGAATCTTCTTTACGCACAGGCTTAATAATACCAGCAGGGTAACAGTGGAATCATAAATTCCAATTTTATGTTCCATTTCCAATCCAGGTGTGCATGATGTTTGACTTTTTCATGACATCGAAACGGACAGGATTGACTTATTTCTTCTACGGTTGGTTCTCGGAAAAGTAACTTGGCACATTGTGGTTCCTGTAGCGTATCCGACGAAAAACGAGGTAGGAAACATAATTTGTCGTGGAATGGCCGGCATTGATGCAAATAGGCGCCTGTGATCGATGCTAGCGATTCTAATCCAAATTGCTGCTTTCCTACTGCTAGATACAGGCTGTTGGGGTTGACCACGCAGGTGCTGTCCTTCCAATCATACGATGTTGATGTCAATTTTTTAAAGATCATCGTCTTAACTTTGTCTTCGGATATGATGTCATCTATTTGAAGTCGTGTTGCTACGCCGCAACATTAGTTTAGAGAGTCACTTATAAAATTAAGTAACCTCTTCAGAAATATCTTCCGCCATCTCCTATTTCACTTTCTGGGAATTGGATTTGGAATTCGCTGAAGGTCCATCTTTGCTGGAGGATTTTCAGTTCTTGGTCCAGTGCGAATCCTAGTTGTTCCAACTTTTGACTCATATGACATTCGAGGGTCTGGTACGACATTCGATGTCTTTAACGTAGTTGGCGTCGAAGTTGGATGGTTTCCACGGGGCTTGGTATATCACTGGCACAGTTGCTTCATAGACCATTCTTTCCGGTAGTGGTTTCCAGTGAACTCCAGCAGTGATTTCTACGACTGCTCCAATGGGGAAGGTTCACATTAGGAAGAGTAGGATGACTTTCGCAGGTTGGATCATATTTGAAATCTTTATAGGGGAAGGAAAAAAAATGTGTATAAGTAAAAATGAGATAACAAATGAATAAATTATAATTAAGGAAATGATTATGTAGGACAAGGTTTATTCGTCCAGGGGTCATAATAGGAAAGGGTTCGACTGACGTTGGGAGGCTGAGTTCTTGTAGTCGGTGACTAATGCTGCTGATGAGGAAGCTTGGGCCTTCTGTTGTCGGAGATGACTTATCTTGAGGACCACGTTTCGTAATTCCGACGCCGTCATGCTGGGATTACTGATGAGGTAGTAGCTTTCCACGAAGTTGAGGTGGAGGCCGGCTTCAAATAGATCCTGGAATGCGCTGTCTGTGATGTCGGAGGTTACGTTATCATTTTTCTTCTTTTTTTTTAATCGAATTCACCTTTCCCGAATATGTCGATATAATGTATCTTTTACTACAGTTCATTTTTTTATTATATGCCGATCGATTAATCGATAAGTCAAAGAACTTTTATATAGGTATCTCCTTTTAACTTTCGTGAAACATCCTTGCAGCTTTTGCCATATCATGTCATTTCATCGTATATTTTCTTAACTCAAATCTATACGATCAGCAGTGGCGGCTTGTCGGGGTGGGCACCCTGTTAAAGTTTATCAATACATAATTAAAGCAGGTTCTTGTCCGATGAAAATTGTATCACAAAATCTTATAAATGGTGCGTATAATTGGTGTCCATTTATAAGATTTTGTGATACAATTTATCAATACAATTTAATCTTTAAAATAATTTTGAAATATTTTTTAAATTTCTTTTTCATCTATTTGTGTTCTTTAAATTTATAAATCCAGAACATTAATTGTAATGCATAATTAAAAATATGCATGTGATCTAGATTCTAGAACTTTGTACAATTCCGCACGCTCGGTAATATGTTAAATTGCGATACGATGCAGCTCCTTGTCACTATGCATGAGTAGGGTGGGCTCGCCCCCTGCATAACTGTAAGTCATCTATAAGTGCAGACATACGCTGTCCTTTCATTTAATGTGATGGACAGAAAGGAACGCTACACGTAGGTTGTTACGTTACCCTCTCTTACGTTCACCCGATGGGCAGGCCCACGGCCACGTGACAACTCGAGATCGGAGTGCTGTATAAACAGAGTGGGATATTAAGATTAATTTGCCAAATTTTGTATTTTATATTGAATCTTCTGTCCATTCTGTTTGATTAATACCTAATAAATTTTACATAATATTCAATATTCGTCTGAAAGATTTTTATTATAACGTGTGTTTTTTTTTTAAATGCCATAAGGGGTGGCTGTGGAAAAGAAAATTCTTATCTTAGCTCCATTCATTTACTTTAAATTTTCAGATTTGGCATGTGTTAGATGCCAAGCTACGACATGAGTTTTAATTTTCATGGCCAACCTTTATGGCATTTAAAAAAAAATACATTGTACATTGTATACATTGTAATGCATAACTAAAAACAAAAAGAATAATAGCTGGTCTGAAGTTATATTAAAGACAGATCGCGGGAGGGCAAGCCCGTCCTACAATTCGTCTGTGTTCGGTTGTTCACGAGCACCATCCGAGTTAAAAACGTTAATGTCAACGCTTTATTATTAATTTAACTAAAGTGAGAGATTTCGATATTAATATTTTAAAATGGCAGATTTATCATTTAAATATTTATGTTAGTTCTTATTTTCAGAATTTATTTTAGTTACTGTTTTGCATTTCTTTAATTATTCTGAGAATTTATTTAATAGCGTTTTCGATTGATCGCACTATGCACGGAGAGAATTACGTTGCAAAAGTAAATATAAATATAGTAATTTTTACAAAAATTTATATTACTATATGTGACAGCAAAATCATTTTATTAACTTAAAAACATTTTTATATTAACTGTTATATATTTAAATTTATAAAAAGATATTCTAAAATGGCTAAAATATAAAATATAATATCGTTTAATATATTTATATTTTAACACAGATAAGAAGCTACGGGATTCACATGATCACCAACCTTTGCAGCTGCACCAAAAAAAATAAGTACTTGATTTAAGAAAAAACGTATATTAAATTACAAATTTTATAAAAAAAAAATTGTGCAAATCGGTTTTGATTACAGCGGATTCCTCGAGCATGTTCTGTACAGCTGTTTAAGGCCTCATTGGGCCTTCATCAACAGTACCGTAGCTCCAGAACTCCACCATACAAAACATAAATATATTATGTTATGTTGTGTTGTCTATGAACTCCACTGCAAACCAAACCGATCTCTCCTATAGGTTATATGCCATTACGATGTGAAAGTAATGAACAATTTAAGTAGTGACATCTTTCGATCGCTTTTTGACCTCAAGTTTTATGTTGTAAACATCATATCTGCAGGCCGAACTCATAAATATTACAAAATCATATGCTTAATGTAATATAATCGCATTGTCATTTCTCTTAAGAGAAAAATTTACTTGCTTTACTTAAACAATTTTGCTACTTTTAAAACAATTTATTTTATTATTAATGATACTTTTTTTACAACACGGTTTTTAATATACATTTTTCTCAGTGTGCGCACTCAGAGTATGTTCATCTCATGTTATTGCATGAGGTTAAAAGAAGTTGCAAATACACTGAGTGCAACCGGTGCAGCTGAATCGAAAACCCTATAAGTTATTGTTTTAAATTTTATTTAGTTATTATTTTGAGAATTTATTTCAGTTAGTGTTTAGCTACAGTTTTAAATTTTGTCATTTCAGAATTCGTTTTAGTAATTCTTAGAATATATAGTTTTGTTTTCTTCTTTAATGTGTGGAAAACTGGAGACATGCGGAGATAATGATATATAATATCATAACGATAATACTTGTTCATCAACTTGTTAAAATAACTTCTAACAGAGAACATTTAAAAAATATCAATCAGAGGGGTGTCTTTATAAAAGGTCCTTTAGTTTTTCAAATGTTGCCCACCCTCTGCATATCTTGAAGAGCCGCCACTGACGATCAGCATATTATAATAAAAAAATTAACTTTAGGCGAGTGTCGAGGAAAAGCAGCAGGAAAATTACATGCTGAACGTTATCATCGAATTGAACGAATTAAGGTTTTATTTTTCTACATCATTATTCTAGAGCTAGACTCTTCCGATGTCTAGCAGTGTTTCCATAATTGATAATAAACTGATTAAAATTTGTTCGTCATTATTTTATACATATGCCAAAAACTATTAATTAAGTAATTTATTAGCTGACATGGACCAAGTTAGGAACTTTGGCAATCGTAGCAGCCTTGTTTTCTTAGGTTGTTACCTAAGGAACAGTGGTGTCAACTAAAATTGGTGTGAAATTCAAATTACGAATACTGTAATGAGAATTTCCTTATTTGAGCAATTATAAAAAAAAAACTTTTACAGAATTTTTTTGAAAGTAAGTCATTAACAAAGGTAGATTAGAGTTTTTAAAAGTTATTTAAATACATATGAATTATCACTGAAATGAATTTCTCCTGAAAAGTACGTTGCATCAAAAACGAAAAATTATGCAAAAATATTACTTTTCGGTAAATATTAATAAAATTTCTAAAGGGATAATTAATCTTTTCTATTATTTTTTTTTTTCAATTATAAATTTTTAAAATTTTTACCCCAAAAAATTTGAAATTTGAAATTAAGTCTTGGTGTATGAAACTTTGAGAAAACTTCAAAAATTGAAAAATTCTATTTTTGTGGATGTTAAAGAGAAAAATGTTATTTTCTGGTCTTGAGATTGTTCAGTGAACTAAAACTACAAACACACATGACTCTGTACAAAACACTACGAAAGAATGTAGACTAATGTCGATTCTGCTCATATCTGTAGCAACTGTAAGATGTGTAAACCTGTAACTCAGTTATTAAAATATGAATTTTTGAAGTCTTCTAACTCTACTCCTAAGTCTCTACGGTATTATCTTATAGACTTACAAGAAATCGTATCTTACCCAGAACTTTAAAATTCCACCTTTTAGGGCCGTTTTCATAATAGAACTTTAAATTTAAAGTGACTTTAACCTATAAAACCACATTAGTTTTCCTATGCTTAAAGTGACTTTAAACTAAAGTCTCCTTTAGCACTATTATGAAAACGGCCCTTAATAAAACGACTTAAAGCTTTACAGATCTTACGGTTGCTACAGATATGAGCAGAATCGCTCCATTATTTTCATTTTTCTTTTAAGAAAACGCGTATACTATCGTAGAAACCACGTTGCATTCAAAGCTGAAACAGCAAATATCTCGAAAACGGTTAACTGTAGCGCTATTGAACAGGTGTACCTAATAGGTTTAAAAAAGATGATGAAATAAAAATCTTTTATCAAAAGTTTCATAAGTCTACTCACAAAAAGTTAGAGCAGTTTAAATGCAAGAATGATATACCGTCACTAAATTATTACAGTGCCGGATTCAGCCTCCGTTTGAACTTGTCGGAAAGAAAATCACTAGAAATGTCGGCCATTTTAGTGCAAAAATATGGTTTCTTTATCTTACACATTAAGCAAATGGATTGTGGTACTGTATTTATTTAGTGACTATAGAATGACATAAGGTACTCAATCAACACTCCGTACAGGTAACGCAAACCCATTCCTCTCGTGAGACGATTGAGAAACAAAGATAACAAATATAATTGTCGCAATAAGGAAGACAACAGTTTTAGGGAATTCTGTTTACCGCAATGTCACTGGTTTCAATTTAAAAGTGTATTAGGTTATGTCTAGTTAAGTTATTTACCAATAAAAAAGTTGTTATTTTAAGAAGTGCAGAACGTTTCTTTTACGAAAAAGGCGGAATAATTAAATGTCATGCGATAAAAGTTTGGGATGCGATATTTAAACTCAATTTTCTTAACCACTGACAGTTAACTTTGACAAACGTCACTTCAAATAATATATCCAACTGTTTTTTATCCCTAGATGAGAGGAATGTGCGACAAGGATAGATATAAAAAATCACTAAATGCGTTACCTCTATACGAAGTATGTTGATTTAGTACCTTAGAATAATATATATAATATACAGGCTGTCTTACGAAAAACGCCCCAAGCCGTAACTCCGTTATTTATAGATTAATTTTAACAAACAAAAAGGCAAATAAAATGAGACTAAAAGTACTACAAGGTGAGTCTAGTTTCAATTTTTTTAAAAATTACCTTCAAGGTCAAACGACTGTCAACTTTTATTTTTCAAATGGCTCTATATATTTTTTACTATTGTATCTGGTAGAGATCTTTTTTCTAAATCCAATAATGTGCAACACTTTGACATTTAAAAAATATTTTTCGTAAAAAAAGTAGTCTATTGTGCAAAACGTGCTTTTCATAAAAATGTTAAAGTTTGTCGTGAAAACAATGTCACTGAGCGTTATTTTCACAGTTGTTTCAAATTGTCAAGTTATTCTCTTTGTACGATTTATTGTTTCCTAAAAAAGCCGATTATGGATAATACTCAGTTGATTGACTTACTCCAAGCATATTTTGAATGCAATAAAAACACAAGCACTGCGTCTCTATAGACAGGGATTTTTTCCCAAAGCAACTTACACAGTTGTAGACTTAATTTTAATTATTTCTTTACTGTTTTCTGTACTGCTTGATTGCTGTTTTTATTGCATTCTAAATATACTTGCAATAAGTCAGTTTGGTGATTGTTATCCATAATCGGCTTTTTTTTAAGGAAACAATAAGTCGTACAAGTAGAAGAACTTGATCGTTTAAAACAACTGTGAAAAATAACCTCAGTGACATTGTTTTCACGACAAACTATAACATTTTTATGAAAAGCACGTTTTGCATAATAGACTAGTTCATTCTTTTTTTTACGAAAAATGTTTTCTAAATATCAAAGTGTTGCACATTATTGGATTTAGAAAAAAAATCTCTACCAGATATAATAATAAAAAATATACAGAGCCATTTGAAAAATAAAAGTTGACAGTCGTTTGACCTAGAAGGTAATTTTAAAAAAATTGAAACTGGACTCACTTTATAGTATTTTTAGTCTCATTTTATTTGCCTCTTTGTTTGTTAAGATAAGTCCATAAATAACGGAGTTATGGCTTGGGGCATTTCTCGTAAGACAGCCTGTATATAATAGAATATAGCGCCCTCTACCCACTACATCAAAATTAAGGCCATATTATTATTTTTCTGTTAGTAATCCACTGTTGCTCTGTGTCCCAATACCTTGTTCATTTGAAATTATCTACTATTCTCCAGTTAATGGTAATTATTCTTTATCTACGACCACTACTGTAAATGACAAATTACGTACAACACATAAATTAAGTAAGCGGGTGTTTACAAACGTCGTGCGTAAAGTAAGAAAAAGGCACAACGCACCTACTTTACGCACGCTTGTAGCTAGATCTACGTAGACGCATCACATTAGATTGACAGTCGTCGAAATTGCAAGTGTCATTGCTGATTATTTTGAACTTAAATAATAAGGTAATGTTGTGGTCGTAGATAAAGTATACTACAAAACTCGAGTTGTGAAATTATTTGCAACTTTTCCACCGTGCGTAATATGCTATTTACAACTCTCGTTATGTAATATACTATTCTTTTGGCAATTTTCAATTTCAAGCTTTGTATCCTTGTCATACTTTTTTATTGAAATAAAGATATTTATTAATATTACACAGAGGCAAAAACCAAGACGTAAATAAAACAAATTCTTAGGAAGTGTGTAATAATAATGAATTTAATAATTCGTTCGCCAGTGTTTATTTTTTTACAATTTTTATTAATTGCGTCTTTTTGAACGAAACTTTCTATTATTTTATACTCCTAATTCAGGAAAAAATGAACTAAGTTTTCTACATTTTTCCAATTTTTAAGGCGAATGTTTAACGAGAAACGACAACTAGTAAGTTGCAATCGCCCCGTGGACAATAAATCACAAACTCCTGTCGAGGTTCAAACATAAAAGATTTAGGGTGGGTTGCATAAAAGATTTAAGCCAGAATTAAATTTAATTCTAAGTTAGAAGGTCACTCAGAATGACATATAGCATAGTGTGTGTCACATTCTAACGTGGGCTTAAATTTAATCCTGGCTTAAAACTTTTATGCAATCCAGCCTTTGTGTCCGTTTTAAAGAATTGACATTCAAAAAATTTTCTTGAATAAAAAAATATTAATTACTAGTCATAACAACGGATTAATTAAAAATGATCGAGAATATGAAAACAATCAATTTGAAACTATTAAGTAATTAAATATAAACCTTTGATTTAATTAGCATTTGATTGTCTCTATTTGTACGGTGACCTCCCAGATCTAATACCCCGAATGAAGTAACCAGTTTAATTTGAATACTCTACATTCTGAACTAAAATGAACTGAAATTGCAGGTTATTTGTCGACATTGTATGTCGACTGCACACCGAGGTCATTTGCAAGAACCAATCTCACGAGCTGCGGAAACCTATACGTCCAGCTTAAAAATCGCTCTACGTAAAACACGCTGTGCTGCCGAAAAACACTCCACTTCAACATCCCGTCTCCAGACCACGTCGAAACAAATAGAAAATCACTGCAACCACATCCAAAGCGAAATAGAAAAATTCATCGAATCATATATCCAAGCAGTCGAACAACATAGGCAAAATCTGCATCGGGAAGTTAATCAGGCGAAGACCGAAAAACTGAGCAAAATCGAAAAGTACGGTGCTGAACTGCAGAAGAAATTGTACGAAACCAAGGACGTGGTTTCGTTCACAGAACAATTACTAAACGAAGGAACGGACGTCGAAATCTTAAGTTTCGTGAAACCGATTTTGAGCAAGCTTGAAGCATGCAATAAGGTGGATTTTCCACAATTGAAGGTCTCTGAGAGCTTGCAGTTTTTGCCTGAGGAGCTTGCTCAAAACACAGAAAGTTGTCATCCTTTATATGGTGTAATAACCACGCAGATAGTTGCACCAAGTCTCAGTGTTCTTCTTCCTGAAGGTATGCATTGATATTTATCGTTTTGTTTAGGGAGGCAAAAAAGAAGAGTAAATTATCTCAAATAAAGTAAAAAGTAAAAATTCTAAGATCAAGAGCTTAAAAAACTCAATAAAAATATAGAAGGCTGATTATAAAATACAGGAATGGAATATGAATACAGGGTGTTCCGTATCGTTATGTTCAAATTTTGGAAGCATAAAACAGACTCAATTCTAAAACTAAAAAACGCAAAAGTGGTTGGTCGATCTTTTTTTGTTCTGAAGTTACAGGCATTTGAAAGTATAAACAACAAATAATTAGACTTAACTTCGTAAACCAAATAAAAACTTGATAACGAGCGTCTAAATAAAAACCTAATCAAGTAGGTTGCGATCGAGAATTTATCCATTGCATTTACATTTTAGAATTACTAAATGTAGCATACTTGACAAAGTTTTTATGTTCTCCTCCCTGTTGAATACAAGCTTGTGCTCGTATGCCGATGGATGAAGTGATATTTCTTATTTCACGAATGTGTTCTCGTAACTGTTGAGCAGCATGTTGAATCCTTTCTAACAATTCTTCCCTAGTGTTTGAAATGTATGTGTACACTAAAGCTTTCAGGGTTCCCCAGAAATAAAAAATAAAAATCGAGAGGATTTTGGTCAGAGGATCTAGGTGGCCATGCAGATAATTACCTACAGTTCCTTATTGAGGAATTGCCAACGTTTTTAGAGCATGTTCCCTTAATCTTAAGAAGAGATATGTGATTGCAAATGAATGGTGCACTATCACATTTCGGAATTGAAGTCCGGAATTTCCTGAACAACAATTACCCACGATGGATTGGTCGTGGTGGTTCCGTAGCATGGCCACCTGGATCCCTTGACCACAATCGTCTCGATTTTTATTTCTGGGGAACCATGAAAGCTTTAGTGTACACACACATTTCAACATTAGGCCTATTCCTGAAAGGTATGGAGTAGTAATTATTAGTTACAAGTTACCTTGTTTTTTTTTTGAAATATGGAGCTTTAAAATTGTTTTCCTCAGAGGAGAAAAGTACTTTCTAATAATACTAACATTAGTAAGCACTTTTCTTTTGAGGAAAACGATTTTAAAGCTCCATATTTCAAAATAAAAAGGAACTTGTAACTAATAATTACTACTCCATACTTTCCAGGAATAGGCCCCAGGGAGGAATTGTTAGAAAAAGTATTTAGCATGCTGCTTAACGGTTACGTAAAAAAAATTATGTATAAAAAATGTCACTTCATCCATCGGCATACGAGCACAAGCTTGTATTCAGCAGGGAGGAGGACATTTTGAAAATATTATTCGAAAATATCATTCATTAAAGTTTTTATTTGGTTCACGAAGTTAAGTCTGATTATTTGTTGTATATACTTTCAAATGCCTGTAACTTCAGAACAAATAGAGATTGACCTACCACTTTTGTGATTTTTTGTTTTAAAATTGAGTCTATTTTATGCTCCCAAAATTTTAACATAACGATAGGGAACACCCTGTATAACTTACTAACACCGTTTACAAAAAAGAAAAAAAATTTAATTTAATTTAATTTTAATTTCGGAATAATGCCCCCAAAAAGTTTCTCCCACTCCATCTGATAAGTGATAACATTCAATATTCGAAATCATAAGTTCTAGCGTCACATTTTTAGTCAACGCTTTTTTTTGTACTATAAATATTCATCCGAAAATAGCCTTGTCACCCCTACATGTTTACCCCTCAATTTCCGACACGGTCTCAAAATTAACGGATGGCATATATTTATTTATCTTCTTTTTAAGGGAATGCGCTATACATGTCGTAAAAAAATAGACACGACCGAGCGTCGACGTCGCGTCGTAGCATAGACAAGTCTCGACCTTATTTTATGTTAATCTAATTTGTACGAGTACTTATAATATAAATAGTGGAAAGAAATCATTATTCTAAAAATAAACACAAATTAAACATTTCAGGTCTTCAAAATTTGAGAGTCGGTCGAAAAGTAGAGGCTGTTTTAGAAACACGAGACCGCAACGATAGCCTACTTCAAAGAGGGGGTGAAAATGTTACCCTGGAAGTGAGGTATAGAGACACTTCGAAGAACATACCCGTTCACATCGACGACCGTCGAGACGGAAGTTATTGTCTGAGCTTCACCCCGGACACGGCAGGAAAATACATATTATCGGTCGCGATTCGAGGACAACCGATCAAAGTAAGCGTCTCGCCAGCACCGTTATTTATTTAAGTACATGATTTTTTTAAAGGACAGTCCATATCAGATTACGGTGCGCCCTTTTCGGCCTCACCACGGCATTTATCATTGCTGTAGTTTTTGTTCGAGCGGGGGCAGCAAAGACGTGACTTGTGGATGTGGAGGGAAAATGCCTGGGGGATATAAGGGATGTGGTCACGGACATGAAGGACACCCTGGACGAAGGCATTGGTCCTGCTGTGGAAATACTTTAGAACATTCGGAATGCGGTCGAAGAAACTCAGCTCATTATCAATTTACTCTTTAAGATTTGTAATGATAAATAAATAACAACTTATTTTCTACAGTACTCGTATTTCTTATTTATTTAAGTATTACATACTTTTTCAAGCGAATAATTCTCGAAGCTCTATATGTATGTATTGAGAAACGAGTTATAACTATAGAGAACTCAAGTCAGGACCGCCGCCGCGCCACCTGTGTGCAAAAAATATTCCCCCTCAATACAGAAAAAATGCGGATATATAACTTATCAGTACTGTCAGCTATCACCCCTCGCACTTTTAATCACATTTATTTAGAAACTTATAGAGAAGGAACTATACAAAAATTCTGAAAGTTGGTACACTATCCTAAGGTGATCTTTCCGCGTAAAATATTTTCACTCTTACATTACTTCCGGTTATACCGGAAATCACCATTAACTTTCTTATTGGAATGGAATGTTACATTTTTTGATTCTGCACATTGTTCTAAATAAAAAATGTTAAGACTTCTCTATGCCTAAATGTAACAGATTTTGAGATATCTTTAAATTTCTTTAAAAAAAGTTTGGGTAACTTTCCCTTTAAAAAATTGTATCTATGACACTTTCAAATTTCGAGATTCAAGTTGCATATCGTTTGAAAGTACAATCTTCAAGCTTTCAAATCATATCGTAGTTATCCTAAAAAAAATCACAGGCTGGTTATGGTGTCCAATGTCATTATGTTTAACTGCCCAAAAGATGCAGATGCAGATGCAGGATCTGCATCTTTTAGTATAGTATTGAATGCCCTATCCCTGTTTCTTTTAGTTTTCCTATTATTAATAATTGTTTATTTTAATAGCATATCTGGCTACAGTTAAAGATACAAAACAGACATCAAAAAATAAAATCTAAACAATATAAATAATTGTCATAGTAGGCTGTACTTAAATAAAAAACGATTCAACGTCATATTTGACATTGTTTGCAAAAAATAAATTACTGTAAAAAGTTTGAAAATATGGCTTAATTAAGCTAGTAAATAATCTTCCTCAAAGGGCTTTTTTCTTTAGTTTTTGACTTCTGCTCGCTTTCTTCGAACCACCAGGAATTTTCTCCGGAGGAAACCTTGCAAAAGATTATCTTTAATGCCGGTTGTTCTTCACGCCTATCATCGGAATCATATGTGGCTTCTTTGATATTTAATAAAACGAAGTACCACTAAATATTATTTTATTCCATTAAATAATGATAAGATAATTTATTGTTGGATAAGCTGACCAGGAAGGAAGTTGGGAAAAATACTAATGTTATTAAAAATTGTTTTTCCGTTGTCAAGTTGTATATTTTATATGTATCTATGGTATTTATTAAGAATAAATATGTAATAAAAAAATGTAAGTATTCATATAAGAACCCGCTACACATATTTTCTAATTGAACAAATTATTCTTCCTTCTTTAATAATACCGTCTTCAGCAACGCATGTAGCCAGGAATACTTCAACCCCCTCAGAAACTTCTGCGTTTTCCTCTAACCACCCCGTTTTTTCTCCTGAATCCACGTGCCTAATCACAATCACTTTTAATAGGTTGATCGATTTCTATAAAGATTTGTGTTTAGATAGTTGTTGATTATTTAGTTAAATGTACATGTTAAATTGGAGAGTCATTTTAGTTTCAAATCAATAATACCGTCACACCAGTGTGGCCATGATGAAGATCGAAGAAAAGTTTGTGCTTCGTCAAAGTTTTTAATTACCGATTCACTTCAAACCTTGCTACAAAAATTTGCGAACACCAACTTTACTACTTTAGACAGCAGATTTCCGCAAAGTTTATGTAACACAATCATGTCGATTCATTCTTCAGGAAAAAGAAAAAGGTATTTTCTTGTCTTGAATTTGTTTTTGTTATAATAAAATTCATTTTTGTCTTCTAATTAAAAGGTGTTTGTACAAGACCGTTTCCAAAAATGCCAAATTTTGAAGACATTATACTTCCAAAGTTCACAAGAATTAGAGGCGACCAGTGTAACTGTTATGTTTGTTTGACTGGGCGTTTTAAAGGGCACAGAAAAATAGAAAAAGGTCGTGGTCAACACAACAAGAAATTTACCGAAATTGATTTGGATAATGGTCTTTATGGATCATCAAGTCGATCAAATCTGTCTCCGACGGCGACATCTACAGCAAAATAGTATATTATTTTACGAGTTTCACAAGAAAGCTTATTGTAACACGAGTGGAGTCGGGGTACGACTAGCGAAGCGTAGCGAGCTAGGAGTGCCACAACGGAACGAGTGTTACAATGCCTCTTGTGAAACGTGTAAAATATAGTATTTTTTCTACTTTGCGTCACTTATTCAACAAAAATATGAAAAATACTGTCAAAAATTGGATCTCCTTAGTATATGGGGAATTTTAGTTGTAATGCGTGGCAACACTGAAAACCTTTCGTTTTAATCAAAAGTCACATTAACAAGTTATTAATTTTTCTTATCCAGCTTCATTGTGAGTATTCTGTTAAGTAACAAATAAATAATGAGTTATTTCGTAAAATCTATTAAATATTTTCAATTAAAAATTGACTAAAATTTCCCCAAAAACGGTTTCACAATGAGCTTCATTGTGAAACTGTTTTTGATGTCACAATGAGTTCATTGTGAACGCAAAGTAGAAAAAATTCTTTTAATTATAAAAACAAAATAAACCTCTGTGAAACTTGTTTTCAAGAAATTGGCAGAGGCAAAAGGCATTCTTGTACTTTAAAAGCAGCCCCGTCTAATGTTACTAGAGTTGTAGAATCTCTTCCAGAAAAACAGAAACAACAAGTTATCAGTAGAACTCTTAAAACTTTTGTTAACAAAAGTTTGAATGAAGAAAGCAGCAAAACTTATAAAAATATTAATTTAAATTTGGCTACTGGGGACCCAAATATGAAAGTTGTCCTAAACCCGAAAAATAATGACAAAAATATTTTATTTTCTACTGAATGCTTAGATAATTACCAAGTAAATTCAGGTGTCGCATCACATGAAAAAAACTGACTAATTTCTAAAGATGTGGAGCTGGAAAAAATCGATTCCTGCCTACTACACGGCTCACGTTAACGAAACTTCTAGACGTTTGGCACCTTTTTATGAAGATGGGTTGTCTGAGTTTGATGTGGAAGCTACTGTCTGGGCTGATGCAGAAACATTATTAGAAGAGATTTTAAAAGAAAGAAATCAAATAGGTATACCTAACGTGAAAATATGGCAGACGGAGGGCAAGGTTTCTTTAAAATCTGTATGACAGTTCTTCTGGAAAATTATTCTCCTAGTTTGAATCGTGGCTTAGAAGCGGATAAGCTAGAAGCCGAAGATGAAGAAAATAATCTCCAGGAAAATAGAAGAAATGTTTATTCAGAAGGAGGATCAGCTGGTAAAAAGGGTAAATTAACTGGCGTTCATCGGCTTATCATCCTATGCATTGTTCCTGAAATTAATTAAACTTATGAAAACCTAAAGTTATTGTTCAGATTAACAAATATAAACAACATTTCCTTCAAGTTTGTTTCAGATTTCAAACTTTTACTTCTAGTTAATGGTCAGCAAACTGCTAGTGCTACATACCCTTGTCCTTACTGTTTTGTCACATTAAACGAATTACGAAGAAGTGAGCTGATTTAGAAAATATAGAAGATAGTTCTAGTAAAAGGAAAAGTTTGAAAACTTACGGAGAATTGAGAAATTGTCATTAAAAAATTTTGTATGAAGGGAAAGATGAAAAAAATGGCAAAAGAATGTGGCAGTACCGTCCATTTTGATTTGTGGACCACCTCTTTTGGCATGGTCTTGTGCCGCTTCTCGGACGCGACAAAGCTTTAAGGTGGCCTAAAAAATGGAAGTTGATTGCTAAAAACTATCACGGGGAGATATTTGAAAGAAACACGTGCAGAAAACTTTTGAAACAGAGTGATATGCTTTCTGATCAAGAAATAATTGGACATGTTGGGTTACTTCGACGTGTAACTCCTTTTGTATCTGCTTTTAAAATCATAAACAAAGTAGTTGAAAAATGTTTCACAACAAAGAAAGCGCAACCGGGATATGAGCAGGATATCTACATGCTCTCAAAGTGTTTTAAAGCTACTGGTCTATCTGAAACATTGAAAATTCATGTTCTGTTGAACCATTTAGCAGATGCTATTACTTTTACTCAAAATTACGGACTCGGGCTTTGGTCTGAACAGGCAGGCGAGTCATTACACGCAGAGTTTATTAAGTATTGGGGACAGGTACAAAATAAACACTTTGGGAGACCCCGATTACCCTAAACTAAAAAAAGCTGTTTCTGATTTCTCGTCAAAACATTTGTAAAATTATTTACCTACTTATTTATCCACCTGCATATGTATTGTTAATGATCAACTACAATTTAGATAAATGTTAATTTGTACTTGGTTTTTTGTCTATTATAATGTTTCATTAACACTTTTTGGTGTCATTTTCAATAAACTCGAAATTGATTGAGGACAGCTGTGTTAGCTCTATATCTTAATGTTAAAATTAGTCTACAAATTTTGCTCAAATTGTCTACCATTCATTTGGAGGCAATTTCTAACTCGTGATATAATACTTTCTGTTGTTGCCCGTCTTATTTCAAAGACATAAAAAATTTGTTTTTCAACGCTTACTAAATTACTAAATTTATTTTACATTCATGGAGAATGCGATAAATTTGTTAGGAGAACGTTTAGAAAGTTTGACAAAAAATACCCAGTTACCACCGATGATGCCAGAAAAAAAAATATTTAGAAGATTTGAACGCAATTTTTTAAGAAATATCCGTCAGATCAATGAAAACTAAATCTGCTCATCCAAATTTTCATGTTAGGATGTCATTTTATTTATTTTATTAATTTCATTGTTTTATATATTTATTTGTGTTAAGTAAATAAATATTGTTGTTTTGCCGAAACTTACAGCGAAAAATTGGATAACTGCAGCCAGATATGCCATTAAAATTAACAATTATTAATAACAGGAAAACTAAAAGAATCAGGTATAAGGCACTGTAATACTATTCGATGCAGAATTTGATTCTACATCTAATGATGTAAAAACGTACAGGGTGTTCCATTTAAGAAAATTGAGTTTTGGGCACTTAAACATAATGACATTGGACACCATATTGTAACCAGCCTGTGATTTTTTGTTGGCATAACTACGATATGATTTGAAAGCCCCAAGATTGTACTTTTAAATGATAGGCAACTCGAAATTGAAAGTGTCATAGATACAATTTTTTAAAGGGAAAGTTACCCAAACTTTTTTTTTAAGAAATTTAAGGATATCTCAAAATCTGTTACATTTAGGCATAGAGAAGTCTTAACATTTTTTATTTAGAATAATGTACAGAATCAGAATTTGTAATAAAAAAATGTAACATTCCATTTAAAATATGAAAGTTAATGGCGATTTCCGGTATAACCGGAAGTAATGTAAGAGTGAAAATATTTTACGCGAAAGATCACTGTCTTAGGGCAGTGTACCAACTTTCGGAATTCTCGTATATTTCCTTCCCTATAATATTTTAATAGGCCACTCTATTTGGGAGACTCTGTAATATATTTCTTTTAATAAAGCATTTCTATTAATACGAATGCACAATAATGATTTCTACATATAACATAAAATTAGATATCAGAAACTTGTTTTTCTTGTTTTTTTTTTTTTAAAGCAAAGTTTTAATTATCTCTCCTAAATCGAGAAAGTCACTGATGCTCAATAGAACTCGTCAGGACTGTAACTAGACAAGCTATTGCATGTGGCAAAACTCTAACTAGCGCCCCACCCTCTTGTAAAAAATACATTAATTTGTTCAAGTTTAAATTGCATATTTCTCAAAAACACATTAATATACAAGGTATCCAACTAGTGTGGTATTCTTCTCTATCGTTTAACATACGTGCAAAAGATTAAAAACTTGTGTTTTTTCAATATAAAACCTTTATGCTTCTTTCTAACACTTGCGATATCCTATTTTTTAATATTAAACCTTTGTCTGTTTTTGCCTTCATATTTTGCTTTGATCTTCTTTTATATTTGCCACTACAATATAGTGATTCACTTTCTTATTTGATTATATGACAGTTCTTGTTAATGAATGGAGTTCTTATTTTAAGCTGAAACAATCTATATAATTCTATCAACGTCTCCTCATTTTCATTTCTTTCACTTATGTCATTTTTTCCCAATGTTCTTTGAAATCAACAGTTGTTACAACCAATTTTAGTATTGAGATCAATTTTAGTATTGAGCATTCATTACAATCGTCGAGCATTCTCTGGACAGCTATTTCGGCATTTTTTGGGACCTCTTCATTAGAAGAGTAGCTCAAGAACTACGCTGCAATTTCAACAACCTGACATATTGACGCTCGTAAATATGTGTATCCGTTTCTGAGCATCTTTGAAGAAGCCCCAAGAAGGTCCGAAACAGTTGTCTAGAGAATTCCATTCCAGTCAAAACTGTATTTGCAACAAATTTCAAATTATGCTGTAACACCGTTATTTGACTGCTTTGTGTATGAGCTTATTTAGCAGTACATTATAATAATTGCTAATTGTCAATTCTCACACAATTTTAAAAAATCATCAACGTTTGTTTAAATTCTAGCTCAGCTACTTCTTTTGAGACATATAAGTTGGATTATTGTGAGTTTGTTTTAATTTTTTTATTCAATTAACTCATTAATTGAATTCCTAGTTATCAACGCATCACATACTATCATTGTTATCATCTTGTAGGTACTTATTTAATAATGCTTCATTTATTCAAAATTCTTTTATTCCATAACTTCCCTGGTGATTAATAATTTTCCTTCTTGATTTAAAGTTCCTACATTCCATGTTGCTCTTTTCACTATTTTCTTTTTTTCTGCTATCGTTGTTTCTTTACACGGTCTATTCAATTCAATTTGAACCGTTCACCATTGCTAACTTTCTTATTTTTGTAGGTAGAATTCGGTTAAATTAGCAAAGATTCTCTAGTTTTCATACTGATTCTGAATTTCTAATCAAGAAAACAATTGCACTCCTAGTTGTCAAAATATTTGTACAACCGTATTTTTTTTATAGTAATGTATAATCGATTCACAAAACTCCCGTGACGTTTAAAACGTCAACTGAAAAATTTTGAGTGTACTAATTATCAATTATTTTACCTGACTGTATTTAACGGTCATTAGCGTCAAACATATTAAATAAGGTTATGTTAAGGATATCATTTTGTAAAATTTTAAGAAGAATCGTAATTTTAGCAATTTGGCAAAAGCAGATAAAAATGGCTTTTATTATAAAAGAATTAATGAATATCTGCAACCTGACATACAAGGAACCATTTTGTTGGAAGTAATTTTGACAGAAAATAAATACGTGTATTCTGTCCTAATTATTGTAAACAATGTAAATGATAATGAAAAGAACGACCATAAGAACGACTATATGAACAGTAACCTAATATATTTACAATTACATCTGGTATTATTAATTGTCATCATCATAATCGGTTTCGGAATCTGATTCCATTAAAGAGATAACAATGGGAGGAATATCAGCAAAGGTATAATTTCCCATATGTTTCTAGATATCAATCAGCTTTGATTAATTTTTCACAATGTAATACACTATTTTTCCATTTTTCAGGTATAAATTGTGCAAGGGCTTGTTTCCATATTTCTTGAACTTTATTTGGCGTTGCAAGATCAGTGTTCCTAATATGCCTGTTATAAAATGTTCTGACAGATGCCCAGGCCAGTTCGATTGCATTATATTGACAATTATAAGGTGGAAGACGCAAAACATCATGTCCATGTGAATTCAACAGTTCATCGATCACATATGTCTTTTTAGTTTCTACAACCAATGGTTTTATTAGAGCCCACAGTTCTGCTTTGGTGGAATTTTTTGAAAAATTGATGGTTTTATTTTCCAACCAATTCTGCATTTCATCTTTCCGGGAATTGGAATTTGGTGGTTTATTTATTGTCACTGAATGGTATGGTGGGTGCATTATCCATTATAATGACACACTTTTTTTGAATGTGACTTAATGCAGGTAGTAATTGTGTTTCAACCCAAGTTCTGAAGACATCGGCATTCATAGTTTTGTGGTAATCACGATCTTCAATCTTCGTGCCAAGTAACAAATCACAGTTCTCCAGAAATCATTGATCACAGCCGGCATGTAATATAGTAAAACGTTTGCCTTCTTGCTTTACTCTTTTTGGATTATTGGCTTGGACAACATTTTCGTTAATCCATGTACGCACCTGTGAGCCATTTTGGTAAATCTCAAGAAAAATAAATGTGTATTCTATATTGGAGTTCAAATATTGCAAATATTTTTCAATAAATTTAAGTTGAAGAGCCTTAACATATGATTGCTCGCATAAAATCTTGCGATTGTTGTATTTTTTGTAACGATAACCCATTGATCTGGGTCAGTTAACTTGGCCCCCCCCAGTAACGTTTTTCAAAGTTTTCTTGCACCAAATGATTGCACCCTTAATGCACCCTTATGCACCACCAAAATAAATTTTTGCACCCCTTCAGGAGAGAAACTGCAGGCAAATTTCACTGGGAGGGGCCAAGTTTACCGTAGCCCCCCCCAGTGAAAATTTTCAAAGTTTTTCTGGTGCACCGTGTTGCACCCCTAATGCACCCTTATGCACCACCTTTTTAACTTTGCACCGCTCAAATAGCTGAGAAAAAAAATAAAATAGAAAGTCAGCTAGCCCCCCCCAAAGAGAATTTTCGAAGTTTTTTTGGTGCACCTTATTGCACCCCTAATGCACCCTTATGCACCACCTTTTTTAGCTTTTGCACCGCTCAAATAGCTGAGAAAAAAAATAAAATAGAAAATTAGCTAGCCCCCCCCAGTGAGAATTTTCGAAGTTTTTTTGGTGCACCTTCTTGCACCCTTAATGCACCCTTATGCACCACCTTTTTTAACTTTTGCACCGCTCAAATAGCTGAGAAAAAAATTAAATGAAAGTTATTTCAGTTATTTTTTTCTCAGTTATTTGAGCGGTGCAAAAGTTAAAAAGGTGGTGCATATGCATTAGGGTGCAATAATGCACCAAAAACTTCGAAAATTCTCACTGGGGGGGCTAGCTAATTTTCTATTTTATTTTTTTTTCTCAGCTATTTGAGCGGTGCAAAAGCTAGAAAAGGTGGTGCATAAGGGTGCATTAGGGGTGCAATAAGGTGCACTAAAAAAACTTCGAAAATTCTCACTGGGGGGGCTAGCTAATTTTCTATTTTATTTTTTTTCTCAGCTATTTGAGCGGTGCAAAAGCTAAAAAAGGTGGTGCATAACATTAGGGTGCAACACGGTGCACCAAAAAAACTTCGAAAATTCTCACTGGGGGGGGCTAGCTGATTTTCTATTTTATTTTTTTTCTCAGCTATTTGAGCGGTGCAAAAGTTAAAAAAGGTGGTGCATTAGGGGTGCAACACGGTGCACCAGAAAAACTTTGAAAATTTTCACTGGGGGGGGCTACGGTAAACTTGGCCCCTCCCAGTGAAATTTGCCTGCAGTTTCTCTCCTGAAGGGGTGCAAAAATTTATTTTGGTGGTGCATAAGGGTGCATTAAGGGTGCAATCATTTGGTGCAAAAAAACTTTGAAAAACGTTACTGGGGGGGGCCAAGTTAACTGACCCCATTGATCTTATGATTTTATATAATATTGTTCGTCCTTCACTAAATTCCAATTCTTGTGCAGCATATGCATGTAAATCACTTATCGTGAAGTGTTCATTTTTCTCCTGGAACAAATATATTTTCCTTTGCAATTCAACTTTTAAGAAACAGTTGTCAATTTGGTTTATACTTTTTCTACCACCTTTTTTAGCATCTTGAATTTCTTCGTCGTTCTTAAATGCTACAAAGATATATCGAACTTGGTTTGTACTTATCTAAGGAAGGATTATAAGATTAGGAAATTGGTTTCAAAAATTAAAGGAGTAAATTACTGAAAATATATTTGCAGCCTTTTCAAAAACAGTCTTTAACTGAGAATTACTTTGCTGTTGCTCTAAGCAATAATTACATACGGCTTGCTTTTCTCTAGCCGAAAGAAGAACTAGTTTTCGCTTCGCATTTTCCATTATATTTTAAATTTAATAAATTCAAAAGTCAAAGTGACAAATAATAAAAGCTTTAAATTTGAATTTTAAAGGTTACCAATATTAAATCTAGAAGTGACTGACAGCGTAATAGGAATTTTTATATTAACCAACTGAACGTCACTTTGACATGTCGGGAGTTTCCTGAACAGATTATAATAATTTTTGTTCATTCGATAGAGATTACGAAACAAAATAACGAGGTAATTCAAGAAAATAAGTTTGGAATAAGTAGGCCATGTTCATGCATAAAATGAACTGATATCTAAGCTAAGTGAACAACAAATAAATTAAAGAAAACATCAATTAATTATTAATTTCCTTTGAATTTATATTTACTAAAGTGAATAATTTTTCGCATCTTATACCAAAATTTCTTGAATTTGTTTACAAAATTAAAAAACAATTAAAAAATCATTCCCACATGAGTGGGCTAAGTTCATGTATAAAATCAAGTTATCTAAAGTCAAAATAATTGACAAACAAACGAAAATATCGGTACGTGACTATTCGCCGCCGAACGATTCGCCGCCGCCAATTCGCCGCCAGGACGATTCGCCGCCGGAACGATTTACCGCCAAGACGATTCGTCACCGGGACGATTCGTCGCCAAGACGATTCGTCGCCGGGACGATTTGCCGCCGGGACGATCCACCGCCAGATGTAGATATAGATTTGACTTTACAGTTTTACGAACATATTTTTCAACAGTTTGTCTAAAATTTCATATTAATTATGCCTATACTAAGCTAGCAAGACCTGGTAAATTCTCAGAGTTCTTATACGTTATTTGATCTCATTTTCATTTCTTTCTGTTTACGTTCTTGATTTTGAAACACGGAAGCAGATTAATTTTAACACTCGGTACACATTTAAGTACCGTGCCTTCAATTAAATTCCTCATTAAGGTGGGCTATGATTTCATTGTTTTTTTCCTAAAGATTTGTAGCACTGATATTTAATTAAACAAATAAACAAATATCAAATAAATTGACACTTTGTATTTTCATTTACAAAATGTTAGAATTACACCACAAAATATTTATATTGTTGAAAGTTATTTTCAAACCGGTAAATTAGAAAATGGACAGTTTGTTCATTCAATTAATCAGTGTGTACAGAATTTTCGACAACAGTTTCCTAATCTTGCAATTACTTATGAACAGCAATGAATTGAGTGTCGCCAACTTTATAAAAAAATCACAGCTTACTTTAATGAGGAATTTAATTGAAGGCACGGTATTATGTTGAGCATTTATTTAAAATTTGCTAATTTAAATAAATTGTTATGTAGTTCCGTAATGCTGCAATTACTTCGCTTTTTTCTCATTTAATTAAGTTTAATACAAGTTTTTTAAGGGTCCAGTTCATTTGTTGAGCAGTATATTTTAACAGGTAAATTTTCACAGATTTTATTGTTAAGAGGAAACTTCTTTATAAAATTATATCTCATTTTCTTTGTCAAAATTTGTATCGAGGTAAAAGACAAAGGTAAAGGAAAAATGTAAGTGGAGAATTTTTAAAAATTAAATACAAATTAAATTGAACTTTTTTAATGCACTATACCCAAATACTGAAATATATGAACACAATTCAACGTATCGTCTTAGTTTAACCTATTGAAAATGCATAAATATTATCGCGCCTGGCGGTCAATCGTCCCGGCGGCGAATCATCCCGGCGACGAATCGTACCGACGGCGAATTGTCCCGGCGACGAATCGTATCGGCGGCGAATCGTCTTGCTCCGGAAAATATACATTGCTGCTATAGTCTATTCAAGATAAGAAGGTAGTAGACGTCGCTGCGTTCGAAAGAAAATACACACAGCTAACAATATAAAACGCGCCAAATTTTAAAAAGGAATTAAATGAACGTTCCTTTTTAAAATTTGGCGCGTTTTATATTGTTAGCTGTGTGTATTTTCTTTCGAACCCAGCGACGTCTACTACCTTCTTATCTTGAATAGAGTATAGTAATTTTCTTTCCAAATTATTTCTATTAATTAAAATGAATAATTTTATTAAAGACAATCATGCAGATTAAAAACTAGGTATATTTTCAAATGAGTAGACTACATTTATGGCGGATTGAATATAACCAATTAAACTAATTCCTAATACTATTTTATTTGGTAGAATACGATTTGGAATCTTTCAATGAAAATAGCTAATCATTTCTCCTAATGATTTATAGCACTAAGGGTCATATGCACCACTGATGGTACAGATGTGCAAATAACAGAAATATATTTTCCAGCAATATTATACAGATTAGGATAAATAGATTTGATCTTTTCCCACACCTCTAGTGGGGTTTCTTTGTTAACGAAATGGTGTCAAAATCTCAGTTTTTACAAAAAGTGGACTTACGACATTTTCGAATTAAGGTAACGTTATATTGCCAACTCGGGAAGGGAAGGGAATCGAAAGAAATTGATATATGGAGTTTTCTCAAATCTTTGACACAGAAATAACATATCAAATCAAAACATGTTAAAAGTTCAAATACAGATTCATTAACACCTGAAGTTCGTATGTACTTATCAGCATCTCTTGTTTAACGCAGATGTCTCTTGCAGTGTCTCTTGCCCGTTGCACAATTGCAATAATTGTTTGACGACGGTGTACGATGCAGGGGATACCACCGCCGATATCTACGTACTGCAACACGTGCATTGCACCCACATTCTCCGTACGTTAGAATAATGTGAACAATTTAGTTATTTGTGTAATAATTCATTCTGACTATGACCCGCACACTTCGAAATCTGCTGAGACACTGAACGTGCGTTATTTGCTTGTCGTAAAACAATAAACCATCTGGGAATTTATGGGAAGGGATCGCCCACCTGGATGGCTTTCGGCGCGTGGGTGTAACAATAGATAAGAAAATCAGTGGTTTCCAAACAATTTTTATCGATTTTTGTTTGAATTTTTTCCTGGAAAACAAAACCCGCAGTGCCCTCGAATGTAATGGCTTTTTTACTGTACAGAGTGTTCTCAATACGTAGTTTGAATTACCTAACACCCTGTATATTCAAAGGTTGCTATTGGCTGCTGTCGGTAAAGCAGACATTTAAGTAAGCATTTTTAAGTATGTATATGTTTGGGCTATACATTAAATTAATTTTTTTAACAGGAATATCTCAAAACGAAAATATATTTAAAGATAGTCGGACAGATCACTTTTTTAACTATTTTAATAAGAAAAAATATTAAGATCGAAATAAACGGTAGAATAATTTCCTTTTACGGTAGAGCGGTAGTTTTGTTATAAAAACGGTAGACTTGGCAGCAGTGCTGAATGCTCGTAGTTCTGTTGACATTTGTTCATGTAAAGAAACTAAAGTTGTTTTCATAAGAGAAGAACTTTGCGTCATAAATAAAACTGATAACTGTGTGTCAACGAAGGATCTGCCTGCAGAGATAGATCCGCCGCATATATTCGCATGTGAATGCCTTCCTTTAGTTTGAAATACTCCAAAAGCACAATCCAAAGCTTTCAAGATAAAATAAATAATGTACATGTCTCATAGTTTCACATTTTTTACTGAAAGAAAACAACTTATAATAAAATTTGATTTACACTGCAATTAGCATTTTTTTATTTCTCTAAATGAATGACAAATTTTTGCTGCAGAGATGGAAGAAAAGGCATGAATTTAAAGCTATTCAACATATTTTGTCTAAAGAGCGCTTCCATAAAATCCATCGTACCGGGAATCTGTAAAGGACAACTTCTTTGCTTTCCCACACACTCCTGGAAACCTATGTTTTCTTGCATATGTTGGCCATGAAGTTTAATATGGGCCTTCAAATTGCACGGCATAGCAAATCGTTTACCACATATGTTACACAAGTACTTTTTATCACCTGAAAATATAAATAAATGTATTAGCTGAGCGTATTCAGGTTCATATTTGATTGATATCATGTGGCTTAATCTTATTTATTTATTACAGAATTACACATTACATGTATTTATTATACAATTACAAGTAACCTACAATGATGCTAATTTATAATCTCTACCAAAACTTATTTTTAAACACGTAGAGAGTCAATAAAAATAATAAGCTTTTTAATATGAAATATGAAGCAACTCCATAAGCTTTTAATTTTTTTTTTGAGTTCTGTATTAATACAATACAGTTATTTTTGATACTAGATTGTGAAAAGACTCTTTTGCATTTGAGAATGAAAACCAAAGGCCCTTTGGTTGTATACTGCCGACCTCGTTATAAGATTTATAACGCCCTTGGCATCTTAATAACTATTATTGTCAGTTTGCGAAAAAAAAAATTAAATATAGTTATGGCATGCATGAGTTTTTATTCGTTAATGCCCGTATGCACTGACAAATCTTTAGGCTTAAACCAAAGTGAAACTTTGAAAAATGTAACCATGCAACGCACAATGTGATATGAAGTTAGCTTTAAGTATCACTTTTTCCTCAAGTCCACCTTGAAATCTGTCTGTGCATACGTGCCTAAATGTGATTTCATTTTATTAATTGAAATAATGAATATTTTTATTTTGACTTCGTAGGTACCTTTGACGTGCAGGTCATTTTTTATTATATGCCGATCGATCGATAAGTCAAAGAAGTTTTATATAGCTATCTTCTTCCAACTTTCGGGAAACGGCTTTTATTATGTCATGTCATTTCATGGTACATTTTCTTAACTCACAATCAGATCTATACGATCTGCATATAGGTATGTAAATAGGAAATGAACCTTATACTAGTTTGACAATTATGTTCAGTCACATAATGATAAAATTCTTATCTTCCTACCTGTATGTATAACGATGTGATTATTCAAATTAGTTTGTTTGCTAAAACCTCTGAAACACACTGAACATCGGTAAGGCCAAGTGCCGCTGTGAACATATTTATGAGACCGTAAATCACCGGGTGTGGGGAATGATTTTGGACACAAATCGCATTTGTGTGGTTTTACCTAAAACAGATTTAGTTTAGTTACAGAACATTTCGAATAAAAAGGCAATACTTTCGTGTGGGTCATCTTGTGATAATACAGATTAGAACTAGCGGTGAAGCATTTTCCACATTCACCGCACACATGCGGTTTTAGACCCGTGTGAATACGGCGATGTGTGTTCAGTGAACTGGATGTGGAGAAGCCCTTTTTGCATATCTCACAAATATGAGGCTTTTCACCTAAAATTTCGATAAGATTATTATTCCATCAAGAAGTTGAATTAATAAAGAATTAATTTAAAGTGGAGGACATAAATATATATATACAGGATATCATATTGTTACGTTTTTAGGGTTCGATTAATTTTTATTTTAAACAAAACACGAAATTCTTAATAAGCTAATTTATTTTAACACATTAATAATAAAAACTAATTCATTTACAGAGTTACAATAATAATTTATTTTATATTTCAATTTATATTTTATATTTCAATTTATTTATAAAAGCCGAGCGAAAGTCTAACGCGAACTCTAATGCGGAACTAACTCACTCATTCTTGGTCGCGTGCTTTTATACCCGGGACTGATTTTCTCGTAGCTCCTGGAACGCGACGGAATGTCTGGTCTAATTTATTCTACTACCGAAATTCTCTCGAAGTGAGAGGCGACGGCTGTCTCTGCGGAAGCTTCGAGACTATGTCGCGCCAGGCTGGGCTGTGACGCATCAGACTGACTGGCATCCAAGGAGTGTATAAAGAACGGTCTTTAGATCAGAAAATTTATTCAGAGCAACTTTTATGTGCAATTGTTAGAAATTGCAAATAATACTTCTTCTTTTCATTATCACTCATGCGCAGCGCCACTGTTGTTGCATTCGAAAATTATATCTGGAGCGTATAATCGCATTTTTCTCATTCACAATTTTTAACATATTTTGTATATCGGTAGTCCGTTTAAAAAAAAATCTTGTTTATACGAATATTATTTGTGTGTTATAAAGTAATTAGCGTTCTATGATACATCTCCCTTCTTAAGTTTTTATTTATTTTGGTGGCCACGGAAAATTAAGAAAATTACTATTATCGACGAGAATGGCCATGAAATCAATAAGGCAATATGTCCAGAGCAAATTAATTTTTCCACTTTAGAAGAATGGCCTAGGTGGAAAAGAAGATTTGACTGTTATCGGATAGCGTCAGGTTTATATAAACAAACTGAAGAAGAGCAAATTAATATGCTCATCTACAGCATGGGAGCAAATATAATGAAGTTTTAAGAGCTTTTGACACACATTTTGTTGTAAAGCGTAATGTGATACACCAAAGAGCCGCTGTTCAGTTTGAGAAATCAAAGAAAGGACGAAACTGTAAAACAATTCATAGCATCTGTAATGGCAATGATAGAACACTGTGAGTATAGTTGTCGACACTGTAACATTAAAGATTTAATTTGAGATCGAATTGTCGTCGGAATACAAGATAAGTTTACCCGAGAGAATTGCAATTAATGACAGATCTGACTCTCGAGAAAGCTATTACTATTACAAAACAATCTGCTTTTAGTTAAAAAGCAACAACCGCAGATTCAAGGCGATATGCACCAAACATCAAAATTAAAATTGGATCCTATCAAAACGTCATCCCGGTCGAAATATGAAAAAAGGGGAAAAACAAAGCACAAGTATCAAGATGGACACTCAAATGCAGCAGATGTGGTTATAATTATTATGCAGCTAAAGAGTATCCGGCCTTGGCAGCAATTTGCTGTTGCGGGTGAAAAATTCATTTAAATCATCTTCAGTATTGCCCGTCACCCTGTATTTCGTAGGAACTCGAAAAGTCCGATGGTACCTACGTGACTTTCGGTATATTTCAACATGAGGTGATTTCGTTTGGCTGCAGTAATCTTCACCCCTTGGTGGTGATTCCAGTTCACTCTTTTGCCCGGATAAATCAGAGTCTATCTCGTAACAATCCTGTCCCGATCTATTTAGTCTGCGCGTGTTCTCTCTTCAACGCGTCACTCTTGCAACTGGAGTTTTAACGTGCATACGTATTATCAGTGAAGTGCCTTGATCATGTTGAATCCTTTGATCGAAAGCGGAAATTATTTACTCCGAGATCTGCTGAAGTACACGTTAAGCAATACAAGCTTTCTTATAAGCTTTTCTAAGCCTGTTCCTGCGAGAAAAGAACAGGTAGGGTTTAGTGGCAACTTTGTGCGTATTTCGGTTTGTAACACGCGTCTTTCTTTTACTATTAGGCTTCTAGTCGTACCCCTTTCTGACTATCTATTTCTTCGTAACGCCCTTTGACACCGTCCCCTGAGTGGAAAAGCGGTGAGCGGAGCTTTAGCTGCTAAAGGTCAAAACATCGCTGTCCATCCCTTTCTTCCGTTGGACTTGGACTCGACCGTAGACGATACAAGACAACAGGAGAGACCGTAACGTGACATCTTGACGTCATCCTGCGTAGTGACGCAATTGGCAACACCCTCCTCCTCCGCCGGATTGTATCTCGATTGGTATTTCTAACCTCATTTTAACAGTGAGCTGAGTATCAAAGTGTATTTATTACAAGGTCGGATTTGTTTTATTTTCTTTTAAATTTGTTATTATCGCATTAAACGCTGCGTTGCATTAATTTTATTTTAAGTGAATAATTTTGAATAGTCACATTTTGCATTTGTGTAAACGAAAGGCAGATCTGTTTCTCGGTTAAAGATTTAATTAATCGGAATACCGTTTACATTTTTATTTTAACTCACTGAGGCTCCCTTCTGGGTTGTACGAATTATTTTTGTTTATGTGTTAATTTTTGAGTGCTCAGCTGGTGATTTTATTTTATTTATATTCTATTGCCCCTTTGCTTTGGGGTTACAAACGACCCATACCATTCTCCAAGAGTTAGCCGGCTGTATTGGAGAACTTAATTTGCACTCCTTCAATTTGCTGTCCTTCAGGTGCAATAAATGTCAAAAGAAAGGACATTTTGGAAAAATGTGTCGAAATAGTGCAAATAAATCTGGCGTTCGTGAAGTTACAGATAATGAAGACGCATTCATTTGTACAATAAATGAAAGCGAAAAATTTAATGTAACTGTAAACGTCGGGTTGGTGAGAGTTTCATTTAAAGTAGATACAGGAGCAGATATTATATGTATTTCAGAATTGACATTTAACAATAATTTTACTAATGTCAAGTTACAGAAATCAAAACGCAAAATTTCATACCGTGGAAAATTAAGATTAACGGATATTTATGTAGTAAAAGGACTTAGAAAATCCTTACTTGATGGAGATACTTATCATTACTTAGGAATTGTCAAACGTGTCGAGGTAGTAAGTGGGAAAACTAAAATAGCCGTCCTCCATTTACATTCACTTCACCCAAAATCAAATCAATTTGATTTTGAACTGAACTGATTTCAAAGTGAACAGAGAGACTCTTAAAGGAATAATAATAATAATCTTTATTGCCCAACAGTTTAAACCAAATTACAGGCAAAACTAAAAATATTACAAGCATACTAAATAGCATAAGCTAAACTAACGAGACGATAATACTAATAATACTAATAATAATAATTAAACTACAATTTGTCTATTATAACACTCAATTATTTGCGCAATATTGTCGCAAACGTTACAAATGGTGTTATATGTAGTGCACATAATATAAATGGGGGACTTTAATAGCACATTCGTTCTGGGTGTGGTTAAATAGAATAGAAAGCTATGTCTGGTGAATCTGGAGGCACATATGTTAAGCTTCTCCAATAGAGCAGGACAATCAATCATGTTATGTAAAAGTTTGTACAAAAACACTAGAGCAGTTACTTTCCGTCTACTTTCCAATAATATTAAGTTGCAGGAGTTAAGAAGAAGACTGATCGAAACCTCTATAAGGATAATATCTCTTTTCTTTAAGCCAGAGAAACTTCATAAATTTTCTTTGAATGTTTTCGAGTAGAGAAATGTGACATTCATAACATGGATGCCAAACTAAAGAGCAATACTCCAATTTAGATCGAACAAAGGTAAAGTAAAGAGTCTTTAGTGAGGCGATATTATTAAAACCAGTACTATTTCTAAGAATAAAACCCAACATCTTACCTGCTGAGCTTGTTATATTAAATATATGTTGCCTAAAATTGAGTTCGGGGTCGAAGGTAACACCTAAATCAGACGGTGGCCAGAAAAAAGCGTACACGAAAAAAGCCCACACGAAAATTGCGCACAAAAAATAGCCCACAGCGAAAAATGCGGACAAGAAAAAAGCGCACAACGAAAATTGCGCACACCGAAAAATGCCCACATGGAAAAATGCGTACACGGAAAATTGCTCACACCAAAAAATGCTCTAATGGAAAAATGCGCACATGGAAAATTACCCACACTGAAAAATGCCCACATAGAAAAATACGCACATTTTATTTTATTTTCACATAAAAATGGAATTTATGCGCATTTCCATTACCATACATGGTGTGTTAAATAACGTGCCTTTTTTAAAATTTCTCCTCGTTTTGTCGACGTGCCTAAAAACAGTGCATAACACAAACTGTTATGTCTTTAATTGCCATTCTAGAAAGAATAACGATTGCATTGCATTCTTATTTATTATTTTCGACGAAAAATGCAGGTTCTCGCACTAACCTACAAATTTGTTATACTTTGCTTAAGTAGTATAGAATATTATGATTGGCACTTACCAATTGATAATTATTGCTTTTGGAATATATAACTTTCCAAAAAGTTTAATTACGAAAAGCAGAATTCCTAAATCTGTTGATAATAAAGTATAGATGTTAGAGTTTGAACGTTTGAAGCACCGTGGTCTGCAGAAACAATCAATCCGAATATTACTTACTAATGAACTCGCAATAATTTGCAAAACAATAACAATATTTTTTTTTTATAAAAAGTATACTTAAATGTTGTTTAACTAAACATTTTATCACAAATAAATCAAACGTAAACAAAACGCATTACTTGTCTACGGTGGCTCCCTCACACGTGCCTTGGTCAACCAATATTAACTGTCACGGTTGACAGTCAGTGTTGCCATGTTGCAGGGAAAAATCGAACAAAAAGGGATGCAGGGAATATCTTTAGAAAAGAGGGACATTCACTCAATCGATACATCGTAGCAAAGATTTTAAAGTAGCAGCTGAAATACTGCAGCTGTGAATTTGGAGATGAACCAGTTCAATCACGCTTTCACTCTTCGTTCTCAGTTGGTTATGGATTATGGGCGTTATGGCTTATTGGTTACTCATTTCCCAAACAACATGTCTGCAACGTGCGATCTTGCGAGCATAGCTTTGGAGTGTAAAACATGTAACAAGCTAAGGCTGACAAGTGACAAGTTATAAAAAATTAAACAATAACACAAAAGAAATGTGCAAAGTAGTGATTATATTTTTCCTATTTTTAAACCCCTACAACAAAAATTTTGCAGTGAAAAGATATAAAGTATAAAAAAGGGAAATTATGTTACAAAAAGGGAAAATTCGACATTTTATTAGGGAATTCTTGTGGCGGCCACCTGGCAACACTGTTGACAGTTGTATTAGAGGGAAAAGCGGGAATGAAGTCTTTTTTTTACATTATTTCCATGGCAACGATCGCACTTTTCACGTCCCACTTTTAAGTAGGGTGTAGAAAATGTGTTTATTGTCATGGTAATAGTGTAAACACAAGACGTCTGGAAATAGTTGAGTGAGATGCAAAATGAGTTTGAAATCGTGCGTGAGAAAGATGCCGATACACGCCCAACTTACACTGGAGGGTGTAGTTCTCGAACACAGCCCTGTACGGAGCTTGAAGCTCTTGAAAGGAATGCTTCTACTATTAATATTCAATTCACCGTGGGTTGTAAAGAAAAATTTCAAGGAAGATCTGAGACTGTTATTTGAGGCAGTTCAAACAATTAATGGGGAACAATTTGAACATCTTTTATAATCAGTTGGGGTTAATATTGTTTGTAGTTGTTTTAATAATTTGTTAATTTTTGATAAAAGCATGAGCGTTTAAAACTCTCCAAATATGGACTCAGAAATATGTAACAGTTATTTTCATATTTTTTATACAAGATGACAAAATTCAAATTTATTTTTATTTATAAAAAATAACTATTATTTTCTGAGTCTACTATTTGGAGAGCTTTAAATGCTTATGCTTTTATTATAAAATTATTATAAAAAATTAACAAATTATTAAAACAACTACAAACAATATTAACACTTAGGGCCAGTTGTTCGAACATTTGAACTATGGTTCAGCTCTGAACTTGGTTCTATTACCATGACATTTGTAAAGGCATATGTTACCGTAATGGTAGAACCAAGTTCAGAGTTGAACGATGTTTGAGCAATTGGCCCTAACTGATTATAAAAGATATTCAAATTGCACCCCATTAACTGTTTCAACTGTTTCAAATAACAGTCTCGGATCTTCCTTGAAATTTTAGGCGGTTTTCGATCGCAGTTTAACTTTAATCTTCGGTTTTCCCCATATCAGCAATGGAAAAAAACTGAAGTTTAAAGTTAAACTGTGATCGTAAAACCTGACCTTAGAGGTACAACTCTCAAGTATAGTCCGTCTAGAACTACGAGGAGAAATTTTAAAAAGGCACGTTATTTAAAACACCATGTAATGTAATGAAATTGCGCATAAATTTCATTTTTATGTGAAAATAAATATGATGTGCGTATTTTTCTATGTGGGCATTTTTCTGGGTGAGCATTTTTCGGTGTGAGCAATTTTCTGTGTGCGCAATTTTCTCTGTGGGCATTTTTCAGTGTGGGAAATTTTCCATGTACGCATTAATCTATGATATCATAAATCTGTGTGAGCAATTTTCCGTGTACGCATTTTTCCATGTGGGCATTTTTCGGTGTGCGCAATTTTCGTTGTGCGCTTTTTTCTTGTCCGCATTTTTCGCTGTGGGCTATTTTTTGTGCGCAATTTTCGTGTGGGCTTTTTTCGTGTACGCTTTTTTCATGGAATCAAATCAGACACACTATCACAGCGATGCGATGTAGAGAAATATTACAGATATTATAATTGAAAACAATTGGTGATCTACTGCGGGAGTAACTCATCACTTTGCATTTATTAGTATTAAGCGAAAGTACATTAATTGCATTACACAATTAACGATTCGGCAGATGTTTTCCTGCAAAAAAACACAATCTGCAGTAGTTGAAACATTAGAGAAAAATTTGGCATCATCAGCGAAAAGAAGGCAGTGGCAGTTAACTGAAGTTATTAGATCGTTGATAAAAAGAAGAAAGAGAAGAGGTCCTAAGTTAGAGCCTTGAGGAACCCCTGAACGTGCCGAATATTGATGTGATGAGAAGCCATTATAAACCAAACATTGTAACCTATCGTTCAGATAGGATCCAAACAAAGAAAGAAGATTTGAACTGAACCCAATCATATTTAATTTTTGCAAGAGAATGGAATGATCAATGCCATGAAACGCTTTCGCTATGTCGGTGTCGACCTGTTTTGTGCATCCAAGGCATCTGCAACAAACTGCGTAAAAACACAGAGGTTCGATACAGTAGAACGCTTTCGCATAAATCCATGCTGTTGAGTTGAAATAAGATGCTGAACTTGCGGATAGATAATAGTATACAACACCATCTCAAAGACCTTTGCGAAGTTGGAGAGTAGGGAAATAGGTCTATAATTTGTAATATCGGATGCGTCACCAGATTTTAGAATGGGACACACCTTCGAAATTTTCCAAGTAAATGGGAAGGAACATTTTTTTAAACAAAGATTGAAAATAATTGTTAAAGGTGTAACAAGAACAGCAGCGCAGTCTTTGATAAGAAAACTAGGTATTAAGTCAAGACCGGAAGTCATCTTATTTTGTAATCTATTAATTGCTTTTCTTACATCTGCCTCTGATATATAATTAAGAGATATGAGTTGATGATTATTGAAAATACTTTCTTGTGAACAAGAGGTATCTGAATCGATGTAAACAGAACTAAAGTAGTTCGCAAAAGCATCAACAATGGATTGGGGGCTGTTAAATGAAGTCTGTTCGAAATAAATTAATTAGCTTTCTTGAAGTTGTAGGACAAATTGTTTCTATTAGTGGAAAAATTTTCGTAACGAGTATACAGAAAGTGAAAACAGATATTTAAAGCTGGGTGATAAATGTCTTCATTAATTAAAGGTAAGTCATCTCTAGTAACTTCGCATTCGAAGTTAGCAAATACGAGATCAAGAAGTCGCCCGTTTACATTAAGAATGCGATTGAACTGGTTCATATTTAAGAGTTGGGTAAAATTGTGTAACAGTACATTTAGCTGATCATTTATAGAGCAATTAACAAAATTGGGAATATTAGCTCGCCGAGAATTAATAAATTTTTTGAGTACATATGATATTCTTCAAAGAAGTTTAACAGTAAGCTAAGATCTGATATGGAGGGTGTATGTGGAATGTAGATAACAAAAATAAAAAAAAACAAAGGTATCGATACAGAGTTTACAACCAATGACATCGATATGTGGTAGATGGTGTATAATTTTGGTAAAATCGGTTTGAGTAACTGACAAATTTGTCATGTTTTTAATAGCCTCCTCTAAGTACATTGTTTTGATGACGATCACATCTGAAAACAGAATACAGGAGCGAATCAAAGTATTCAAAGCTTGATACATCCGGCGTTAACCAAGTTTCTGTCAGTCCAATTATGTCGCATTCGTAGTCACTGATATTTGATGTAAATTGAAGACTTTTATTCCGTATGCTGCGAACGTTCTGGTAATAACACTTAAAATTAACACTGTTGGGTGATTTTAGTTTAAATGAACAATTTTTGGAATGCCTTTGATATATTTAATTCCAATATTTCCTTCACCTTTCTTGATGCGATTAGATAGCTCGGTCTTTAAGCTACGATATAATTCAATTTGCTTCGGGGTACGGTCGAAAGACACCGACACACCTTTATATGCATCGCAAGCTTTCAGTTTCTTGGCATGACGAATAAGCGATTGAACTTGGTACTCATCCTTCAGAGAGACTTTCATTGGACGTGGAGTAACTCGATCGGGAGAAAAAGTACCCAGACGAAAAAATGTAAATTGATCAATTTCGGATTCTACTGCGGGTGCAAGGAAATTAAACAATTCGGAAACAGACTTTGTATCCTTAGCTAAACGTTCATCTTTGGCTACACCAGGTTCCTGCTCTGGAATTCCAAACACCAACAAGTTTGATTTCCTTTTTTGGCGTTCACCAATTTCCTGAATGATTTCCTCGATGCAGTCATTTGCCGGATTATTCGAGGGAGGTATCTTAATTTGTGATTTCAAATTCGATATTTCCTCTTGAAGATTAATTATAACGGCCTTGAGGTCGTTGATATCGTTGCCTATTTGGCTATATTTACGGCAGCTCCAAGTAACGCCTTTTTTGAGTTAAGAACTCTGACTTCGGAAGCCGATAAGTCAACACAGTCATTCTTATAGGCCTTTTTACATATACAACAAACCGCGACCAAGTGGTTCATTGTAGCAAGCACATACGAAGCGCGGCATTGCTCAAAGAAATCGAAGCAGAAATTAAGTTATTAAAAGAATAACGACTGAAGGTTTTTACCTCGATTGTAGTCTGTTTTTACCGCAAAAATCACAGAGCTGTCCGACAGTCCACCGGCTTGAACGTACCGCTACAAGTTTTTAAGGAATAACTTCACTATAAAACACCGAAACAATCAGCCCTATGATGTATCGCTCCATGTTATCTTAACGTGCATGTTATGGACTTTTTCATGTTATGTTAACACATCGGAAATATGTATCTTGTTATGTTATGTTATATGTTATGTTATTACAACATAAATGTTATATGGCCATGTTAAAATAATTTCTAGTGTGGAGGTCCTGTTATGCCGTTAACATGGATGTTAAAACCCGTCCTACTGAGGGATTTCGCATTAAAAAGTAATTAATTTGATTGGTGATATCACAGCTTAAATGGAACCAATTATGGGCGAATTATTACATCTAAAATTATTGCAACATCTAAATCTTAAATGAAAGGTAAAGATTAATTAAAATAATTACTATAACTTCCCCTGCTTTCCAGGGGCCTGTTCCTCAAAAGTATGGACTTGTAAATTATTAAGTTACAAGTTCCTTTTCCTTGTAAAATTGTGCTGTAAAATTGTGTTACTCAATGAAAAACCTTACTAATAATTAAAATTGTAATTAGCTTGCAACAATAATTTACTAGTCCATACTTTTCAGGAATAGCCTCAGAGTTTTAATGGCAATCTGCGTTTAGATTTCGAGAAAATATTCAAAGGTACACATACCTATTAGGCCCGATTTTACAATCGTCGGATAAGCATTATTCTTAGAATAACGTGACGTAGGTGTGGCGTAGATATGGAGGAACGTTAAAGGCTATTAAGCGACCAGTTATTCCGTCCTTATTCGACGATTGTAAAACTGGGCCTAAGAGATACAAATAGGTAATCCGTTTGAACTTCGAGAGGAAGTATTTATTCGATACTTCAGGTTTTCAAGTCCAGTTCTTCCTGATTAAGTTTTTTTTTTCATTTTAACTGCTCGACACATTCACAATAATAATTGAAAAACGAAATCTTTAGTAATGCGAGGATGCAATATTAACATTTCATTATTTATTAACACTGCTAAATTGGAAATTCGCAATCAGGCAGATTTTGACGTTTGCCGTCATTTGAAGCGTAACGCGCGCACTTGTTGTGCAGGTCGTTCGTCTTCCTTGTTGCACTTTTAGTTTTCTCCCTTAGTCTGTCTCGTTTTAGTCTGTACCAAACCTTTTTTCTATTTTAACAGATGAAACGCAGGTTAACATAACAGAGCCTTTAACAGACCAATCTTTATGTTTGATACATCGTACGAGATTCTACATTTTATGTTATAACGCATGTTAGAATTATGTGTTGTTCTCTCATGTTATTTTAACATGGAGCGATACATCATAAGGCTGAATATCAAATTTCAGAGTTATAATCAAGTATGTACAAGTCATTACACAGGTGATTTGCACGAAAAACGGATTACAATAACCCACTGAAACTTATGCTAAATTTAGGAGCGATAAAATGTGCTTATATATGCTCGCACTCGAACTCAAACGACGTTGGAATGACGTTTTGGAACTAAAATTAACATAACCTCAAAATACGTATGAAATCACATGAAACTGATAACTGATTATGAACTGATTTAGAAAACCAGCTTGATCAGTACGGGGTGCGGGAGAGGAAACTCAATCACTTCCTCATCACTGATTGCCAAATGAGTAACTGCAAATGGAATTCAATCAGTGTTTTTTAAGTGAATTTGAATCGATTCGCGTTCAAAATAAGTTGTAAATGGAGGACGGTTAATGTCATTTGATCCTATAAAAAATTACCCAAAGCTACGTATACGTCAAGGAGTTGTACCTCATGGATTAACGACGCCAAGACGAATTCCAAATCTACTGTTAAAAACAATTAAAGAAAACTTGGATTGTATGGTTTCGACTAGAGTCATAGACTCTATAGAAGAACCGACGGAATGGTGCTCCGGCTTAGTTCTTGTGCCAAAACCGAATGGTGCAATAAGAATGTGTGTGGACTACGTAAAATTAAATACATATATTCAGCGAGAAATATATCCGATGCCAAGTACTGAAATTGTATTAGGACAACTGGGAAAAGCAAGGTATTTCTCAAGAGTGGACGCCAATCATGGGTTTTGGCAATGCATGCTGGAGCAGGATTCGCAGCCTCTCACAACATTTATCACACCATTTGGAATATTCAAGTACACACGTTTACCATTTGAAATAAATGCTGCGCCATAGTTCTTCCAGAAGAGGATGATGCGAATTCTTGAACGACTTGAAGGAATACAGTGCAACATGTACTCGTATTTGCCGAAACAATCGAAGAACATGACCGTGTTCTCCAAAGGTTGACTGAGAATCACATAATTTTGAATCCTGATAAGTGTACATAAGTGTACTTAGGAAATGTTATTGACAGAAATAGAATGCATGTGGATGAAAAACAAATTGACGCAATTTTAAAAATGGATGCACCTCAGAATGTATCAGATGTTCGTTAGGTATGATTAATTATTTTTCAAAATTTATACCTAATCTCTCACAGAAAGCTCATCCTTTGAATGATTTGGTAAGTTCTAAAAACGAGTTTATATGGGGAAGCTCAGCAAGAAATAGTTTTCAAAAAGTTGAAGGAAGAATGATCAAGAAAGCCTGTTTTAACATGGTTTGATTTGCATCGTGAGACCATAATTTCTGCTGATGCCTTTTCTTACGGTGTTGGCGCTGTTCTGAAGCAAAAGCAAGACGATGGATATTTTCGACCAGTTGCTTATGCCTCAAAGACCTTATTTCCTTCACAAAAAAATTGGGCACAAATTGAAAAAGACATGGGCAAGCGACCGATTTAAAAATTTTATTATTGGTACAAAAATATTATGAGAAACAGATCACAAATCACTTGTGCCAATATTTACAACAAAATCATTGGATGAGTTAACTCCAAAGTTACAAAGGGTGCGATTACGACTGTTGCGTTACACATACAATATAAAACATGTTCCAGGAAAAGAAATTGGGGCAGCTGATATTTTATCTCACAGACCCATAACTTCGGGGAATAATAAACATGATGATTAACACCTGAACGGTCCAGTGGTAAGAGGACCGGCCTTGCAATCACATGGTCGTCGGTTCGAACCACACTTGGGATTTTTCTCGGGGGTGGTCGGTATCGACTTCAGGCACCCTTCAGTGTTGGGGATAAAATTCGACACTGCTTCCCCTTAAACAGCGAGAAGGTTGGAAGTAACAAAGCCATGGAACACTTTACACACACTCAAATACACTCCCGCTCCTGAGGTCCTGACAAGTCTTTGACTTAGGACCCCGTTGGGCAACCACCACAGATAAAAAAAATTATCAGACAGTTCAATAGTGGCCTATGTACAAGAAACGGTTAATAATTTACCTGCTACTAATGAAAGAATGCGACAGATTATCATTGAACAACAAAATGATGATATTTGTAAACAATTAATTCACTTTAGTATAAATGGATGGCCAGAGAAATCGAAATTATCTCCTGAGCTATAAGTCTTTTGGCAGTACATCTCTGATATTGTAGTAGAGGAAGGGACATTGATGAAAACTTCGAGAATAATAATACCAGCCAATTCGAGAACAGATATTTTAAACAAAATTCACGAAGGTCATCAAAGAATTGTTAAATGTCGACCTCATATTCGTGATTCAATCTGGCGGCCTGGAATATCAAAAGATATTGAAAATCTTATCAAAAATTGTACCGAATGTATTCAAGAACAAAAAAATCCACACGAACCTTTTATTCCGTCTGAATTTCCAGAGCATCCATGACAAAAGATCGAAATGGATCTATTCCATTTACAAAATCTAAAATTTCAATAATAATTGACTATTTTTCTAGATGCCTCGAAATAGCGTCATTAACGAGTCTCCGGGAAGTTAAAATAATAAAACACTTAAAATCTGTTTTTGCACGACATGGGACGCCAGAAATTGTTTATATTGATAATGGAACACACTTTGGACCTATGCTAACTTCCAAATTTACTGAATTTTCAAGAAGGTGGGATTTTAAACATGTGATATCGAGTCCAAAATTCTCACAAAGTAATGGATTTGTAGAAGCAGCTATAAAGATCATCGAACAGGCATGAAAGAAGAGTGATGATGTGTATAAAGCTCTATAAAATTATCGGGCAACACAACTTGCAAATGGCTTCTAACCACCAGAACTGCTAACGGAATTACGACCGTTGTCACCATAAAAAAAACACTTGAGTGAACTAAAGTAAACCGAGGCTAAAGTCTGGATTGTGGATTTACGAAGGATGGGAACAGTCATACGAAAATTTAACTGTACAAGACCATACAATTATAACATGGCGATTTACGAAATATAAAAAAAATCATAGTTGGCTAAATTAGATAAATTGAAGTTAATTGACATGAAGAACATATCTTACCTAGCAATTTTTACTGGAATTTTTTTTTCTAAAATCGATAATAAAAAATTTATGAGCATGTTTCGTTACTTTTTCCTCTCCCTGTATGCGGTTATATAATTGCAGCGTAATTCTTCATAATTTCAAACATTAAGTTGTATTCGATCGAGGACTATCAGATGCAATGTGAATGTTTGTTGTATTTTGTCTTGGAAAATCAATAATATTTGAAATCCCATGTTAATTTCCTAAAGCTCAGATGAGCTGGGACACTCGGTATATCAAATAAACATAAATATGATGAAGACCTTGTCATTAGTTGCTTGCTGGCAGAAGAAAAAGAAACAGAACTAAAAAAAAAGTGGAAAATTTAGAGTGCACGCATCGGGCTGATCGCAATTTTTGCTCCTGTTGGAATTCTTTATCGGTATTGCCGACGACGCGACGTCCGATTCGTAGGTGAACGCCAACGAGTTAAGAATATCAGCACAGAGTCATACCACAGTCTACACACAGTCTGTTCTCTTGGCGTCGGTACCTTTGATCTTTGTGTCTTCAATGCAACCACTGCGCATTCTTCCGTGCGTTGATTCTTACGTGGCGCAAACAATTTAAATTTAAAATCTTGCAGTGTTTGCAGTTACCCGAACGTGCCCGAACCAAGCCGGTAAACCAAACTACGAATAGAAACAGCAAGACTACTGCGCATTCTTCCCCGAGTTTCCAAGAATTTTGTACGCGAAACTAGCGCCAGTGACAAGACTGTATGTAGACTGTGGTCATACTAATATTAGTTTCTCGTCCAATCTGATCACTAAATATGACTGCGATAAGTCATAGGCGCACACAAACGTTTTACAAGATTTTGGAACGACCACAAACCACACAGTTCACCATTGTTTATAATACACTTACTAAAGTAAACTTAACAAAATAAAATCCTAGAAATGTCAATTGTATTCTTGAGACTGGAGTTCTATCATAAAAGTACTTGGAAGGAATTTTCTTATATTACGCTTGGTGCGCTACTGATCATCGAAAAATTCAAAAACTAACATCAAAGTCGTTCACTTTTTAACTGAAGTCTGTAATTACCTATCAGTGTATCGTTCGTATGCCGGGTGTAGAATAGGGTGGGTCAAAAAACCAAACTTTGAGATAATCTTACCTAATAGCAAAATTATGTTGTCTTTTAGTGATATTATAACACCTACGAAATATTTTTGAATTTAATTAATATTTAGAGGGTGCGCCTTACGTTTGAATTTTTGAAATTATACAAGAAAGGCCATATAGTATGCCATGAAAAGTTCGTATTTGCAAAAATAATAATAACAGAGTTATGATCAAAACTGTATACTAAAAGGGCAAGAAAAGGTGGATAAAATTAAAACTCGAATCTTGCAGCAACACCTAAATTCGATAGCAAGAAAGATTTCAATATTTAATGATTTTCATTAATTTTTCTGTTGTATTATTTTTTTAATTATTAATAAATGATTATTTTATTCTAAAAACCCTATTTTCCTTGAGACATTTATGTTATATGACTACCAGAATATATTCAAGTTATTCGTATTTCCAAGGCAAAGCGCAACCTGAAGATGAGGTGCTATTTACTTTAAATTCTAGTACTACACTGTTTTCATGTAAAGGCAACATAATTTTGCTATTAGAAATCAAAAACGCAATATTCGTTTTTTTCCATACAAAAATGACCCACCCTAGTGTAGAACTGATTTCCGACACATGAAAAAATAAAGATTCTCAATTATTTTCTGTCCTAATAATTTTACAGCAAAATAGTCAAGATAAAATTTATACAAAATTTATATAAAGTTGATCTTTTTATTTGTTTTCTTCTAACATCATCTGGGCTGCGTTCACAATCATAGCTCCAAGAACGTCTTGAGCGTGTAACGCGTCCTTCTCTTCTGATTTTTAACATATTTTGCGTCTCGCTCATTCGTTTCAAAACGTCTTTTGTTTACGTTATTTCCATGACAACGGACGCACTTTTCACATCCCACTTTTAAGTAGGATGCTTAGAGTGCGCCAGTTGTCATAGAAAAAATATAAACATAAGTCGCAAAATATGTTAAAAATCATGAGTGAGTAAGACGCGATTACACGCTGTTATGGTTTCGATATAGATGGACTGTATAAATTTCACTGTATTTATTGAACTTTAAAGTTGTTGTTTCACAATTAAAAGATGTAATGAAGTTTTTCGTGATGAACAAAATGCGCAGTCACTCTTCTTCCCCGTAGCTCTATCGTGTTAAGCTAGCTGTCAATGTTACCAACTTACAAGTTTAAAAATTCACTATCATAAGCTCCCCCCCTTGAACAGTTTGTAACAAAATGTTCAAGTACAATACATCGATGGAATAAGGACACAACTCAAAAACTGCTCTTTTTGAGATATTGCGCGTATTATACTCCTTTTACAAGTATATTTTATGTGACATCGTTACAACCGCTACACAGCACACAAGTAGAAAAGTGTCAGCTTATTTCAACGTAAAACGGTATAGTATATGAATTTTTTTAAGTTGCTTCTCTAAAATTTAAGTTTTTGAGTTGTGCCATTATTCCAGAGGGCCATCAACATGTAAATATAAATAGGGACCATGCACATGCGAAGCCAGCGCCACAAATGGTATTAGTGAACATTTGAACTTGAATATTGTAATGTATTTCAATACCAGGAAGCTCAAGTATTATGTACTACAATCGTAAATTGTCCTAAGAGTAATATTATTACTATGCAATGAGTTTCAAGAAATATTTTCATATCACTAATTCACAAATCACCACGCCAGGCGGTGCTGAACGCAGAGATGTGCATGGCGCCTATACCGTGAATTTATTTTTTGAACTCATCGCCTTCTAATTACTGTTTTACGAACGAAATAGTCAACCGGGAAACAGTGTTTCCCGGTCGAGTAGACCAGGAAACAACGTCAAAAACACTGGCCCTTTGGAGCATTCTTAAATAAATCAGTGTTGATAATAATAAAATCTAGTTTATAAAATACCATTTTACAACAACTTTCATTCATTAATAGGCCCAGAAAAGGGAGAAATCGTCAAAAAATTCCAATAAATTTGACAGCATCATCTATTGAATATTGAAGCATGGCTTGCTTAATTTTACATTTTTGGTTTGCCATGACATGAAATGATATGAAAGTATTTCCAATTAAATTTTTATATTCGTTTCAAAATAGTTATTTACGAACCGACTGCGAGAACACATTTTTCCAGCATGAGCGCAGTTTTGTAGTTTCATATGCGCGAGCACTGGATAATAATTCCCGCAAGAGTTTCGTATTATATTTTTTGAAACGGTTATAAAAATTATTAATTGCATTATGTATTTGTCCAGGAGTAATTTTTCCTCATTCGATTTGAATTCTGTCTTTCAATTCCTCTACAGTTAAGCGAGCACCATCGTACACTTTTGTTTTAAGAAAACCCCAATAAAAGTAATCCAGCGGCGAAAGATTGGGCGACCTAGCGGGCCAATTAATTTAACCTCCACGTCCAATCCAACGATGTGGAAATGTCTCATTTAAAAAAGTTTTAACAATTCTGGCATTATGTGCAGGTGCACCATCATGCTGAAACCATACATCTCCTAGACCTAATGTATTTAGGAAAGGTAACACTGCATTTTCCAATAAGGCTAAATAATTCCTTGACGAGATGTTGCCGTCGATGAAAAAAGGACCAATAAAATATTTGTTCAGACTAGACTCGCCCAAACATTTACCTTTAAGAGCTGCTGTGTTCTGTTTATATTGCATAGATGTAAATTTTGCCTGTTCCAATATCGACAATTTTGAGAATTTACTTCTCCAGATACATAAAAGGTTGCTTCATCGGAGAACAGAATATTTTGTAAAAGTTCCGGATTTATATTAATTTTTTCCGTCACAGTTTCACAAAAATTTAGACGTCTTTCTGGATCATATAATAAAATTTCTTGGTGATTTTGAAAATGGTATGACTTAAATTTTTCTTTCATAAGAAGACCATGAACAGCACTTTTACTAACTCTTGTATCACGGCTAATTTCTCTTAAAGATAATCTGTTACTATTTTCTACCACATTGATAATTTCATTACATTTTTCTTCTATAAGAATGTGTCTCCTCCTTGCTCTCTTTTTATGATTAGTTTGAAAGCAACCGTTATTTTTTAAATTATTAACAACCCGGAGTACCGTCGGAGGTCTTGGTTTCGGACGATCGGGGAATGTTAGTACAAACAAGTCGCACACTTGTCTTAAACTAAAATTATTGTTATACCAGCGTCTCATTTGAAATTTCTCTTCTGTTTTACACTTTTTCACTACTTTACTCGTCTGACAGTTGTTCCAAACTAAAATGGACAAATTTCATTTTATGACATTTAGAGACCATAACGACGACGATCTTGCAACGATATTTTAAAAAATTGGAATTAGTTTCTATAGTAATATAGTAATGTTTCATGTTAAAATAAAATCACGGTATATTTGAAATAATTATGTGAATTTTATTCTGTTCTTTCACACTGCACTATCTCACTACTGTTTCCGTTTTCTTCCAATGGAAGAGGACATAGCTTTGTTACTACTCTCTTAAAGTTGCCTCTGGAAGTTTTAACAGTTACAACACAAACTATATGGTCGTCGCCTGGGTAAAGCTGGATTACACGTCCGAGGAACCATTGATATGGAGGTAAGTTGTCATGTTTAATAAATACAAGACTTCCTTTCTCTAAACTTGACTTCCCTTGTTTCCATTTTACCCTCTGTTGAAGGTGACACAAATAATCCCGAGACCAACGTTTCCAGACACTCTGGATGATTTGCTGTTGCAGTTGAAAACGCGACAATCTGTTTAGTGGTATGTCTGTTACGCCTGGATCGGGAAGTGAAGGTAGTGATTTCCCAACTAAAAAGTGAGCCGGGGTTAAAGGTTCTAGGTCATTAGGATCTGAAGAGAGAGGACTCAGCGATCTGGAATTCAATGCAGCTTCTATTTGTATCATAATTGTATTAAATTCTTCGTATGTTAATTTTGTTGTACCTATTACCTTGAATAAATGTTGTTTCATGATTTTGATGCTAGACCCCCAAAGACCCCCGAAATGGAGTGAATTTGGTGGAATGAAATGCCAAACTATATTCTCGCTAGCACAAGACCTAATTATCTCATCTGATGACCTTGAGTTCCTTACAAACTCTGATTGCTTCCGATTCCGAATCGAAACCCATAGTAAGACCGTCTACATAGAAATCATTTGCTATTATTGATGAGGCAATTGGGAATTATGTTTGACATTCGTGAGCAAGTTGTTTTAAACATCTCATTGCTAATTATGGAGAAGCTTTTGTACCGTACGTTACTGTATTCAAGGCTTTAAGCCTTGGTCTATCTACAGCGCAATCCGCACGCGTAATGCGTAAAGCGCAATCCGTCATCCATTGCTTTAGTGTTTTCTTATGTAGCTGGTCTAAATTAAGCGTAATGCGGTTGCGTAAATAAGTTTTCCGCTGCGCAGTGCGCATCAGTCGCCTCGTCGGCAATTTTTACGCAGCGCACAGTGTTGGTCGTAGCAATATTAAGCAATTGAAATGGTGACAAAGACGAAACACTTTTGTAAATTTACCAAAGAAGACGAATTATCATTAATCGAGTGCACCCGACCACCTCCACCAACGATGGGATACATTTCATTTCTTTCTTCCATCCTTAAAATCATCGACATTATTTCTTCATCGTTATTTTCTTCCTCTAACATAATAGCAACTAATTTCCGTTTAAATTTATTCATTTTTCTCTTCAAATTTTATAAAATGACAGCAGTTAACAACATGCGCTTCAGCGTAATACGCAGTATAGATAGACCGCTTCGTGTGTAGTGCGCGTATGCGCATTGCGCACTGCGCATTTACGCTTGCGGATTGCGCTGTAGATAGACCAAGGCTTAAACTGATATTTCATCTTTAGGATCAAATCTCCAAACGATGTTCTGAAGAAATCTGAATGCACTAGAACTTGGCGATGTCGGCTGAAACTACGAGTGGATATTTCCTGAATCGTAAAAGAATAGAAAACATTTCACTGTGTACTGCAAATCATGTACAGACCAAGCAGACTCAGAAACTGCAGATCCGTTAAAAACTACCCGCAACTTAGTAGTTAAGCTTTCTTATCGTATAACTCCGTGATGTGGTAGAAAGTAAACTGTATTGAAATCAATTGAATTTCGTAGACATATAGACCAAATCGATGTATTCTTTCATAAAGAGAGGATATTGATGTTTCAGGTCAAGATTTGACTCAAATTTACGTTCTAATTGTTGTAAATGTTTAATGGCAATTGATTTTGAATCGCCTAAATTTGAAGGTGAATATTTCAATGGTAATCTAACAACGAAACGCCCCTCCTCATTCTTAATGAAAGTTTCTGAAAAGTGTCTTTCACATTGAAAATCATCATCAGAAGAGATGGTTTTTTCGTTGGTTGTTTCTTCTAACTCCCAAAATTTTTGTAATTGAGAATCAAGATTTGTGTGATTCCTTGAAAAATGGCAATGAGTGATTGAAACTGGTTCATTGATATTATCCACCCACTTGGTGTTCTGAAGGATCGGCATATTTTTTCCTAATGAAATTCTTTGTTGGATTAGAGCATCCCAAAGATATCAAAATATCAATTTCGCTTGGCTCATTAAACTGAGGATCAGCTAGATGAATCTCATTTGGAATATTCCAATAAGTCACATCAATTTTTGAAATGGGTAGCTTGCTTGTAATTGTTGAGATAATGAAACAGTTAAGATTTGGAGAGAAATTAAAATTCAGAAACTGATTGAAAATTTCACAATTCTTTTCGATATTTGATGAAATACCATTGATGCCTACAATAGACATATTTTTTGAATGTTGGGTTAATTTTAGCCTATTGCAAAGTTTAGAAGATACAAAATTTGGCTGAGAATGAGAACCGCAGTCTAACAATGCCTTGACAATATGAATGCCACCAGCTTTATCTGAAACTAAAACGGAAACAGTCGAAAGCAAAATGTGTTGAATATGACCTTGACTTGTGAGGCTAACTTTAGGGGTAGGTTGAGAAGAATTCTCTTGATGAAGCAACGTGAAGCAATTCTACACCCGGTATACTACTAGTCACAGTTGCTAAGCTCGTTCTACAATCCGATACAAACACAAAATCCGGCAATTATTTTTGATTTACGGATGTCAACAAACCACCATATTGGAGAAACTAACCTACCTAAGTGGTAACTTCCCTCAAATGTAATTGACATTTTCTCAAAGCAAGTAAAATGTTTGAGTAAATATTCACTCGTGATTTTAATTAATATGTTAAAATGTAGAAATTATGAAATAATATTAAATATTTCCTCAACCGTCGGTAATTGGTATAGGGAAGTGTATAGTCAATTGAGACATAATTTTATGGAGCATCTAACGACAATATAAAAATAACATCGCACCATTTAAAAAACAAAAGTTATAGTTTAACTGGATCCCTGTTTAATGAAAAGCAAATTTTGTTACTGCGGTGGATACCTTCAATTAGCTTGTACCAGTACCACAATATCTGCTTTCTAACTTTCTTCGTTAATGAGATATTAATTATAAAATTTACACCTGTATTTTCCAAAAACCATAAATAAAGCTTGATATATTAAAAACCACAGAACAAATTTGTTGTAAAACATAAAGTGTTCCATTTAAAATAACGAAGTTACACCTCGTACAGCCAAATTGAGACATCCTGATAATTGAAAATAATTTTAAATTGTGCGGAGCTTGAAAGGATGAAACGTTTGTATAAAACATTTTTCCACATGTTCATCAGGAACAGCGTTAATAAAGAAACCCGGTTAAATGCCATAGCCTGTATATGGTGAACAGTTGAATTAATGCGTTCATTGTTATTTCTCATTCATACGATCGAATCTTTTGGAACAAAATGAACCAGTGAACAAAATTTCCGAAATGAATACTTCATACACTGAGAAAAAAGAATCTTTATAGTTAAGAAATTTGTATATTTGACATTTGGTATTTTAGTGGAATAAATATTACTTCATTAAAATATATCTTATTTATGTTAAAAAAGCTACTTATTCACATGAAAATAATATTTTATCATGGAAGAAAATATTTTATGCCGAAAGAAATATATTTTTGCCACTATTGAATAAAACAGTTGCTTTAAATTAGAGCATATTCATTAACTACAATGAATTATTTCTCTCAGTGTAGAGAACGAAAACTAAGTGACCTATTTAATCAATTAGTTCATACAGCAACTGTGAAAATACTCATGTCACTTTTTCGGTCATACCGTGTAACTTGTTTGCAAATATTCCTTGGTGAACTAGAATTAATAATTAACCAATTAATTCAATCGTCCACCAAATTATAAATGAAAGGGAATGAATTATCACTTCAAGAAATTGTAAATCGATAAGAAACTTATGTGCCAGATATTAAAATTCTAAACAAATATCCAGGTGTCCTTTCATGCATTATTAGAGTGGTGCGTGAAGCAAAATAAATAATCTAAGGACTTACTTAACACTTAACTTAAGAACTGTGTTCTGTAACTTTATAATTATAATCTATAATTAACAAGAGCATTCTACTTTGATAATTCTACAATAGTATTTGTCCTATGCAAACAATGCATTCGGACAACTATTAAAAGAATGTAATAGAAACCGTTATGGAAAACGGTATAATAATAAGTTGAGGATTGCAAATTGAGTATTATCAGCAAAAGAAAAAAATATAGCGGATTTCATTTTCCTGCATAAAATGTCTCTAATAGAAAGAATTTTAATTCCATTTTTAAATTAATTACAGTCAAACGAAACTAAAAAAGAAAAAGGATGCAGAAAACAAAGCAAATCTCAATCCTTAATATCCCAAATATTCAGAAGTATTCCTTTTATTTAGTTCTACTTTTAATTTGATAAATTTAATAACAAATCTATGACTATGTAAAATAGAGAAATCTACAAAGAAACTAAAACAACAAAAGTTGAAAACAATGTTTTCTAAAATGGACAAAATTTGAAATATAAAACGAAATAAGTTATATTATACCTGTGTGTGTCCTAAGATGTCGCTTTAGTAAAGAAGGTCTATCGAATCCCTTCCCGCAATAATCACAGAACAAAATATTTTTGGACATCTTCGACTTATGACCAAATTTAGGCAAAGACAGATCAAGCGGCTGATCCATGTTTGTTAGCACCTTGTCAGAAATTTTACTTTGAGATGTATTTGAACGCCATCAATACGCCGGGTTTTGAGAGTCGACGCGACGCGTGCATTTAACGACGCCGACGTCTCTATTTCGGGTATGATTAAGGACGATGATTTTTCGCGCCAGCACAAATGAAAAATCGAGTGGGGACAACGTTTCATTGGGCGATAAAACGCAGGTCTTACGACACATTTCAAAAGTAAAACAGAAATACCTGCTAATCATTTTTTTTGCGCATTTAGTTAATTAGTCGAACCAAAAAATCTTTATTAGAAATTTGAAATTAATTCATGATTTTTTTTATATTGTCATAAACAGGTAAATTTAAAAATAAAAAAAAACTTATTCAGTGTTCCACAAAGCAGGAATCTTAAAACTCTTTTCTCGTGAAACTACGTTAATTGTCTTTTATTTTATTGAATCTATTGTCTTGAATTATTACATTTCAAGTATTTTAATCACACGATAAATAAATGGGAGTATTTTGTATAATTATTCGTCAAACAGCTGTTACAAGCATTTGAAATATCGACATTACGTTATCAATTTGTTGAGGGTAATAGTTATTTATTGTTTAAGTGTTTTAGATAGCATTTTCTTAAGTGGATAAAATGCATCTAAAACACGCATGTAATACAACGTTTTATCCACAATCACCACATTTATGGAATCAAAATGAGCGAAATTTAATTAAAAAATATTCGTATTCGTAAAATGAAACGTGACAGTCTTTGTCATACCTACTGGTTGCTATGGTACGTTGTTTATTATTATCCACTCTAGTGGAAAAAAGTTACCAGGAATAAAGTAACGTTATTCCACTAGTGGATAATAGGTCACTTTAAATGCTTCATAAGTGTGGATAAAAGTCCATTTATAATGTGATAGTGAATAAATAATATTTTTTCGTGTAGTTGACAGAAAAGTGATATAATATTTAATAAAAAATCGTGAAGAAAAGTGGGACTTGTCTCGTTAGCAACACTTTTCTTCACGATTTCAGTTAGCAACACTTTTTTTCATTCATTTTATTTATTATGGTGACGTTTGATAGGTCGAAGATTGATTGATTGATGTTTTGTTGATGTCAACAAATGCTTGACATACCTTGATATATTATTATTCTTCGACACTCTCATAATTATTTTCGTTATTTTCGTCAACTACACAAAAAATAGCATGATCTACGCGTTAGAAAAGTGAATTTCCATGTTCGTGTACATTTGATCCACTCGCACTCGTGAGTTACGCTCACTCGTGACTTCAAACATTTACACTCATCGGAAAACTATCACTTTTCTAAACTTAAAAATGAATCAACTATTTCTTGCACGACCTCTATGCAATGAGCAATTTTACTCCCTAATTTGAGGGAGTAAAGTAGCTGTTTTACTCCCTTGGGCAAAAAAGCATGGCCAATTTAATATTCCGTTGGCCACCCATCAGAACCGATAAGATTTTTGTGTTGGTAAAATAAGAATGCAATGTTGACAGTTAAAAATCATTTTAGAACTTTAAGCTTTTTTCTATTAAAGTCGTTGGGTCGTGCAAAAACTAGTATGCACACCTTGGAAGTGAATACTTTTCCCCTCGGTGTTTTGTGAAACACTCGAGCTACAATCTCACAGAAAGTGTCCGATGACCACATAGTCTATAGTGTATCCAAGTTAAAGCCAAAGTCCAATATCTTCTGAAAGTGGTACAAACTAGAACAATTAGTTAAAATTTTTAAGATTCATATCTTAAAATTATTGGTAATTGTATAGGGTGTTCCAAACACATTACAATTCAAATTAAATTTGGGTTTTTTTAATGTCTTTCCTTCATTCTTTTGCAGCAAAAACAAAGGGAACTTTAACAGGACAATATTGCTACAACGTACAATAATTGATATAAAAGATATTTTGGAGTTTTTGGTTGAAATCGGAGTCTCTTTGAAAGAGGAGCATACTGTCATGGAAACAAAAATAAATATTATTTCAGCATTTCCTGTGTCCATCATTTAAAATTATTCAATTATATACTAAGCGATACTGAAAATGCAACACCTAATAGTTAACGTATGTAACATAAGTTTTGGGAAAATTTTTAAACATAAATTTTTAATAACAAACATAATCGAATCGTGTTGCTGTTGGATATAACAAATGGGGAATAATTGTTTATTAATTTGACAAGTCAAAGTTATTAGAAAAACTTTTGCAAGGAGTCATACAAACTTGAAATACCCAAGTCTCTCTATAATTTAGTTGGACCGATGCAGAAACGAGAAATTATTAGAGTTTTTAGATATTGTTAGTTTAGTTGTTTAGTTTTTAAATATTGGATCGCACAATAAAGGAATGTGAAGAAGATATGAAATTCATGAATTTACCGAAAAGTCGAAGACCGAAATTTTTGGCCCCAAATAGAAAATAGTAGAAAATGCTGAAAACAAACTTGGAACATCATCCCACAAGTCAGCTCGCCGATTTGGAATTTCGCACATGACTGTTCACAGGATTTTGACCAAAATCATTTAAAATATCAAAAAAGAAGGAAATGTCCCAAATATATAGCGGCCCAACTTGAGAGAATTCCCAGGTGCTGCAGAGCATTAAGACGTCAACATTTTATTGACAACAGCTACATCGTTATGGATGACGAAAAATATTTACGTTGTTCCATTCCGAAATGAAGGGTAATGACATTTCTAACATTGAAAATTGCCTTGATGAAGTAAAATATAAGCCGAAAGCGAAATTTGCTAATAAAATTTTGGTCTGATGTGCTATTTCTGAAGCAGGGATTTCAAGACCTTATGTCGGAAGAGTTAGAGACGAAGCTGTGGATGCAAATGTTTACATTCGCAAATATTTTCCAAAAATGATTGATTTTGTTAATACTCATTATCAAAATGATGAAATAATATTTTGGCCCGATCTTGCCTCATGACATTATGCCAGAATAACCAAGAATCTTTTAAACGAAAGTAACATTAATTTTGTACCCAAAGAAGACAATCTCCCAAATGTTCCTCAGGCAGGACCTATTGAAGAATTTTGGGCACATTTCGCTAGGAAAGTTTATGGTAATGGTTGGGAAGCCCAAAACGAACACCAATTGCAGAGAAGAATATTTCAGAAAATTCAGGAAATAGATGTTACTTTTGTCCAGCGAAAAATGAGACATATTCGCAGGAAACTGCCCGCCATTCAATATAATGGTCCTCTGGCAGTTAGGTAAAATTAGTTACGTATTACTTTAGGATGTAGGAACAAGCCCTAATACTCATGGATCAATAAAAAAATTGCTACTGTTTGGTTAAAAGCTTTAAATTTTTTCCCAAAACTTATGTTACATATTACGTGTCAAGCTCTGTAAATTGATCTTTACGGGCGAACTGAAAGTTTGTGGGGCGTAATTCAGTGAGCCCAGTAAAGATTAATTGCAAAGCATGTCGCGTACAAACTTTTATTTCCACCTTCACATGGCGATTTTTAAGTAAAATTTAATTATGAAAACATTTTTTAATCGAAGGGGTTATTTCTAGCCAGACGTAGTCATGATGATGTAAACATTCTACAAGCCTGTAGAGCTTTACAGTTTTATACAAGCCATTAAAGCAGTCTTTCTCAAAGGGGCGATAACGCCCCCTTGTGGGTGCTAGAGGCGTACAGGGGGGCGCAGAGAAAATTTGGGGAAACAAGATAAGACTCATATATGGCAGGCTATAATTTAACTAAAGTTATTAAAATAATGATTGCGATTGTGATTTTTAAGATGTGCTAAAGTTAAAAATTTTAGGGGGCGCTAGAAAATAATTTATTCTCAAAGTGGGCGGTAGACGAAATTAGTTTGAGAACCTATGCATTAAAGTATTACAGATCTGTTCCCGTAATGTATCGTTTACTTGTTACCATAAACATAAAAATGAACCTGTAAAGTGTAATGTATTATCTGTTCACAAATTAAAAGACCACTGGCGATGTTGCCTTGTGAAAAGTACAACCGGCAACATTGTCCTAGTTAGAAATTTGGTAACATTTGACGAGTGCTTTTTTCATTTTAGCATTTAAAATATTTTTCTGCTTTCGAGGCATTGAAATGGCTTGTTAAAATGAATATAAATGTGAACAATATAATAATAAAATTGATTTGACAAATTACTTTGACATGAAACTTCAAATACCTTGCCAACCTTGCTATTTTGATAATGTTTTATAGGGGACTTATGTTTTATACCAACATAAAGCAGCAACTGGTGGTTTTTTTAATTTGTGAACAACGTTTACTAAGAAGCTTACTAAAGGTGGAAATAAAAAATATGACAGATCTTGCTCACGACTTGAACAAAGTCGTGTTACGTGTGTGCAAGTAAGACATAATCAAAATTTCAGCTGTTGTGCTTTATTTTATGGTCCACAACGTGAAATTTTGGACGAATTCAATTTCATCAGTTAAGTGAGTTTAACAGAAGCCGAAATGTTGGGTTGCCAAAAGACAGAATGTCATTTTAAAAATTGCCAAAATCATGTGGTTTCAAGAAAGATGATAAAAGATAGAAGCAATGATCCTACAAGACGTACAACAAATCGTTAAGACAGAGATAGATTCATCACTACTTACAGATAGTCAAAATAGTTTACTAAGGAGAGGTAAAACTGTGCCGATGCTGTGGTATCCTTGACTGCAGAGAATGAACGTCAAAGATTGTAATGTGGAAAACGACAACATTGGAACATGGAATGGAATGCCATAATGTTTAGAGATAAATCACGATTTTGTTTGGGAACGAACGATGATCGTAATAGGGTCGAAAGGCAAAGTGGAAAGAGGCGCGATATCCTAATTTTTTAGAAAGGCATGCACACCTCGCTGTATAAGGTCCTCCAATGTTCCGTTTCAACAATATAACGCTCGTTCAGGCCAGTCTTTTACCTTGACCTTCGGGATCACGCAAATTATTGCCTATCTAAATGATTTGTGTAATTTGTAAAAATTTACACCATCTTTCACAGATCGTAGATGCTCTCCAATATGCTATTCAAGTTACTTTGGCCGAAATACTCCAGGAAGATGTTAACCATCTAATTGGGAAATGCCAGGAGAAATTTATCTTTTACAGTATACAGTGTGGACATCGAAAAATGAAGATGGCTTAGGAATAAAGTACCCTTATTTTAACAGATACAGGAAATTGTCATAAGAAAGTCGTTTAAATTTAAAAGTTATAGTCAAATACTTTTCTCAAAAATAAAAATTCACCCTTTATTACGGATCACTCTTTATACAAACCATATTAGGAAATATGGTGGGATTAAAGTATTCGCCAAGATAGCATGAATGGAAAAAAACTAAATTATTGTTGTTTCTCAACTACTTCATTTGGTTCTGAGTAATTATTAGTGAACGGAATTTTATATTTTCTTGAGTTTATTTCGAACAAGGCGGCAACGAGCGCGCATAAATTAGCCCATCGTTGTAGCGTTATACGTTGCCGCTTCGTTTGTATTTACTTAATCGAACAAAATATAAAATTCCTTTAACTAGGTAATTATATCCATGCGTTTGTGTTCTTGTTGCAATCATCATTCATCCATTGAAAAATTATAACACGTTTAAATTAAGTGACGTTTTAAATGATGAGCTTATACTTTGATAATAATTTGTAGTATTTCTTACAGTAAAGCACATTCTAGGGTTCCACGTCAACAAAGTTTCATAAAAATCGATAACAAAAGAAATTGCTTTTATTTCACACCTTTTGAAAGAACTGTATAGCCTATCGATTATGATTGGGAAGGATCGGAATAAAAGTATACATGTCTGTTAAAAGCAATTTGAAACAATAAATTCTTAGAGAAATTACCAAAATGTATTTACCACGACTAGTGACCACAACCTACAGTCCAAATTTCTCAGTTGGTCTTCAGTGGTCAAATCACTTTAATGAATTCTTTTTTATGCCAGTTTCATTTTCTAAAACTTAATTGTCACTTGGTACCTGTTTGAACGTAATTTTTATAAATGGTAAATTGTAGCTTACTTTCAAATGAAAACTGAAGCTTAATATAGACAGCTTGAACGCTGTTAACAAAAGTTTTCAACGAAAATCCAACAATGACTTTTTCCGAAAACCTTCGCTACGTGTCAAAAGCCTTAAGATTTTATTCCAACTTCCTTCCGGGAGAATTGCATTAATTCCCGGAAAATACTTTAAAATATGTGGATGTCAATATTTGGCCTAAGGAAACCGCAAGTCACCTCCGTTTAATTAACCGAACGTTTATTAATGCGTGTTGTATGATAAAACCAACGGAACATTAAAAATATTGCACAAAGCATTTAGAACAGTGAAATGTTCGTGATTGGATTTGCAAGAGAATGAATGGATTTGTTATGCCGTCGAAAAGAGCTGGAACGCAAGGAGCAGGTAATTTACAGTGTTGGTCTAAAACGGCGCGAACTGTATTTATTGTGGCAGTTAATAATGGTAATGCGATGTCCTACAGGTCCTTTGAATATGCGAGCTTCTCATTTATCAAGCGTTTTATAAAGGTGGCGGATGATAAAAGACGCAAACATAACTAACTACCTATCGAGGTGTTGTGTCGCAGAAGGCATGATTAATGTCTCATTTCCTGCTAGGTAAATACTTCCGAGCTTTTCAGTACCCAAAATACAAGCAGGTATCACGTCAATACGCACGATGAGAAAAGAACGGTTTCTCGCTTTGTCAAAATACCGAGTGCATTTTATTTCATGTACTTTTATTTTAATTACATTACGTTATAATATACACTCATATTTTATTAAATAAAATACGTACAAATGTTACGAGAGTTCTACAATTACTATAATATTAGTAAACAAGATAAAAATAATAGGAGTCGTTCTTTCAAGGTTACATAATCTGCATAATTTATACAAAAGGATTCTTTGTTATCCTAGATGTACAGCCTCAATCAAAAGTAATGAAACTTTTAAAACCGAAACGCTGTAGTCAGAGTGCAACGGTGCCGAGTTAGAGAGAGCGCAACGTGTTGTGGGGTTCCGAAGGACTTCGGAAACATTCGTTCGCCATAAGACTTCATCTCACTCAGTATCTTCTCTCTCTGACTACAGCGTTTCGGTTTTGAGCGTTTCGTTACTTTTGATTGAGGTTGTACCTAACTCCCTCATCGCATCCATGTTTCAACTGGTGCCCGGGTTCCTACATTCCATCCTTCATTCTTCGTGTTTGAACTGGTTTTCGGTTGGAACCGCGTCACGTTGACTTCTTCTACTGTCGATGTTTCGTTCTCCATTATAAAAGATCTTCCTCAGTGCTGCTGCCGCTGGTGGTGTTGCTGCTGCCTCTCGTTAGTCGTTGAGACTGTAGTCATTAATTATTATTGAAGACTATCAACTTCCGTAGATTCTCTATAAGCTCAACGTAAAGTATGCAATTTACCTTTTATCAGAAAAATATTACTTCATCTTTGTGATCAAACAGTGAAAAGTACAATTCTCTATCTTTTTTAGTTTTTGAATATACAGGGTGTCCGTTTTTCGACCCTAACCATGGGGATTTCCCGATGGATAGGCTCGAGAAACGGACACCCTGTACATTGTGTCCACGGATCGACTTGACAAGACTGTTCGAACATCCTCAGAAACTACACAAAAATTTAAGTTTTTGTCTACAAGGTGTTTGAAATATTCAAATTTAAATAACCAAAGACACTTTTTGTTATTAATTTTACGCAATTACGTTCTGTACACAAACATTCATCTTCTCGGCGAATCTCAGAAACCATATTCAAATTGGAGTCACGTAATACAGAATGTCTGAAAATTTCGTATTTTTGAATTTAATTTGTAGAAAATACAGCAAGCAGATTTTCACAAAAAAGTAGAAAAATGAACAAATATGCTGACAATTCTTGAACATTCTTCGTGGTTTTTACATGCAACTAGCAAAATGAACAAAAATTATGACAATTTTTGTACATTTTTTGTGGTTTTTACACGCATCTAGAAAATTGAACAAAGATTCGGTGATGAGCAGTTGTCCTGAGTAGTCGCATTGGGTGAGCGTTTGACGCAAATTTAAACTCAATTTTGTTAAGTAAATTATAGTGTTAAGTGTACAACTATTTTTGATAAAGATGAGCACCAACCGTATCTTGTGTAGTTCCAAACAGCCACGACCTGGAAGAAACGGTCCAAAAAGTGGTCAATTGTATTTTTACTTCAAAAAATTTTGTAAACAAAATCACAAGTATTTTCAAAGAGATGCTGCAAACGGAGCTTCAAGACATCCATACGAGCACGTCGCGTCGTCAGTGAAGTTCGTACACCTTCGAACGAACTTTTAATTTATATAAAAATTATGGAAATTTGCGAATGAACTTTTAATTTATATATAAATTACGGATATTTGCAAATGAGCTTTTGCGAATTAACTTTTAATTTTGTTTTGTAAGTTTTCTTTTTATGGGGTTATCTAAAAGGTCGAGTTTATGTGAACAGACCTCAAAATATGGAAGACTTACAAAACAAAATTAGGACGGAAATGAATAACATTAGCCGTGGAACCATCGCAAGAGTTACCAACAGCATTTACACACGAGTTGGTCACTGTCAAGTGGTTGGTGGAGGACATTTTCAGCATTTATTGCAATTTTATTAAGTTGTTTTGTTGTTTTCACAAGAAAGTATTATTTTAGGTTGAAATTTTATTAATATTAAAAATCACATTTCCATTTGTCAATAATTTTTTTCTTCAAAACTTTCTTATGCAACATAGTGGTTCATTAACATTTTTGTACTCAGAAAAATGGATGCTTTCAAACGACATTTAAAAAAAATAGATTGTCATTAAAAAAAAGTGTCGATGACGTCACAGCGCAAAAGTGGTAAGTGACATAAAATTAAAATTGGTTGTAAAAGATGTCTTTTTTAAAAGTAAAATCGACCTGTCCGAGCATTTTTCGAAAAAGTCAACGCTATGGGTGTTTTTTCGCTTGGTGCGTTACTTTATCACCACATTGTATAAATTATGGAAATTTGCGAAGGTCAGTAGCAAAGATCATAATTAAAAGAAAACCGCAAGATAGCTCGAGGAGACTTGCCAGAAGCAGATTATCTTTGGTCAGTCTCAACTTGAAGGAGTGTTTGTCAATAGTGAAAAATGTTATATTCTAATTTTCCCTATAAGCAAGGGATTTGCCAGAAATATGCAAAACTGAATGGTAGTTCGTACAGCCGTACGCAGCTTAAGTGCTACAATTTGACAATTCTGTGAGCCTTGTACCACAAGGTTTTAAGGGTGAGGTTTGCGTGCAGGCGGTGCATTTTAGATGCGTATGAGTACCATTGGCTAAGGCATATTTCTAACAAACCGCTTGCTTTTTAGTGAAAACTACAACATAACATTTACCAATTCTCAGACAAAGACTCCAACCTGAGTCTGACCAAAGATAATCTCCTTCTGACATGTCTCCTTGAGCTATCTTGTGGTTGTCTTCTGATTATGATCTTTGATATTGACCTTCGCAAATTGCCGTAATCGTTTTATACTTACATAAAATGAAAATTCATTTACTGATGATGAACTCGTAGTATGGCCTTTTTCCGAAAAGGTAACTGTTTTGGAACGTGAACTTCATGAAACCAAAAAAGAACTTCAGGAAACTAAAATGGAGCTTCAAAAAATATTGGATTGCCATGAGCAACATTCCCGCAAAAATCTAAGAATTTTTGAGATCCCTGAGAAGAAAAATGAAAATATAAAAGAAATTGTACGAAAACTGTTTCAGCTAGATGTTAACTTATCTAAAGCTGACATCGATATTGCACACCGATTATCCGGTAGAAATTGTGTAAGTCGGCCCATTATTATTAAATTTGCTAGCCGTAAGATCAAGCAATTACTTTATAACAACAAAAGTAAACTGAAAGGTTCGAAGGTCGTCATCAAAAAAGACCTGACGGTGAAACGTGGGTCCTCGTAAAAGAAGTTACACAGGTCGACAAAAAAATATATATTTTTGTGCCTGGATTTGGTTCATCATTTTTTTTAATTATCACGCATAAAAACAATAAAAAAAACGTATTCATTCCCTTCAAATTTAGCTTTTGTACACTGGCGTGCAATAAAATCCCGTAGACCTTCAAAATCATAGTTTTTACCTATTTTTGGCTTTGTAAATCGGTATTTTGTGAATTTTGACATACTATCAAAAATGTAGGTTATAAACTGAGAATTTAACATTCTTGTTACGATTTATTTAAGTATGAATTTGTTATTAAAGTTTATTTGTTATTAAAGTATCAGGAAACAAACGTAACAGAGGTGCATTTATTTTTATAAAACAGAATTTATGAATAAAGGAAATATAAAGTTCAATATTTTATCTCTTCTCTCCATCAGCTTCGATTCAATCTTTCAGGCATAATATGAAATAAGATTACGCCAATAATTTTCATCCTGGCTTAATTCTTCCTTATCAATTCTTTGAATCAGAATTTATAATCCTTCGATCTGCAGTTGACCATAATGCCGGAAAGTTTGTCACAAATAATGAGATCTCCTATTGTTTGAGATCGATTTTACCTCAAATGATTAAAGAGGGCTTCATCTTGCTCATGAGTTGAATTTTAACGTCCCAAAGCTGCTTTCCTTTATACAATTGATATAATCTGAAGTTCATTTAATGCTTCTGAAATTAAACTGATTAATTAATAATAATTAATTAACTACATTTGACGAATTCTGAAATTAAATTAATAAATCTGAATTCCAATTGATGCAATCTGAAATTGAATTGACAAATTTGAATTACAAATAGATTTAAAAACAACATGGGAGCATATTCAGAGGAACAAGGAGAACGCTTCCATCAAGATATTCTAAATTTTGAACGCCGCGCCGTTATCAAGGTCAATATAACGAAAATGTGATGGGCGACTATATTTGGGGTTTCATTAGAGAAAGTTCCCATAAACATAATAAGAAAAGCAAGAGTCTTCATTTTTAACTTTTTTGTTTTGTTAGTTAATTTTTAATAATTAAAATTGCTTAAAATGTTATTCAGTAACATTTGTTTTACTTTTTTTATTATCTAAGCAACTGAAGTCACAGATTTTTAAAGATTTGTAATGTCATTCCCCTAGCATCAAAAGCAAACTTTTTTGAAAAAAAATATTTTTTCTTATTTTAGTATCATTGAAGCTGTAATAATCACATATTCAAATCACAGGCACAAAATTCGTGTAGACCTGTGTTATCAAACGTTTCGGATATAAAAAGGTTGATGTAGATTCTTAATTTAAACTTTTAAATTAAGGTGAAAAAGGATTTTATTCTCACCAAAAATCAAATATATTCTCATTTTTTATATCAACAACAAAACGCCTACTACTATGTCGGACGGTGCAATCGCTAAAATCACGACGGCCGATTTACATCAATCCGCCCCGCTTTCGAAGCGATTGCACCACCGACATCAAGAATCCTCTTGACTTGGATTCCGGGAAAGAGCATCGGGCAATTCATTCTGTAATCCAGGGCAGTGTTGAATTTTAAGTTGATATTCTTGCAACCACAGTGCCCAACGTGTAAGTTTAGCTCGTTGATCCCACGTCGCATTTAACCACGTCAGTGCTTTACTGTTCAAAGTAGAAATGGAGTACCTTCCAGGTACGGTCTATAGCGGCGAATGTCCCAAACAACAGCCAGGCACTCCTGTTCGTTAACATGATAATTACGTTCTGCAGGTGTTAGTCTAGCACTGGCATATACTATGATGCGTTTGTTATTTTTTACTTCTTGGTACAGTACCGCTGCAATTCCGATGCCACTAGCATCGGTTTGTAAAATCATTCGATGTCCAGCCAAAGGTCGTTGTAATTTCAAGGGACGAGTCAGTGCTTCCTGAACTTGTTGGAAAGCTTGGTTTTCGTAGTATGTCCACCTCCACTTCCTCTTGAATGACAGCGTGTCTGTCAGAGGTGCGGCTATCTCAGCAAATCGTGGTACGTACTCTCGCAACCAGTTGGACAATCCAATGAAGCGGCGTAGCTGCTTGCGATTCCTTGGAACTTGGATACTCTAAATTTGTTGAATATGTTCATCTTTAGGAATAATACAGTCGTTTTCAATGCGATGGCCAAGATAAACTAACGAAGAAGCTCCAAATGTGCATTTTTCGACTGCATAAGTTAGGCCGTGGGCTTGTAATCTTTCTAATACCATCCGTAAATGTTTCATGTGTTCTTCCCAAGAGCTGCTGTAAATTATAATGTCATCCAAATATGCAATACAGCATCTACGAAATAAACCGGCGAGCACTTCCTGAGACATCAGTCCCTGAAAAGTGGAGGGAGTATTTTTCAGGCCGAAGGGCATAACTCGAAACTGGTATGAGGCTCCATCAGGTGTCGTAAACATGGTATATGGTTTCGATTCTGAAGATACTGGAATCTGCCAATATCCTGCCTTTAAATCGAGAGATGTAAAAATGCAGGCAGCTCCAACATCTCTCAGAGCATCATGAATTATGGGCAGTGAGATTGGAGCGTCCATTATTCGTGCATTAAGCTAGCGGTAGTCTACACAAAATCGGTGGCGGCCGTTCTTCCGTGCTGCTAACACTACTGGGGAACTCCAGGGTGACGTGGACGGCTCGATGATTCCTGCAGCTAACATTTGTTCTACCTGTTCTCCGATAATGCGTTTCTTCTCGTCACTGTATCGATATGGCCTCTGTCGGATAGGAGCAGTCTCCTGCAGCCGGATTTCATGAGAGATGGTCTTGGTCGTTTCTTGGGACGATCCGGGATTAAATACTTGCTGAAAGTCTGTCAGCATTTGACTGAATTCTTCGATGAGGTCAGCTGGTACTTGATGCTGTACTTCGTTGACAGAAGTGGTTGGCCGAGTAATCGGCGATATTCTTGCCTGCCAAAATACTTTGTCGTCTCTCCATTCCAAAATGTACAGTTTTTCTGGCGAAATCAAGCATAGCTTCATATTTTTCAAACCATGGATATCCAAGGATCAAGTCGTCACGCAGTTCTTCTGTAATCATGAATGTATCCGACAATTCACAGTATCCTATTTGATAGGAAATTTCGGCTTGTCCTAACAAAGTAAGGTATGTATCCTTTGCAGCTAGATTAACACGAGTTGACTGCTCTGGATAGATTTTACTCGCAAGGGAACCACGGGCAAAATTGTGAGTTGCTGCGGTATCTAGAAGCGCTTCAATTAATTTGTCGCCAATCTGCAGACGAATACGAGGTAGAGATCTTCCCATAATCGTGCGTTAGTCGAAGTTGGAACATTTCGAACTTGAGAAGCTCTTATTCTGATCTAAATCGGGAGATAACTCTGGAGGTATTGTCTGGAAAATGGGCACGGGCGCACTTGGAACAAAAGTATTTTTCTTCGGGACGAGTAACAGGACGAACAAACGGTAAATTTAACGAACTTGCGTCAATAATAACATAATTGTCAACTCGACAAAATGTTGTAGATGCAGTGTTCCATTCCTCGAGGAGATTACCAATAGCACGAAATAGATCACCACGATAGGGAAAACTTGTTAAAGTTTTCTGTTGGGCGAAAATTAATTGATTAGCACGAGTTTCACTGAGAAATGCTTGTACTGGTTGCGACAATGGTGTTTTATTTCGAAGACTAAAGGCTTCACCATATACTTGATATAAAACACGCTTGTCGCACGAACACGTACTGGAACTAAGTGGCAACGACATCGTGATGGAGAATATTTAAAGCTACTACCAAGCACTCTTTATACACATTCCCCCAGAAACCAGGAAAATACTACGTGCTGGAAAAAACAGCGACAATCAACCAGCGGAGACCGTCAGCCTTGCCTCGAGCCGAGACTGGGGACAAAATTTTAGTAGGATCCGATAAGTTTTTACAAAATGTATTGCTAGGTACTTAGACAAAATTTTCTGCGGCATAGTTTCGAAAAAAAAAATTTTCATTTTCACGTAGTTTATTCTGACCGTTGACTTGACGATTTTGTGCAAATTGACGGGATTGACCGTTTATTTAACTCGCCCATATAATAAGTCAAGCATGTGAGACAGCTGCAATTCAGAACTTCGTTCAGGGAATCACTGTACTCTAAACTAAACGCTGACTAAATTACAGCTTAGCTAAGCCGCTGAGCGTCCCTGAATGCGCCCATTTTGTTAAAACTTATCGGATCCTACTAAAATTTTGTCTAATATGTCGAACAATTCCAAATTATAACAATTTTTTAATTTTCGCATTTTAAATATGTACCATTTTCAGCCACACTAAGAACTGCTTACCGGATATATCCTGCTTATATTTGGTTATCGAAGATGCACAAACTACTGGCGCAAAAAGTTTTTTAAGAAAATCAATAATAATTTTTTTTTCCATATGGTACGAGCTTTTTGACGATCACTGTATATCTGCCAGGCGTACAGCAGTTTAAAATTAATATATCCTCACCGTCACTATCAAGTAAGGCCCAAATGAAACCAGATGTTGGAGTTCGTGACGTGAAGAAAATCTGCTACACAAGCATTGGCGAAATTCCAAATGTCATTCTTAAGTGCTTTAAATCCCTATTGACAATAAGGTGGTCGAATTCGGTACGAAACACTCAAATTAGCTTCAAAAGCAAGCGAAAATGACCTGCACTCGGGAAGTCACGTGCACTAAGATGGCGATTTTTTTTTATTCTTTATTTTCGAATCAACAACTGAACAAACGCCAACACGTTTCCGAAATTATCCAATCTACACGCACGAGAAGGGAAACAAAAAGGTAGCTCTTAGAGTTTGAATTCAGAATAGAGCGATCAGTGAAGCCAAAACAGGACTTTAGAGTTTATTATCAAATAGATCATTAAATGAAGACGAAATTTAAAAATACCCTAAAATAAAATCAATAAAGCAAAAACGAACCGTAACAAAATATAGAACTTGTCCTATAAGCTAAGCTGCACGTCGCAAGTGGCAGGTCGCATGAATGCTACGTTACACCGGTGTGAATATTATCAATTGTTTACATAGGTTCTAAAATTAGTGGCATGCAGCGTGCATCCAGGATGTAAGTAGCATGCTACTTTGGTGTGAAAGCCGAATAACCCAAATGCTTCTATTTCTTAGAACTTTGTGTTTTTCGCTCTACTTTTTTAAAAACATTAGCCATTTTTAAATACTTAAATATCCGAATTAACTCGTAGGCAATGTAAACACTTTAGAACTCAACTCGTAACGCAACTCGGATTCACTCAGATCCGATGGATCCGAGTACTGGTAAATGTAAATGCCGCTTTACATCGGAACACAATTACTAAATGTAACACCTTATGGAATGCTTCTAATCGCCCAAAGTCAGCGGAAACAATTCAAAAATTTTTAGGTCATACTTCAAGTAAACCTAGTGTGACAAGATGAAACAGTTTTTATGATTCCTTAAAACAAATACAGGGATGAGGATGAGGAGTATGAATGAAGAGAAACAAAAAAGTTCCAGTAAATGTAAATGTAAATTACAGTAATGTCATTTTTTGCTGGTTGTGGCATGCTGAATATTAACTTACTAAGTTTAAGAAAACAGTGAAAATTTTATTTAATTTATCATTCATGACCACGGAGTCTAAATTTAAATCAGTTTTTTATGCGCGTTAGTCGACCAAGCGGAGACGGCATATCTTTTCCGCGAGCTTCGATGCAGTAACGCATTGTTCGGCTCCGTGCACTCGCAGCGTCGCGTCGTCGAGCTCGCTCACTGTTATCTGTGCATCGTATCATTGCCATCTTGACATTTAGTCCAGGCCTATAGGCAGAACACAGAACACGTAACTCTAGCAATGAAAGCAAATAAGCGAACTACAAATACCAGTTTGTTGCTGTTTGCAACCGTTGGATGGCGCTGACTGAAATCGGAAGGTAAGGTAGAAGGGGATCCCACATTTCAAAAATGTCAAATTAACGTATAAAGTTCTGCTAAGCAAAAGTGTAAAAGGAAGTACTTGTAAACGTTACCTTTTCCACAGTGAAATGTTTAGTAAAAGAAGGATAGCTAAATGTTGCATCAATGCATGTGATGATTCTAGCAGCAAGAGACATTGTGACGTCACGATGAAGGGGTTTTGACGTTTCTCAAAATGCGTTATTTTATCATTTTTATCAGTGCTTGTGAAGAAAAAGTAAATAAAATTGTCCCGTAAAGAATGGGGTAAGTCTATTTAATAGTTTTTGCCACAGAACGTCGTAGAAGATTAATAATTAATCGAATTCAAAATCACTACCAGAATTGACAGGTATTTGAATTTTAAAGTCTTATACGGTCTCATATTGTTCAAATTATATTATAAAACATCACTAAACTTATTATTAAAGCCTTTTAAAGCGAAAATCAGGAAAACAACGTAAAGCTTGTTGGTTTAAGTAGTTGGAGCCAAGCATTAAGATGACGGAATGGTTCCGTGAAAATAATGAGAAGAGTTTATATTTGGACAAATTAATACCAACACAAAGCAGAATCATTGCTTCAATAAAGCGTTTTTTGCCCGATGGAAAGTATCATACAGATCTGTAATGATTTTCCTCGGAAATTTTTAACGCTTCACCTTATTTTTAAAACTTATGTATATAAACACATTTTCTTAACATTAACGCAAGGATATGTGTAAACTACAGACGCGTAGTGTTAAGAAAAGTAATATAAATTAAAGAAAACTTACATTTTTATTAAATAAGCTTGAAATTTTTAAGTGAAATAAATTTATGTGCTTGACAGTTATCCCTTTACCGTGACGTCACAGCTAAAAACATTTGCTGCCTAAAGGCCTGGAGTAGTATTAAGATGGCAATGATCGTATACTGGTTACGACCCCACTCTTTCGAAGCGTACGCTCATGATAACTCAAACTGATTAAAACCTAGACTCTCTGTTCATGACACAACAGAAATTCATAATTTTGGGTAAACAGTTTAAAATAAGCATGTTAACTGAAGAATTTTACAATAGGTGATAAAAATGCTGACCATGCAATCTATCTAGTCTTCTCCGCAAAGACCCGCAAATGCGCTCTAACATCCTGGATCATTCTTCATTTGCTGGAAGCCATGTACAATCCGATGCTGCAATTCTTCAGGTGTGGCAATGTCAGCTGTATTGTAAACTAGGCTTTTTGCATAAAAATATACAAAAATCCAAAGGATTTAAATCCCTTGATCTAGGAGGCCACGGTACAGGTTTGGATAACAAAACACAACGTGGTTATTATGTACTATGGTGCTCACCAAAAACGATACGACTCGGCAATTTGCTGGCCTTTACGGCAATACACAGAGGCAAAGGCCTGAAACTGCTGTGTGAAATAACTAACTGGTCGACTACGGTCAGGCTCTGGTACCTACGGCCCAGATGCGACCGTGATCAACGGGATTATTATTGCCAACAAATAACAAATATTATGCAAAGATTATTCAAGAATACTCAATACTGTTATAATTTTATAATTGAACTTTGTAAAGCTGCGCTGTCGGTAGGTATTTTTTTTTTGGAGCTTTACTTGATTAATATTTTGCAACTTCTGTATTTTGAGTTTAATAAAGTTAAAGCGTATTTGCGACAACGAAATTCATGGACACGTTTTTTGTGGTAATAAAATTCGCGTATACGTTTGTTTTTCTTTGAATTATGAATTCATCATTTTTAGGGATAAAAAAGAACAAAATTAATTAAGTGAATTAAGAAAAAAGCTTTATTGTGATCTCCTCTAGCTGCCCTTTCAAGCTCCTCCGTACGTAATGAGACACCCAGTATACACATTTCAAACTGACTGAAAATAAAGATTTACACCTGTTCTGTTTGAAAAATCTAAAAAATTACACAATATGTTATTAATATTGGTATAGCGTTTATCGTCTATCCTTTTTTACTGTAAATATAAATTGCGCTGGCACAAAATTTATTTTAAAATACAACCGGATTCGCCTTAATGCGGCATTTTTAAGTTTTCAGCGCCTAGAAATTTGTAATAAATAATTATTTTAAGAAAATTATAACGTCAAATGTTTTTTATTAGATAGGCTCGCTTTAAAAAATATCTTAATCAAAGTTATATTTACGCATCAATAAATTTACGAACACTATATTATTGCCGACCCAAGGTTTAACCGAAACAATAAAATTACAGCGGACCAGACTCGACATACCAATTTAAATGCCCGCGTTGGCTCCGCCCAATGTTCATAAGGGTGCACTTTGCTTGCAGGGGTATCGTTTTTGTTGAGCATCATAGTACATAAAAGTGCTGTGTAGTACAATACGTACATAATCTTTCTTTAATTTTGAAAAGGTTTTGTACACTGTAAAAAGAATTATGTAAATTTACACAAAAAATAAATGGCTACCCAGTAACCACTTATTTGCAATGTAATATTACATACGATCCTATGATTATCTTAACGGCTGTAATTTCACAAAGTAAAGTGTAAAATTACATAAAGCTGCAGTAATTGAAAGTTTTTTTTTACAAAATGATTGTGTAATATTTCATATGCGAATTGTAATTACACACATTCAACTGTAAGTGCAGTACATACCTTTGATGTAATATTCCAGAGCTACAGTAACTGAAAATTTCTTTTACAAAATGATTGTGTAATATTTCATATGCGAATTGCAATTATACACATTGACTGTAATTGAAGTACATATTTTTGATGTAATATTCCAACACTCATATGTGTCAATACACGTTACATTGTAAAAGTATATAATTATTAGGAAACGGAATTTTATATTTTGTTCGATTAATTTCAAACAGGGCGACAACGTGGGTTTCCGGAGTGTACCATCGTTGCCGCCTCGTTTGCAATTAATCGAACAAAACATAAAATTCCTATTCCTAGTAATAGGAAAATATTATAATATTGTTTTTATTACCTAATAAAGAATTTGTTCAGAAAATTTACTTAAGAGTAATATACGAGTATAAGCATTTATTAAATTCATAATGAACAAAGTACCGGGTCATTTTTAAAATTTTTAATTGGTGTAAGCCTTTTTATTTTAGTTGACAACATTGAATGCGTGACATCTAATTACATTTAGATTCGATTTACTCATCACAAATTAACTTTATTTTTCGGTTTATTGCCGTAATAGCAATTATAAAAATAATTGTTACTACAGGAATAAACTGACAATTAAACTTCCAGTGGATGGACCGGGGCTCAGTTAATTTAATTCTAATTATCTGACGTTCTGTAACATAAATCAAAATTTCAGTTGTCTTTTCAGAATTGCCAACAATTTTTGTAAAACCATGGCTTACTTCAATTAAGAATTTTAAAAATAATTTGTTATACATATTTTTAAAATTTTGCTTTTGCTTTTCAATGAAATTTTAAAAATGTTGCTTTTCAATGAAATTTTAAAAATTTTGCTTTTCAATGAAATTTTAATTCTAAAAAAGCAATCTAAATATAAACCAGTTGACTTATTATTAAATTACAGATGTTAACGTAAAAAATATACACAGATTTAGTTTCTTATTATCTATTTAAATAACTGTAGATAGTATAATATATGTAAATAGTATATTGCATTAAACATTACAAAATATTATAAAATAAAACAATTTTCTTTAAAAAAAACGAAAATTAAAAATGTCTTTTTCTATAAGTGCAATTACATTTAAAAACATACTGAGTTTATTAATTAAAGTATAAACTAATTTCGATCTCTTTTTTGCTCTACTGGTATGTGACTGTATTTTTAAAAAGTAAATTTGGAGAAATTCAAGAGTTGTAGAAATGTTTTTTTGATACATTATAAATATTACATATAAAGTAGCACGCAAGTAAATCTTCTAAAGCATGTTTAAAGTTTTCATGGCCATCGCTTACTTGTATTCCACGTATGTACACCTCATATTTTTTCTCATTTTCATCTAGAAATAAAAAAAATTGTAATTTGTTAAAAAAAACTGACAGTAAATGTACCCTTTTTAACAATGCATGGCTTAGATTTTAATTCCAGTGGTCCATCCTAGAATAGATTGTAATTAGTAAAATTAAAAGTTCTTACATATTATATTTTAGTACTTTAGAAGCTGGTTTTACAAAACTAAAATAACGCAAAAATATACTTAGGAGTCGGTTACTTTTATTTACACCCGATGATACATCATTGATACTAATTGTTCACTAGTTCTTTAAAACTTATTATTTATTATTAATATCTGTATAAGAGTTATCGCTTATAATGAATTCTGTAATTTTTCTTTTGCATATACACGTCTCATAAATAATTTATACATCAAACTTGTAATTTCTTCAATAGAATCTATGAATTTTTATTGCACATTTTTAGTTGGCTAAGCATTATTTTATTAAGCATAGCTGTACAATGAAATACTCACATTTTTTAAATTGAGGTTTACGTTTACGTTTACGTTCCGTTGGGGCACTCCTAGCACTACGCTTCGCTAGTCGTACCCCAACCCCACTCGTGTTACAATAAGCCTTCTTGTGAAACTTGTATAATAATATACTATTTTGAATGTTAGGAAACGGAAAATGCTAAAATATTTCAATAGAACTTCTGTGATATTTGACATTTAAGATAAAGTTGCCAATATTCAAGTAAAATACCACTTCGGAGCGAAATATGGGACAAATAATGGCCTTAACCACCAATGTAAAACTTAGCGCATTAATTTTTCTCGCGTTAATTGTCGCGTTCTTGTCCATTAGAATGCCGTTAGACGTTAACGCAGATGTGCCCGAAGCATAACGACAAAATGCAAGTTGATGCAAGCATGCAAGCGCGAAAGCAACCCCCGTGGATGTTCATCCGCGGCACGTTGTTTTACATAATTTTTGAGAAATCACAATGTGTACCGTAAAAACACAAGTTTTGGTAGCTTTACATAGTTACTTCTGGAAATAGTTCACACCACGTGTAATAACTAGAGCTAGGGGATTTGGTGGGATTATACGGTGAATAACAAAATTAGAGCGCAAAAACTGTACGAAATACGTAAACAACAGTCAGCGGCGGATGTCGCCTGGCGCTCGCTAACTGAAATAAAGTAAATATCACACATAACTTTACACGGAAAAAAATATTTTGTTAATTTACCAACAATTGTGAAAGAATTTGGTGTCATATATACGACACAAATTTTATATTGGTACTTCAACTTTATTTTTGTGAACAACTGAAATTGTAGTTTTTGTCAGTGTCATAAAGATATTTAACACACAAAGTTTTTTGTTAATGTTGATCACGTCTTGGCGTCAACCTAACATCAATAATATAGTTTTTAACTACGAATTGGTAGTGATGCATCCACAAATGACATGCCAGTGTTAAAATAATGTAGTAGTATAGTATGATGCATTCACAATGACATGTCAGCGTTAAAATAATGAATTAGTATAGTAAACACAAAATAATAAATATTAATTTGTTGTTGTTCTAACAATAAATACTTGTTTGTCCAACTATTTCTTAAAAGTAATATTCAAACAAAAGTTTACTATAAAATAGTTGTACCCGCATTTACAACATGTGGTTCTCTCAAGTCAATGTTTGTACGAAGATAAACAACAATATTTCAACAAGTTCGGTTGTGGTAAAATTAACATTACGATTTTTCTCCTTGTACGTACGATCGAGGCGCGCCGCACCTGAGTAAGCGTTTGGAATCCACCAAGTTCCCGACGTTTGGTAATAACACATAACAGAGTGTATACAGGCTGAGTCCAAAAAAACGCCTACGCGAATAGCGTTTGTGTTTATTGTCGTATTTGAGCGGTCAAAAAATCAAATGAAATGGCAGAAAAAACTCTACAATGTACCATATCTTGGGTCTTTAGTACATTTAAGACAGCTGAATGACAGCTGTCAACTTTTATTTTTTAAATGCAATGGTATAATTACTGTAATAAATTTAGAAAGAACTTTTTTTCTGCATTCAATGATGTGCTGAAATAAATATTTATTTTTCAAAACAATTGAAAAAAAGAAAAAGAAATAAATAAATTATTAACATGAAATGACGTATTAAACAGATGCTGAACAATAATTTTTTTTTTTTTTAATCTGTGGTGGTTGCCCAACGGGGTCCTAAGTCAATGATAGTGTAGTGTCTATAAGTGATAAGCAAATAAATGACGATAACTGTCAACTTTCTTTTTTGTTGTCAGCAAAAATTTTTAAAAAGTGTTGACAGTTATCGTCGTTTGTTTGCCTAAGAGGAAGTACTTATAGGTATTACACTATTTACAGTAAAAGAGATATCATTTATTGTTCAGCAACTGCTTATTAAGTCATTTTATGTGAATAATTAATTAATTTGTTTTTATTTTTTTCTACTGTTTTGAAAAATAAGTGTTTATTGCACCACATTATTGAACGCAGAAAAAAAAGTTCTTTCGAAATTTATTACAGTAATTATACCATTGCATTTAAAAAACAAAAGTTGCCGCTGTCATACAGTAGTCTTAAATGTATTAAAGACACAAGATATGCTATATTGTAGAGTATTTTCTGTCATTTCATTTGATTTTTTGACCGCTCAAATACGACAATAAACACCAACGCTATTCGCGTAGGCGTTTTTTGGACTCAGCCTGTTTATACATATTATTTAATTTTACATAGATAATTTGAATAATTTTACATTTATGAATGTAACTCGTGTCTAAATAAAAACCTGGTCAAGTAGGCTACATTTACTAATTCTGCTGTGTAAATACAATGGATAAATTCTCGATCACAACCCACTTGACCAGCAGGCAGATTCCGTTCCCCAATTCGAGTCGAATTAGACAGTGGCAAGAATAGCGAATTCGACTCGAATTGAGAAACGGAATCTGCCTGCAGGTTTTTATTTAGACGCTTGTTAGTATAATTACATAAAATTTTTACAGTGTAAAGATGCAAGAAAATTATGGAGTAGCAGATATTCACTTCATGTATGGCAAAGCCAATGGCAATGTATGTCAGGCTGCGCGTATTTATGCAGAAGTTTTTCCTAATAGAAGGCATCCCGACAGTCGAACTTTCAGCAGAATCCATCAACGCCTCAAAAAAAATGGGTCCTTTAGACACCACGAACGATCAGGTAGACCGAAATCCATAGCTCCTAACGTAGAAGAAGCAGTGTTAAAACGTGTAGATGTAAACTCAGGAACTTCGACTAGAAGGATTGCTATAACAGAGGGAATAAGTACAAGTAGTGTAGGGCAAATCTTACATCACCAATTACTGTACCCATACCATCTCCAACGTGTTCAAAGTCTTAAGAGCATAGACTTCCTTCCTAGAATAGGGAGTTTTTGCAATTACGTTTTCGTATTAAATAACCAGTTGCTTAGTTACATTCAGCTTTAACGTTTACGTTCACGATTTTTGTATGACGGACTACGTGAAACTTAAGTTCATCACGTATGCAATGACGGGCCGGTCAACTTAGGAAATTTGACATTTCAAAGCTTTGGAATATGTTATCGAAAGTCACAAAACTCAGATTTGGTACATAAATTAAATAACAATGACTGCAACCAAATTTGACAAGACAAAATACTATGATTTACTTTCTTGATTCACATTCATGTTTACGACGTAATATGATGCAAAAACTTTCAAAGTGTAAATTACGTAAATTCCTACACCGGGGTTAATAAAGTTAACGTTAAAGGATGACGGGCACGTGAAACGTGATTGCAAAAACTCCCTAATGACTTTCTACGAGCAGATACAACAACAGAGACCCCTAGACAGTTTTAAACAATGTTTTGTTTACAGACGAAGCTGGGTTTACCCGTGACGGCATTTTTAATTTTCACAACTCTCACGTATGGGCCGATGTCAATCCTAATGCAATTAAGGTACTAAATCAACATACTTCGTATAGAGATAAGGCATTTAGTGATTTTTTATATCTATCCTTGTCGCACATTGTTCTCATCTAGGGATAAAAGAACAGTTGGAAATATTATTTGAAGTGATGTTTGTCAAAGTTACTGTCAATGGTTAAGAAAATTGAGTTTAAATATCGCATCCCAAACTTTTATCGCATGACATTTAATGATTCCGCCTTTTTCGTAAAAGAAAAATTCTGCACTTCTTAAAATAACAACTTTTTGATTGGTAATAGTATATAATGGTATTAGGCCGATATGCTTGATATAACGAACGAGGATAAGTTCTATGGGCGAGGCTATAAATTACCCGAATTTGTTATATGCATATCGGCCGTATGTTGTTTTATAGTTTTCGTAATACTAAATGATGAAATAAATATTTATTTTGGCAAAAACATTCATAATAATAAACTTCGATAAGTAGGCAGAATTCTGAGTGTGATGTATCTATAATAAAATAACTTATAGGACGGATGTGCATAACTTAAATTTACGTTTTAAACATACTCTTACAATTCCTTCACACCAGACGGAACAATTTAAACGTAGTTTCCCTTATCAGATAGCGATAACTATGAATGAAATTCCGTCTAAATTCCTAACTTTACCATTAAGTCGCATTTAAAGAAGACTTTAAAATTAAAGTCACATTCAGATGTGTAAACAAATGTGTTTTCATATTTGTTTTGACATCTGAAAGTGACTTTAAATTTAAAGTCTCCTTTAAATTCGATTATGAAACTGGCCCTTAGGCTTAAAAAATTCTTTAAAAGACAACTAATTTGAATATATAAAAGAATTTCTGACTTATTCAGGACCTATTGCTGAGGCATTGGACATATTGCACGAAGAAAAACTCATGTTTTATGGTTTACTAGTACCATGTCTAGTAGCACTTCGTAAAAAACTACAGAAGCTTTCCAAGTACCCCCATAAATTTTGTGTGGAACTAGCAACAACCTACTTGCGAAGTGAAATTCCCTAACATTCAGGTAACAGGTACCAACATTAGAAACATTTCACAGGTATTATAGAAAAAAAACACATAACAAAAGCTATATCCTTTCTTGCTTATGTTAATCACGACTTTATTTAAATACAACTTTAATCATAAGATGAGAATTCAGGCAAACATTATTAGAAAACATAACTATAGTATATTATGGTAATAATAATAATAATAGTTAATATTCTCCATTCACTTTGGCAATGAGTAACTAATTGTGATTTTGTTTTTCCCCTAAATATATTTTATAATTTATAATGTTATATTATAAATGTAATGAGACTAATATTATATTATTTATTTGCGTCATGTCTCTTGTTTTTATTATTTTACTTATTTTAATTTTTTGAGCTGGTGATTTTTCAAGTCGATCTGGTGCTTTTTGGGTTACTTGTCTGGTGATTAAAAAATTTATATACTGGCAACACTGCGTTTATTATTCTGTGCTGCGGTACTGCGCTCTGTAAGGTACTAAATCAACACTACGTACAGGTAACGCAATCCCATTCCTCTCGTGAGAGGATTGAGAAACAAAGACAACAAATATAATTGTCGCAAGTGCAATAAGGAAGACAACAGTTTTAGGGAATTCTGTTCACCGCAATATCACTGGTTTCAATTTAAAAATGTATTAGGTTATGTCTAGTTAAGTTATTTACCAATAAAAAAGTTGTTATTTTAAGAAGTGCAGAATGTTTCTTTTACGAAAAAGGCGGAATCATTAAATGTCATGCGATAAAAGTTTGGGATGCGATATTTAAACTCAATTTTCTTAGCCACTGACAGTAACTTTGACAAACGTCACTTCAAATAATATTTCCAACTGTTTTTTATCCCTAGATGAGAGGAATGTGCAACAAGGATAGATATAAAAAATCACTAAATGCGTTACCTCTATACGAAGTATGTTGATTTAGTACCTTAGCGCTCTGACCTCAGCACGCGGTAACACCACGAATTAATAAAGGCGCGAAAAATTTAAATTCGTAACAAGAAGTATTTCCGGCTTCAGTGTTGTAAATATCTCATGCAAAACAACTTTTTAAAAGCACGTTTGAATTGAATTGGACTTGGGTTTACAGAATTTCCACTTCGAACAGCTCCAAAAAAGTTCTCAATACAATCTTGATTTAGTCGTGAGAATTGTCTCACTCATGTATAATTTTGCATTTCTCTCACTTATAATATTGTGACGATTGCGGTGCCAGCCTACCTCGTGCGTCACCACCGACGCGTCTTATACGAGAAACTTCGGGCGCTCCGAGATCACGTCAGCAGACAAGCGAGACTCTCCGTCTAGAATGATCCAGAAAAACAGCCCCGGTTTAAAAGCATGCGGCCGGATTCAACGGGGAATTCAGCGTTAGAGTTCGACACAAAAGTCCGCGTAATAAGACTCGCTCGGCTGTTATAAATAAATTAGGTTTAAGGTTGTAAATAAATTATTGTTAAATGTTAGTGTTCGTGTTTTGTTTTAAAATAAAAATTAATAGAACGTTTAAAATCATTACAATATAATCTACTATTGTATATCATTTTATAGTGCAATGAAACTGTTAATTGATATTTGCCAGCAGTACAGATATTTTATTGTATTAGTTATATTGTTTCCCTGTGAATTTATTACTGTAAGTTTTTTAAAAAACTGTAGCATTTTATTTAAAAAAGAAATATGAAAATCGCTGCCGTTAAATGCTGATTTGAATGTTTCTTCTAAGGTATGCAGTTTTACAAATTTTATGTGTTTATATCCAAAGTGTTTCTATTCTTAAATGTAAATAAGGAGTTCTAAATAAAATAGAATCTATTTCGATTTGTTTATTTTTTCCTTAGGCCCGGTCTATTCATCTTTCAGTAAGTGGCCAGTAAGATACTGGAGAGATTAAAGATAGGCAAATGCATTGCGCTAATCGTCAAGTAATAACTGGCACTTTACTGAGAGATGAATCTAATTTTACAAAAATTAGCTTATTTAGGCCCGATTTTTTCACCTCCAGTTAACTTTATCTGGCGATCAATTCCCATAGTAACGATTGTGATCACAATTGTTACTATGGGAATAAACCGTCAGATAAAGTTAACTGGAGGTGAAAAAAACGGGCCTAAGGCAGATTTCATAATTGAATTAAAGAAGATTTTAAATTAAAAATCACTTTTAGATGTCAAAACTAACGTGAAAAGACGTACCTATAACTTAGACATCAGAATGTAACTTTAATTTAGAAGTCTCCTTTAGTCAGCTTTAGTCTTTAGTTCAATTATGAAACTTGGCCTTATTCATATATGTTCAAAATATCGCGCCAACGGTTGGGGTGGGACACTACGACACAGTGGTGTTTACAATTTTGGCACTGTCGCTACTAGTTGTGTACAGGGTGGGCCAAATTTGACACTTTTAATAGGAAATACTTGTTTTTTTTTTTTAGAAGAGTTAGGTAAAAACTAACCTTGGTGCCTGCAGCTCAATTTTTATTAGAAACTCAATGGTGAAGACCGCATTTTGATATCTTGTACCGTTTCGGAGCTACAAGGTGTTTTACAAAATCCTGCAACTTCTAAAAACTATCGTAGTTCTTTTGTTTATGAAAATCTCTAATTTCTGTAAAAACTTTCTTAAGACACTTTTTGGCGTAGAATTAATTGCTCTTAATTACAATTTTCTGAAGAGTATAGTTTTCGAGATATAAGCAAAACTTCCGAATTTTTATACGGAACACCTTGTATATTTTTACTTTTTTAAAAAGAGCATAAAATTACCTTTACAAAAATATAATATACTTGATATATTAATCAAAGCATTTGCAAGATATAAACTTTTCAAGATTCTTGCAATATTTCAGTGGGCTATGACTGAAACAGCGTTCACAATGACTTAACGTAAGAAAATTAACCTCTAAATACAGGTTTGAAGCGTTTTGTTTTAATATAAATACTTAAAATTGTAAATTGAAACTAATTAATGTGTTTAATTATGAACAGTAAATCATTTAAATTTAGAATTACTTCGTTTACATTAACAAACAGTGCATTCAAATTATTAACGTTGCGTTAAGTGATTGTGAACGGGGTATTACTATTGAAACAATTGACTTTCGTTTGCATTGTCACAGTAGACTACAGACTGCAGTCAGCGTTCAACGCATTTTTTAAAGCAATTGAAGAGTCGAGTGGATGAAGGAGATAGCTAATATTTTTATTCATGTTGACTTGTTGACTTAAATCCACGAATAAAGGAGGTAAGTGACAATTATTCACTTAACACCAATTCCCGTCGCAAAAATTAAATATAAAGGGAAATCTGAATTCATAAATGAGGTATGTAACAACTCTTTAACAAAGAGAATTAAATATAAAACTTTTAAATCGACGTTTCTCCACTATTAACTTTTGTCACATACTTCCTTCATCTACTCGACTCTTCAATTTCTCAAATGCGATTTCTCAAATTATTTTCCTAAAAAATCAATGCAAAATGTGCTAAAATTATGAAAAGTACTATACCGTCTGTCTTATGAAAAACGCACGACACTATAACTCCGTTATTAATGATGCGATTTCAATAATTTAAAAAGCACATAAGAGTAGTTTAAAAATACTACAAAAGGATAGCATTTTAGATTTTTTTAAATATGACATTTTTGTCAGACGATAGTTAACTTTTTTTTTTTCAAATGGCGGCAGATATTTTTTTTACTCAGTTTGATAGAGATTTATTTTCTGAATTCAATTATTTAAAAGTCGATTTCGAAATATCAAATTTGGGGGAGGGGATAATCGAAAAACTTTCGGAAAAGTAAAACTCACCGTGCGGGTACTCAAATTAAAGGTCTCAAAGAGGAAAATCAGATAATCGAAAATGTGCAATTTCCCGAGTTGAAGTTCTTGAATTTTCTTGAACACTAAGAAAGACATCTAATTCTACATTTTCACGAAATTGACGTTGCTGTTTCTTGGTTTTCTTAAAAGCTTCGTGATTTCTTAAATTTTTTTCAAGTCTTCTAAATTTCTGACGGTTAGGAATTTCTCTATTAGGAGAGCGAGCTGCGTAAAGGCGCTCAGCTTGACCAGAATTTTTGTGGCACTCGAAAAACACTTGCACCATATCAGTTAATTGATTATTATCCATAATGAAATAATAATGGTATAATAAAATAAAACAAGACGGTAACAAATAATACAAACAAGAATAAATGAAAACAAGTTGATAGATAAATTTCTCAAAAACATTCTACAAAAAATATCAAGTTGAAATAAATCGTTGAATTCCGAAAATAAATCTCTATCAAACTGAGTAAAAAAAAAATATCTGCCGCCATTTGAAAAAAAAGAAATCTAAAATGCTATCCTTTTGTAGTATTTTTAAACTAGTCTTATGTGCTTTTTGAATTATTGAAATCGGATCATTAATAACGGAGTTATAATGTCGTGCGTTTTTCATAAGACAGACGGTATATTAAAATGCTTTATAGAAGTAGGCAGTGTTCCCAACAGTTGTTCTTAGAAAATCCCCAGATGCATAAGGCAAATATCACCAGATTTGTGTTGAAAATCACCAAATCAGCTTCGCTGATTTTTTTAGTAGTGGTAGTATGTTACTTCTTATAAGGGTTAGGTTGATCTCATATAAACATTTTCATATACATCAACAGCCAAGAGGTTCGAATCAAATGGAAGAAAATTTATATTTTGAAAAGGATTTTGCGCCAATAAGTTATGCACGTTCGATAACTATGAGGCCAGTGATGGCGAACCCATGACCCGCTAGAATATTTAGAGTGACCCTTGTAGATATTTATAAATTTCGGTTTTGTAGAACTTAATTCATTCATAAAAAAAAAATTGGTAATCCTGTGTTGTAGGTACCAATTAATGCGACGGCAGGTGCATTTCAGACTGAATATTCGAAGCTGTTGTCAGATTTAAATTGCAGACCGAGGTAATTCAATTTAATTTGATGAAGATTAGTTATTTGCGTTATTTAAAATAAGTAACAAAAATTGTTAATGTTTAGTAAATGCTTAATTTAATATGCAACTTGCGCTTATCGGCGCATGCGCATTAATAGGTACCTAAAACACAGGATTACCAAAAAATTATTTGCGTTCTTGTTATTTATTTCAATTTTTCTTTTATTTTTTTAATTAAGTTATCAAATTTATTACATTCTTAATGTTACGTTATGTAATTTCAACATCTTTGCATTAGAATTTTTTTTATTTTCATATAGACTAAAGCTCACTAGCCCTACCCACGGTCCGTAAACTATAACGATTACCTCATGTCGGTAGTTTGTGACGTCAGCTATAGACCAGTCAAAGTCTGCTTGTTGAAGTTAAATGCAGTTTTGATCAGTTGTCAAAAGGAAAATGACACTAAAAATCATGCATGTTGAATGTGAAGCATTTGAATGGTCAGTTGCACCAAACTCTTAAGCTGAGCTTAAATTTGAGATTACCCAACATTGTGTAAGTCATATTTTAAGTCTAAAGTGACGCATACAGTTAAGTTGAGCATAAATGTTTGATGCAACTAGTCATAATTGACAATATTTTATCGTTATCTTTACTGTTTACGTTCTCAGTCCCGGACAATTGTAGACTAGTCTTTACTCTCATTAATAAAAAATAAATAGTAATATGGTTTAAAAATTCGTTTTAATACAAATCTTCTGACAGTTAGAGAAAATTCCTGGAATCCGGTGTGCATTCTGAACTTGTACTAATAGTAAACACAAAAAGATTTTCATCGTACATCGTTAATATTGATGTGACAATAATGCAAAAATCAGTCTAACATCGATTATTCGTATAAAAAAGGACCGTGAATAGATTTAAATTGCCCATCTGATCGTGAGTGACATTTTACCGTATTTATTATTATCACTGACTGAAATTTACCAGGCAACTTATAACTTTAACTTTAGTAACCATGGAAATGGCGAGGAAGGTCTATCGGTGACGTTGTGTTGCTGTTGGTTACAGGACGGATGAGGCAACCGTTATAGTTTACAGACCGTGAGCCCTACCTAGGTACTGCTAGACCAGAAAGTAATCAGATTTTACTTAAAATTCACCAAATTGATTTACCAATTCTGCAGATTTCCTTATTTTACACTGGAAGTAGGTGAAAATGTAGACGCAACTTGCAATCTCTACCAGGGACGATACCCTGAAGAAGGCAACTCTTTAGAGACATTTTTTTCCGCCTAAAAATGATGGCAACCCTTTAGAGACATTTTCTTCCGCCTTAAAATGATCCAAAATTTACTAAATCGTTTTCATACGATAAATGAAATTTGACGGGCATATGACAATAGTTGTATTCGTATTCTAAATATTTATATTTTAGCGTTTCCCATTTTCATGACGTCATAGGCTAAATTATTTCAAATATTGCCCTACCTTAGAGTTATAAGGTTCTAACTCGTGTCTAAATAAAAACCTGGTCAAATAGGCTACATTTAGTAATTCTGCTATGTAAATGCAATGGATAAATTCTCGATCACAACCCACTTGACCAGGTTTTTATTTAGATGCTCGTTATGTTATATATCAATCATGCATAACATAGAAACAATACATAACAACTCCAAGGCAGCGATTGGTTGAAAATATTGCAACGCCAAAAAATGTTTGATTTTTTAGAATACTGTGGGGAAATAATTTCGCTTTTTAAATAAAATGAAATGCGTAGTGTTTGTTTATGTTTTGGTAATAAGGGAGGTCAATAAGAATAATTAGGGAGTTTTTGGCAATAGATTCCGTTAAAATTTACGTACGTTAAAGGTTAAAACTCTGTGATTGGTTAGATCCATAAGTTTGCTAAGCAAGATAGCCTTTAACGTAACGATATTTTTATCCTAATGTGTTGTAAAAACTCGCTATCAATAACGTTCCGTTAAACTTTACGTACGTTAAACGTCGAAACTCGATATTTCAAGGCTAAATCTACACGGTTGCTAATCAAAATAGCCTTTAACGTACGACATTTTTGTCGTAACGTCTTGCTAAAACTCTCTAATGTCTCAAAACGGGCGTTTCTTTGCAAGAACTTTAATTTGGCCTTCCCGCATTTTCTGAGTTATCTGCCTTGTCGCCATCTACAAATGAACTCAGTCATTGCAGCTTTGGTTCTGATGCGCGATATTTAAACCATAGCCAGCTACATTAACATTCACTAACGTGTATGTATGGCCGTTTCAATTCGACTTTTAAAAATTTTGACGGTACTCCACTCAGCGCCTCTTGCGAGTTTTTAAGTAATTGCAGTTGTCATTAAGTTACTGTCAGTAGTTTTGTAGTATCTTTAATAGGGAGCGCTGAGGGGAATACTCCACGGCATACTTTGTCGGAACCGAATTTTAGGCGAATTGAAACGGCTATACATACACGTCAGTGAATGTTAATGGAGCTGGCCATGATTTAAACTAACGCCATCTGCGAGCGGACTCAATTCGACACTATCGCCATCTACGAACGGACTCAGATTAAGTATACGCATTTTTAACACTGGATTAAACCTCTTACTATTATCATTGTTTATGTATTTATAGTTAGTTAACCTAGTCTTCAGAATGTGCTGCCATCTAATAACTGTTGATTAAAACAAAATACACGAACGGGTGACGAACGGCATGTGTTTATAAAGTTTGAAACTCGGCTGAAAGAAAAATTATTTTATCTACTGTCAGCTGAAATCTGACGAGCGGCTAAAATCTCCGCACGACTTCTTGTGGTGGGAGAGAATTAGCGGTTAATTTGACTTGCGCCTACGGAGGTTAGGACTTCGGAAGCTCTTAAATATAGATTTGATCATAAGAGTTATTAGAACTAAAAGACACTGAAGAATTTGAATTAAAAAATAAATTGATAAATTTTCCACAAAAATTAATATATTGAACCAAGTTCATTTCAAAATTACTTAAAATATTGTTTAATTTAAGGGCATAAAATATTTCATTATAACATACTGAAAAATTCAAATATTTATTTACATGTTATTAAAAAATATATTACATTATGAATAAAATTACAAATAACTTATAATGTTCAAGTTCTCAATTTCTGTCTACCTGTTTCTTTTTTAATTCTTTCTCTGTGGTTTGCCTTTTTCTTTTAGTACGATGGAAAGACATCTGCTATTTTTATTTGCTGATTCTGTAACTGATATTACTAAGGTCTAGTTTTATACAATCGTTGAATAACTGTTCGCCGAATATCCTTTAATGTTCCTTCATATGTATTCACACCTACTATCGATATCATAAAAAACTAGGACAACTTTTCCAGTAGCCATGCATTTCCATTATTTTATTATATTGAATCTTACTTTGCTGTCAAGTCAGTAACTGTATTTTTGTTAACGCTGAAACTCTGTGCAATTTATCTAATTGTGACACCCTTTACTATACAAGCAGCTATCCTAGCTTTTAAAACAATATTTACTGTAGGTATAATTGACAATGAGTGACAATTTCAAATTATTTTATATTTATGGTCCGTAGCACTTTTACACAGCTTAAAAAGTCTTGTCCTAGTTTTTTATGATAGCAATAGTACATGGGGCCTTTTAATAATATTGAAAGTGATATTTTCCAACCCTCTTTCAGTGCTTATAATTCCTTTATTATTGACTTTTGGAAAAAAAAGTATTGAAAAAAGTTGTTTCTTTTGCGCCTCTCTATATATGCTGTTTCAGTCTCAAACGAGGGTTTTGGGACACCCGGTACATGCATGTTTGTGTTCATACCACAGTTTTTTCTCATTTCTAATTATTCTCATTAGCGGTTAATTTGACTTGCGCCTACGGAGGTTAGGACTTCGGAAGCTCTTAAATATAGATTTGATCATAAGAGTTATTAGAACTAAAAGACACTGAAGAATTTGAATTAAAAAATAAATTATTCTCATGATCAAACTTGTATTTAATGGTTTCTTTAATATAGCGAAGTCCTAACTTCCGTATGCACAATTCAAATTAACCGCTAATTCCCTCCCACCACAAGAAGTCGTGCGGAGGTTTTAGCCGCTCCTTGAAATCTGATTTATAGCCGATTTGATGAATATGAACGAAATTGTCGTCGCTTTGTAAATACATATACAGGGTGGCCCAACAAAAACGAAACAGACTGAATATCTTCCAAGAAAATTTTTGTTTAAAAAAACGCAAGAATAGATGGATATACCATATGTCCAAATAAATTTTTGATAAAGGTAGGTCATGGAGTGTAAAAATCTACAACAACAAGCAGTTTTTGAAGTCAGTGACATATCAAGCTGTAAGATATGGCCTATTAAACTTCAATTTATTTTTAACAAATTCAAAACATTATTTTATTTGAAATTTATTCATTATTGATAAATAAAGTAAAATTTGGTGAAATTTTTTCCCGTTTGGTCAAAATCCTCCATTATATGCTTTTATATTTTTGCATATGCATTTTCATTTTTGCATATGCATTTTAGTTAAAAGTCATAAACAATATGCACTTAACATGCATTTTGCATATTTTCAAAGCTCTAGTGATAACTCATATGAAAGCTAATTTTAATAGTAATTTACTGTGCGAATTGAAATTACGTAAAGATATTGAAAACTAATGGCGGATTTCACAAACGTTACTTAAATTTAATAAATTGTAACAATTTTTTCCCCGAAAGAGGACGCTAAAATCAAATTTTCGGACATTCATATTCACATTACTCTATAAAATTACCTTTTCAAATGAGATGCATTTCCTATTTAAATTCTATTGGTTAGAGAGCTGGAAGGGAGGGGGATGACATATGACAGTTCGGTATAGGATAGAAAAGTGTCCCCCTGGGATTATAAATCGACCTATTTTTGCGTTTTTTCAAGCAAAAATTTTCTTGGGAGATATTCAGTCTGTTTCGTTTTCGTTGGGCCACCCTGTATCTGCAGGAAAACGAGAGCCTGCGTTTAATTACTTTAGATTTGGAACATTTGAGACTTTTGTTTTATTTGTTATCACACTAAAATTTACAAAAATGTCGTACGTACAGTCGCGGACAAAAAAGTTGACTTTTTTTAAGCCAATTTTATAATATAAAATTTTTGCTAGGTTATTGTAATTATGAGCTGATATTTACGGATGACAAAAAATAAATGTTACTGATTGTAATCCATAAGTTTCAGTTCATAATTACAACCACCAGGCAAAAGTTTTATATTATAAAATTGACGTAAAACAGTCCACTTTTTTGTACACGATTGTATATTAAAAAAAAATATCAAAATCGCCTGCATTTTGTTTTATTTTTATTTATCGTTTTACATTTATTTAAATAAAAATTCATTACAAGATCCTGTTTTTTTGTTAACTTTCTGTGAAAAAATTTTTAATTAAATTTTCTTATTTCTCCGTCACAAACTATTTTTAAGAGTGTGTATAAATATATTGAGTCCCTCGACATGTGAATTCCAGAATTTTTATTTTTAAATCTATTTACATGAAATTTGAAAAGTATTAATTAAGCAAAAAAAATTAATTTTCCAGCAAAATATCGAGCATAGAGTGTTCCATTTAAAACATGTAGAGTGCCGCAATGGAAATAGGATCCAAATGGTTCCAGTGTCCACCAATAATTTTTTTAAATTTTCATTTGCTTTTGTTGTGCTGTAAATATTTTGTCGTATAATTTTAATTTTTATCTCTATTGGTTGCCGAGTTTTAAAAGATAAATATTTGTCATATAATTTTAATTTTTATCTCTATTGGTTGCCGAGTTATTTGCAGAAAACCGAAAATCGCAGAATTTTCAAAGGGTGTTTTTGCTCACTTAGGGCTTTTTTGGGCAGGTAAAATAATTCCGTGTTCACTGTAGGGTGAACTACTAACCCACAAAGTTTCAGTTTTTTTTAATTTTCGGGTTGGGAACTTTCCCTTATTAGCGGCAATGTTCGTTAACCTGAATTTATAATCCATTTTTTATATCGTACATCGTAATGAATGGGAAAGATAAATTTTCTAAGTCCAGGGTTTCTTCTCAGGCTCTTTTCGCACATAAAATAACTACATTTGTTCCCCGACATCCTAAAAAATTCGTCGAGAAATTAGAACAAAATGTGACTAATTTAAGTATTATGTTCACAACTATAACGAAACTCGGTGACATACACGGCAACACCACAGTGTAACACAGCGCAAACAAATCAAGACGGCATTTATTGGAAACAGTTGATGAGTGGAGATTCAAACCTGTTAACGTCCGCTGGTGTGCTACACTTCTAGTCTATCGCCCCTATCAATCTTGGTCCAGAACTAAAATTAATTTTCGTCGGTTGACTAACTAGACATATATAAGCAATGCTATTATATACTCACTGCTACAACTAATAACTTTTTTGGTTGAAGTACGGAATACGGCGATAAATTATGCAGCCGGTACCTCAGGTGTTTGTTTTTTTGTTTTTTTTTTAAACCAATCTGTTGAAAACATGCACCAATCAAACTTTCATATTTAACGCAACTACAATGTTGTTCACCCTTTTATCGGCCATGGTACAATTAACAGTGACCTCTTACGTTGACAATTAAGTCACGAATAAAGGTACGTAGGTACTTAATATTGTACCATTTACAGAAAAATACTTCTGAGATCTACCATTCCTTAAGAAAGACTTGGGGTAATGTCGGTAATAGCTACAGAAAATGAAATTTGTGAGAAAATCGATGTAAATGTGACGATTACTGAGTAGAAATAAAATGTAGAGTAATTTCTTTGGATCGCATTTTTGTCGCTTACGTTTCGCACATGAAGGGTGCGTTTCGTTTGCGCGCTCACATGCTTTGAGCGCTTATAAGCAGTGCTTAAAGCATTCCGTTTGGCTTTGCAAACTAAGGTTAATGTATTTGGAAGGTTACCGCCATTCATTTCCGCGGCCCTCGTCCTCCAAATTAAAAAGGACGCGTTTAGAATACGATGAAACGCTAAGAAGAAAAAGGATAGATACATAACAAGTTACTGTTGCTAGGAAGTTTATGAATGAATTTGATTAACCCCAAATTAAAAGAGATAGAAAGTTGGCGCTACCTTCTCAATACAGTAACCTTATTGCAAACGCTCACAAAGCGCTAGATGACCAACTAGCAACGTCATTATGACGTCATAGTCTTCGTTCACGATCGCTTATTCCATCGAGGTAGGGCAGCAAAAGCGTAAGCGCTTATGTTTTAAACGGAACGTATAAGGAGATCAGCTGATCATAGTCAGGGAAAGATAATGCAAGTTATAAACGAATGTTACACTTTAGAAACAGCTGCGGCAGCTGTGATTGGGTTAATTTCACTACTGAAGTTATATTTTTAAGATTATGAATACGTTATGCAAACAGTAGTCAAAAGACACCTTTGCTTATAACAGCTTAAGCGACTGAACGCCAAATGGAACCACAGAAAATAGCGTGTAAGCGTGCAAACGAAACGTACCCTCTGTGGTTTCCTTTGGCGTTTAGTTGCTTAAGCTGTTATAAGCAAAGGTGTTTCTTTTGGTTACTGTTTGCACAACGTATTCATAACCTTAAAGATATAACTTCAATGGTGAAATTAATTCAATCATAGCTCCGCAGCTGTTTCTAAAGTGTAACGTTGGTTTATAACATGTTTATTAACCTAACTATGAACTGCTGATCGCCTCATACGTTCCATTTGGAACTTGGAACATAAGCGCTTACGCCTTACGCTTTTGTTTTGCTGCACTGCCTCGATGGAATAAGTGAATAGTGAATGTGAGCGAAGTCTATGACGTCATCATTTCGTTAGCTGGCGCTTTGTGAGAATTGTGAGCGTTTGCAGAGTCAAAAGAAACGATTTAAGCAATGCTTATGAGTAGTGATGTAAAAATACGGTATTTTAAAATTTTTTGTACAGCCCTACGTATATTATACCGTATTTTATCCGAACCTAACTTTATTAGCCAACAGTAGTAAAGTAAATGACATAAGTACCGCTAGTGATGTAAAGTTGTTTTAAAACGCGTGAAATACAACGTGATGCAACTTTGCATCACTAGCTGTACTAAGTTATTTACTACTGTTGGCTAAAAGAGAGTTTTAGCAATTTTTACGATATGGATAACGTTTACGTTAAATGCTGTAAAAAGAGTAACGCCACAACGTAACGCGCTTGCTCATATATTTGTGAGCATGCACATTAATAGTTTTGTAGCATTTAGCGTAAACGTTATCCATATCTTAAAAAAATTTGTGCAAATCGATTTTGATTACAGCGGTTTCCTCGAGCAGGCTCTGTGCAGCTGTTTCAGGCGTAGTTGGGCCTTCGTCAGCAGAACCGTAGCTCGAGAACTCCACTGCAAACCAAACCGATCTGTCCTAGGTTATTCGCCCTTGCGATGTGAAAGTAATGAACATTTTAAGTAGTGACATCTTTCAATCACTTTTTGACCTGACATTGCAGTAGAATTGACAAATTGAAGCCAGTTCACTACATAATAAGTCATCCAATGCAAGGCGGCCATGCTACTGTTCTGCTGACGAAGGCCCAACTATGGCCTGAAACAGCTTTACAGAGCCTGCTCGAGGAATCCGCTGTAATCAAAACCGATTTGCAGAAATTTTTTTTAAATTCTCATATGCTTTGACAGCAAGCATGGCCGCCTTGCATGGGATGACTTATTATTACGGGCCGGGGAAACGGTGGGGTCCAAAGTTCGATCGTTTAGTCAGGTGCGGCCCACGTTCGATCGTACGTAAAGTTACGTGTGAATATTTACTTTATTTCAGTTAGCGAGCGCCAGGCGACATCCGCCACTGACTGTTGTTTACGTCTTTTGTACAGCTTTTGCGCTCGAATTAGGTTATTCACCGTACAATCCAACCAAATCCCCGGCGTTTACTTATTATGTAGCGAACTGTGGCCTTAGAGCCCGCGCATACTGCAGACTTACTATCGGCCGATAGTTTATTCTGCATCAAGCTACGAGAAATGTGATACGTGGCTGAACATTAAATTATTAGAGGCCACGTAATCATACTTCTCGTAACTTGATTCAGAACAAACTATCGGCTGATAGAAAGTCTGTAGTGTGCGCGGGCTCTTATTCTCGAGTTCATTTGAATAAAAGCACATGCGAAAGTGACGTCACTTTCTCTCGAAAACTTAAAATGCTATTCTGGAAAGTCGCATTCGAAAATATACGAGCGATCGTCACTCGTTGTGATACGACTGCTAGTTATCGCTCGTAAACATACATTCTCATGAAAATGGAGACAACTGTCAACAGTCGTGTCAATTCTCTCTTCACAACATTCGTTTCATTTACATTAGGTACATTTTTTGAGTTTTAAGAATGGCAAATTTTGATGAAATCGTCATGCTAGCCGGTGCTGCAGTTCTTGAAGAAAATGATATAGCCAGAGATATAGCAACACAACAACCTCACAAGAAAATCAGGAAACGAGAAAATGGTTTTGAATTATCTGATAGGCAATACAGGTTGATTGAAATTCGAGGGCCAGCATGGGGATCTCGCTTATTATAAGAGATAGAGAATCGGTTAAATGGAGGCAAAGTTGCAAAATTTCATGGTGATTAACGATCTGTTAAGATATTTGAAATATCTCAAACGGTTTCTTCACAATCGAAGGAAAACTAACAAGTACGATTTTCGAAAATCAAACATAACTTCTTTATTTATGATTTTTTCCAAAATCTGTAAAAACATTCCTGAAGCAACTTTTTACGCTTGATTAAATGCTGAACGTACTTTATTTCTAGAGCGATTCGTTTTTGTTTTTCCAGAACCAACTTCATTTTTTCTTATGGGCGCGACTTTTGTTGTTTAGACAGATAGATAGCACATTCACTTCTGAATTCACTGGTACGCCACACTTGCTATTTTGTTTTAATTTTCATTGAGAAATTTTGAAAAAACCGAAATTAGATTCATGAGCACACATTAACTTAGCTTAGATTCAACTGTATGCTGCATAGCCTAGGATACCTATACCTTCGTTTAATTGGTCTGTCATTAAATACAGAATCGCATATTCAAATGAAGAAAAACGTGATATGTTGCGCATTTTTTATTTGTCACAAAAATTCCATTACAAGTGCTTAGTGCACTGATAAAAATTATTCTGTAAAATTACTAAGAAAAACATTGGTTTTTTGTTACCTATGATTTTCCTAGTAAATTTACAATTGTTAAAAGTGAAGTGTAAAATTCCATTTCATATGTTTTATTCAGTACTCTTACACATTCTTGGTAATCTACCGTGGTGTTCACCAGGGGAACTACGTAAATTTACAGAATGCATTTTATTTTACCTATATTTTCCAGTAATTTCTAGTAATTTTACCACAACACATAATCATTAAGAGAATTTACACGCGTTCTCTGTAAATACACGTACTTCAATAGTTTAGTGTAAATAATTCAATACTTTAAAATTAAAATTACATATTATTGTAATTTTGAGTTACCGTTTACTATTAATACTACTATTAATACATAAAGTGATAGGATAATAATTTCATTCAAAATGGTACATTTGAAACTCGAAGACAATGTACAGAAATAGAATACATAAAAAATCAGAGCATTTAAGGACTCCCCACACCGACGAAGACATTTCCATTTTCGGCGATACTTAGCCGTATACGTTGTATCATTTTGAATCAAATTCAACTTATCCAGTTATCCAACTTGGAAAAATATTTAATCCTCGGTTGAATTCTTTCCGGATAAGTTTTTAAATACCGCTGAGCACTTATAATGGAATTTCGTTGTGACAATAACACATACGCAACATATCACGTTTTTCTTCATTTGGATACGCCATTCTGTATTTAATGACAGACCAATTAAAGGAAGGTTGGCTACGCAGCATACAATTGAATCTAAGCTAACTTAATGTGTGAAGCTAAGGTAACTTAGTGTGTGCACATAATTTAATTTCTCAATGAAAATTTAAACAAAATAGCAAGTGTGGCATACCAAAGAATTCAGAAAAAAATATGCTATCTACTTGTCCAAACAACAAAAAACGCGCCCATAAGGAAAAATGAAGTTGGTTCTGGAAAAACAAAAATGAATCACTCTAGAAATAAATTAAGTTCGGCATTCAAACAATCGTAAAAAGTTGCTTCAGGAATATTTTTACAGATTTTGAAAAAAATCATAAATAAAGAAGTTATTTTAACTTGAAGGCTTCCGCGGCCGGCGTCCATGTTTGAATTGGCTTCCGGTTGGAACCGCGTCACGTTGACTTCTTCTACTGCCGACGTTTCGTTCTCCATTGCAGAAGAACTTCCTCAGAGCTGCTGCTGCTGCTGATGTTGCTGCTGCTTCTCGTGGGTCGTTGAGACAGAAGTTATGCCCGATTTTCGAAAATCGCAATTTTTCATTTTTCTTCGATTGTTAAGAAACCGTTCGAGATATTTCAAATTTCTGAACAGACTCTTAATCAGCATGAAATTTGGCAACTTTGCCTCCATTTAACCAATTTTCTATCTCTTATAATAAGCGAAATCCCCATGCTGACCCTCGAATTTCAATCACCCTGCATATTAATATATTTCGTGTTTCATTTCTAGTACTGAATATTATTGAATTGGTTGGTACATACATACAACCTGCTTCAAGAAGTTCCACATTAAATGTGAAAACAAAAGTAAGAATATAGATTTCTTACTCATTTCTTAAAAATATCACGCTTCCTTAAATTAATTATAATGTATTATTTACAAGTTTTCATTCAGTTGTTTTTATGTGAGATGTGCTCCTCAGCAGTTGATTTTTAAAAGGAATGCAACTATTACTCACTTAAGTACTTACTTTTTGACAATCATGTGACATGTGTACTGCACAATTTACGCGCTAAACGAATTGCCGTAGTTTTGACGAAATACCATTGGTTGCATACGAAATCAGACGCGCGAAACAATCACTGACATACAGTACGCACTCGAAAATTAGACTTCCTCAGAGATATTTATAACTACATAAAGAGATACAGCAGCAACTGTGGGCTAACATGATGAAATCCTCGACTGATTGCAAGTCGGTTTAGCCGAGTTACTCTAGCAATATTTTCCAGCAATAAATCATAGAGATCAGTTTATGTGTGATTATTAGTAACTCTACCGCCAACCGCTTATATATTTTGAATATTGCCTAGTGTCAGCACATAAAAAGACAATCTGAGCACAAATTCGTTTTATCGGTGTTGTGGGCGGCGCTTTACTACGTAACTTTTTTTATTAGAGATGGAGCAACTAGAAAGATAATAGGTGACCATACACCAGCATTCATTCATGTCATTCTTTCCTTCGACACTCTTTCCCTTCAAGAAATTGAAACGAAACAAATCCTGTTCTAACCCACTAATACAATAATACAGAATTTGTTTCGTTTCAATTTCTTGAAGGGAAAGGGTGTCGAAGGAAAGAATGACACGAATGAATGCTGGTGTATGGTCACCTAATCTAAGCACAAATTCGTTTTATCGGTGTTGGGGGCGGCGCTTTACTGTGTAACTTTTTTATTAGAGATCCTGCCACTTACATATTTTGCACGTCGCTTCTAAGGACCAACTAGAAAGATAATCTGAGCACAAATTCGTTTTATCGGTGTTGGGGGCGGCGCTTTACTGCGTAACTTTTTTTTTATTAGAGATCCTGCCACTTACGTAAATAGAAACAAGAACGAAACAAAAACAACAAATAAACTAAAGTGCGTAAAAATAAACTTAACAACTGAATGCAATTAAGTAATAATTCAAGAAATTCAAAGTTTTAGTGGAACAGACATAATACGAATCAAAAAAGTAAGAATTTTCAGCGTATTTATTTTCTTCTGTAGCTTATGTATTAAATTTTCATGCAAAAACTAATCAAAATTTGGTAATATGTCAGTGTTAGGCTAAGATACATATTTTGTGTAATTATTCTGAATAATATCCAAAGAGGGAATCAGCGCGAAATTTGTTGGCATTATTGTGGTGTTTTTATCGACATTATTTTGATCTACAAATGAAGGGTTTGGTGCAAAAACCGGCCAGCTCCATTTTTCTTTGAAAATCACTTTTTAGTTGGATTTCATTCTACTTCTCGCGCCGCATCATTTGGAATTGAAAACGAACAGCTCCACGGTTTCTAATACGAAATGTAAATACAAACGGAGATGTTTTTATAATCGTTTGGGGGAAGAACCGGCCAGCTACGGAACTGTCTGTTTCTTGCAGCAAATCATAGATGGTGCTGTCCTCGCGTCGAACATGCTGTAGCGTGCACTTGCGTATAAATTTTAACAACTTGTTGGAGTTCAGACGTTTTCTGATGTAGTGTGCACACAATTTTGTTTATTTTGTCAACTATTATTTGATATAATGGATTTTTTTAAGATTATCATGAAATAAACCAGTTTGTTCTGTATGTTCTAAGTTTTTATTTAGTTTTGGGACAAAAAACGGACACCTCCATTTTGAAAAAAAAAAATTGTTTAACAAAAATATATGCATATAATATAATTTTGTTAGGACAAAAATGTTTTATTGTATCATTCTCTAAAATTTGAAACCAAATTTTCTAGTATATTGAAATAAGATTTTCGAAAATATGAATGTTGCATTTTTTCTTTTTACTCCATGTTTCTTCACAGTTTTCTTTTTGAAGTGGCCTTTTATTTGAACAATGTGTTTTTGAGATTAATAATTTATGTTCTTTATATAAACTTAATGTCTTCGTCCTCACTATTCTTAAAAATCTGCTGCATTTATAATTTGGTACGCCATTCAGTAATGTATTTTTCACAGTGCCAAACCAATTTTCCACAATAGCATTGCTGCATCGTTCAGGTTGATTGCATTTGCTGTCGGGACATTCGATAGTTGAAGATGTACCACACCAAAACGGGTAATATGTCATATATTTTTTTAAAAACATGTCATGAAATTGTGGATTATAAAATTTACTGTTTAGATTGGAATGAGGTATATTCGATATAGACCTATCCGAGATTGATTTGAAATGATTAAAAAAGTGCGTTGAATTTTGTATTGTTTCGTTGTCCCCGGGCGATACATTTTTTTTACCTTTAATTTCTGTTTTCATGTATGCTTCATCGTCAGTGGTACATGTTTTACATTTTATTAAATTTAAACATTTATTTAACGCAAATTCTATTTTATCCGTGTGATACGGCGACAACAAAATTATGGAGAAATATTTGATCCAAACACTGATTAAATAAAAAGAAGATATATCAAAAAGACTAGCTAACATTTCTTTCAGAAAAACTTGGAATTCTTTTTCACTTGTGGTCATATTTATATCCCTGGTAATGTTCTTCATTAGATGCGCACAACATAATTTAATAATGATAAATTACACATTAAGTAAATTGTCTGCATTTTGAATTATTTCAAAACAAGAATTTAAATAACATTTCATTAATTATAAAGTCTGTAACGACTCGTCGAAACAGAGGCCACTTTCCTTCTGTTTGACAAAAAAATTTAAAATCCCTTAACCACCTCGTAATTGTATTTTGGTCATGTTTCATAGACACCATTTCACATACCGGAAATGCTCTGTTATTTTTCAATTGAAGAACGGCCGCATAATAAAGTATTCTTTTTTTTATGTAGTCAGGTCGTCTTACTACACTCCCTGTAGCATCTAGGTGAAATGTGTCAATAAAGCCTTTTTTAACACAGTCAACAGCAACCAAGAATTGTTCTTAACTGATAATCTTAACAATAAATGGTTCACCAACGAAATAAATAAATTGATTTTTTGAAGCAAATGAGCGCTGCATTAACATCACATCAAATACGTCGTCATCGTGCCTGTCTTTTTTTCCAAAAGCGTCACTTCTAATTCTCTTATACACAAATTCCGAACGAATAGAGTCCAAGTGATTCAGATGCTTCACAAATATCTTCTGATCTAATAACGGAAGGCTTTTTGATTAATAACCTTTTTTCAAGTAAGCTTCTTTCTACGCCTCTCACATGCCTATTTTGTGGGGTTGGACCGTGTCTATAATGTAATGAATTGCTATATACAAGAATTTCAGCGTTGACGTTTTTCTCGGGTGGTTTTATCAAAAATTTAAAACTCTTGCAAGATTCGTGTTTACAATACCCATAAATGATTATATACGGCGAAGGAACAGGATTAACTGATTTTATGTTAAGTACACAGGTATCATTAATGTGTCGAAACTTTGAAACTATCACAAAATTATAAACATTTGCTTTTAATCGATTTTCCATCCAAATATCTTACCATTCTGTTGAAGTAAGGGTTACCTGTCCTTCAAGAAATGTACACTTTTTAAAACTAAAATTCGTTCTCTTCTTTATGAGAGCGCTTTCATATATGTTTTTGGACCCAAGAGGCAGAGTTTTGTCTAAATTAGTTTTCTTGATATTACTTAACATATATATACCTGGACCAATGTCATTTTCGCTATCACTGTCAGAAAAGAACATCAAGGATATGGCTTTTTCAGAAATTTCATTTTCGGAATGTTCCTGCGGATAAATACATTCTGTTTCATTATAAAAAGTCGGATTTATTGAATATGTTCTTGTTAAAACTATCTGTTTTTTTTTTTTCAAAATTATTAGAAGATTTCTCATTAGTCAGTAAATGCTTGCAACAATATTTTACATACTTTCTATTTCTTTTTAAATTTTGTATGCCTACGTTACGACACAAAATACCATAAATTTAATTTGTTGCACAATATGTTTGTTGCAGCATTTCAAAAGTCCTACTATGTGTTTTTTTAAAAATGCCATAAGGGGTGGCTGTGGAAAAGAAAATTCATGTCTTAGCTCCATTCATTTACTCTAAATTTTCAGATTTGGCATGTGTTAGATGCCAAGCTACGACATGAGTTTTAATTTTCATGGCCAACCTTTATGGCATTTTTAAAAAAACACATGTTATTATTGATAATGATTGCATCATTTAATTTTTGTAAATCTATTCGTGGCTTCCCATTCTTTATATTACTTTCCAAAGAGTCCATATTATCTTCAAAATACATTAAAATATTTTGTGTATTTTTTTGTAATATACTTAATATTCTGCGTTTAGATTCGTAGGAATTATTACAAAAACAATTTAATCCCGCGTTCTCTGTGACAGAACTCTCAAGACGTAAATTCATAACATCACTGACAGTTTTTATATTTGAATTTAGAAGAAAATCTGCTAAGGCAGTTATATCTATAATCGATTTTCTATAATAAAGTGAATAAAGTTCTATATATAATTTTGTAAAGAACAATATCAATTAGTTCACTTGATAGCGAAAAGTAAAAAAAGATAAAGAAAAACTGAGTTATATTTCAAAGTAGTAATAAATAAATATACTATTAATTAATGAGCTCAACGAGAGATAACAAAGAAAATTAATTATTCAACAAGTTCTTCGAGTGGATATACATGGGTCGACGCTTTCTAGCGAAAAATAAAACAGAAGAACTCAAAAATGACATGTAGACCAAATCTAGTCCGAGTGAATGAAAAGCAACAGATAAAGAATCCAAGAATAATTTCAAGAATAATAAGTAAATAATAATTATTTCAAAACTTAACAGTAAATACATAAGAAAACACAACAGATAAAAAAAATAACTCAAGATAATAAATTAATAATTATTTCCTCAAGATTCCTTAAAAAAAATAAAAATCTGTTATTCAACTGACGAACGAAAAGAGAAAATAAATAATATTATTAGTAATTTATCTGCTATACCCTAGTAAGCGCACGTATGTATTTTTTAAACACTCTGACCCACTCTTTTATCTACGCTCTGACCAACGCAAACTGCAAGAAGAGAGTGTTCATGTAACGTTCTTTTATTTCAGTTAGGGTACGTTTATGTTAGAGCAACGATAAGTGATAAACGCGAGATGAAAGCAAAGCGAAGAAAAACAAATCGTAGTGTTGTCGTTGTATATTTTATCAAGTTTAGAATTTAGGAAAGTTTATGCATTTTCAATATATCCGTAAAACACGAGCACGTTTGTTTATTTTGTCTATGGTTTAGTAATATGATACGGGTATATGCGTAAGAAGGAACGAAAGCACTTCAGTCGAGACGCGGTCCTTGAGGACAAACGTTTTGGTAAAGTTGCGCTAATTACGCAAACGGGCTCGCGAGTGTTGTAATAAACTGCAAGGACATGTAATGAAGTAATTGTCTGCTGATGGTAGATGATGCTCTGAGGTAGAGTAAGGTGCCAATCACGTTGTGTCCGCTGATGGCTCGGACAGAGAGTAAGAGATTGGGCGTTCTTTCATAAGGGTGATCGCTCTGAATTTGCCCATAAATGGGAGAGAGTCGAGGATCATCTCACCTGTATACGGCACCTAACCATATCCGCCTGCTGCAGAGGCGTGAGTAGTAGATGCCGGGAATACAACTAGTTGTAATACCTGACTAGGTGATTGCCTTGTGCTTTCCAAGAAAGGTCATGACTTGGTGTTGACTGGGCTGTGGCCAGTGTAGCAAATACTGTGGAAGTCAGTGGCACCAATGATTCTGAGAACGTACGCTCAGAAGGCAAGGTATGCTAATATCCACCTTGGGGTCGTCTTTATGCATGCGAAGTACGAAGATGGACATTCGAGAACACCTCCGTGAATTCGCATCCCAGAAGGGTACTACCGCATCTAGAGTCTCCGCTGGATGGTGCGGGGCCGGGAGAGGGCCCCGGTAAGTAAACAAGTCCTATAGTCTTGAGTAGATGCTCGTAAATGATTATTTGTAATTTTGCATGACATCCTTATCGAATCGAAAAGCGAAGCCCAGATGTTAAGACGTTTACCCTCAGCTCCGCAGTGGTCGAGAAAGAAAGAAAGAAAGCAGGGAAAGAGGGATCTAACCAAAGGGTGAGTGAATGTTTATTGTAACTCGGTCCTCTGACATTGTTATCAGTTTATGTTATATTTATGTTTGTCATGTTTAACACAAAGAAAAAAACTATCCAACAGTAGACATGTTCCTGTCTATATTGGAGACGCATACTAAGTTAAACCACGTTAAACGCACTAGCTGAATAACGATAAAAGCGACGATATACTTTCATTTCTATTTTTTCGTTTGCTAGCCGCGATGGACGTAGATAAATTAATTAGTGAAGTGTTCATCAGAGCACCTATGTGCGATCAACGTGATAAAAATCACCATAATAGACTTATTTTAGTCAAAATATTGGCGTTTGATTTTAGGATCGCAGCGCTACCGCGGATAAATCTGAACCTCTGTAAGCTATTCGGAATTTTTGTAACGCACGTGTTTAAGTGCATACCAATACAAATACACAAGTTTATTTTATGTAAATATCACATATAACACAATCCTGATACATCATATACTCAGAATCGACGCCAAAACACGAGATGTTATGTAGCATACAAGGGTTTGTTTAGTTGACACCAGGTGGCGAACGCTTAGCTGCAAACCAAGCTGCAAACTCCTATAGTCAAAAGTCTCTATTTTCATTCTCATGTACTCCTGGAAATGTTCAGGATGGTTTCTTAAATTATCATATAAGTGATGATATTCTCCCAATTTGCGGCGTTTAACATTTATAGGATGCGCACAATATTTACATTTACAGTTGGTTCTTGTCCGATGAAATTTGTATCACAAAATCTTCTAAGCGGACACTAAATCGCGCAAATATACACTTTACGTTTCGCAGTCGTTCGACTGCTTCGTCAGAAGTGAAAATTATGTTGTCAAAATAAACAAGGTTGTCAACGGAAACTGAAAAAGTAACTTGATTTTTTTTTATGTATATTATATTTATTTTTAATCTAAAAATAATTTGAACATTACAAATGTTAAAAAATTGACAGATCTATGTTCTATTTAAGGAATCGAGAAAACTACAAAATGTATCGTTTAAATTTGCAAAATCAGTACGTTTATTAATAGAATTCGACGACATTTTTTTTTTACACATTTCAATAAAACGTCTTTTGAAAATATTAGACTCGTAATATAAAATGTTAGTATTTTCAAAATCAAAATTATGGTCATTTTCTAATGAATGTTCTACAAGCATTGAATGATTTTGATTATTTTTTTGGATATGATATTTATGTTGGTCTAGACGTTTTTTTAAATTTTGGCTTGTTTCTCCAATATAACATGAATTACAATTGAAACATTTAATTTCATAAACTACGTTTGGCTGTTTTAATTTTGGTGTTTTGGTTTTTAAATTTGAGAAAATACTATTTAAATTATTTACAGATTTGCTAGCTAAAATTAAATTGTGTTTTTGAATATGTGTTTAAATGTGTCATATAGTGGTTCAATGTAGGGTAATGATATGTATTTTTTGTTTGAAGTTTGTTTATTGTTATTGTGGATTTTTGAATTTTGTAAATATTTAACACGATTTTTTATTACTGATTCTATAAGATTTATTGGATAAGAATTTTGAACAAGAGTCTTTTTATTAAATTTAAATTATCATAAATGAAAAGTTTATCTGAAAGTAAAACAGCTCGATCTGTTAAAGAAATAATTGTTGCAATTTTATAGTTTTTAGAAGTATACGAATGAAAATTAATATATCTACCTGACCACGTAGGTTTATGAAACCAATTTGTTATTAATTTGTTATTACGTCTGATGATATTTACATCTAGAAAACTTAGTGAATTGTTAATTTCTTTTCTACTGTAAATTGTAATCTATTATGAAAAGAGTTAAATCTACTTAAAACAAAGTCTACTTTATCTGAAGGCAAAATCAATAAAATATCATCGACGTAACGAAAATATAAAGTTAAATTGAAAGGTAATGAGTTAATGACACTTTTTCTAGTTCCTGCATGACAATTTCAGCTAAAGCAGGCGATAAAGGAGACCCCATTGCTGTACCGAAAATCTGTTTATAAAATTTATCATTAAAAGCGAAATAAGATGTTTCAAAACATAAAGTAACAATTTCTAAAAATTTTCTTTGGAAATGTCTGTAAAATCTTTAATTTCTATCCACCTATCATTAATGCTTTTTAAAGCTAACTCTTTTGGAATGTTAGTAAAAAAAGAAAAAACATCTAAAGTAATTATAATACAGGGATTTGGTATATCTATGTTTTCAATTTATCTACAAGTTCATAAGAATTTTTTATAAAGTATTCTGATTTACTAGTAACTTGAGTAAGAATTTTTGAAACAAATTTTGATAAGAAATATAGAGAAGAACCTATAGTAGAAACTATTGGCCGAAGAGGTGTATTAGGTTTGTGAATTTTTGGAATGCAGTATAATTTAGGAAATATGGGATGCTGTACTTTAAGAGATTTAGCAATATTATTACTAATTTCAACAGATTTTTCTAACTTATTAATAATATTGAAAGTTTTACGTTGGAAATTTTCTGTGGGATCGTTATTTAATTCTACGTATGTATTATTGTCAGAGAGCATGGTTTGAACTTTTGAAAAATAGTCATTTTTGTCAATCAAAACAGTAACATTGCTTTTGTCTGCTACTGTGACAATGATGTTTGGATTTTCTTTAAGAAATTTTTTACAAGCCAAAAGATCTCGAATAAGAATTTTATATTTTGATTTTTCAAAAGTCCTATCAATATTCCTAATGTAATTTAGAAAATTAGAACAAAATTTATTTCTTACTTGTATTTTGGAAGTTGAATCTAAAGATTTTATACCAAACTCTAAGCTACTTAAAACGTTTAGAAAATCTACTTGTTTTTTATTAAAATAGGGTATTTTTTTTTTTTTTTTTTTTTTTTTTTTTTTTGTGTGGGTTAATGAAAAACTTCGGTCATTTTGTTTTTTTTGAATTTACTTCTGCATAGTACTTTCGGACTGGATCCAGTCCGTCATCAGTGCTTTTTGGAATGCAGTATAATTTAGGAAATATGGGATGCTGTACTTTAAGAGATTTAGCAATATTATTACTAATTTCAACAGATTTTTCTAACTTATTAATAATATTGAAAGTTTTACGTTGGAAATTTTCTGTGGGATCGTTATTTAATTCTACGTATGTATTATTGTCAGAGAGCATGGTTTGAACTTTTGAAAAATAGTCATTTTTGTCAATCAAAACAGTAACATTGCTTTTGTCTGCTACTGTGACAATGATGTTTGGATTTTCTTTAAGAAATTTTTTACAAGCCAAAAGATCTCGAATAAGAATTTTATATTTTAATTTTTCAAAAGTCCTATCAATATTCCTAATGTAATTTAGAAAATTAGAACAAAATTTATTTCTTACTTGTATTTTGGAAGTTGAATCTAAAGATTTTATACCAAACTCTAAGCTACTTAAAACGTTTAGAAAATCTACTTGTTTTTTATTAAAATAGGGTATTTTTTTTTTTTTTTTTTTTTTTTTTTTTTTTTTTGTGTGGGTTAATGAAAAACTTCGGTCATTTTGTTTTTTTTGAATTTACTTCTGCATAGTACTTTCGGACTGGATCCAGTCCGTCATCAGTGCTTTTATCAAGTGCGAGTTTGTTCTGCCTACGGGAGAGAGAGCTCTCTCCCGTAGGCAGAACAAACTCGCACTTGATAAAAGCACTGATGACGGACTGGATCCAGTCCGAAAGTACTATGCAGAAGTAAATTCAAAAAAAACAAAATGACCGAAGTTTTTCATTAACCCACACAAAATTAAAAATGACCGGTCAATCTTAAGGGGAAATACCTTATAAATTAAAAATAAAATAGGGTAATGAAAATTTTTTTCCCAAAGCAAAAATGTATTTTAAATTTGACGGAATTTCAGTTTTGGTATAATTAATTAACCATTTATCGATTGTATTTTGGTCAAATTTGATATAAAAGTTTTTATCTCTAATAGAAATAAGATTATCCGACGAAGCAGTCGAACGACTGCGAAACGTAAAGTGTATATTTGCGCGATTTAGTGTCCGCTTAGAAGATTTTGTGATACAAATTTCATCGGACAAGAACCAACTGTAAATATGGATATCAGAAACATAGGATTTTACAATTTTGTGGAGGGTCGCTACGGGCACCAAAGTAAGGTACTGTGCAAAATTTATTCTAAAACTTTAACTAAAATTACCAAAATAAAAAATCGTAAGCTCTTTTTGCTTAAATGTAGAAAAGAAGGAGTATATCCTAATCATGTAATAGGCCCTTTGAAAAGAGCGTATGATATGTCATGTCAGAAAATTGACAGATATGTATCGGATTTCGCTAATAAAATTCTTTCATATGAAATTGAAGTAACTCTAAAAATTCTTACCAAATTAATGTGGAAATTAGATTATACTTTAGGACAGTTAAGTAATTTTCTAGATAATATTACAATAAACAATTTTCTACATTTTGAAAACCAAAAAATGAAAGGTTGTTTAATAGAATTCGATCGACACAGATTAAAAAGTTGGATAATCTTATTTCTATTAGAGATAAAAACTTTTATATCAAATTTGACCAAAATACAATCGATAAATGGTTAATTAATTATACCAAAACTGAAATTCCGTCAAATTTAAAATACATTTTTGCTTTGGGAAAAAATTTTCATTACCTTATTTTAATAAAAAACAAGTAGATTTTCTAAGTTTTAAGTAGCTTAGAGTTTGGTATAAAATATTTAGATTCAACTTCCAAAATACATGTAAGAAATAAATTTTGTTCTAATTTTCTAAATTACATTAGGAATATTGATAGGACTTTTGAAAAATCAAAATATAAAATTCTTATTCGAGATCTTTTGGCTTGTAAAAATTTCTTAAAGAAAATCCAAACATCATTGTCACAGTAGCAGACAAAAGCAATGTTACTGTTTTGATTGACAAAATGACTATTTTTCAAAAGTTCAAACCATGCTCTCTGACAATAATACATACGTAGAATTAAATAACGATCCCACAGAAAATTTCCAACGTAAAACTTTCAATATTATTAATAAGTTAGAAAAATCTGTTGAAATTAGTAATAATATTGCTAAATCTCTTAAAGTACAGCATCCCATATTTCCTAAATTATACTGCATTCCAAAATTCACAAACCTAATACACCTCTTCGGCCAATAGTTTCTACTATAGGTTCTTCTCTATATTTCTTATCAAAATTTGTTTCAAAATTCTTACTCAAGTTACTAGTAAATCAGAATACTTTATAAAAATTCTTATGAACTTGTAGATAAATTGAAAACATAGATATACCAAATCACTGTATTATAATTTCTTTAGATGTTGTTTCTTTGTTTACTAACATTCCAAAAGAGTTAGCTTTAAAAAGCATTAATGATAGGTGGATAGAAATTAAAGATTTTACAGACATTTCCAAAGAAAATTTTTAGAAATTGTTACTTTATGTTTTGAAACATCTTATTTCGCTTTTAATGATAAATTTTATAAACAGATTTTCGGTACAGCAATGGGGTCTCCTTTATCGCCTGCTTTAGCTGAAATTGTCATGCAGGAACTAGAAAAAGTGTCATTAACTCATTACCTTTCAATTTAACTTTATATTTTCGTTACGTCGATGATATTTTATTGATTTTGCCTTCAGATAAAGTAGACTTTGTTTTAAGTAGATTTAACTCTTTTCATAATAGATTACAATTTACAGTAGAAAAAGAAATTAACAATTCACTAAGTTTTCTAGATGTAAATATCATCAGACGTAATAACAAATTAATAACAAATTGGTTTCATAAACCTACGTGGTCAGGTAGATATATTAATTTTCATTCGTATACTTCTAAAAACTATAAAATTGCAACAATTATTTCTTTAACAGATCGAGCTGTTTTACTTTCAGATAAACTTTTCATTTATGATAATTTAAATTTAATAAAAAGACTCTTGTTCAAAATTCTTATCCAATAAATCTTATAGAATCAGTAATAAAAATCGTGTTAAATATTTACAAAATTCAAAAATCCACAATAACAATAAACAAACTTCAAACAAAAAATACATATCATTACCCTACATTGAACCACTATATGACACATTTAAACACATATTCAAAAACACAATTTAATTTTAGCTAGCAAATCTGTAAATAATTTAAATAGTATTTTCTCAAATTTAAAAACCAAAACACCAAAATTAAAACAGCCAAACGTAGTTTATGAAATTAAATGTTTCAATTGTAATTCATGTTATATTGGAGAAACAAGCCAAAATTTAAAAACGTCTAGACCAACATAAATATCATATCCAAAAAATAATCAAAATCATTCAATGCTTGTAGAACATTCATTAGAAAATGACCATAATTTTGATTTTGAAAATACTAACATTTTATATTACGAGTCTAATATTTTCAAAAGACGTTTTATTGAAATGTGTAAAATAAAAATGTCGTCGAATTCTATTAATAAACGTACTGATTTTGCAAATTTAAACGATACATTTTGTAGTTTTCTCGATTCCTTAAATAGAACATAGATCTGTCAATTTTTTAACATTTGTAATGTTCAAATTATTTTTAGATTAAAAATAAATATAATATACATAAAAAAAAAAAAATCAAGTTACTTTTTCAGTTTCCGTTGACAACCTTGTTTATTTTGACAACATAATTTTCACTTCTGACGAAGCAGTCGAACGACTGCGAAACGTAAAGTGTATATTTGCGCGATTTAGTGTCCGCTTAGAAGATTTTGTGATACACAATATTTACGTTTGTTACGTTATTTATTCAGAAAATACCACTGAACAGTACTTGAAGAAAGTAGCACGTCTTGAATCACTCATGATTGCTAAACTATATTCTCACAAACACATCAAAGAAAAAATTATGCGCTTTGCTTTTATCGTTGCTATTATCGTCGCGTTTATGCCTTTTATCGTTGCTCCAACATAAACGTACCCTTACTAATAAATATCTACGCGATTTTTGGTATTGGTTAAAAAGACAATGGGCTTATTTAAATATACCAATGCAATTACACATCCCTCCACTCGTATAGGCAAATCGTTTAAAATTCTATACATACAGCCGGAGCCGGTGACATATAGCGTTTTCGTTTCATTTGCACCAGAAAAGTTCGGGTCACACTGATATTACGTCATGCACTCAATAATAGCGTTTTCGATTCACTTGCACTGGTTGCACTCAGTGTATTTGCATCATCTTTTAACCTCATGCAATAACATGAGATGAACATATTCTGAGTGCGCACTAGTGCGATCAATCGAAAACGCTATAAGTTTTGCCAGAAAACGAAACTAGTGCGTGTTTCAATCTAATACAAACGTAATCTGGGAGCATATTTAATGAGCGGGAAATATATTGAACCGTAACCTCAAAATTATCACTTGTTGCCAGAAATATAAAAATGCAATATATATTTGTTATAATAAATTAAAAATCCTAAATACACTAATTACTCATATTTGCTTCTTAAGGAACTCACCCCGAACGAAGATTTTATGCACTAGACAAACTGTATTTAGCAAATAACTTAATTATTAACAATTTCTTGATACAATAAATTATTTTTGTTATCTGTCAATAAATCATTTGTAATATGTTTCTCCTGAAATGACAGAAAAGTTGCACTGAAACGCTTGCACTACCTTCGAAGTCAGTTCCGAAATTTTTGCACTGAGTGCAAAATTGGTGCGCACTAACGTTTCAATCGAACATAAAACACGAAGAAAGTTTGAACCGAAATCGCCAATCGAACACGAAATCTAAACTCAGTGCGCACTGAGTGCAATCAGTGCAGCTCAATCGAAAACGCTAATAATTATCAGGCACCCCTACTATTTCTTAGTATTGCGGCACTAGTAAACAAACCGTCTTTTACGTGATAATTCCTAGATTTATAATTATTATGATTAAAATGCTCTTATACCACAATTAGTAGTACAGCGATCTATGCATATCGATATTTAAAAATTTCTATGTAGAATTTCTTAAAAATCCATTAAACTAGATTTTTTTCCTACGAGTATAATAAATAAATAAGTAGCTAATTCTTTTTAAACCAAATTCACACATGGATACAATCATCGCTGCGGACATGACTCCGGGCACGAATACAGAAAAATCTCTTTGTCTAAATACACCCTTAGGCCAAGGGCTCGGACCTTTTGATCATCAGAATCTGTACGGTTCTGAGAGCCTGTATGGCTCTGGGCTACCTGCCAAGAGTGTGGAGACTGACCAGAGTGGTATTCATACCGAAAACTGGCCGGGTGGACTACACTCAGGCGAAGGCTTTCAGACCCATCAGTCTTATGTCCTTTGTATTAAAGACAATGGAGAAAATACTTGATGGGCACATAAGGGGTGGTGTTCTGGTCGACAGACCCCTACACCAATACCAGTTTGCCTATTCAACAGGTCTACCTACTGAGACAGCACTCCATCATCTCACTTGGAGGGTGGAGAAATCTCTGGAAAATAAAGAGGTCCTCTTAGCTGCCTTTTTAGACATCGAAGGGGCCTTTGACAATACATCCTTTGACTCCATCACCACGGCTCTAAGGAGTAGAGGGGTGGAGGAAATTTGCTGCAGGTGGATTGACTGCATGCTTAATGGAAGGGTGGTCTATACATCACTGCTGGACGACACCCTAATGGCTGGGGTAGCGGGAGGCTGTCCGCAGGGGGGTGTTTTGTCCCCCCTGTTGTGGAACCTCGTCATGGACGGGCTTCTGAGACGGCTAAGCGGTGAAGGCTTTGATCCCTTAGGGTATGCTGATGATTTAGTTATACCCGTACAAGGGAAATTTAATAACATTGTCAGGGACCGAATGCAAGTTGCCCTGAATGTAATAACAAGGTGGGCCGAGGAGGAAGGTCTGAGGATCAGTCCTCAAAAAACCACCATTGTGCCATTCACTCGAAGGCGTAACTTAGAGGGTTTAGGTCCTCTGCATCTTCGTGCAAACGACCTAGTCTTGTCGGGGGAGGTAAAGTACCTTGGGGTGATTTTTGACTCCAAACTTACCTGGAACCAACATCTAGATAAGATAGTAAGGCGATCGGTGACCACTTTCGCGGTGGCCAGACGAGCCTATGACAGAACGTGGGGTTTAAAACCAAGTATGGTGCATTGGTTGTTCACCAGAATGGTCAGACCCGCAATCACTTATGCGGCTTCGGTGTGGTGGCCGAAGGTCAAGCAGAAGACCACAAAACTTAGACTGGGCAAGATACAAAGACTTGCCTGTCTAGGCATAACGGGGGCGATGAGCACAACGCCCACCGCTGCAATGGAAACCCTTCTAGACCTCCCTCCCTTACACATTGTGATAATGGGAGAGGCAAGACGAGGACTCCATAGACTGCAGCAATCACGTCACCTACTTAATATAAGTACGGGTCATACAAGTATCGTTGGCAGCATAAGGGGTCCTTTACTCGACATGAGGACGGACTATATGGCTCCCAAAGGCAATATAAACCTGCCCATCAAGATAGAAATTAATGAATCTGATGAGCACCGGAAACTTGAACAGGATTTTCCTCCTGGAAGTCTGATTTGGTATACAGAGGGCTCCAGAACCGAAACTGGTGCCGGGTCTGGAATATACGGGCATAGACCAAAGGAGAAGTTATGCTTCCCATTGGGCCAATTTGCCTCTGTTTTCCAAACAGAAATATACGCCATATTACAATGTGCGCGGGAAAACAATAGGAGGGCTTACACAAATAAGCGGATCTTCATTTTAACCGACAGCCAGGCGGCTTTGAAGGCTTTAGTAAGCTCAAAGGTCTCTTCCAAACTGGTGTGGGAATGCTTAAGTGAGCTCAATGACCTGGCGGAGCACAACTGCATTACGCTAGTGTGGGTGCCAGGTCATCAAGGTATTATCGGCAACGAAAGGGCCGATGAACTAGCCAGGCAGGGAGCGGGCATGGCATACCTTGGCCCTGAACCTGTCCTAGGCATAACCAAGAACGCTATCCGGGGCTTTTTCAGTGACTGGATAAGCGAGGAATACAATAGATACTGGCTAAGTAGACCAGGACATTGCCATAGCAAGACCTTCCTCAGAGGTCCTTGCAAGAAGAGAGCTGCGGAACTTCTGCTTTTGAGCAGAGCGCAACTCAGTATCACCACAGGGTTACTAACAGGACACTTGACTGTTAAGGAGCACCTATGGAGGATCGGTAAATTTAATGGGGATCTAAACTGCAGACTTTGCAATAGGGAACCAGAGACGGCAATGCACATTTTGTGTAGATGTGATCGGACATCTTATGATTGCTCCTGAAGACTTTAATACGCAATCAGTGAAAAACCTGTACCAGCTGGTACAGGGGACATGTCTCATTGAATGGTTGCGTTAACTGAACCAGGGCGTGCACAATAAGCCTAATGGCTGCGGTGCCCCCGGCGCATTTTTGCAGACGGGTTCTGGTCAAAATGTGGAAAAAAAAAAAACACCCTTAGGCCAGCCTTCCCTAATTCTGTAACAACTAAACAGTTTAATCTACTTGAAATCGCAACATACACATACTTTTTATATATTAATAATATTAATGAATATTATTTTTAATTAATATAATATTGAAGTATATCATATTATTTTTAAATACTGCTGGGCAATCCCGAAAATCCCGGGATTATTACTTTTATTCCCGGGATTTTCGAAACAAAAAATCGGCTGGGATCCCGGGACTGTATTTCCAGCTCTTAACTCTCTCTGGTTGGGAAGTTGAAAATTGGTTTTCGATTTAATAAGATACGACAAATATTCCTAATGTCGTCAAGGAATACACACAACCGGCAATAGGGACTGTCCGCTAAACAATATTTTCACTTTGTGGCCCTCGATTTACTTCTACCGGCATCGCGCCCAACACCGATAAAACGCATTTGTGCTCAGATTATCTTTTTAGTTGCTCCATAGAAGCGACATGCAAAATATGTAAGTGGCAGGATCTCTAATAAAAAAGTTATGCAGTAAAGCGCCGCCCCCAACACCGATAATACGAATTTGTGCACAGATTATCATTCTAGTTGCTCCTTAGAAGCGAGGTGCAAAATATGTAAGTGGCAGGATCTCTAATAAAAAAGTTGTGAAGTACCGCGCCGCCCCCAACACCGATAAAACGAATTTGTGCACAGATTATCTTTCTAGTTGCTCCTTAGAAGCGACGCGACGTACAAAATATGTAAGTGGCAGGATCTCTAATAAAAAAAGTTACGTAATACCGCGCCGCCCCCAACACCGTTAAAACGAATTTGTGTTCACATTGTCTTTTCCGGCAATATTCTAATTATATAAGCGGTTGGCGGTAGAGTTTACTGATAATCACTAATCACATTTAAACTGATCTCTATGATTTATTGCTGGAAAATATTGCTAGAGTAACTCCGCTAGTCGGTTTACTTTGTTCAGCATACAAGCGACCTGATATCAATCTTTTTTCGTCTAGAAGCTGAAAATGCATGCTTACGCCGACTTTTAAAGAAGCAAAACATATACTTTAAATGTATGTCTAACAGAGATAGAGTAAAACGTATTTCTATACCGTTTCAACTTAATTTCAGAAAATATAATTTTAATTTCAGAAAAAGTAAATTTAATTTCGGAAATAGTAAGTTAAGGGTGGGTTTACAGAAAGCAAATCAAATATTTAATTTCGAATTAAACTAATCACGATTAAGTTGCCATAAGAATTACATTGCGAACTGTCAAATTAACAACGTCATTAAAATTTGATTGCAATTAAATTTTCTGTAAACTGGCCCTGAATTTCGGAAAAGGTAATTTCAATTTCGGAAAAAGTAAATTTAATTTCGGAAAAAGTAAATTCAATTTCAGAAACAACAGATAAAATGGAGAATCTGTCATTTCTGAAATTGAATTTACTTTTTCCGAAATTAAATTTACGTTTTCCGAAATTAAATTTACTTTTTCCGAAATTGAAATTACCTATTCCGAAATTCAACTTACTATTTCCGAAATTAAATTTACTTTTTCTGAAATTAAAATTATATTTTCTGAAATTAATGTTACTTCTTCCGAAATTGAAGTTGAAAAGGAATAGATCTTGTCCCAAACGTATGTCCAAATTTATATGCAATCCCTTTATCTAGTTGTAAATATCTTTGGACTTCCTATTCGAGTGCTGCTCAAGAATACCCCTTTCATGGTTTCGCCTTTCTCATGCGAATCCTACCGTTCGAAAACATTCGCATGCGATTTTATTCGAACGAACTCGAGAATAAGGCCCCTGGCTTCAATTTGTCAATTCTACTGCCATGGCCGACTACATTAATAAGCTAACGCTTATATGGCCATTTCAATTGGCGGTTTTTCATTGTTGAAATTATTCCAGAAAATTTACAGATTCATACGGGACCAGTGACCTCTGTGGCGAAAATTTTTAGTTCAGTGAGCTGTCAAATGTAACAGTTTCACAGTGTTGCCAGTGTCAGTACATTTGTACTGAAATCAGTACTTTTCATGTATTAATGTACGTCAGTACAACTTTTTCAAAATTGCTGATTTTCAGTACCCTAAGGCCGGGTATTTCAGTGACAGTTTAACTTTAGTCTTCAGCTTATTCCCTTAGGCTCGGTTTTTCGATCTCAGTTTAACTTTAAACTTCAGTTTATTCCTATAGAAGCAATGAGAATAAACTGAAGTTTAAAGTTAAACTGAGATTGAAAAACCGGGCCTTAGTAACAATTATAAAAACAATTGTTCCTATGGGAATAAACTGAAGATTAAAGTTAAACTGTAATTGAAAACCGGGCATAGTCACGGATTTAAATTTCGCGGGTACTTTCCTGGGCTGCGTTCCCAATTAGCGTCCGAGTAATGCCTGGATGTTCTTTTAACATCCAAATGCGTTCACATAAGCGTTTTAATGAAGTGATTAAATCGCTCTATTAAAACGGATTTAGAACCGTTCACAATAAATGTCCAAACCACAACTTTTCATCCATGCAGGACATTGCAGTGCCCAACGTGTGTACTAGATTCTAGATTTGTTTTCATAAGTCAGATTTGACATATGACAAGTAGCAACCACTTTGCTGTTTAATATTCGTGACCTAATTATCAACGCTAGAGGTCGCTGTTAACTGCAACATGGTAAGGTTACTGTATCGAGAAGGTAACGCCAACTTCTATCTCTTTTAATTTGGGGTTAGTCAAATTCATTCATAAACTCCTTAGCAACGGTAACTTGTTATGTACCTATCCTTTTCCTTCTTTAGCATTTCATCGCTTCCTTTTTAATTTCGGGGACGAAGCCGCGGAAATGAATGGCGGTACCTTCTAAATACAGTAACCTTACAACATGGCCGATAAAAGGGTGAACAACATTGCAGCTGCGTTAAATATGGAAGTTTGATTGGTGCATGTTTTCAACGGATTGGTTTAATAAACCAATCTGTGAAATGTTATTCACCCTTTTGATGGTATCAATATTGAGAATAAAGAGAATTTTTTAAATTTCGTTTAATTATTTGCTAAATTTTGTTGATGTTTTAAAAAGTAATAAAATGAAATGTTTATTAACTTTTCCCTTTTTTGTTATTACAAATGCATTTCTCTAGTTATGGTTACATAAGCCGTTCAGTACTTTTTTCAGTACTATTTTGTAGCTTACTTCAGTACATCCTGAATTTTACTTCTGGCAACTCTGCAGTTTCAGAATTTTTCTGCTTGTAAGTTTAAATTCGAACATGTTTCTTCAAAAAGTCTGTTTTTTCTCTACTTGTATTATCGAGAACAGGTTTCTCTACTGTTGCATATTTGTCTTTTGTGATTGTCTCAAGCAAAAATTGTATTTTGTTGGAGTACAGGACATAGAATTTCAAATAGCTGTGCACAGGTTTTTGTACAGAGGTAAAATTTCAGGAATAATATCTGTTAATTGCTTAATAATTCCCACAAATTTATTACTAGGATAGTTTAACCTTCCTCTGTCCTGAATCATAATAAGTTTCATCAAGGAATCAGATAAGAAAGAAGAGGTTCTAAGCAAGTATTACAGTGAAATTTGTCGTCTCTATTTTTAATTATGTCACCAACTAACGTTTTGAACTTGAAGTTTTAAAATATGAGATAACTCTTCCTTAACTTTTTGTTCTTCTGTAGGTACTGGTTTGAAATTTGCCTGACTCGTGTAATCTATATTATCAGCAATATTAGTCAATAGATGTCAAAGCTTTGACGAATCCGCAACGTAAAATTTGCTGAAGTGGGTATTCTGCCGCTCTGACTTCAGTCATGTCATTTGGACCACTTCTAAGACAAACATGAGAAAATATGGGTTCCACTGCATCTGAACTATAAATAATATGTCAATACCTTGTAAACCAAGGGCCGTTTTTGTAGACGGTCCTTGAATACCTGCATTTGCTGAACTTTTTTGGATGTCATCAATGCAATGTTGCAATGTGACTTCTAGCCAATATAATCTTTCATCTGGTGCAACACTGCTGTTCAAAGAATGAATATATTGGGTGGTATGCATAAAACGAAGTAGATGCTAATACTTCTCAAATTAGTATACAGTAGGTGCTTCTACAGCGAAGTAAAAACTTCTATGTGCTCTTGTACTCTAGTATCTACTAGATCGCATAGTAAATATTACGTTACTATAGCAGGTACTTCACTTTCGAAGTAGGTGCTTGAAGTATTTAGCATGTACTTCGCTTTATGCATACCACCCAATGTGTTTGGTTTGAAATATTAGGTCTGTTCGTACACCATTTCTGACTAGTTTGAAACTGTCAAATATATTCGACCATCGAATTAATCACCGCTTTCAAGGGCTGCATTAAATGTGAAACTTAGATCGGCGCATGCTTCTGACAGTTTGGGACTAGTCTAAAACTGTCAGAAGCATGCGCCGAATATATTTGACAGTTTCAAACTAGTCAGAAATGGTGTACGAACAGACCTAATGTGTACTTGAAAGAAGTGGTACATATTCTCCATATAATGAATAAAATTGTTTATCCAATTGTTCCTTTAATTCTTTAACCTTATTAAAATTTTCTAAATACTTCTCATTAAATCTTTTTAATTTAATAAATTTATTAGGAGAAATTGTGCTTATTAATAGGTTGATTTCTTGGAATTTTTTTTGTATAATTTTTGTATCTTTAATTTCCTTTTTTAGAGCTGCTTATAGATTGTGTAGACATTGTTTTCATATTGCAAATCTGAAATTTGCTGTGTGGATATGGAACCTACCTGGATCTCCTTATAATTGTTTTCTGCTAAATATTCTTAATATTAGAAAAAAATTCTTACAAATAGATGGTAAAGCCTTTTTAGTAAATCCAGTCTTGTTTTTATAATTTTTAAAGGTGATTCGTGAAAATGATTGCTACAAATTACAGAAGAAATGAATAAAGTACCCTAGAATTGTTACTTCCAATTAGGTACAGTAGCGGACAATAAAATCCGGGCAAGCCATTTGCACTATGTAAACCTCACGTTAATATTTTTGACGTTTCATGCTTGTCACTAGTAATTCTGACGTTTAATTTAAATTTTATTTATTTATTTTGACAGAAATATAACCTCAATAAAAGCCTGATTTACCAAATTTGTCGAAATATGCACGACATGTCAAATTCTTGCCCGGATTTTATTGTCCGCTACTGTACCACAAAATTTCTTTATTGCATCAAGCCACTTAGTTCGAAGCGGAATTGCATTAAGAAATTCAAAGTGACATATTTTCGTTGCCACAAGCAATACATTTTCTAATCACTATAACTATTATTAAATTTAAATTCTGATCCCAAGTTAGACAATTCAAAACTAATTTTAGCAATACGGATGATTTTAGTACATATTCTCACAATTGATGTAGAATTAAATTTAAAACTTTACTTCAGCGGGTTCGTGATCTTAGCTGTTACATTTGACACAATTTCAAATTCTGAACCGTTCGAATCATGCGCAGTATGAAATTTATATCCAATTTTATGCACTGCTCATGCTCAGTACGATTTTGAACTGTTCAGAACTCGAAATCCTGACGAATGGAACAGACCTCTTATCGCTAGACTGCTGATTTTAAACTGCCTCGTGGAAATAACAGAAAAATACAATATATGATGTATTGACACATCATCAAAAAATTTAGGCTTCATTAAAGCATATTTCGTAAAAAAAAGTCTGAACCAGTGCACATTAAGGCCCGTGTGACGCCATGCAAGATTTGATAACATTTAACAAACTGGTCATGTGATTATCGAAACTCCTCTCGATATCATTCGACGTTATCTTACATGTCGATTCGTGTTCACTGAATGCAAAAAACTGAAATAAACGAATTCTGCACCAAATTGTTTTCAAGAAAACACGTAACATTAAAAAATATATTCATATTTGGAGGCACACTGATATAAATTTATCAACATTTCTATATCCAATATTTATTCAAAAGCTATTCAATAACTGAACATTTATAATGAAATTAGTCTTCTTCGATAAAAATTATATAGTAAAGTATCGTCGACTGATGCGGAATTATTCAACGAATATAACAAATTTTAATATGCATTTTGTACGAATATTCAAAATGTATTTGAAACCAGTAAAATTTGAATATTTTAAAATGTGCAGCATGGTGCTATGAGGACTTAAACATGAGTTGTATGGAAAGGACTAGCAAAAACATGTGCTTTTTATGATGGGTCAGAATCAGTCGGAATGTATTTGGTGCAATAAAATTCCGTTCTGGAGAAATCTTTAAATAAAAAATAAAAACTTGAACACATCGCTTATTTTTTAATGCCTCTTTAAAGAACTTAAAAACTAAAATCACGATTACAAAAATTTACAGTCTTTTTCTACTGGTTTTCCCCTTTTGTCAATTATGTTTCCGAATTTGTCAAATGACTTTCCAATCCGCAGGCCTACTATACTTTGAACGGATTGGAAAGTCATTTGACAAATTAGGAAACAGATTTGACAAAAGGGGAAAAGCAATAGAAAAAGACTGTAAAATTAATAAATTATAGAAATCTTCGTACAGTACTGGACAATAAAATCCGGGCAGGAATTTGACATGTCGTACGTTTTTCTACAAATTTGATAAATCAGGCTTTCTTGAGGTTATATTTCTGTCAAAATAAATAAATAAAGTTTGAATTAAACGTCAGAATTACTAGTGATACGCATTAAACGTCAAAAATATTAAAGTGAAGTTTACATTGTGCAAACGACGTGCCCGTATTTTATTGTCCGCTACTGTACAAATTTTATTACAAACATTAAATACAAAAAGAATCAAAATTTGTAAAGTATATTTATTTCTATACACGATTGTTAATGGCAAGTGTCACTTCATGTATAGTTCTGCACACCGATGTTTGGCTCATGCCCAATGGTAAATCTTGGCCGATGCTTGTTTGATACGATCCTGTGGCATAAAACGAAGCGATGATAAAACTTTCAGCTCTGGGCTCACCATAGATAAAGGAAGATAGAAGATTGGTTACTCATAGCGTTTTCGATTGATCGCACTCAGAGTATATTCATCTCATGTTTTGCATGAGGTTAAAAGAAGATGCAAATACACTGAGTGCAACCGGTGCAGGTGAATCGAAAACGCTATCAATAATAAGAATCCACCACATAAAGTTACTAGATATATAAAGTACCGCAATCTATTGGGCTCATGTATTGAAAAGAGAAAGTAATATTTTTGCCCGAAAATGACGACATCGCTAACTTCATTCGATTGCTCATTTGAAGTTACTAGATTCAGTGTGGTTAGTTACGCAAACGTGTAAATGTCATGTAATACGTGGTATTTGTTACATAAAAATGCCGGGTTGTTGTGTTTTAAATTGTAAAAATAGTCACGCAAAAGGTGTAAGGTTATTTTGTTTACCCAGTGGTGCAAGAAATTTACAAAGAAAACAATTATGGTTAAATTTCATTAATCGGTCAGATATATCCCCTAATGCAAAAATTTGTGAGGTAATAACCTGTGAGCAACTAAAAATCAGATTAGAGCAGGCGGTGCAAAGAAAATGTATGTCTGTGATTAAATGAAAAGTCAATAAATTTGACAGTCCATGAATGTATTACATTAATTATTTCAGTTAATCACAGACATACATTTTCTTTGCACCGCCTACTCTAATCTGATTTTTATTTGCTCACTTTTTATATTATAACATTGTTGCAACAATTCAATATGATTGAAAATATATTGTTTAGGTACATTTTTCTGAATACCAATTTGAAAATTCACGACAAGATGGCAAGAAACTACTTAGCCCGAATGCATATCCCGATTTATTAAAAAACAATAAAAGAAAGCAGGATACAGAAGAAAGTTTTGTAATAAATAAAAAAATAAATGATAACTGTGAAATTTCAAATACCTGCAGCTTCCAAACTGCAGAAGAACCTGACCTCGAGCTACAAGAAGTGGACAAAATGAATACAATCAAAGAATTAAAGCAAAAATTGAAAGAAGCTTTAAGAAAGTGCAGGCAATATGAAGTGAAATTGGAACAGAAAAGTCAAACTAATTTAGAAAAAATTTTTCATAAAGATCAGTTGGAATATTTGGAAAGAAATAATTGTAGAGGATTAACCTGGTCTCCAGAAACCATAACAAAAGCACTGAAGTTGTACATGGCATGTGGAACGAAGGGATATGAAGAAATTCGTAAACAAAACCTTCCGTACCCAAGTCCTCGTACACTTCAACATCGAATCAAGAATTTGAAATTTCGTCCAGGTATTCTAGATGAAATATTCAACTTGTTAGAAGTTAAAGTTAGTATTGGTGATGGTTAGAAAATATTTATTTGCTTGTGCACATATCATGTGCACTTGTATACATTTTTGTTCTGAATTTTTTTTTTTTTTTAGGTGGAGAATTTTGAACCAGAAGAAAGACACGCTACTCTCATATTTGACGAAATGGCAATTAGGCCTGGCTTACAATTCGATAATACACTTTCAATGGTAGTTGGTAGACCAACACTTAAATCGTCTAATGGAAAAGAAAATTCTGAAGAAGTTGCTACACATGCTTTAGTTTATATGTTAGGTGGAGTTTCAACTAGGTGGAAGCAGGTTGTGGGATATGACTTTACAGGAAAATCATTCAGTGCTTCAGAAGTGTATGAGAGAATAACAGAAATAATTAAAAGAAGTCAGGCTATTGGAATAAATATTCTAACAGTAATATCTGATATGGGCCCACAAAATCGTAGTTTATGGAAGATGCTAAATATTGTAGCAGGAAAATATAACAAAATTCATAACTACGTTCAACATCCTTGTTATGCTGATAAGAAATTATTTTTTATGCCAGATCCAGTTCATGTTTTCAAAAATCTTGTAATGGCATTTACAAAGGGCTATAAATTTATTTTACATGAATCTATAGTTCAAAAATTTAGTTTACCATCAAATGAAGTTTCCATTGTGCCTATCAAACAACTTTATGAAATTGATAATGGTGATGTACTTAAATTGTGCCCTAGACTGAAACATAATGTAATCTATCCATCTCATTTTGATAAAATGAATGTTGGCATAAGTGTTGCATTAATAAACCATGATGTATCAGCTGCTAGTCTCTATTGCATTGCAGCAAAAATGATTGATGAAAAACATAGAAGCACTGCATGGTTTATACAAGTAATGTACAGGTGGTTTAAATTATTGACTAGTCGTTACCAAGGTTTAGCACTGTCTTTAAGAAACGAAGACACTTATAAAGATAGTATTAATTTTTTGAAATCTGTCCAAGATATCACTTACAATGTGTCTGTAAATAATACATGGATGCCGTTTCAAACTGGTATAATTTTATCAACTGAAACGGCATTACATGTTCAAAAAATTTATTTAGAGGAAGAGCATTTTCGTTACATTTTGCTGGCTCGCTTAACGCAAGATGCCTTAGAAAATACCTTCTCTTCAATAAGATGTCGACAACCTGTTCCTGATGCCCATATGTTCAAGGTGTCTTTACGATTGGTGTGTTTGTCACAGTTTGAAACAAATGTAAAACGAGGCAGTTATGAAGAAGATGATGCCAACTATATTGTGCAATACTGTGACAAATTGAATAAAACTGAAGCTAATACATCAGATGAAGTTGAAAATAAACTAATTGATAATATACTTGAAGATTTTTCAACAGTTGATATTAGATTGCAAGCCAGTTTATATTATTTACTTGGGGCTATTATTTATAAAGTTAAATGTAACTATGCTATTTGTAATACCTGCTACGAAAGTGTTAAAACTAAATTAACTAATGTAACTCTAATAAATAAATTTGCACAACTTAAAGAATACAAAGAAAACATTTTAGAGTACCCCACGTTGGATTTATTTGAATATATCAATGAATTTGAAATATTTTTTCGCAAATATGAGAATGCTATTTTATCTAATGCTGTAACAGTAGAAAATTTCATAAATTTAGTAACGCAAAAACAACCTCCTCCTAATAATATTCCTACATGTCATAATATTCTTGATAAAATAATTAAATTGTTTGTAAAAAGTAGATTGTACTTTGTTTTAAAACACAAATGTAAGAACATAAATTGTGATGAGTCAAAAAGTAGCCGTAGTGTTGCTATGCGAGCTGTTTTAATAAATAAAAGTTTATAGAACATTATTTATTATTTTTTGTTGTAACACGTGATCAGTAGCAGATAATAAAATCCAAATTTAACAAATACTTATAAAAATATTACGTGTCCGGATTTTATTGCCTGCATTCAAACAAAAATTTTCCTCAAATTACTAATTAGGCTTTCAGAATTAAAATGAAAACTGGTAGAAGAAAGAATTTCAATATCAGCAAATTAAATTTGGCGGGTTATTTTGCCCGAAAATGGCTGATTGCGGTACTTTATATATCTAGTAACTTTACCACCACACTGTTTTTAGCGCCACAGGTGGTCGTTAGTTAAAGCTCAGTAATAGGCGGGAATTATTTAAATTTGAATGTTGACTACACTCGTATCTTCTATAACATTAAGGCGTCGTCATCCTACTTCAACACTACTCTATACTTTTCCAACCTTAAATTTTCAGTTTTAATAAAAAAGAAGCATGTAAGGTGGCAAAAGTAATATTGAGTGAGGATATCGAAGGAATGACGGCTCATAACGCTAAGTTATTGTTTAATTTATTTAGTTATTGTTTAATTTATTTAGTTATTGTTTAATTTTATTTAGTTTAACTTATTTAGTTGTATTAGTCAGCGGAAAACTAGTGAAATGTAATAATTATTAAGAAAAATAATAATGACCTGCTTGAGGGTACTGTATGATTTTGCTAACGAATAGTCTCCTTACACCAAAGTGTGCTCAGGACTAAACATTATTTTTTGATACACAAAAAATAATTTCACCAAGAAATTTCTTGTTCTGAATGTATGAATTAATAATCATGGCAACAGAAGGAGAAACGAAAGATGTTGTCTTAAATTTGCTGTCATATGAATAAAATATAAACTCTTGTGTAATATATATTTAATAGTTCAAGATATATGTATACAGGCAGAGCATTCAAAGCTAACTAGTAATCTACAAATAAGAAAAGATATGCCATTGCGAAAACAACCAATCCTTTTAATCAAAACTTTTTAAATATTTCTGATATACGAACAAGAATAAACTATACGATGTTTTATTTGCATACTTTTTGGCAACAAGAAATGATGTTGAGACAATCTTCAAAATGTATTATATATAACACAAATTCCGCATAAAATATCACTCATTTGACAAAGAACTGTGTACTCCTCCTAAGCAGCAGTTCATCTTTCCTGCAAAGACAAAGTAAATAAATCTATAAATAGAATAGTAACAATAACCCATTCTTATGTTATAAATGCAATAGTTATAAATTAAAAAATGTAATTATTGCTTGAAAACGAACAGAAAAAGCACAGTATTGAAAATGTAGGCGTACATTTTTAGAATTTTTTCTCTTCGTTTTCAAGCAGTAATTAGACATTTTCTAATTTATAACAATTATTAGCTTATGACATTTTAGCAGTTTACAAAATATTCACTTGATACTCGAGGTAAAAATGTGAGTAAGAATGACTGCGTTTCAATGCAAGTAAGAGTGAAAATATAAATTAACCGCAGTGCATCGAGTTAATTTTCAGTAAGATAAATTTTTTTCATGATACTGATGTCTGACCTATTGACAAAATTTATTATTCTGTTATTACTTATGCTACTGCTAATTATTTTTCATTTACTTAAGTAGAAACTAAAACTTTACCTTGTACATACCCAGCGAAAACATGTACGTTTATTCAACGTTAATTTCACGTTGTAATGGTGGAAATAACGTTATTCGTTGAAAAATGCAACGTTGTTTTTTGGTTGAATTAGCAACCATAATTATATCACGTTTGTATGACGTGTTTTTTAACGATCAGTTTAATATGGACGTAATTATAACGTGAAATAAATGCGTAACAATTTTGTCTTTTTACGACGTGATTTATACTATGAGTAAATGCGATGTATCTACCATACATTGATTACCACATCATTTCAACGTTAATTCAACATCTACTCTTCTACGTAATAAATGAGAAAAAAATTAACGAAACTAATACGTTAGATAAATCATAATTTACAACTAAATTTTTAACCCACGTTTTATAACGTTATTTCAACGTATACCGAATAAATATGCCTTACAAAACGTGATGTTGACGTTAGAAAACACTTAATTTTACAGTGATTGTCTGTCGTGTTTCACACCTTTGAATTCTAATTTTAATAAAAATCTATGAAATATGAGGTTCTTCTCCATGCTTGGCAGCTTTGAAATGAAACGAAACAGGTATGAAAAGTACTGCTAATTTGGACATACGAGTCAACCACAACCCCTTTTTAAGTTGACGTAATCTGTCAAATTTTTTTAAGTTAGTTTGAATTTGATGCCCAAAATCTGTGATTAAAAATACTAAAGAACGCAATAGTCAATCAATTATACATACATATTGTCACGAATACTCATTGGGGACAGCTGTATACAGAGTGGAAAGTTTAACTGGAATAAATTCTGTAACTGTAAAATTACGATTTGTAAAAAAATTCTTGGAACAGGTCAATTTTTATTTTTAATGGCGCATATTACAACGGGACTTTTTTAACTTTTCAATTATTTGGAGGGGTGAAACGACCCCTAACTATGTTTTTTTTAATGGAAGGATATGTTGAAAAAATTAGGAATACAGCTACGTTTTATTTTTTTATTTTTCTTTAGCAGTAAAAGGTAAAAACAAAAAAGAATTTTTACTAAAACCGTTTTTAATGCCAAAAATTCAGGAACTCCATTTTTATTATTTGATGAGAAGAAATAAGCATTCCATATGGTATCGTATTGTTGCGTGCAGCCAATAGATGGCGCTGCCAATGCGCTAAATTTTTAATTGTACGTAATTACCTCACTGAAGTTTTTCCCAATAGGTGGATAGGAAGAAGATGACCGATGACCGATTCAGTGGCCAACAAGATCTCCAGATCTCACCCCTTTAGACTTTTTTATGGGGGTATTTAAAAAGTAAAGTTTATGTGACTAAACCAAACGACATAGCAGAACTTCAGAACTTCAAATTCTGCATGAAATTAGGAGAGTAACGCCGGAAATGTTACAAACTGTTAGGGATGGAATTTATAATCGATTAGGGTATTGTCAAGTGAGAGGTGGCGAGCATTTTGAACATCTGATGCGTTAAAATCGTTCTAGTCAAAAATTTATTTTTTATTTTTTCGCCTTTTACTGTTTAAGAAAAATTAAAAAATAAAACGTAGCTGTATTCCCAATTGAACAAGCTTTAAGAAAAAAAATTACTCAACATACCCTTCCATTAAAAAAAATAGTTAGGGGTTGTTTCATCCTTCCAAATAATTGAAAAGTTAAAGAAATCCATTTATAATATGCGCCATAAAAATAAAAATTGACCTGTTCCAAGAATTTTGCTACAAATGGCAATTTTCTAAGTTACAGAATTTATTCCAGTTAAACTTTCCACTCCACTGCGGTGTTCATGAGCAGCATGTAATTTTTTTTTAATTTTCATAAAGAAATAATTTTGTAAATAATAAAGTAAATTGAGAGTACTGTATTAAATGTGTCTTGTCGAATATTTTATGTTAGTGTAAATATTTTTAGAAATAAGCGATTTAGAATTACATGTGTATTATAAATAAATAATTTAGAATTTTTGAAATGTATATACAAAGAAAATAAGCTTAGGATTGTAATAATTAGAAAAATTGATTTAATGATGTTATGATAATATGGATGTTAGAAGGAAACTGTAGGTAGTAAAGAGTTCGGAAATTGAACGAGTGAGGGCGGCGCGTAGCTATTGTAAGTTAAAGTCCCCGGTTCGGCTTTATTACTACTGAGTAGTCACGGAAGCGATACGGCACTGGGATCTCCAAATGGCTTAGCGGTCTAGTCTAGCCGACTTGGAAAGTCGTGTCACTCGGCGGCGTGGGTTCGAATTCCACCATTAGCCATGTATGTTTGTTCAGTCTAATGATTTAGACCCAGCTTTAATACACGTTGTAATTGTCTGATTCAACGCTACACGTGGACATTGCCGCGACATTTTTTCGTTGTTTTAACGTAACCATAACACACGAATTCAACGTTTGTTACATGTTATTCCACAACGTTTTTTATACGTATGTATGCACTGGGATTTAACGTAGAAATACCGTGGACAAAGACGTTTAAAAGAAGTTGATTCGAGCGTTGTTAAAACGTATTAATAACACACGAATTCAACGTTGATTAATTGTTATTCTACAACGTTTCTTACACGTGGACAGAGACGTTTAAAAGAAATTGATTGCCGCGACATTTTTTCGTTGTTTCAACGTAACAATATCACACGAATTCAACGTTTGGTTACATGTTATTTTACAACGTTTTTTACACGTACGTGTTTTCGCTGGGTATAAAGATGGGACTGCATTGTATTTTAAATTTCTTTTGTTTCGTACAAGCAGGTCTTCAGTGAAATGTCTGCCACAAACCCTTTTGTTTGCATAGATACTTTCTATCGGTAAAAGTTTTAATTCTGGATTATTAATAATTTGCAACCATACTTGCAAACGGTTTCTGCCAGATTTTGGATGTGGAAAACAAAATCTTCGTGATACTCTATCAACACATCCTGGTACACAACACTTCTGTATACTCATGGTCTCACCCACGATATACAGAACACTGGTAGACGCACTTGCCTATCTTTCCCATACAAAACAAGGGAGCCAAAAGCAGTGCCTACTTGCGAGATTTTAATTTTATCGCTAGATGGCACCAACGTATGAAGGACTGTCACTAAACGTCATTAATGACACTTATGTTCAGTATTTACATGTGTTTATCAGAAAATATATTTATTAAAAGCAAACTCTGGTTGGTGTGTTAATGAAATAGAGAATAAACGGTGAGTATCAAATTTATTAACTTATACAGGCTGTTACAAATTCGAGGCTCACCATTGGGATCTCGGAAACGGTAAGAGATACGAAGTCGGTTAAATTGGGGCAAAGTTGCGTATTTTGGTGCTGAATAATATTCTGTTCTGAAAAATCTTCTACGATTTATAGTTTTTGAAATATTTCCAAAAAACCGAAAAACGAAATTTTCTTTTTTATTTTTTTCTGAAGTTATTGTTGCAGGGATCTTAACAAAATTAACACATTCTACAGGCACTTTTTTAAGATCTTTACGATGATATTATTAGATTTTACTTAAAACGTTTCGTCTCGTTCTGATCATCATCAACTTCATTTTTTCTTATGGGCGCTACATTGGGTTTTAATACCAATGAATAGATCTATTTTTTCTGATGCTTTTCCATATATCACACATCCCTATTTAATAATTTGAAACAGCTGGAAATGCAAGAAATTGTTGAAAATAACACTGCAACGAGAAACATGGTATGCAATGAAAACAAAAACCAAAAAAAGTTTGATACACCTTCGGAGTTTTATTTCGTTTATCATAAAAACAGATTTTTGAAAAAATTTTAGATATAAAAATGAAGGATGTGAATCCAAGAAAGACGTAGACTTTTAAAACGTATTGTGCTGACAGCAACAATTTAGTAATAGCAAGAGAAATTTACTTCCAACAATGACGATGACGCCTTACTTTCGTAATTACTTTCGATTACTTTTGTAATTAAATTATACATTTTTATGATTAAAGCAAGAAAGCATTACAAGAAATTATGTCTTTAAAAATCTCTCATTCTTGTAAATTTAAAAATGTACTGTGCTAACAACAATTTAGTAATAGCAAGATAAATTTGCTTCCAATAATACCCAGAAAGATGCCATCCACACAGAACAATATTATTAAGTTAGATAGAAACATTGCACTTTATGGATATTTTCATAAAACTCGAAGGACTTATCGAGATCGCCTTAATGATGATGATAATGAAGAATTATTAGAACAGGTAATTCATAGTTATTTATAAAATGTTTAAAAATATGACACTACAAGAAAGAATATTTCCTCGAGCAGTAACATCTTTTAAGATACGAGTTTTCTAAAGACATGCGCATAATTTAATTTGATATTTTCTAGCTTTTTAATAATAATAATAATGTATAATTTAATTACAAATCTAATCAACTATTGTCTTGTAGTTGTCTTTCTGGATATTGTTGGAAGGAAATTTCGCTCGTTATTACTGAATTGTTGTTGTTAAAACCACAATAAATTTTTAAATTTACGTCTTTCTTGGATTCATAACATTCATTTTTAGATCTAAAATTTTTTCAAAAATCTGTTTTTATGATAAACGAAATAAAACTCCGAAGGTGTATCAAACTTTTTTTGGTTTTTGTTTTCATTGCATACCATGTTTTTCGTTGCAGTGTTATTTTCAACAATTTCTTGCATTTCCAGCTGTTTCAAATTATTAAATAGGGATGTGATATATGGAAAAGCATCAGAAAAAATAGATCTATTCAATGGTATTAAAACCCAATGTAGCGCCCATAAGAAAAAATGAAGTTGATGATGATCAGAACGAGACGAAACGTTTTAAGTAAAATCTAATAATATCATCGTAAGGAGCTTAAAAAAGTGCCTGTAGAATGTGTTAATTTTGTTAAGATCCCTGCAATAATAACTTCAGAAAAAAATAAAAAAGAAAATTTCGTTTTTCGGTTTTTTGGGAATATTTCAAAAACTACAAATCGTAGAAGATTTTCCAGAACGGATTATTACTGAGCACCAAAATACGCAACTTTGCCCCAATTTAACCGACTATGTATCTCTTACCGTTTCCGAGATCCCAATGGTGAGCCTCGAATTTGTAACAGCCTGTATAATAATATGAGTGATAATTACAACAAATTATAGGTTGAGGTATAGAATACCGTGGTAAATTAATTGCCAACACCGGAGTGTCTTTAATTAACGCAAGTTTCAGCAATGCAACACAGAAATGCACCAAATTTATTTCTGACGTTGCTAATAGAGTAACGCCAAACAAATTCATGGAAATAACTGGTGCGAACTGGTGAATAAAGCTTCAGACGTTCCACACTGGCGTCGTAATTTTTTCTTCCGCATCCACATTCCTTCTATTTTTTGGATATGAACATTTGGATTTTCAGGATTAACGAAGTTTTGCTCATGGATAATAACCTCATGTTCATAGATTCCTCCAGCTTCTAGCATTCGAAAACACTTGGGTATCGGCAATTAATTTACCACCGTATTCTATAACGTGTGATCAAAATAAAAACATATTAGAGTAGGCGTTGGAATTTAAAAGTATGTCTGGATAACGTCATAATTAATTAATTGTCAATCAACTATCACATAATGAAAGTCTCAACGAAGTCATAAAAATAAATAAATGTCTCTAACGGTGGAGTTTTTTTCAGAAATGGCCACAAAATTAATCATAAAAAGGGTTTATTCGATATCTAATGCAATCGAGAAGTTTTATGAAGCATATCCTGTGGTCCACTTCCACAAACAGAAACATCAAAGTGACTGAAGAAACGTGAAATGAACTAAATGAAGACATACGTGTTTGCTTGCATGGCCAACTCTAATCCGTTTTTTATATGATCACTTTTTACCTGTACCAAATTATACATCTTTAATATAATTTTCGATGTAAAACAATCAAAATTTGCTTCAGAATCCCTGTACGGCACTTATACTATTTTTGCTAATTTTGCATGTTTCTTAGCACTGTTATTTTCGGAACTTCTTTTTCTTGATTCCTTTTTGCACGACAAAGACATTCGTGTAATTAAAAATGAAAAAATTATTCTCTTTGTTAGGTCTTTTTTGTGGTTTGTGCAACCAACAAAATTAGAAAGTTTTCTTTTGCTCAATATCGTCAAAATATTAAGCAACGTGTTCTTTTTGATTTCTGATTTTAGATTTTCAGATATACTTGACTCTATATTCTTAAGTAGGATGAATAGTTCTTTGGATGGAAATACTAAATGCCCTCTACTTTTCAGCATGATAAACGTATTAAATGATTCATGTCCATTTCCGATAAGAGTTTTAATACAACTTTCACATTTTTCAGATTTATATTTCCGAGCAATGAATCCGCAAACGTAAGCAAATGCTTCTTCATTGTCATTGAATTCAATATTAGCAGCACAACCAGTATCCTCATTTAACATATCATCAATGTGCAAGTCAACTTCTGCTTTTGTTAGATGTGTCTTACTTTCTTTATTGTAATGCAAAACATCTGTTGTGTTACTGATCAACGCTTCAAGCATATCGCCACCAGTTACGTTACTACCAGGAGGTGGTTTGACTAGAGAATATAAAGATATCAGCCTGAATATTTGACCTATCTGTAGTGATTCTGCATTATTGTTAGCTCCACCACTAAGTCGCAGTAATGAAAAAAAATGTTCAAGTGGATCTTGATTTATTCTTGAAGTCATTAGATACTGAAAACCCAATTCGTTGGAACAATAATGCAATAAATCCAAAGCAGTATTTATAGATGCTCTTAGTCCTTCAGCTGTTGATTTTGTTAAAAAGAATTCAGGTTCAGCAGAAGATTGCCACAGATCCATATAAATCAAGAAATCTTCTAAAGCTTGGTGCTCTGAAGAATTTGGTCGAAGTGCATTAAAGGAGTTGTTTGAATTAAAAATATCACATAACTGGTTCATCCGTCTACAAAATTGAATTGTCGGCTCACAATCATCAAAGCCAGGTATGTTTTTTTCTTTTAATATTGATAAAGCATCAGCAACAGTAGCACTGAACAATTGAAATGCATATTTAGTTTTCATCTTTTCATGGTGTTCAGGTCTAATGTGTTTCTGAGTTAGTTTTGGTACTAGTTTAAATTCATGTTTTGCATCATATTCAGTTAATATTTTGAAGTGGATCCATCGAACTCGACCTTCTGGCACCTGAAGTTCTCCCTTTGAAACGAGTCGATTTCTAATACATTTTATTAAATGTGGAAAATCAGAACACATTCGCAATTTTCTTTTTTCATTGCAGGGATGAATGCACCACGGGTTATTTGGATCTCCTGCACCAAATGCCGTCCACATGGCTCGATTCCAGGTAGCACCATCCGAGGTAATGACATCAATAAATAACCCAGCTGCTTCACACAAGAGAATAGCTTCCAATATCAACTTTGCCTCAACATTTCCTGGGACACTGCCTTTTGACAAGAAACAAGCCAGTGCTTGCATGTGTTTACCAGCAAAAGGCTGAAACATAATGATAAGAACATGATCTCCTAAGTCATCTTTCTGGCACAATGGAGTATAGTCCCCTAAATCTACGAAACCCATTACTTGCAGACGGTTTTATCAAAATGTTTACATGGTGTTATTTTACATTCATCGATCATCAAAGTACCGTGACGTTCACGTTCAGGCATAAAATTAGTTTTTTCTTTTATAAGCTCAAATAACTTATTTTGAAAGCCATATGTACTGTCTATGTTATTTATGTAACGAGATAAGGTACTTGATGCAGGCAGAGGTAGCAAGTCTCTACTTCGTAAATGCCTGTACAATTTTGGACTTTTAATTTTTATAAGAAGACATGCATATATCCAGTCTTTACTGTACCGTTTTCCATGTAGATGTTGTCCTGCAGTTTCAATACATGTTCGAATCACTAATTTTTGATTTTCTGGAAGTTCAGAAATTAAATTTTCAACATTACTAATTTCTGCCATTCGTTTTTGTAAATCTCCTATTATTGCGTCTTGTTTTTTTTGTTGTTGTTTCATTTGCTTGATTTTGTTCTGAATGCGTTTATTTTTTAGTTTACTTTTTAACATATGAAGGTCTGATGTTTTTCGTAATAAATATTTTCTTAGTAATGCACAAGCACGACAACGTTCGGCTTTCCTAAGATTTTCACCAGAACAATGACGGCTAACTTTATTTTTTATTCCAGTTCCATTGCAAAGCTTAATTTCATGAACTTTTTTTATAAGAGTTATCAAATCTTGTAATGTAGACAATTTGTCATCTAGTGGACGCAAAATATTATTCAGTTGTATTTTTATGTCTCTTTGATAAATTACGATAGCCTTATCAATTGAAATTTGTTTAATAACTTCCGACTTGTAATATTTTATGTGACTTATTATGATTGAAGTCTCTGTTGTATGTATTCCCCATTCAGAAGGTAATTTGTTTAATAAATTTTCATCTGCTATGGCTTTTGAAAGATATTTAAAAAATATTGGAAAATTATTGTTGGAATTTATTTGTTCTGATTGAGAAGTTAATGGAAGTGGTATCTCTACTTGAGGATGGGAAATATCTTGATGACTGTAAAAAATGTTATTTTAGTATCAATTGTAACCTGTTTTGTTTTGCAACTTAGCGTTTCTCAGTCTGTTTGATTGCTTTCTCAGGAAGCAATTAAACATTTTAGAGAGATATTTACTACTACAAGGTCTGTTCAAGAAAAAACCGAAATACATTTTTAAAATTTTTATTTTTCAACTTATATATTATTGGTCCTTGGCCCCTTCAAAGTACTCCTCTCCCCAATTGACATACTTTTCCCAGTGGTTTCCACTTTGCAACAGTCCTGGTAAGCTTCTTTAGGAATGTTCTTTGAATTTGTTCTCGAATGGTGTCGAAATGGCGTCCTTTCAGCACTGACTTTAATTTAGGAAATAAGCAAAAATCGCAAGGAGCAAGATCTGATGAGTGGGGAGGTTGAGGGAGTACAGTTATTTGATTTTTGGTACAAAACTGGTAAATTGTGTGACTAGGCGCGTTGTTGTGGTGAAGGAACCATGAGTTGTCTCAGCACAACTCTGGTCTCTTTTTGCGAATTTTTTCACGCAAAACATATTCATAGTAGTAACGGTTGACTGTTTGACTATGAGGCAAAAATTCAAAGTGCACAACTCCATTGAAATCGAAAAAATGATGATCACCTTCACTTTTGATCAAGACTCATGTTTTTTTTTTGGATCGTGGAGATCCCTTGCCAACCCGAACTTCCACTCGCCTTTCCTTCTGCAGTTCAGTCATCAAACGAGGAACAAACTTTGCAGCAACTCGATGCATGCTCCATTTCTCAATCAGAATGTTATGGCACGACCCTGTTGAGATCCCAACCTCTTCTGCAAGTTCTCTGACAGTCAGCCGACGATTTGCACGCACCAGATTACAGATTATCTGAATGAGAGTGTCATCAGTTAAAGTCGAAGGTTTTCCTGATCGAGAGTCGTCTTCAACTGATTGACGACCACTTTTGAATTGGCAAAACCATTCGTAACACTGCGTATGGCCTAGAGATTGTCTCCATAAGCTTGTTTTAAAACTTGAAATGTTTCGGTAAAAGTTTTCCCCAGTTTTATGCAAAATTTCACGTTGCATCGTTGTTCCCGAAAATCGCCACGAATGTTGAAACACCTTGCACTTACAAAGCAATAACGCGGGAAAGAAGCGAGATACCAACAATCCGTAAAGAGCAGATTAGATTACTCCGAAGGTTATGGCACAGTTGTGGCGAACACAGTGTTGCCAACCGCACGACGCTACGACACTTCGTTGCCGCGCTATTTAAAAAATTATTTCTTGAACAGACCTCGTACATATTATGAGCAAGAAGATTACCAAGCACGTTTTGCTGTAATTTTTACACACCTTTCAGAGGCTATTGATGCTATTTGCTTCTTGTTTCTGTATTGTTTGGTGGTGGTGGAAGAAAGGACAGATGCAGGATTAATATTAGTGGAGCAGGAGCCTATATTTAGTTCAGGGATAGCATCATCTGTCAGTGTTCTTCGAATGATTTCACCCAATGAATAATGGTCTTTTACAAATTCTTTTTTAAAGTGTTTCAAGCACACAAAATGGTTCTTCAATATTGTGATACCTACACTTTTGCTCCATTCTTGAAGCCTTTCCGAAATCTATAATTATGTAACAATATTTGTAAATGATTTTCGATGACTGAATTTAGGGAATAGTTTTACCGTGGGAACTTGAAATAGGGAAGTGTCCTTATTCGCTATTTTTATTTCACCACAAATAACGCACTTTTTCATTTTTGTTGCAGACGAAAAGCAAAATTGAAAACTTTTGAATCTTTGAATTAAAAAATAATAATGACAGTCCGCGATACGGTTCTGCCATCTAGCGAATTTTTGCAAACTACTGAACTTGCTCAAAAATTGAATCGCAAAATGGCGGCGAGTGAGCGTACCAGTGTTCTGTATATCGTGGTCTCACCTATAACAATATTTTACTTTAATCCTTAAATGCAATGCCTAGCCTAAATTATAAATTATAAGCAGTCAGAGGACGGGCGGAATTTTTACGGTTTACTATTGCAACGAAGCGATGAGATGTTGTAAATAGAATGTCCACACGACCCAGCATATTTGCCGGCGTTGCGCGACTTGCAATAATGAACAATCGGCGAGTCAAAGAAATAGTGCGCTCATCAAATCGAGGTGATTCACAATTTTGTACTGGTTGACTGGCTGCTAGGGAGATATGGACTCTGACAAATATGTGAGTCAGTAGCGGTTACATGAAAGTTTAAATACGGATTCATTAAAAATATTGAGATTGTTGGTTTATTGTAAGTAATATATGTATGATATACATATGTTTGTATAGCAATAATTGATATATTAATAAAGTACTGTTAACTTTATATTTAATCCCAAAATTTATAATAATAATTAAATGAAATACAGTATTCTTTTTTCTTCCTTCCAATGATGGTGTTTTCAAAATTTTATTCAATTTCTAGACGTTAGTTGCCTAATAAAGATAATGTTACTTATCGAAACCGATAGCTAGATTACACAAATTAATAATTAGGACGTTCTTTTCATTACCATACTAGAAAAAATAAGTGTTTAATTAATGTTATCGTTTTTAAATTTAAGGAAAAGCTATTATTATCTTCTAGAATTTACAATAAAATTGTGTTTGTATTCTGGCTATATCAGACTGCCCGGTGCTCTGATTAACGCTCGCATATGAGCGCAAGTATGCAACGCAAGTTCCCCACCAGGACTGCCGCTGTATCAAACTGGATGGAACCGGAAAAACTTCCCAAGTCCTCTCACTGATTATAACACACAATCAGAGGAATTTCATCAAGCTTACATGCATATTTAATTTTAATTTACATACATACTTACTTGGCGCATAAAAAAGTTCCTGCTTCTTTAAATATACATACGAATTTTTGCAAAAAGCTATCCCATACGAAGCCCAAAATGCGAATTTGTCAATATGGTGGAACATGGGAATACCACAGGTGCATCCGCTCAGGAAGCGAAGGTTAATGTTGGATGTTGCGCGCGTAATTTAAATCACGCGACTGAAGTGCTTTAGTGGTCGTTAGCTGTACTATAACTTTGTAGCCACTGTTGTCATTTAAGTTATCATACCGTGGGGCTCACTGCAGTTCTATGTTCAGTAGCTTGTAGATGAGGCCTCAAAAAATCAATTAAATTAATTGCAGAAATAACTCTCTCAAACGTTCTTTAGTCATAACTGTTTTCCCTTATACCTACTTCTTCTTTGTAATCGAAACTGTTGATTTTGCTGCTCTTTCGGCCGCTTCGAGATTTGCTAATTCATGATGGAATATAGGTATAAGGTCTTATTTTCTAAGTTCCATTGTGCGTCATCAACAACGATGGCGTAAAATTTAGACACCGTTGCCACGACTGCCAAGTGTTTTTCACAGATTTATCAAGTAGTGACATCCTTGTCGGATACATGAGCCAAAATTACTCACAGATATTCGCTATTTCACTCACATGCTGATATCAATCGAGAATGCAGGAAACATGTCTATCTACCCTGTACCAGATCATTGGTGTTTTTTAATTACTCGATCAGCTGTTTGAGCGTTCGAGTAGACGAAAAAGCGTTTTTTAATTATATTCGAGAACTAAAGTCACAGTCTACATACAGTCTTGTCACTGGCGCTAGTTTCGCGTACAAAATTCTTGGAAACTCGGGGATGAATGCGCAGTAGTCTCGCTGTTTCTATTCGTAGTTTGGTTTACCGGCTTGGTTCGGGCACGTTCGGGCAACTGCAAATACTGCAAGATTTTAAATTTAAATTGTTTGCGCCAAGTAAGAATCAACGCACGGAGGAATGTGCAGTGGTTGCATTGAAGACACAAAGATCAAAGGTACCGACGCCAAGTGAACAGATTGTATGTAGACTGTGCTAAAGTAGTGTTCGAAAAATCCACAAACTGTTCGAGCTAAGCATTCGAGCTCCGCTAACATGCACCAAGTGCTGAGGTAGTGCAGCAAAGTAGAACAGTGAAATAACCTAACAACGTCATGTACATATGTATATTACGTACAACAAGTACTAACTGATCGTTTTTTTTAAGCGTTTTTTAATTGCAGTCTCAACCAAAGAAAGCGGCCTTTAGGAATATTTTTTGACATGAGTCGTGCCTTCGACTCGGTCGAACACTCACTTTTATTAATTAAATTACAACACATGGGAATAAGAGGTCAAACTAACAAGTGGACCCAATCCTACTTATACAATTGAGAACAAATTGTCGAGATAAATGGCATCAGATCAAGTAAGCGCAGTGTTACAAGAGGCACACCACCCTCTTCAACTGCTTCATCAATGATTTACCCAATGTCAACCCAAGTAAGAAGTCGCTGACGACTACAATGTGATCTTCACGGAAGACTCTGAGGATGACCGTTTAAATGCTGCTCAAGATTGTGTTATTATCCGTTCACGTTCTTTTTGCATTCTAGTAGGCCGTTTTTTTTTTCGTTAAGTTATGTACATAAATTTTGATAGAACTCAAAATGTGACAAATGTAAAATTCTGACACTTTAACATCATGTATTAAAACTACTGTACTATGGCCTAATACAATCGATTATTTTGTATGGGGTGATATACTGGGGTGCAGCACACAATTCAAGCAAAATGTTCGTAGCTCAAAAAAGAGCCATTCGCTGTATGATGGGAGCAAGCTCGGACGAATCATGTAGACCGCTATTTAAATCATTTTAGTCCATGTAAAGAAACAACAAGGAGCTCTGAAGAAAAGATCCGATGTACACTTACACGACACAAGAGGCAGCAAGGAGTTAGAGGTTCCCTTCTCCAGGTTACAAGTGGGACAAAAAAAACCCGCAACATATCGGCACAAAACTTTATAATAAACTAGTTACAACTGATGTAAATTATGACACAATATCCCTTAAATGTTTTAAACTGAAAGTGAAGGACTTTTCCGCCACAAAAGTTTATTATTCGGTAAGCGAGTTTTTAGATATGTAAATTTTAATACCTTTTTTTTCTTTTGACGAGTCAAATGTGTAACACGTATGTACATAATGATTATAAACATTATTATTATTATTATTAAAAACGAGCAAGTTCTCGAATTATCTGACAGCTTGTTCGAACATATTTGCCTCTAGGAACTGGTGCATTTAAAAAACACGCCCATTGTGTTTCAATAGAAAATAACTACAAATTTAATGCAATAGTTGTACAGAAATCAAATAAGCTGATTACAAAAGTAATGCACAAGAACATAAAAATAATATGGGGAAACAAAAAATGCACGTGAAACAGATGAATTTTGTTCATTCAATTTTATCAACTTGACAGATCCGATTCACTTTCACTGTCATCAGAGTTACCATTTATATTAATTATTAAGGGGCATATGTCGTTGGTATCTAAATGAGCTTCTCTGTCCCACCATTTTAGTATTTCAGTATCAGTAAGTTTTATACAGTCGGCCCAAACTTCAGGAGTTATCTTTGCAAGTGCTTCTCGCCATAGCATAATACAGTTGTCCACCGAAGTACTAGATTTTGTTGCGTGGTCATTATAATATCTTTTTGCAATTCCCCACATGTGTTCAATAGGGTTAAAAATGCAGTGATAAGGTGGCAGCCTTAAGATTTTATGGCCTTTACTTGCAGCTAATTCATCAATAACATATGTTGTAGATGGTCTATTTCTACAATAAATTTAATCAATTTAAAAAAATTAAAAATTAATAAAATTTAAAAAAAAGGTGTAAATTAGTATTCTGGGGTTTAAAAAATCTACTTTACTATTCATTACATTACGATTGATTAAAAAATAGAACACTTACTGGGTAACTTTCTGCAATAATTCAGATTTCAAGAGATGAGGGTCAAATATAATTTGTTTGCTAGTTAGCCAACTTTGAATGTCAGCTTTTTTCCAAGTTGTAGTTGGAACTTTTTCTTTTAGTACACTATGGTATGAAGCATTATCCACTACGATAATTGATGTTTCCTCTGAGTTTGGAATTAATTTATTTTCAAACCAGTGTAAGAAATTGTCACTATTCATTTCGCCATGGTAATCTGAGGATTTGTTTTTAGTGGAGAAAATTAATTCTGCACCTTGGATAAATCCATTTTCATTCCCAGCATGAAGAATAACAAACCTACAATAAAAGAATATTATATTTCTAGATATATTCCTACATAAAAGTTCTCTGACTAACCTTTTACTTTCAACTTTAGTTGTCTTCACTGTTCTAACGTCTTTATCTTACCATGAACGTCCAACTGTTCCGACTTGAAATATCCAAGTTTCATCAAGGTAGACGAACGGATAGATTCCTTCGTTTCTATTGTCCATGTAAGAACATAAAAAATTTACTCTTTTGAAAGCGATATTTCTCAGTTCCATTAAACCTCGCCGTGGATCATCTTTGCACCATTTGAAGCCAATTTGTTTCACTACCTTCCAAAGGGAACTTATGTTTCCATCAAATAAAGCTCTAGTCTTGAGTTTATCCAATAATGTTTTTAGAGTAATGTGGTCTTCTAAAACGAACAATTTTTATAGTAACTAAAAATATCTGATTGAACACAAATCTTACTTCTTTCGTACATCTCATATATTACATCACGAATAGTAGCTTGGTGGTTATAATCTAGGTCGATTGTTGGTTTTGAACGTACACGTTTTTTAGAAGGCCCAGACAATGGGGTGCCTTTCCTAATGTCAGATGAAATGCGACTGACAGTGGAAATATTCAACTGCAGAGCTTCTGTAACTCTTCTTCTTCTTGGTGGTAGTATTTGGCTTTTGGATTAACCCATTCCAGCCAGTTACTTGATTGTACAAAGCTACTCTTCTTTTTCTCACTGGACACTTATCACTTACTGTTAGTGTAGGACCATTGCCTGGGGCGTATAATAAAAACAATGACGTGAAAACAGGATTGTAGGATTACACTCTTCTAGCTACGGGGCTCATTGTAGCAGCCACAGAAACGAGTCACGGAAAGGCAACATAATGATTTAATAGAGAAGAGAAGCAGAATTTTTAGGATCATTTAAAGGAGTATTGCAACTATTTTCTAAAATTTAATTTTATTTAGAAATTCAAGAAGCAAGTTAGCAGCTTTAGCGTTACGTTTGGCAAGAATATGGCTCAAATTAAGCGGAAACTGGTAATTACATTTAGCAAGACTTATATACAGATTTTGTGATTCGTTGTGGTGGAGGGGGCATTCTAAAAATATATGATTAACGTTCCCAATTTCCCCACATTCGCAATTAGGGGACTCTAAGATACCAATTTTAAATAAATGTGCCGGAGTAAGACAATGGTTTAGTCTTAATCTCGTGATAGTAGTGATCGTCTTTCTTGATAGTGTGAATTTTTAAACCAAGGTATTTTTGAAATGTTAGGATTGATGTTGTAGTAAAACTTGCCCTTTGTATTTGAATATATATCCCATTCCCTCTGCCATTCTTCAGTAAGATTTTTTCTCAAGCCGTTTAGAAAATCAGGCGGTACAGTGACTTCAATATCTATGGTTACATTGGAGGTGGCAGCTTGGACTACCAGTTGATCTGCAATTTCATTGCCTTGAATTCCCTGGTGTCCAGGTATCCATAGAAAAGTGATGCTATAGTCACAGAATAACAGAAGAGACAATAGCTTGTCTTAGTTTTAGTGCGCAAACTCGGATCAGCCATGTTCTAAAGCTGTTGTTTATGTTTTGATTTGAGGTTATGAGCGTTGGTTAAGGGTTTCTAAGATTATTGCTGTTTGTTATTAAATTGTCTCTTTCGTAAACATCGTAAAAACAAGAAAGAAAAGAACATCGGCTTCACGTTATTATGCTGAACTAAGGTTACAGCTTTTTTTTCCCTTTCCAAAAGATAAAGATACTGCTGTATATTTAAACTAATTTAATATAATAATGTATTATTGTACATACAGAGCCTTGAAATGGATTTGTAGTTGTAAACGAGAAGATCTTTTAAATAGAGATTTGTCAAAACTTACAAATACAACTTATGTGTGTGGAAAACACTTTGAGAAACATAAATGTTTATTAATATTTGGCAAAATCGTATTCACTCACATGCTGTTGCAACAGTATTTGAAGAAACTGCATCGAAATCAGGACATTCACTTGAAATGGAAGGTAAGAGCAACACATGGAATTAAATGAAGCACAACATGGATTCTGTAATCACTTGTTACTATACTCAATCTTAAAAGACAGGAACAAATGTAGGTGTTAATAATGTTAGTTATTACTTGTACTGTTCAAACGAAAGAATACATGAACGCCATCAGTTTGTTGTCAGGGTTTCGACGCACGTTGTTTATTTTATATTTACTTAGAGTTATGTTCAGGTAACCACAGTGCTACAGTGCTTTAGTAAAGCGTAAACCTGATCGAGTCATTGCCTGCAGCGCTTTCTTCAAGCGGCCCCGATAATCAAGCATGGTCTGTATACGCTACATTACAGCGTAATGAATTCATAACCTCTATGATAGAAAGCCAGTACAGGTAATTTAGAGCACTACAAGCTACAACTTTATGCTGTGCTGTAACGCTGCAAACATCTTTTCTGCCTGAACGTGACCATTTAGAAAATAAACAACATAAATTGAAACCCTGACAACAAACTGATTATGTGCGTCAACTGATTATGTGCAACAAACTGATTATATGCATCAGTTTGTTTCTTTGATTTTTTCCGTCTGAAACACATTAAAACTTTCGGGCCAAGTAATAAATCGTAAGTTTGACTTCATAAACATTCGTATAAAGACGTTCCTCTTTCAATCTGAACGAGTGATTCTGAGTGAAACTACCTTTCAATAATTTTTGATTTTAGCTTCTCAACGCATTGGAGAGAAAAGTTCCTCAAGTGATAAAGAAAATGTGCATACGTCAGCAAGAGAAAAGTTCCTCAAGTGATAAAGAAAATATACAAACATCAGCAAGTAAGTTTTGTTTTTGTAATGTTATTGTTTATTTATATGTAGTAAATAAAATTTGTTTCTTAGATCTGCGTTTTCTTTCTAAATATTTATTTCTTATTTTTTCATACAACTTAGTGTGTAGATAAATTATCACCAAAAATAACATTAACGTACTTTCGGATATTGTTTTACATATACCCTACCATTTTCCTTCTGTGAATCTCAAGTAAGAAAGATAAACAAAAAAAATTTTTTTTCAATTATAATGCAAAAGTTAACAATTTTTTTACAATTTAGAAATTTTGATTAGTCAGAAAGCATCAGTTACATTATTTGTGTATTGATTGAACATTCAAAATTTACCGCTGAACAGCTTTACAAAATGGCGCAAGGTCATCGAAACTGGATACAAGAAGATCAAAGGTGCCGACGGCTTTTGTCCTTTCTGTTATTCTGTGCTATAGTCCATAGACAACCAAATATATACACTGCGTTCGTAAAGTATGGAATAAATTCATTTTCTACGAAATAAACGATTTTTATGTAAAATCCTGAAACAGGTCGATTTTTAATTAAAAAATGACACTATTTTACTGGAATTCTGCATCTCCCCCTCCAACCCCCTCCGAGTGACAGTTGCCCCTTTAAAATTTTTAAATGGAATGGGGGGTCATGTGATACCTCATTTGAAAGGGCTTTTCATTCTCTATTCAGTAGTATAAGAATTTTTTTTTTAATTCCTATTTTTTCTAAAAAGAATAATACATTTTAAAATCAACACACAAAATTTTAAAATGGATTATTTGGATGACGTTTTCCCCAATAGATGGATTGGTTGAAGGGGGACAATTGAGTGGCCGGCTAGATCTCCTGATCTAACACCTCTCGATTTCTTTTTACGGGGATTTCTAAAAAGTAAAGTCTCCAGAACTAAACCAAACAGTCTTGAAGAACTAAACGACAGAATAAGAAATGAAATATGAGGAATTAGTCCGGTAATAATCGACAATGTTTTGCATGAGTTTGAATTTTGTCTTGGTTATTGTCAAGAGGTAGGAGGAGGACATTTTGAACAGTTTCTTTGATATTGGTGTTATTATTTTTACTTCTACGTTGATTACATACATTAGTATCTACAATTTCTACTCGATTTCATAAAGAATTTAAAAAAAAATTATTTTTCTATGTTTGAATATCTTCGAGTGGAGCGGTGCGTTTTAGACACCCTGTAGCTTAATAGATTATGCTTATGGAACTTTTAAGAACTTTAAAGCTTCAACTACAATATCAGCTATTAAAAATAAAATTGCTTCAATCATAGCTGTGTTACAATTTTTTGAAAATCAGATTGCAGAATCCAAATTTTTAAGAAATTTCAAAATATCTCAAAAATTATGCATTTTAGAGATAGGGAAATGTATTGCAACTCAACATATTTTTACATGTAGAATTCAAAAACGTGATAAAAAAATATAGCATTCTATTTAAAATAAGCGAGTTGATAGCGACTTCCGGTACAACCGGAAGTGGTACAAAGACAATTTTATTTTATTTAAAGAGATCTCTACGGAAAACCCTTGCTCCTTAAATTTCAAATATCTACGTGAACTGCAACCTTGAAAACTTTTAACGAACGGTTTATGTGGATATCCCTGTATATGCTATTTTCACGTAAGAATGTGGTTGCATTCGGAGCTGAAAGTTGGCATGACTGATTGTTCTGTTGATGATGCACAACGGAACTTATAGCGTTTTTCACTGGGACTAAATTGTGCACTGAGTGCGCAGTGCGCACTCAGAATATTCTCATCTTATTTTAACCTCATGTAATGAAACGGGATAGAGATATTCTGAATGCGCACCACAGAACATAGAAAAGAAGCGACATCCAATGTTATGAAAGTACAAGTGAATTAATTGCGCCCGCGCCGTCTACGGTTACGGTTGCGTAAACTAATCGCTTAAACGCGCCAGGTTTGAATTTATTTACAGTTTACTTATGGTAATGTTAAGTGAACGAAAGATATAATTTTAACGGACTCTACATTTCTCAGCTTATTTGATAGTTTTATGAGAAAGTGAACGATAAAATAGCCAAACAAACTGTGAAATGCCAAGCATGTTAAAATTATATAGATTCAGGCATTCTTAATTAGAAATGTTTTAAATTGTGGATTATTTATAATTTCCAACCACAATGCACCCTTTTTTATATTTCTTGGAAATAAGAAATACTGTACCTTTGAATTGTTTATATATTTGTTGGGGCAAGATCGTACTGCACATTTTTTATATAAAACCGCCCTTGGTGAGAAAGTTTTATCCCGTAATTTATGAAGCCCTCAATTATTACAACTAATTAACGCTGCATTTAAGTGATAATGCATTAAATGATAAAAAATTCCTTACCATTATTAAGATATCGAATTATTTAACTTATTCTCAGAACGTCAGAAATGCACGTCATTAAAATATAATTTATGATAACTAGATTTACACAGATTGACATCAGAATAAACAGGGAATATCTTTACATGCTGAGGAGGTGCATGTGCATGCAGATGCATCCGGATACGCAAAAATGGTTGGTTATTAATAACGAATCAATCGGGAAATAATCCGCAATAAATATTTTGCGTATCCGGATACATTTCCCGCTTTACAGTTAACTGTACGGCGGACAACAGTGACATCTATGAATGGTTGCAGTATTTGCTAAACGCAATGCAAACCGCCCGTAAGGTGCCATGGGACTGGTGCGCACTCAGTGCACAATTTAGTCCCAGTGAAAAAACGCTATTAGAAAATAAGACCTATAGCATCTAAAATATGAATTAATTAATTATTATTTACATTTTTACATATTTATATATTACATACCTTGCAAGTTATGAATAGGATAGAATCAACAACCGATTGGCAGAATAATAAACAAAATCACAGAAAAACAATAGTCAATAAACGGAAAATTAGAACTAAAACTATCCCTAAGTCACGATTAGAACTAAAAACTGTGCACAGTATCCAGTGATGTCAAGTTTCTTTGGCGTTCACATTCGACAACACGTCTGAATCGCTACTGTCGTTCGGGATCGCCGATCACCGTGAATCTCGCAATCGATTCGACAGTCCATTCGACATAAGTTCTGAATCCCGCTGCTAGGGTTGCCAACTAAAATTTTCCAATATATATATGAGTCAGGTAGAAATTATAGGTATATTCGTTTTAGATGACTTGGACTGCCCCAAGTCACCTACGTCAACGAAATGTGCATTCGTTTTAGATTTTCGGCCTGCCGGATTTGACATTGACATATTCGTTTTACTTGCCACTACGGCAACGCTGGTGTTGACGTAATGCGCACCTACTCGAGAGTAGGGTCTAGTTGCGTCAGCCGCAGGTTAACCTTAATTTTTTGTTTTATTTCAGTTGTTTGTTACTGCGGATATCACATAATAGTGCGAATTATGTATATGTTCGTTGCCAAAACATTCCCGCTGTATATGTTTATAAGTAAATACAAAATTCCATGCCCGAATTCATAATACTTTCTTAAGACTTCTTTAAATAAAACCGGCGTTGGCCATTATGCTCATAATAACAAATAATACAAAGTCGTAATGTAAAAATGAGTTTAATATGTTAAATTAGGGAGGTTACGTAGTTATTAATATCAAGTCAACACAAAATCTATTCGTTTTAGATAAATTTCTGGTGCAACCACAACTTGACCTATATGTGCACTAATTACTTGACGTTGACGTTATTGTGGCAAACCCAGGACTTCTAAAACGAATATACCTAATATATGAGACTGTAAAATAATATATGAGACAATAATAAAATATTTTATTTTGTTAACAAAAAAAAATAAACATTATTATTGTTAAACTAAACAAACCAAGCTTTACACTTATTATTAATAACCTCAACATGACAAACTGTAATGGATGACAAACAAACAATGCATAAGGCGTGTTCTTTTTTTCATCTGATTTATTCCATGGATTCAGCGGTGTGACGTCATTGATGAATGTCAAATCAATCACGGATTACTCTGATTACGCTAAATAAAAGAACAAATGAATCATAAATAGATGAGCAGTTTGACAAGTTGAAAGAGGTTGTGTAAATTTTTTGATATATATTTCGTTTTTACTTGTGGTTTTTACTATTGAATGCTATGAAATACAGGGATGGGCAAAAGTCTGGAACCAAGCTAATATCGTCTGTACCGTTAGTTCAATTTTTGTGAAAATTTGCATTAATATACAAGACTTCCTGGTGGATATGATTAGCAAATACTCGTTCGACTGAGACTTCCGGTTTAACCGAAAATGATATCAACTTTTGTTTTTTAAATGGAACACTCTGTATATTTTTTAAGGTTTCGAAAGAGCTCTCTCTCAGGAATTCAATGATATAAAGATTTAATTCCTGCGATGTTAAACTACCACAAAAGGAATTTTTAAAATTTTTCTGTAAATATCTTTTCATCATGTGAACCTTGAAACAAAACTACAAAATAGAAACTAAAATTGAAAAATATTGTGTAACGGATGCTTGTCGGTGTAGCTCGGTGGGGAAATTAAGTTCCAGAATTCGAAGAATTAAATATATTAAAATAAAATAAAGGTAACACTTCAATAATAATAATAATGAAACGAAAACGGTATCCTCCTGGTGGCTGCAGGTTATCGCGGATGGCTGCGGGGCGGTATCTTCGGACGGCTGCGGGGCGGTAAAACGGACGGGGGTAGCCACCTGTATTAAACGCAGTAAACGGTAGGGGATAGAAACGGTAGCGGCGGGTTGACCACGCCAGAGAGAAAAGACGGTGAGCGGTAGCGGTAGCGGCGGGTTGACTACGCCAGAGAAAAAGACGGTGAGTAATAGCGGTAGCGGCGGGTTGACCACGCCAGAGAGAAAAGACGGTGAGCGGTAGCGGTAGCGGCGGGTGGACCACGCCAGAGAAAAAGACGGTGAGTAATAGCGGTAGCGGCGGGTTGACCACGCCAGAGAGAAAAGACGGTGAGTAATAGCGGTAGCGGTAACAGTAACGGTAGCGGTAGCGGCGGGTGGACTACGCCAGAGAAAAAGACGGTGAGTAATAGCGGTAGCGGCGGGTTGACCACGCCAGAGAGAAAAGACGGTGAGCGGTAGCGGTAGCGGCGGGTGGACCACGCCAGAGAAAAAGACGGTGAGTAATAGCGGTAGCGGCGGGTTGACCACGCCAGAGAGAAAAGACGGTGAGTAATAGCGGTAGCGGTAACAGTAACGGTAGCGGAAGCGGCGGGTGGACCACGCCAGAGGGGTGACTGGTTCGTATTCTGCGGTTGACCAGCAGAGTACTCCCCTAAACGAAAGGTAGACGGAAGCGGCGGGTGGACCACGCCAGGGGGGGTGACTGGTTCGTATTCTGCGGTTGACCAGCAGAGTATTCCCCTAAACGAAAGGTAGACGGAAGCGGCGGGTGGACCACGCCAGGGGGGAAATGGCGGGATGACCACGCCAGGTAGGAGGGTTGGTCAGTATACCGCGGAAGACCAGCAGTATACTGACGGTTCTCTATGAAGCGAGGCGGCTTTTATAAGGATAAGCGCCTCCTCTTCGTGACGTCTTCGAAGGTAGGGCAGCGCGAAGATGTAGCGCTGTCGATGCACGGTGTTGACAAACCAGTTCAAGCGGAGGGTGAAAGGTCACGCGTAAATACACTTCATTACATTCCCCCCTTTCTTAAAATCGAACGGGTTGGAGCCCGTTTCATGGCCAAGCCTTTATTAGGGCATCCAAACCCGTTTAACAAATAATCCGGGAACTTACATGAAAACCCAACTAGCTCTCACCTCACAATATTGAAATCCCTGGCACACACTGATCGGTGACGTCGGCTGGCGGCATCGGCAAAGTTATCCAGCGGACCTGTTCTGGGTTGCCGGGAGCCGGATACGGAACCCGCACTCTGCGCTTCCGAAAACTACGGGCTGGTCGTAATTTCCATAGCGGGACGCTCACCGGTACAGCCAAATCTTTGCCGGGCGTCGCAGGTGGTCCGTGGGTATCGCCGGGGCGAGGATTGCTCGGTGGTGTGTCGAAGATGCTTCGCTGCCGGGTTCGGGCTGGTGATTTCCCAAACAGCCTTTCAAACATCTCTTCCCGACGAATCTCCTGCTGGATATTCCGGCCAGGTGTTACGGGCAATGGGGTGGGTGGCAACGGCGTAATGATGGCAGGAACAGGTGTCAACCGGATCGGCGACGTGTCCAATTTTAGCACATCGGATGTTGGACCTCTGGATGCCGGTGGTGTTCGCGGGCATCGCAGTACTTCGTCACATACGGAAATCGGCGGGGTGTGTACCATGGTTACTATGCACGAAATGGCTTCAAATCCTTGAGGTGGACGTTCTTAAATAGCTTGGCGGTGGTGTTATCTCTCAACTGGAATATGACGGGGGAAAGGACTTTGGTCACGGTGAGTGGGCCGGAATATTTCGGCGCTAATTTGGCCGCGAATCCTTTATTGGCGTTTGATAAAATGTAGTCTTTCTTCATGACCTGATCGCCGAGGTGACATCTCCAATCTCTTCTCCGTAAGTCGTAATACTTCTTCTGCGTTTCGAAGGCTCGGTTTAAATTCAAACGGACTAAATCGAAAATTTCCTGTAGTTGCTCGAGACGCTGAACACGCCTATTGACGCCAGCTTCTTCGTTTTGCTCCGGTTCGTTACGTGGCATCTCAGGTTTCTGGTACAGGCGATTCGGGATGTTTAACTCTCTTCCAAAGTTTAATAAAGCCGGGGAAAAACCAGTGGACTCGTGTTTTGAGGTATTTATTGCCAACATAAACTCACTTAAACGTTGGTCCCACTTTCGATGGTTTCCCTCACAGTATTGCGCAACCATTTGCTTGATAACCTTATTTGCTCGTTCTACAGGATTCGTTTGTGGTGTGTACGGAGGCGATAAACGATGTTTAATTCCCATATCCCTTAGAATCTGCTTGAAAGCTCGATTGGTAAACTGGGTCCCATTATCGGTGATTACTACTTGAGGACATCCAAATCTTGCTAGGATTCTTTCCCTGAATGCTTGAATGACGGCGGTTGAAGTGGCTTTTCGGAGAGCTTGAAATTCTAGCCATTTAGTAAATCGGTCCTGGAATACTATAATATAACAGTGTCCCTTGGCAGATCGAGGTAGCGGTCCAATAAGATCTGCGCTAACGGTTTCCCACGGTTCATTGTTCGGAGACTTGTACATTTTCCCAGGTATCTGTTGTTGAGATGGTTTATATCGCTGACATGTTAGACATGAACGGACGTAGCGAGTGATGTCCCTAAACATTCCTGGCCAGTAATAGTTTTGCTTGATGCGAGCTACAGTTTTGGCAATGCCTAAGTGTCCTGCTGTTGGAGCGTCGTGATTTTCCCGCAACACTTCACGCCTGTCTTCCTTTGGAACGCATAATTTCCATGCTTCTGTGAAATCTACGTCAGCCACAGCATCAGTTAAATTTCGTCGGTACAATTTATCTTCTTTAATGCAATAATTTTCATATTGATCGGGATTCCTCTGTACTTGAATGAAATTCTTTCGGTACCAGTTGCATTGCGTCGGATTCGGTTCATTTACAGCGATGTTGTCGATCGGTTGTCGGGATAATGTATCAGCTAACTGATTCAGTCTTCCTTTTCGGTATTCCACTTCGAAATCAAACTGTTGTAGATGCATGATCCATCTGGCTAAACGACCTGTAGGGTTTGGTAAATTTAATAACCATTTTAAAGATTGATGATCACTCTGGACTCTGAAATGATATCCTTCCAGATAAACTCGCATCTTCTGTATTCCCCAAACAATGGCCAGACATTCCTTCTCGGTAGTGGAATAATTTTTCTCGGTTTTGGACAATGAACGACTGGTGTAAGCGATTACGCAATTTCTGCCATCTATTTTCTGTAATAGTGCAGCACCTAGACCATGATTTGATGCATCGGTCTGTAAAATGAAAGTTTGCGAAAAGTCTGGACAGGTTAGAATCGGAGCTTGGGTAAGTTGCTTCTTCACTTCGGTAAATGCGTTTTCTTGCGATTCGGTCCACTGCCACAGCTGAGCTTTTCTTAACAATTTAGTCAGGGGTGCTATTATCTGGGAGAACAACGGTACAAATTTCCTATACCAAGACAGTGTTCCTAGGAATTTTCGCAGTTCCTTTACATTGTTTGGCACTGGTAGTTCTTTAATTGCTTTGATTTTATCTGGGTCAGTCTCGATGCCTTCTTCTGACACAACATGTCCCAAATATCGGATGGATTTCTGGAAAAATTGACACTTTTCCGGATTCGGACGTAGATTCGCTTCGTATAATTTCTGGAATACCTTTTCTAAATTTCGTACGTGTTCTTTGAAGGTTTGTCCTAATACGATTATATCGTCCAAATATGCTAAGGCGACGGACTCCATCTCTGGCCCGATGATTGTATCTAATAATCGTTGAAAAGTTGCCGGTGCTGAATGCAACCCAAAAGGCATGACGGTGAATTCAAACAATCCTTTTCCAGGCACTGTAAAAGCGGTAATTGGCCGGCTGTCTTCGGTTAGCGGAATCTGCCAATATCCGTGCTTTAAATCAATCGTCGAAAAGTATTTTGATCCGCGAAGTTTGTCTAATATGTTGCTAATAAATGGCAACGGGTATGCATCCTTCTCTGTTACACGATTAATTTGACGAAAGTCAATGCAAAATCTATGTTTGCCGTCTTTCTTCTTCGTAAGAACTATGGGAGAGCTCCACGGACTGTGTGATGGTATTATTACTCCATCCTGAAGCATATTGTTCACTTCCTCGTTCACTACATTCATTAAAGCTGGATTTAACGGACGGTGTCTTTGTTTAATCGGAGTATTTTCTTGAAGACGGATATGATGTTTAACTAGAGGTGTCGGCATCGTCACCTGTTGAAATCGCATAAACTCATTATCTAACAGTATTTTAGCCTCTTCTCGTTGAGTTGGTGACATTGTAGGGCAGAACTGATAATCAATATCGGTAGCGTTGACTGCAACAACGGTTTCTTCTTTGCCGAATTCAATTTCTCTGTTTCCGGTTTTCACAATCACTTGATTTGCTGCAAGGAAATCCATGCCCAATAAAATATTGCTTGTTAGTTGCGGTAAACATAGAAATGTGGTCCTCTTTTCGTATCCTTGAATTTGAAATGTGATGTCGATTTCATAATCAATATTGACGCTTGCACCATTAGCCATTAATGCCTTAAAAGAGAGTTCGGTAGGTTTTAGTGCAAATCCGAATTTTTCGCTGTGAGCAGCTGTCTCCTGGCTTACGTAAGATAGAACAGAACCTGTTAATCTGGACGTCTATTTGCAATCTGTTGTCAATGATCCTCCCAATCTTTGTGCCATTAATGAGCGGAACGGGCGTCTGTGCATGTGTAGTAGAGGACTTCACTGGCGACGGCTGGGGTTGCCTCTGGTCCCAGCCCATCTCGAGTTTCCCGGACACGGACAATCTCTGGAGAGGACGCCTTCTTTTCCACATCGAGAGCAGAACAACTTCTGCGGTTGTGTACAGACGGATTTACGATGTCCTGCATTTCCACATCGCCAACAAATTTCGTTACTCCTAATCGATGTCGTCGGTTGATTGGATTTCTTCGGTTCTAGCTTGTGAGTGCGTGTTGAAGTCTCATTACGAAATTTATCTTCTTTTCGTGCGTCGGCCCTCAGTTCAACATGTAGCTTCTCAAACTCGTCGATATGCCTTATGAGCTCGTTGATATAGGCAAATGAATCTTTCTTAATATAATACCGGTATTCGGCTCGTAATTGACGGTAGATATTTTGCAGTTGCTTTTCTTCAGAGAAACCTCCATGTCTTCGCATTAACGTTTGCAAAGCGATTATGTAATCCTTGCCTTTCTCGTGAACACCCTGTACACGACGATTAATTTCGGCCTCCAGACCCTCGGCATACTCTGGTGGAAAGTAAAACAATTTGAAGTCATGAATAAAGTCAATCCAACGGTGCCATGAATCTTTGTTGTTTCTATACCAAAGATTCACTTGTCCTTTTAAGAGTTCGGGTAGGGCACGTAAAGTTATGTCATCTGTAATTCCGTATTCTTTCGTAAGTTCTTCGATCCTTTCCAAGAATAGTACAGGATCGGACTTCCCGTCGAAATTCACATTCCACTTACGAATCTGATTTAAAACGTCTAGTTCCGTCTGCTTGAGTACAGATGTCCCTTGTGAGGTGCTCGCGCCTTCTCTTAAATATTTGACGAGACGCTTTCGTAAGTCTTCCACTTTGCCTTCGGTGTCTAGTTGGAATTTTCTTAATTCGGCTGTTAGGTCGTCTTTCTTTAGCAAGTACACCCAACCAACTCGTAGGTCAGCGGCTTCATTCGTGGTTCCTTCGTCGTCGTTCCTCATCTTTTTAGTCAGTCCCTGCTCGGGCGCCAAAATTTGTAACGGATGCTTGTCGGTGTAGCTCGGTGGGGAAATTAAGTTCCAGAATTCGAAGAATTAAATATATTAAAATAAAATAAAGGTAACACTTCAATAATAATAATAATGAAACGAAAACGGTGTCCTCCTGGTGGCTGCAGGTTATCGCGGATGGCTGCGGGGCGGTATCTTCGGACGGCTGCGGGGCGGTAAAACGGACGGGGGTAGCCACCTGTATTAAACGCAGTAAACGGTAGGGGATAGAAACGGTAGCGGCGGGTTGACCACGCCAGAGAGAAAAGACGGTGAGCGGTAGCGGTAGCGGCGGGTTGACTACGCCAGAGAAAAAGACGGTGAGTAATAGCGGTAGCGGCGGGTTGACCACGCCAGAGAGAAAAGACGGTGAGCGGTAGCGGTAGCGGCGGGTGGACCACGCCAGAGAAAAAGACGGTGAGTAATAGCGGTAGCGGCGGGTTGACCACGCCAGAGAGAAAAGACGGTGAGTAATAGCGGTAGCGGTAACAGTAACGGTAGCGGAAGCGGCGGGTGGACCACGCCAGAGGGGTGACTGGTTCGTATTCTGCGGTTGACCAGCAGAGTACTCCCCTAAACGAAAGGTAGACGGAAGCGGCGGGTGGACCACGCCAGGGGGGGTGACTGGTTCGTATTCTGCGGTTGACCAGCAGAGTACTCCCCTAAACGAAAGGTAGACGGAAGCGGCGGGTGGACCACGCCAGGGGGAAATGGCGGGATGACCACGCCAGGTAGGAGGGTTGGTCAGTATACCGCGGAAGACCAGCAGTATACTGACGGTTCTCTATGAAGCGAGGCGGCTTTTATAAGGATAAGCGCCTCCTCTTCGTGACGTCTTCGAAGGTAGGGCAGCGCGAAGATGTAGCGCTGTCGATGCACGGTGTTGACAAACCAGTTCAAGCGGAGGGTGAAAGGTCACGCGTAAATACACTTCATTACAATTGTCAGAGTCAATGTTAATTAACTCAACATGACTCAATTAACAGAAAAAGTGTGAGTAAAAATACTCATTGATGATTGGTTTTGGTGACCGCATAAGAACACAGCAAGAAGTTTACAATCTGTTTAATAACTTGCATCCAGATCGCAACCCTATATCTCGAAGTGTTGTGAGTAAGACTCAGAGAAGATATAATTTAACAGGAAGTGTTAGAAATTTAAGTAAAAGCGGACGATCGAATACTGCAACAACGAATAACACTGTTGCTGAGGATATTGCTCTCGAATTGGAAGAATTACCTCAAACATCAACCACAGTTATGGCGTTAAATCATGATGTAAGTCGCAGATCGGTTTCGAGAGTATCTTCTCAGAGTCTTGCTTACAACTCTTCGAGATATAGGGTTGCGATCTGGATGCAAGTTATTAAACAGATTGCAAACTTCTTGCTGTGTTCTTATGCGGTCACCAAAACCAATCATCATCATCATCAGTATTTGTATTCGCTCTTTTTCTATTAATTGAGCCATATTGAGTTAATTAACATTGACTCTGTCAATATTATTCAATTTTAGTTTCTATTTTCCAGTTATGTTTCTAGAGAAAAATTTTAAAATTTGCCTATTGTGGTAGTTTAACATCGCAGGAATTAATTTTTTATATCATTGAATTCCTGAGAGAGAGCTCTTTCGAAGCCTTAAAAAATATACAGGGTGTTCTATTTAAAAAAACAAAAGTTGATATCATTTCCGGTTAAACCGGAAGTCTCAGTCGAACGAGTATTTCCTAATCAGAACCACCAGGAAGTCTTGTATATTAGTGCAAATTTTCACAAAATTTGAACTAACGGTACAGACGATATTAGCATGGTTCCAGACTTTTGCCCATCCCTGTATAAAAATTTTATGTAATAATTTAGTTTACCACTTGCTACTACTTGATAAGTAAATGCATGACATATTCGACACTTTGTTCTTCAAACAGCAAATAATACGCAGCAAATATTTGTTGTTTACTACTAATTTATGGTCAACTGTTCACGTGTCTATTTCATAAAATTCAAATCAAACTCTATCCCCTCTCCCACTTTATCGGCTCATCGGCTTTAAACCTCGATGACTTCGATGAGTTTTATAGCGTTTTTCACTGGGACGAAATTGTGCACTGAGTGCACACTTAGAATATTCTCATCTTATTTTAACCTCATGTAATGAAACGGGATGGAGATATTCTGAGTGCGCACTCAGTGCACAATTTAGTCCCAGTGAAAAACGTTATTAGATTACCTCAGCGCTGAATATAAGAACATAACGCTTACTTTAATCGGTGATTAAATGCTGAATAAAAATACACTTTGATGATATTCCAATGAATGCGATTAGCTCTTCGCTGAGTAAAAGAACACGCCTGTTGTGTGACCTCAGCCAATTGAATGAAGAATAGCGAGTTATCGCAACCATCACGTTAACTTACGGTAAACGTCAAGATCATGTGATCCAATGGAAAATGAATGGGGCCACGTAATTCGTAATTTCAACGTTTATCGTAAGTTAACGTGATGGTTGCGAAAACTCGCTAATCTAATAGCGAATAGCGTTGCAATCAGATGCAATCAACGACTCAACGCAGGCAGACAACGGTGAGTAGAGTACTGTCAGCGTCAGCAGCCAAAGTGGACTGCGTTTAGATATGTAAGCCGCACATTTAGGCTGAGTTTCTCAGTCCTAGTTTAACTTTAAACTCCTGTTTATATCCATAGGAACAATTGTTTTTATAATTGCTACCATGGGAATAAACAGGAGTTTAAAGTTAAACTAGGACTGAGAAACCCAGCCTTAATGTATTTTGTTTTCTAACTTCTAACAGACAAATGTCACTTCAAATAATATTTCCAACTGTTTTTTATCCCTAGATGAGAGGAATGTGCGACAAGGATAGATATAAAAAATCACTAAATGCGTTACCTCTATAGGCGTTTGATTTTAAGATCGCAGCGCTTTTCAATTTTTCATTTAATTGATATTCGAAGAAATTTTTACTATTTCGAGTTTTTAATCTATAAACTTGACTACGCAGTCTGTTTATACGCAAATTTGCAGCAGTAATTTTAAGTTCTCCTGAATCTTGAACTCTTATACGTTTATTTGGTGAAGGCATCTCTATAATTTCTCGTAAAGTAGGTGAAGTGATTCTTTCTTCATCAGTAGTAAATGATTTTCTTTTTGAAGGAGAACGTGCTATGTCATGTCCAGAGAAATTAGGAGACCATTTTATAAAATTTTGTTTTTCAACTTTAGGTCTTGAAAAGGTTGATTGCTCAGGTTGATACTCAGTATGCGGTGATGGCTTCCGAACATCCTTAGAAACAATGAAGAAAATGTTAAATGGTAGTTGCTATTTAGAAAAATGATATAATGTTATTTTATAGATTTTGTCAACCCGCAAAAAATAAAATGCAGGTCAAATTTGAATCGCCCTCGTACATCATCAAATTATTTCTTATTGTCGCCCCGCACTACCGCGATCATTATACCGTCTACCTCTTTATTTGACATGGGAAAACAGAATTGCTATCTTGTGGGTCTATAGCTTATGAAACAGCAGCAAATGTTTTCTAAACTAAGTTTTGATCTAATGTTACTTAAATATCAAAATGCAGCTTATGACATATGAATAAAAAATTTAAAAAACCTGTTCATTTATCAATAATTAATCAATTATAACGAAATGCTTTAAAAATCAAAATCTTTCCGATTGCGACCTACAAATTCGTGTGAATATAATATAAAAACCCTTTGTAAAAAGACATTTTTCATCACCGAATACTCCAGCGAAAATTTGATGTCCGTCATTAGTGAGAAAAAAATCTCATAACGTTAACTTTCATCACTAGAGACGAAAATTACCTACTAATTTTCACCTCCGTCTATTTGCTTCCTGTCGCTGCATCGCGTCATTATTAAATCATGTCAGTTTGTGCTTTTCGTAGCTTAATCATGATTTCTGATTCAGAAAGTGAAAAAGTATAGTGTTTAACTCGTCGAAATCACTTTTTAAGCTCGCGAACATTATCAATAAAGTTCGAATTTTTATGCACAATAAAAAAATATGCGCACAAATATGTCACGTTTTTCCAAAAAATATGCTCTCGTACATAAATCTATGCCCTTTTATGCATGTTGTTTCTGATGAAATAAAACAAATAATCAAAACATGTCTACATTTAAGCACAAAAACAATAATAATTTTAGAGAACATATTTCATTATCTATGATAATAACTACATTAAATAAAAATAATAATAATTCTATTTATTAAATATGATCTAAGCAACATAACGCTTAAAACTATTCAGCTTCCAACTTAATGTATGCTATTCTTATTATGCCAGTTGACAATCAAATGTTTTTCTAAGTTTTTCACATTGAATTTTTGCCATCTATCTGACAATACATTTTTATATGTCGAAAATGTTTTTTCGACATCCACCGACGTGATGGGTGCATACTTAAATGCTGCAACATGATGAGGATCTAAATCCAAATCTAAATCATTATCTTCAGTAGATTCTAATGATAGAATATTTGATATTCGAGTTAATTGTTTAAAACCGACGTTATTGGTTGTTACGCTATTAAATTTGGTAAGTATATATATATACTATAGAAAAGTTATTCGCGTGGAATATGCCTGCCTCTAACCACGTTCCCCATCGAGTAACAACGGGTTCGGGAGGTAAAGGAACATTCGGTAATTTTTCTTTATAGACTTGCACATGATTTCAAATAATCCGAGACATCTGCAGGCCTCATTCTAAGAATGGGAAATTACCAGAGGAGACCGTAATAAACTAATAAAGTAATATAGTAACGGCTGCCCGGCGAGTACGACAGTAAACATTGCAGTGAACTGCAAAAATAAGAGCGGCGATTTTTTTAATTCTTGCTTACCTAATTTTGTGATAAAAATTAATTATTCATTTTTTAAAAGTATGTCGATTTTATGTTCGAAATGTAGAAAATATGCACTTTAGGCTTTAGGCACGAGAACCGAAAGTATGCACTAAATCAAAATATGTAATTTTTTTATACCGTCATTCTAATTATTTTAGTGAAGTTTGGATATCTCCTGAATTTTATATTGATATTCCTAATAATGAAAAAGATGCTTTTTACATAAGATCCGAACTTTAATTATCAAACTCGCCTTCGCCTCGTTTGGTAAACTGTTCTCTCGCTTAAAAAAATATTACTTTCGTCACTCGTTGAACACTATGCTATTCTGTTTTCCCATGTTAAATCCCTATGTCTCATTGTCAAATGGACAACCGGTATCTATAAAATGAACTATGATATTTCATGTAAATAAATAAATAATACTTACCACTGCAGAGAATTCAAAATGTTCGGGCACAGCCGTTTTAATTAATTTTTTGTGTAAATTATTCATGAAGCTAGCCCCCGAAAAATGATTTTCGCAAATTACTCTGTCATGTATAACATTTTCAGGTAAATCGAATAATGTTACATTACCGCAATTTATAATCCATTGCTTACAGATTGCATTATCTTTTGGAAATTTAAAGAAATGCATATTTTTGTTCTTACTTCTATTATTGGTGCAGTCATAGTAATCACATTTGTTATAACCCATTTTGCATTCAACAAAATAATAAATGTATATGTATAACTACACCATTTCCAATTGTAATTCAGAATTCGTCAGTTGCAATTCAGACATGTCAATTCAGTTTCAGATTGCATCAATTGTAATTCAGATTTATCAACTTAATTTCAGAATTCGTCAAATGTAATTCAGATTAATCAGTTTAATTTCAGAATTCGTCAAATGTAATTCAGATTAATCAGTTTAATTTCAGAAAGCGTTAAATGAATTTCAGATTATATCAATTGTAATTCAGAAATCGTCACTTTTAATAGAGAGAAAGCTTTCTGAATTACAATTGATGTTTTCTGAAATTAAACTGACTAATCTGAATTACAAATAACGAATTCCGAAATTATATTGATTTATCTGAATTACAATTGATGCAATCTGAAACTGAATTGACAAATCTGAATTACAACTGACGAATTCTGAATTACAATTGGAAATGGTGTAGTGTGCACTGAGTGTATTTTCATTTCGGTTCAGCTTTATGCAATAAAACGAGATAGAGATATCCTGGGTGCACACCGGTGCAGCCAGTGGAAAACACTATTGGCCGTATTCATAAAGAACTCTAAATGGTACGATTTATAAATGATTTCATTTATGTAAATGAAATGCTAAATCAGACGTCGTATTCACAAATCAAAAATGCGATATTTCTTCCATTGATTTATAAATCGTTTGATTTACATTTATAAATCAGACGACGTTTGGCAACACTGTAAAAATGCATCAGTTTTATTGTTCAAGAGTGACAACCAGAGATACAATGAATAAAATAAGCAATTAGAAACAGAGATACAATGAATAAAATAAGCAATTAGAAACAGGTGTCGGATATACATAAGTACACTGAATTCTATTATATAATTTATAATCTAAGTATGCGTATGTTTTAAGGTATAATAATTAATTGGTTAAGTCTACAACACTGGTGTCTTGCCCGATCGTTTGAACTCTTTTCCGAATTTTTGTTTTCTGATTTGATACAGAAAGAAGAATTTTATCGAAAATGAAAAGTCTGTAAGTAAGTGGATCGATTCTATCTCTGACCATTCACCTCCTGGGAACTTCTACTTCAACAGAAGATTAAGAAGTTGATTATTATGCTCATTTTTCGGTCTTCTTCTTACAAGTGAAAACAGAACTTATATACCTTAATATCTAATCTTCACTCTTGGTAGGTAATAAATTTATAAATATATTTATATTTACAAAAAGATGTTTTTAATAATCAATGTATATTGAATTAATCTTATAATACATTTTGGTTAAAGTTGTTATGTGATTGTATTCTGGAAAATTTAGATAAATCACTCATACAAGTACAATTTAGAAACAGTTACATTTATTTGACATTAATTTAATTAAATGTGCTAAATGAAGCTTTGTGAATAGGAAGAGCAACTAAATCATCCGTTTAGCCTCCATTAAGGCTCCGTTTAATTTATTAACAAATCAGACCTAAATGGACGATTTATAAATCATTACCAAATACTAAACGGAGCATTTAAAGTAAATGATGCTTTGTGAATACGACCATATAAAATAAAGACGTTAAGTGACAGTTTGGAAAATTAAAACGGGCGCTTGTTTGCAAAAACTTTAAATTGGTCTTCCCGCATTTTCTGAGTTCTCTGCTTTGTCGCCATCTACAAATGAACGAAATGAACTCAGTCATAGCAGCTTTGGTTCTGAAGTGCAATATTTAAACTAACGCCATCTACGAACGGACTCAGATCAGGTGTACGCATTTTTAACACAGGATTAAACCTCTTAGGCCCGGTTTTTTCATCTCTGAGTAAGTGCCAAGTTATTACTTGACGATTAGCGCAATGCATTTCCCTATCTTTAATCATCAAGTATTTTACTGGCCACTTACTCGGAGATGAAAAAACCGGGCCTTACTATTATATATTCACTGCCGAAGCATAACGTAGGAAACGATTAGAAACTATGTAATTATGTATTTACCTTGGATCAACTATGGCGGATGACAGCCGCGCTTGCCTAACTCTATCTAAAAATAATATACAGGAACTCTAGTGAGCGGCGTGAGCGCGCAAATGAAACTCACCCGAAGTGTATTTTCCATAAAATAGATTTTTACAGTTGGTAACCCTAGTCCGAGTACTCGGAAACATTTGGGTATTTAGCGGTTGTACGGGCTACATATTTTACCGTTGTATTCCGTATTTCAACCTCTGCGTCCTCTCTGCATTCTGCATAATATAGAAAGGTATTACGACTTCTGACATCGCTAATAATACGCAATAAAACAAATCAAATTATTCTGCAAGTAAGTTATAGAAATTACCTATCTTGGCAATTTGCCCATTCTTAATATACGCGCCTGCGCCTTATGTAGACAGAACAAGTGTTTATTGTGTTTAGGTGTTTGGTTAATTTCCGTTTGAAAGTTCGTTAAATTTTAAACAGAGCATGCGTGTACTTGTCTGAAAAGTTAATTTTCATGTTTTTTAGATGAGTAAATATAAGCCTAGCATGAAACGAGAGTTCAGTGCGAAAATCACGTTCAGAGTGAACTTCAGTCCATCGACTTCTAGAGTTGTATATAAGAGCAGGGCATGCTCATCTAAGAAGAAAAGGATGCCTCCCAAGAAGACTAGAGCTTGGTTACCAAGAAAATCATTCGCTGCTTCAGTAAGTTTTCAATTTTACTTATTTTCATTATTTGCAATATTTCAAGCTGGGGCTCCACTGAGAACGAGAAGGGAATGGGTGAAGGGAGCTGGGTGTAAAGTATTAACTTTATTCCTACACAGTTCGGGACTACAGCTCTTTCGCTCGATCTTTGCAGTTATGTCAGAAAATTATCGACTCAAAATGACAAATTTATAAATTCTATCATTGTTTTAACATATGTATTAGATAAGGATAAAAGATTATGTTGATTTCGTTTCTCGAATCGGTAAAGTGTGACGTGACTGCAAAGATCGAGCGAAAGAACTGTAGTTTTAAATTGTCAAATATATTTGTCCGTTGAATTAATCACCGTTTTCAAGAGTTAAATGTTCCATGTTAAATGTGAAATTTTGATCGACGTGTGCTTCTGACAGTTTCGGACTAGTTAGAGGCTGTTGTAGGAACAGGCTTAACCTTCATAAGGCCGGGCGGGGTACAGGTGTACCCCACACATACATTTTCTGTTACAACTTCAACAATATATTTTTTTTTATTTTCTCTTTTCTGCTATCTTTAATTTATATATTTTTTATATAGTATCCAAAATATTAAAGCATTTGTTTTAAAATTGCTACAAGTTAAGGCCAGTTTACTTCATTGGGGTGCATTTGTGCCCCACCTAATAGCGAATAATAGTGAAGTGTAAAATCGTAAAGCACTTCGTGCTTCTTTCCTTCTAAGAATGACTTCGTTATCAAAATTTCGTAACGAAAATAAGCTTACCAATGATGAATTGTTGAGAATAATCGAATCAGACGATTTTTATGAATATTTTGAATATTTATGTTGCCTATAAAATTTACAATTGAAGCACCTTTTTGTCTGATGAAAACTATTATAAAATATATCATTAATTTTGAACGGACACTTGGAAAAATTGAGTTTAAAGTCGACGTTTCGCTGTGTTTGACAGCTTCTTCTTATAATTTTCCTGAAGAAGGTGTCACACACAGAGCGAAACGTCGATTATAACATAAATTTTTCGAAGTGTCCATCCAAAATTTTTATGTATTTTACATAAAATTTACACAGAACAAAAAAGAATCCGTGAGGTACAATTGTACCCCACGCGGCCTTTAATGTTAATTTTGAAGCCCGGCCCTATGAAGGTTAATTAAAATTAAGTAATAATCAAACTTTAGGGTGGACAAAAGGCTTGTCCAATGACCATGCGGAAGAGTAACTAGCGTAATTATCTCACAACTCGTAACCATCTTGGTTGCACAGACAGGCTTGAGCCTTTTTCCCCTCACTCAGCTTGCTCCAGTATTAAATGGAACGAGCTCTCATGTATACATAATCCATGAAAATATTAACTTATACCATAGATATAGTAGAAATGGATGCTAGCTCTAATGACTCCAATATTAGAAAAGCATGCTTGCCTGAAATAAAATGATTAGACGATTTAAGGCAAAACAGTAAGCATATACACAGGTTACTGACGGGAACAATATTAGTTCTACATTGTAGGGAAGACAATTCTATTAAAATAAATAAAAAAATTAATTATTTCTTATCTCAGCCATGTATGTTATTCAACTTTTTGCCCAAAGTCATGTGCTTATATTTGTTTTCCTTTATTCTCCTATGGGTAATTGATTTAAGCCATCGCTTTTTAATGTTGGAGTCATTTGTTTCCTATGCACTTTCATTGCTACACGATATTTATTGTATTATATCTATGACATATACACGAGAATTTGCTATAGTAGTTATACCCTTGTTTATATACATCTAGTTAGCTCATCCTTGAATAAAATCTGACAACCAGTTTTTGGAAACCATATGCGTTAATTTTGGAAACGAACACCAGGCGGCGACAAATTAGTAGTACCCGTCATCTATTATTAAATAGATGCATTATTACCAAATAAATGGTTTTCAACAAAAATTAGAAACACGGCTTTGGTCAACGAGTTAAGAATATCAGGAGTCATAGTAACATTAGTTTCTCATCCTACCTGGTCACTAAATGTGGCCGCGGTAAGTCATAAGCGCACAAGAGCGTTTTACAATATTCTGGAACGTCCACAAACCAATCATTGTTTATAACACACATATTACATTAAATTTAACAGAATAAGATTCGAGAAATGTCAATTGTATTCTATATACTGGAGTTCTATGACTCAAGGAACTTCAAAGGAACTTATACGTACACTAATATTACATTTAAAGTTGGTTCTTGTCCGATGAAGAGTGAAAAATATATTTTTCACTTCTGACGAAGCTGTCGAACGACGGCGAAACGTTAAGTGTTTTGCGCGCTATTTAGTGTCCGGTTTAAAGATTTTGTGATACTAATAGGCATTTACGAAAATTAACCCGGTAGATACACCGTACTCTATTTTTCTCACTCTTACATGCGCTAAGTCTCTCTCACACTTGTAACCCGGTCATCAACCGGGTGAATTTTTGTAAACGCCTAATAGTACATTTGCTGCACTACTGAACATCGCAAAATTCCGAAACTAACCTAAAAATCATTTACTTTTTAACCGAAATCTGTAATAACATATCAATGTATCGTTTGCATGTACTTACTTATTACAATTGCTAAATAAACACATTATGCTCGACATTATGTGAATGAATTTCACAACTAAATCACGATAAAATTAAGAGTGAGAAAAATAGAATAATCAAAGCGCTCCGAACGAAATCGCCTTAAAATAAATAATTTTCAATAGTCAGCACTCAGCACCTAATTATTTACGCGTTGTAGATTCCAGAGATTTTAAAATATATCGCTTCCCATATCATCAGAAATACGTTTCAGGAACAAAAAAAGGCGTTTCCCCGTCAGCTTTGATTTCCAAGCATATTTGCTTTTAAAGAAGTGCATAAACATTAATATGTGCTACGCGATTCCTTACGTTTTTGGGAACACTCATGGACACCTAAAATGCATCTTCTACATGCAGATGTTAAGGGTGAGGTTTGAGGATACAAAGCTCATAGAACTGTCAAGTTGTAGCTGCGCAAAATGGATAACGGGAAAATGGCTAATATCAGTCGCTTCTGAACAAGAAAGATCGCTCTCAATTAACGCTCTCTGAAAAAATGAACCAATCCAGCTTATTGGAAAATGAGATGGTTTTTATGCTCTCTTATAAAATGACCTTTACATGACTTACGAGATTTTGAAATTAGGCCGACGATATGTGAAATTTATTTAGTGTAAAGTTCTTATACAGGATGTCTCAGAAAAACTATTCCTAACTTTCAGAAGTAGTAGAGGGCATGTATACGTTGTTCAGAAATTAAAAAACCACCAGTCCCCTATAACACGTTATCAAAATAGCAAGGTTGGCAAGGTATTTGAAGTTTCATGTCAAATCAATTCTATTATTGTATTGTTTACATTATATTCATTTTAACAAGCCATTTCAATGCCTCGAAAGCAGAAAAATATTTTAAATGCTAAAATAAAAGAAGCACTCGTCAAATGTTACCAAATTTCTAACTAGGACAATGTTGCCGGTTGTACTTTTCACAAGGCAACTTCGCCAGTGGTCTTTTAATTTGTGAACAGATAATACTTAAGCAACTTTTATTAATAAAGTTGTGGCCGGAAATGTTTCCACATCAAGTTAAAACGAAATAACAAAATAAGGACTAGAACTAATTTCGATGTAAAAAGTAACTTTTCTATTCATTTCCAGCAACTACATTCAATTATACGTCGTTATAACTTATGTATTCAAAATGGAGGCCATAATTTTGAACAGTTTTTATAATTTTTCATGTTTTCATAATAAGTTGAAATTAATTAAAATTTTGTAGTTACTGGAAATAAATAGTTACTTTTTACATCGAAATTATTTCTAGTCCTCATTTTTTTATTTCGTTTTAAGTTGATGTGGAAACATTTCCGGCCACAACTTTATTAATAAAAGTTGCTTAACTACATGTCCTCTACTACTTCTGAAAGTTACGAATAGTTTTTCTGAGACACTTTGTATAAATCAAATTAACTGCATACATAAGCAACGTTGCCAAGTTTACCAATTTTGTTGGCCTCGTATTTTGTCTCGTGTGCTGAAACTAACAAACCCTGAGAATTAATTGTTGTTTTCTTGGGACCCTTTTGGAATGTAGGAAAGAAATACCTGAAGCTTTATATGCACTTCTGGGACATCCTGTATATTTATAAAACTGACATATTATATAATTATGTACTATATTTATTTTCATCCTGCTTTATTTTCAAACTTTATCGAAAAACGATAGTACTGTATTCACTTTTAAGTGTAATAAATGTACTAAGAAATAAATAAATGAGTAGAATAGAATAGAATTCTTTTCGTTTCAGGCATCTTTATATGTCAAATTATTAATTATTTCCTTAATTGTGTTTAATTTATAAAAAATGTCTCTTTTATTTTATTCATTCACTTTTGATAAACTGAACAATCGATTTCGCAAAACGTCAAGTAAGTATTGTGATATACTCTTGCTCGCTTTTTCATATTACAATAATACAATTTCATGAGTAAGAACTGTAAAAAATATTGTTTTAAATTGTCTATTTTTCTGTCACAGACTGATTTTTTTTTTAATTTTGGATTTGTTTTCTAAACTTTTAAAAGTTTTTCTTGATTACTCTATTTATGCGATGAAATTTTTCTGTTATATTCGATCCAATTCACTTATTAAATTAAAAAAAAAACCGCGAAGTACTGACACGCGTTTGCGCTTGCGCAGTTTTCGCGGCCGACTGGCTGGAGGTCTTACCCGCTCTTGTGATTTAATACGTTTTCTCTGGTTTTATTCAAAAAGCTGCAGTTGCGATTGCTTGCACTATTGAAATCACCATTGAAATGTAGATGGCACGACAATAGCATATAGTGTTCTGTTTCATTTCCGTGAATTTACTGTTGTTTAGTTGAATTAACAAATGTTTGCTGCTACGCCATCTATCGGCACAATTTTATTGGATTCCATTCAAAGCTATGGTATGGGCTAACTAGGTACAGGGAGAGCAAAAATGGCTGACGTGTGCCGTTCCATACCAATAGGGTATTTGCCGCATACTATGTATTTACATTAACCACAACTACATTCAGTGGCGTTCTTAAAAATTTTTACGTCATCTTTTGACTTGTGATTTGTTAAAACGACCAAATTCAATGAATAAAGTGGAATTAAATTAAAATTAATATTGTTATTAATTGAAAATGTCTATGGATTCCTTATTGCATTTAAATTAAATCAAGTTCCAAATTTATTTCATAAAATATTCTGTACATGCTTTCTTTCGTGCTTTAAATTCTATTTCTTAAAATAATACACTCAAAAACTATGTATTAAACACACTGTTTAAGGAATTACAACATAATAAAATCAATCAAGTAATAAAAATACATACGTAAATCAATATAAAGTTGAAAATATTGCACATTAATTTGTAGACATAAAGAGCAGCACAATTTACCCATGCAAAAATATCTAGTAGAAACACTATTTAAACAACACTAAAAATAAACCACATACTTGAAATGCACTTACTCAGAAACACATTTATTAATATTATTACAAAAAATGTTGAAAGTGTTCCCCATTAAACTCTAAGCACAAATTAATCCTAGTTTTCATATTGTTAAAAACATTTTGAAGAATTTGTGGTGTTATTGAATTTATTTCATTATTCAAAGCTTGCTCCAGTTCTTCTACAGTATGTATACGATTTCTAAATATTCTGTTTTTTAAATAACCAAACATGAAATAGTCTAATGGTGTTAAGTCTGGCGATCTTGGTGGCCAAAGATGTCTGCTAATTATGCGATTATCAAAAAATTCACGTAAATATTCCAACGTAGCACCTGCTGTATGGGCTGTTGCACTATCTTGTTGGAAGTAGCCGTACTGTAATTCATCATCATGCAATTGTTCAATAAAAGGACGTAATAGTTGCTGCTGATAATTTTGGGCATTTATATTATTGTAAAAGAAGATGGGACCAATAATTCTTCTTCGTGACATTGCAACCCACACACCAACTTTAACAGGATGCAGACCTCTTTCGTGAAGTTCATGTGGATTTTCTGTTGCCCGTACACGATAATTCTGAGAATTAATGTAACCATCCAAATGGAACCATGCCTCGTCACTAAAGAACGTTAAATCAAGAATATTGTCGTCATTTAAATGTCTGTTGAACCAGTTGCAATAATTCACTCTCTTCTGAAAATCTGGAGGCAAAAGTTCTTGTACAACGCTTACTTTATATGGCTTCATATGTAAGTCTTTCTTCAAAGCAGTGCGACAAGAGCCATAAGATACACCTGAAATAATACATTAGAGTATGCATGACAACAAAACTCAAAAATTTGAAATACCTGTTTGGAGGGACAGTTTTCGTATGGGTTTTTTAGGACTGGCTAACATTCTTTGCCTGATGTCTTCTACAACTTCTTCTGTTAGTACTTTAGATCTACCAGAGGATTTTCCTTTACATACACTGCCTGTCTCACGGAACCGATCTACAATACGGTGAGCATGTTGACGGAACGTATCTTGTGTAATATCTTCGTCCTGATAAGCTTCTTGAAACTGATGAAAGCAAGACATGAATGAATACTGCCAATTACCATCCTGATCCCTTTCACCAGACCGAAAATACGCTTCTAAGATAAACTTATTATGTTCTTCAGTAAACATTTTAAACTAAAAATAAAGCACATATAAGATTTTTTTCTACTTTGTTTATAACAGTTTTACGTACCAGATTAGTTAGACAACTAAAACAGAGCCTTAAGAAAGACTTTGTTATTACAAAAGAAAACACAAAATGACTAAAACCAGGGAGAACTTGTATGTACGTATGTGCGCTACTGAAAGGTCAATGACACTTACGTTTGACAGCGTTTGACATGCATGGAAGTAAATATTGGTACAATATTGATAAGTGGAACACATTTTCGATATAAGGTTGGAACAACTGCAACTTCACACGTGTCAATCATTGTTGCTCTCATTGTATATATAAACAAGGGTTATACTATGGACGTTCTAAATACAGCTGATTAAATGTGTGCGTACGGGTTCCCAAATACCTTACTGCTGTAGTTATTAAGATTAAGGTGCCGCAGTTACGCTACTACATTTCAGACAGGCGTAGTAAGTTGATAACTACGGAGTTATAACGTTGACTCTGTATTGTATATGGGTAACTTTCAACGTTATCAACAAACGAGAGAAAAAATACACTAATGTGAACATACACTAACGTAAACATACGTGAAGTCAATAATTTAGGGAATGTTGTAATTAAATTAACATGAAACGTTGCACAATTAAGCTTCTATCTTCACTCTGCAGTTATTACTACTGTTGGAGAGATTTGTGTTTGAAATATGTATACGCGTTGATTACTGCTGCACTTCTAACTACTGTATTTATAACTATGGCAGTTGTTTAACGCTCAATGTGGAGTTGATTTCTATAAAATCATCTATGGTGAATGAAACGGAGTCCTTAATGACTTTCTCCACTTGCGGTCGAGCCTTAACTGCAAGAGCGTAAGTCTCAGAGGATTTAAATATTAAGTTTTTAAATAATTTATATGACAAGCTGCAGAATTCCCCAGAGATGTATACAGCGATCACCAGAAAGTTGGACACATAAACGGGAAATTGTTATTATTATTTTCTCAGAAAAATTTATTCTTTATGAAAGCTCCTGACTTCCCAAACTCAAAATGCGTATATCCGAATTTAAATACCTTGTAGCGACCACAGCGCCACCTGCGGCACATCTCTACACCATTGCCACGCGCCAAGCTCTAACTCCCTTCCACATCACACTCAGCCCCTCTACAAGATGGATGCCGGGGCTATATAAACGCATGCAGAGCAGCTCGAAGATCATTCCTTCCCCAGCCAGCTGCAAAGTTGGAACCTCCTGACCAAACCCAGCTGCAAAGTTGGACCTCCTCTCCAAAAGCCAGCCGCGAGGTTGGACTCCTAACCAAACCCAGCTGCAAAGTTGGACCTCCTCTCCAAAAGCCAGCCGCGAGGTTGGACTCCTAACCAAAGCCAGCCGAAAGGTCGGGATATCCTGGTTTCCACGTCCGTCAAACACCTACGACCACCCGGCTTCGTCGGGCACTGAAACGCGTCAGCAGAATACGCCGTGCCGTTTCACCGCTTCCCCCGACGCCATAAAAGAAGCCCGTCCGGTCAGAAGACGTCGCCCAGCACACGGCTTATCAACGACCACTCCGCCGAGGAATCCGGTTCAGCACGTCCTCCACCTGCAACCATTGCACCAGGACAACTGCGAACGCATCCCCGTGGACATACCGTGCACATAACCACCAGGAGTTCTGACATATTAACATCCTTGTATTATTGTTATTAATAAAGATATTTTGTTTGTGTTTGTGACAATCGATTGTTTGGCTAAAGAATACGACAACACAACAACCCCCCAAAACCTCTTGTCGAGTACGTTTACATGAATGTCTATAGTAGGTTTTATTACTATAACCGACGTAAATGGTCGTGTAAATGAGCCATAACACCCGTTTTAGTAAAACGGTTTAGTAAAATGGGTGTTATGCCTCATTTACACGACCATTTATTCGGTTTTAGTAACGTTGGTTGTAATAAAACCTACTTTAGACGTTCTTGTAAACGTACTCATATACTGAGGAAATCAAAATAGACCTAGCTAAATAGCTTGCGTCGGATTTACTTAAGGTATTTCAACAAGCAAAACTACTGATTTAGTAAATAATAAAGCACCATGACACTTACTAACAACTTCAGTTTCCAATGTTTTATTAAATAATGACTAATAAATTTTTTGTTTTTAGTACATTTAAATCGCTATAACTTCTAAACAAAAGCAAATCGGACCTATGTTGATTAAGGTACTAAATCAACATACTTCGTATAGAGGTAGCGCATTTAGTGATTTTTGATAACTATTCTTGTTGCACATTATTCTTATCTAGGGATAAAAAGAACATAATCGAAAGTTTGTCAACATTTGAAAAGACGTTTAACAAAGTTACTGTCAATAACTGCAGCTTGCCTTTAAAGTTTCAATTTGTTTTGTATCGAAACTGTTTTCACTTTGTTTTAAATAATGCATTTTTGAGTTTAAACCACAGAATAATTACTAGGAGAAATGAAAGGTTAAAGGCCCGCACAGAACATACGCGCATTAGACGCGAACGAAGTCCTCCAGCGCGTCACCGACGTAAAAGTAGAAACTGTTGCAACTTTTCCGCGTCTGCCGCGCGTCAAGCGAGCGTTTATTCTGTGCATACTGCATAAATGCATACCTACTTGGCGTTGGATCTCCTTCTATTTGTCGTCGAGAAGCTTCCTTCGCGTCTAATGCGCGTATGTTCTGTGCGGGCCTTAACGTAAAACGTTGGCAACACGGACCAACATGCCATCTGTTGTGGGGATGGCAGAACTAATGTTTTAGCGGGATATTTGAACGTTGCCACCTGGGCCATCCAATGCTATTATTATGAAAGCCTGTTTTAGGCGGTCATATTTTTGTATCAAATTTGTTACGAAGTGAGTGAGAAGTGCCAATTCAACCAATCAACATTCGCTGTGGTAGCTTATCTCTCTCACTTTGTCACAAATTTGTACAAGAAATATGACCATCTAAAACAGACATAAGAAATTTACTTTTAAACAGTTTCTATTTTATTTTATTTAACATGTACAGGGTGGATCAATTTCGATGTCTCTTATGGGCATCTCTGTAACTATAAGAGTTAGAAAAAAACTAGTGGCCAAGTCTCGATCTCTTTTTTAGAGATAAAGTCAATAGACTAAATAAAAATTGGCTATCTTCTTTTGTTTTCAAGTTATAGGCAAAAATTGACATTTTCGACTTTTCGTCAATCGCGCATATCTCGTTTATTTTTACAGATATTAAAAAACTGTTTTGACATTATTAGGACACTTTTTTGAATACAATTCAGTGGTGTAGTTGGTTTCTTGATATTTAATAAAATTTTCGAGTTATAACATAAAGTTATATTTTTTTAAATGGAAATCATAGGAGGCAATGCCACCTTTAAATAGAGGTTTTTTTTCTGTTTCCAAAAATATATACTTTATTGGGTTTATTTGTTACAATTAATAGAATAAAACGCCTTTTTTATTATTCTTGGGTGTATTCTATTCTTAGTAGGCTGGTTTGAACAAAGGCCGACAATTTTTTCTTGTTTTTATTAAATATCAATTCTTGTTCAAATATTTTAACAATTGCAACCGCATAAAGAGAACGAAAGATAGAACGAGCATCCTCTAAGAGTCACAAAGACTACAACAATACCGATACCATGTGGTTTGCGTGAAATTCGAAATTATGTAACTTCATTTAATATTTAAGTTTAAAACGCATTTTTTTCCGTCAAATATGCATTTCATGGGATAATGAACTAAATTATATGTATAAATTAAAAACATCTTAAAAATAAGAAATTATTGCAGAAAAGTTAAAGAATATTGAAATGTAAGTAGATAATAAACACAACTCTTGATATATCACAATAAATAACTTAAAACCCAGAAAATAATATCAAAATAAATCACAATTTCAACACTGTCGCGCTAAAATACACAGCCAACTCATGTTGCAACCCAACCCAGCTCTATCGGTGCTAGCTTTCTATCTCTTATGTTTATCGCAATACCTCTCACTCTTGTGCTACCCAATCTTCAAATCTTTGTTAATATTTAATAAAAATAAAAGAAAATTGTCGGCTTTTGTTGAAACTAGCCTCCTAAGAAAAGAATGCACCCAAAAATAATAAAAAAGGCGTTTTATTCTATTAACTGTAAGAAATAAACCCAACAAAGTATATATTTTTGAAAACAGAAAAAAAATCTCTATTTAATGATGACATTGCCAACTATGATTTCCATTTAAAAAAATATAACTTTATGCTATAACTCGAAAATTTAATTAAATATCAAAAAACCAACTACACCACTGAATTGTATTCCAAAAAGTGTCCTAATAATGTCAAAACAGTTTTTTAATATCTGGAAAAATAAACGAGATATGACTGATTGACGAAAATTCGAAAATCTCAATTTTGGCTTATAACTCGAAAACAAAAGAAGATAGCCAATTTTTGTTTATACTATTGACTTTATCTCTAAAAAAGAGATCGAGACTTGGCCATTAGTTTTTTTCTATCTCTTATAGATACAGAGTTGTCCATAAGAGACATCGAAATTGATCCACCCTGTACATACGTTTCACAATTTGTATTTGCTTTGTCATTAATTATTTGAATTAATCAGAAGATAAATGTTCATACTACAAATCAATAAACAAGTTGTGAAGCGGATACAAATGTTAAATAACAAAATATAATAAAACTATTTAAAAATAAATCCTTGTTAGAAAAATTAAAATTATAAAAATTAGTAAAGAAGTTGAATGTCATTAAATTGCTGGTTTATTTAAAATAAAATTGTCAATTAATACAACTTATTTTTATAATGTATATAAGTAAGTACCTATACGATTACAATTTTCTACATCACAGAAAAGGCAAAAACAAAACGTATACTTATAAATAGATAATAGATGTATACATACACGTACAATGTATTAAAATTACTAAGCCCTCCTCCTTTATCCGGGCTTGGGACCGGCAGTAGTACAACACAAGTTGAATTACTGATGGGTATTATCGAATAAAATTTATTCAAAAGGTTTTACTACTAAAATTATGAGAAAGGGTTTCCTGAAAATAGTCAACATCCGACGGACATAAGAAGAAAACTCAACGGTGGTCTGTGTTATAAAGGCTGTTTGTTATTTTTTTATTTTAGATATTTACATATAGCATGTTTTGTTGGTGTTTCTATATATTTTATTTATATATATATTTATTTATTTATATGTATATACAGGGTGTCCCAACAGTATGTCCTCGGGCCATATCTCCATAACTATTGAAGATACAAAAAAAATTTCAACACAATTTCTTTTTTAATTTAAGAGATCTACAACACGAAATTATTTTCATCTATACAGAGTGAATCAAAACAGTGGTGCCGGACACAACTTTTTTATTTCAAATGGAATGCCCTATATATGAAACCAAATTTGGATTGCCCATAGAATTCTACATATTTTCTGTATACTATTGCCTATACCTAAACCTAACCGTTCTTGAGATATTTAACATTTTGTCTAAAAACTGCCATTTGCAGCCGCTATTTTATTTATTGATATTTTCTTTATTTTTAACTCTTAAGAAAAAGATTTTTAGTACAGATGTAGTTGATACACAAGCTTATCATAAGCCATTATTAAATGTACTTTTATCACTACAGGGTGGTCATGGTAATAAACGAAATCTCAGAAATTTCAAAATGACAGAACTCAATTTTCTTAAATAGCATGCCCTATATTTTTCTATCCTAAATTCTTCGCTTAATAAAGTACTTTCATTTTTGTTAAGTATGTCTTATACCTATCTGCGATATTTTCTGAGATTTTTAAATTTATTTGAATTATTTCTTTTAAAACGAGTTATTGTCTAAGGTGGCCGTGGAAAACGGCAAACAAATGAACTTGTTGACTTTAATAATTAATTTTTAAGCAACAATAATGTACAGGCATTAGTTAGTTCTAGTACGTGACTATTTTAAACAGTTATACATTTTTTTGTACTTACGTCATACATGCCCCAAGCTCTCTATGAGCTTGTTAGGAATGCGTTAAGCTGGTTATTGTAATATTGCCCGCTGTGGCTGCGACCGACCTACTAGGTGTTTTCCATCGGCATTCGTCTTACAAACCGGGAAAACGCAGAAAACCTAGTTCGAAGTGGCCAAAATGAATCCTGAACACAATCCGACACATAAGTGTTCCATTTGTCACATAGGACCCATATGTACCAGGAGGGGATTCGAACACACACCTATAATTGCCCGACCAAGCGTCAAGCCCGTTGCCAGCGGATCCAACCAACTTTGGCTATGCAACCATTTATTAAAGAAATAATTCAATAAATCTAATAATTCATGTTTTAACAAGTACCCAACAGTCTAACACTTTCAAAAATAATTATTAATGTCAACCGGTTCATTGTTTGCCGGTTTTCCACAGCCACCTTAGACAAGTGTTCGTTTTAAAAGAAATAATTCAAATAGATCTGAAAATCTCAAAAAATATCACAGATAGGTATAAGACATACTTAAGAAAAATGAAAGTACTTTATTAAACGAACAATTTAGGATAGAAAAATATAGGGCATGCTATTTAAGAAAATTGTGTTTTGCCATTTTGAAATTTCTGAGATTTCGTTTATTACCATGACCACCCTGTAGCGATAAAAGTACATTTAATAACAGCTTATGATAAGCTTATGTATCAACTACATCTGTATCAAAAATCGTTTTCTTAGAGTTAAAATTAAATAAAATATGAATAAATAAAATAGTGGCTGCAAATGGCAGTTTTTAAACAAAATGTTAAATATCTCAAGAACGGTTAGGTTTAGGTATAGGCAATGGTATACAGAAAATGTTTAGAATTTTATGGGCAATCCAAATTTGGTTTCATATATAGGGCATGCCATTTGAAATAAAAAAGTTGTGTCCGGCACCACTGTTTTGTTTCACTCTGTATAGATGAAAATAATTTTGTGTTGTAGATCTCTTAAATTAAAAAAGAAATTGTATTGAAATTTTTTTTCTATCTTCAGTACTTAGGGAGATATGGCCCGAGAACACACTGTTGGGACACCCTGTATATACATATAAATAAATAAATATATATATAAATAAAATATATAGAAACACCAACAAAACATGCTATATGTAAATATCTAAAATAAAAAAATAACAAACAGCCTTTATAACACAGACCACCGTTGAGTTTTCTTCTTATGTCCGTCGGATGTTGACTTTTGCTTCTTTTTATCACAAACATATTTAAAAATTAAGAATCTCACTGTTCTATCTAATATTAAATTATTACAGTCATGATCTGTACATGCAATCTGTTCAAAATTATAATTACTCTTAAAATAAATTTTAAATTTATTTTCAAGTTCATTTTGAAAGCCATTTATGTCAAGAAAGTTATATAAATTATCGTGGATATTTTGAACAAGTTGCATGACAGCATCGCTTGCATAAGTTAACATCCTACCATCAACTTGCTTAAAGGATGTCAGCAGATGACAATTACTTAAATCCTGAGAATATAAGTAATTGCAACAAGTCTTACAATCAGGTGTATTAATTGAATTGATCACGTATCCTGCTACATAAGCTAGAGCTTGAGTATCTTCACAAGGACTATCTTCAAGCGATAACATTTTAAATTCATTTTCTACAACCGATTGTACTTCTTGATCTGCTTCTTCCTTTTCACAGGAATATTTCAATAAACAGTGTAAATCATCCAAAGGTTTACACATATCATCTTCACAATTGCCGTTTGTAGGTGTTGGTGACGATAAATAATTTACGGTGACGGTTTTCAAGGCAGCTGTGAACTGATGACATGTGGGATTGGAGTTTGGTCCCCCATGTTGTCGAATGCATGAAAATAAATTTTCTAATGGGTCTTGATTAAGCCTTCGTAAATTTAAATAATCAAAACCATCAATATCTTTAATACTATTCCAAAGAAAAATAGTTGATCTTATTGTAATTTGCCAGCCACGAATGAATGAAAATTGTCGAGTACAATCAATACCACTGTTCAGATCAAATAGTTTCCATTGGTTTAGTTCTGTTAGCAATTTTGACCAAAATTCCAAATGAGGAAAGGCAGATGTTAAAGCACATCTGTAAGGCTTAGAATGTAAAGCTAAAACTCGCGAACCATTAAATGAATCAAATAAATTATCCATTTTTTGAACAAATTCTGCCGTAAAAATAGAATCAGAAGGAAGCATGTTAGCAAACGAAGCAAATGTTTCTATGGCACAAGCCACCGAACTGCTAAGTTGAGCAGCAGCAACCTTCACTTTCATTTTTACATAGGAATCTGAAAAATTAAAATGTTCCTTTCGCAATTTAGGTAAACATTTAAATGTTTTTTGCTGATCAAAATTAAAAACAGATTCAATATATTTAAATTTAGCATATTTGTGAGGCTCAAATTGAATTTTACACCTTAACAAAGCATTTCTTGTATTTTTTAACAAATGAGGTACATCAAAAATTGTAACAATTGGTTTACTATTAACGAAGAAATAATAAGGACGCTTCTGAGGATGTTCTTCTGAACACAATTTTTTCAGTGCTGACTGATTGGTAGAACCTTGATCGCAAACTGTGGCAACAACATTTAAACCAATTCCTTGAAGTTCACTTATTATTTCTTTTACAAGATGCACTAAATTATTAGCAGAAATGGTGTTCGAGGTGAAATAGTAAGCAATTACTTGTTTCCACTGCTTTCTAATACCGCGTATCATAAAAACTAAGGCGTGGTTTGCAAATTTATTTTTACGTCCTAAGGAGCCTAAATCTTCATAACCACTGATTATTTGCTTATGCGGTAAATAATGAAGCCCATTGCATAAAGAAATTTCATCAAAAATCAAAGTACAAAAACGATCAGCTTCATGCATCTTTTTTACTCGAATTTGTAAATGTTCTAAAATAACAAAATTTATAGCTGTTTCAAATGGAATTTTAGCCAAAATATATTTTAGCGTTCTAATTGAAGGTAATAAAAAATATGCTTGTAAGTATTTATACAAACGTGGACTTCTTTTATATAATGACAAACCAAAAGCTTTATCTTTCTCAGTCCACCTCCGTCCACTTGGTTCTTTACCCGCATTATAAAGCTGAGATTTTATAAATTCATTTGTTACGTCATTTAACTTTTCTTCAATAAATTCAAACATATTCGCTTTGTATAATCTTTCAAGCATATTCGTTTTTTCCCTTTGATGCTCTAAAGATTTTTTAAGTTTAATCATCTGGGATTGAATATTTCTGTGAATTCGGTACATAAAACTCTGTACAGGAGATAAATCTCTTTTTGATATGCCAATTTTGTGAAGTATACCGGATTTTTCTGTTAGAAAACCAAATTTATTTAAATTGCAAGGAACGTCATTATTACTACTTTTTAGAAAATGATCTTGATCCGAAGGAATATTGTGTACTATTTCATCACTCTGTGATTGTAAAGAAGCACTTGTTAATTCACAATTACATTTTGTAGTAGATGTTGAAGCTCTAGTTCCACAAGTACAAAAAGTAATTTCTTTTTCATGAAATGTAGCTGAAGGCTCTTCAGTCAAATTTAAAACAGAGGGTGAGTCTACTATATTCTTAGAAATTACTTTTTCACCGGGAAGAAATGACTGGGGTACAGCACAATAGATTAACTTGCCTCGTTTTACATTCACAAAGTCCTTTTCAACAAAATGATCCTCACAAATACGAGAATATCTTACATTATTTTCCATTCTACATGCACTTTTCCACATTTTACAACGTGCATTATCCCTGGGGAACCGAAAAAAACTCTTATTTTTAAAATTACCTTGCACTCCTGTGTAGTACCAGTTTTTACATCCTGGATAATTGCAACGATACTTTTTCCGTCCGGTGAGCACCAAAATACAACTAGCAGACAATACAATCAGAAGTACCAGGTTTAAAACAAAAACTATAAAAGAAAAATCCATATTTTAGTGTAGAATGTAACTGTAAAATCAATACTTAACTTTTAATTTTCCTAATTTCCACTGCAAAAATCTCTAACGTTACAATAATCCAAGCCGTCTAGCGTCTTCAAAAATTCCTGTAAAAATATAACTCCATAAAAGATGTGTAGTTTTGTAAAGTTATCAAAAATTGTATGAGTAGTCGTATTTTTTTCAGTCGATTGATCAGCTCTGAGCTGCTCCGATAAGTTAAACGGTGTTTTCTTGGTACAACTCGTAGCTTATCCTTGTTAATTTCCCGTTTCCCCGCGGGCACCAGATAATAGGCGCTTTTCAATTGCACAGAGAGCTACTCGGTGCTACTCAGAAGCTACTCCGGAGCTGCTCAAATGCATTCCAATTGCACTTTAAGCAGCTCCGAGTAGCACCGAGTAGCTCGTCTGTGCAATTGGAAAGCGCCTAATAATTTGTTAGAGCAGCAGGCAGATTCCGTTTCTCAATTCGAGTCGAATTCGATATTCTTTCCACTGTCTAATTCGACACGAATTGGGAAACGGAATCTGCCTGCAGGTTTAGGCTAAGTTAGAAAGGTTATGTTTTATGGTATTTTCATTTTTAATTAGGTCTGTTCCATTTGACAGAATTTCAAGTTCTGAATCGTTCAAATCATGCGCAGTATGAAATTTATATCAAATTTTGTGCACTGCTCATGCTCAGTAAGATTTTGAACAGTTCAGAACTCGAAATCCTGACGAATGGAACGGACCTATTATTTTGAAAGCAACGTAATTCGTGATTGGATCAGATAAGAGATAAGATAAGTTACATTACAGAATACGACTAGTATTATTGTATACTTACACTAACCCTGCGAAAGTACAATAAACAACACATCAAATCACGAAACGTCCACAAAGACGAAACGAAAACTTTTATAACATGGCGGACTCCTTTTAGCGGGAAATTGATATGTGAAGTTGGTAATCAGACCTGAAGTTGGAACTTTTCCCCTTACCTCAGTACCCCTCTCGGATGGACGCCTCACTCTATCCTTGTCTACTTTGCTGCGAGGTCATCCTATAAAGTTTCACCCCCGTGGTTTAAACTATTGCCATTGTGACAAACAGAATTCCTTAAAGCTGTTGTCTTCCTTGTTGCACTTGCAACAATTGTATTTGTTATCCTTGTTTCTCAGTGCTCTCACGAGACGAATGGGATTCCGTTACCTGAACGGAGTGTTGATTTAGTACCTTAATGTTGATAGGGTGCCTTTTTCGTAAAATTTCATCTACATACTTTCATTTACCAAAGTTTGTAAAGAGGCTAACAAATCACCCAGTATAGTACAAATCTCGAGCTGTAAAGCAATTACGCACTCGTGGAATTACTTGCACTCGTCCCTCGTACACAACTTTTCCACGCGCGCGTCAATTTATAAATCGGCCTTAAGAGGACTACGGAGGTCCGTCATATTGACAAAAATTTATTTTTCAAATACTGGTTTCAAAACGCGTTCGATTTAAAAATTCTAAAAGTAGACCAGTCTGTAATAATATTATAAATATGGGAAAGTCTTGAGGTCTGTTCGTTTGTATTGCTCGGAGTTACTCTAAAAGTTGTCAAATGTAGTTTTCAGTCTAATTCGTTTCTCTCGCGCCGAAAAAACTGACAGCTTTTAGAGTAACTCCGAGCAATACAAACGAACAGACCTAATAAATATGGAATATGTGTTATATTAACAAAAAGAAATTATAAAATTTTAAAACTCACTACGGAAAATGACTTTCCCACATTCTAGGTAAAAAACTGATCACATTTGTTTAGTAAAAAAAAACGAAATTATCATTTCTAAAAGTGCAAAATGAAAAATACGTAATATAAAAATTTGCTATATAATGTGCTGCCATCTTAAGGTTGAAGGAAGACTAACTCATGTCAAATAAATTTGGCAACGTTGCTATCATAAACTGGGTGCGTTCCGACTTATCGCTACGCTTTTTAATTTGTTACCTTTGCCGTTCCAAAATTCTAAGAGTGTTATCATTTACTTTAACTATATTGGAATTTATGAGCAGAGTTATTTTTTTATAATTTGCACCCCACTTAGAAATTTTATTTTAGGAGATAGCGAAAAACTGCAAACGCAAAAGTTGTAGCATCTTATAAAAAGTGAGCAATAAAAATCAGATTAGAGTAGGCGGTGCAAAGAAAATGTATGTCGTGATTAACTGAATTAATTAATGTAATACATTCATGGACTGTCAAATTTATTGACGTTTTATTTAATCACAGACATACATTTTCTTTGCACCGCCTGCTCTAATCTGATTTTTATTTGCTCACAGGTTATGTGTTATCTTTTAGAGTTATTGCAAAAAAAAAACAAAAGCGCATCGCAAAGTATAATATTTTACGAACGATTTGTATTGATAGTGATAATAAAAGTCTTCAATGCACTACCTCCATCTATTAAAAACACGAATTTGTCAGAGGTTTATTGGGATCGCGAGGTGCAAAAGAAACGAAACACACACATTCTAATCGTCGGGTTTAATAATAATATAATACACTAACAAACGGTTAATGAAAATGAATGCATGCTTGCGGTTACCAGTGTTGTCGGTCAACCTCTGCTTGGTTTTCGTCTTGTACCGGAGGGGTAGTAGTGACGCACTCTGTTGGTGGAGCTTCGGAGATCGCGCGTAAATTATGAAATCCTAACAGAATTTAACACGTTTCAAAATTTTAGTTAAAACCTTTATTTTCTACGAGAAAAAAAAATTTATCATAAAAATGAATTCGTCACTGTTTCACTCAAAAGACGTTTTCCCGTTAGCTCTGAATTTTGCGCACTAAACACAGTTGACTTTTAAACCCATGAGCTTTGATACTAAAGCTACTAAAGATACTAAAGGATACTAAACTCTTTATAAGATGGCTCATTCCCTATGCTGCAATGTAAGCCCGTTCCCCTCCACACGTAACGTCACTAACGGGCCGCGCTTACTTAAATTTCCGGATGATGGCGTTTTACGTAAAACAAACATTGTTTGAAATCTGCACAACAGAGAGTTTCTAACTCTTAACAAATTATTTTAGTATTTCAAATTTCAGCAATTTCATAATTTCTTTCAAATACCATTTAATTGTCACAGGTCACAGCACATTTATAAAATGTTAGTTCCATAAAATACCTGGAGATGTCGTGACCAAATTTTGAATTCGCCAGTTCTTAAATATATTTTTGTTTTCAAATTGTAAATTTCTTTTTAAAATAAAATTTTATGTTTGTAATAAAAGCTGCAGCCTTGTTGAAACGATGGGAATGGAAAACAACTATATCGCGGCGTACAAATCCGCGCTCTCTAATCTGTCCTCGTATTCCCCTCGCATCCCTCGACACGGTAGGGGCAGGCCCGTTGGCTACGTCACGCGTCACGGCAGACGGATTTCAGAGATTGAGCCATCCTTATACAGTTAACCATTCTTGGTAGACACCGTATTAGTGTAAAATTCAAAGGTGGGGAACATGTGTTTCGAGCACAAAAATAATAGGTGGTGCTTGAGAGGGCAGGGGAAGGACATTTTTTCACTTCCGAAAAAGCTGTCAAACGATAGCGAAACGTAAAGTGTTTGTGCGCCATTTAGTGTCCGTTTAAAAGAGTTTGTGATACAATATTACTAATAAAATTTAGAAAATTATGCACTATTTATTTCCTATTTGTATATTAGAAGATGAGTGTAGAGATGTTGTCTTGAAATGAAAACAAAAATATATTTTAAATTTGAAAGAATTTCTATGTAGTGTAATTAATAAGCTATTTATGTATTACATTTTGGTTAAATTTAATATCAATTTAAATTTCAACATGAAATTAGTATCGATCGAATTCTGTTTGGTTCTTCAAGTATCAGAAAATTGTTTATCAAGAAAATTATTGCTTAATTGACTTAAAGTGTAAGCTAATTTTCACAAAAAGAAATGTGGAAGTTATTTGATTTTAAAAGTTATTTATTATTTGATAAATTTCAACGAAAAAGAAAGTGTCTTAATTATGAATATTATTTAATTAAGAATTATTTTACTATTGGCGTATTTCGCAATTTATTTTTCGATATAAGAATGATTTTTATTCAAATCTTATACTTTCGAATTTCGCGCGTATACACCCTGTTTAGAAATTAGGGGACTCGGTGGTCCTAGCGTTGTTCCTTGCATAATTCTAAGAAGAAAATCTTAATACAAAAACTTTGTCCGAGCCCTCCTGTTTATATGCGAGGTCATCAAAGTTGAAGGTATGAGGAATGAAAAATGCGTTTTAACCGACCAAAATTTGTTCAAATTATAATTATGTGGAAGCTTTTGTTATCCTTGCAGTTTGTCCTCATTTTAAGCTGTTTTAACATATCTTCAACGAATTAAAACTAATAAAGTCAATAAAATAAAAGTAAGATAAAATACATTTTTGTATTAAGATTTTCTTCTTAGAATCAAACAAGGAACAGCGCTATGACCTCCGCGTCCCCTAATTTCTGAACACCCTGTATAACCAGCAAACTTTTCTGCCTTTATATCAGAATATAAGAAATTAGGTCCGTTCCATTCGTCAGGATTTCGAGTTCCGAACCGTTCAAAATTGTACTGAGCATGAGCAGTGCACAAAATTGAATATAAATTTCATACTGCACATGATTTGAACGGTTCAGAACTTGAAATTCTGTCGAAAGGAACAGACCTATTACCACGTGTTAGTTCTGCAACGTTGCCAGTGGAAATTTGCCACTAACAATAAGTTAGATACGATGAATGTGAGAGAATTTATACAAGACGAGTGTAGATGATGTTATCCTTGTCGTTCAACTATTGAGCCTGATTGGACTAAACGACATTTATTTCAGTTATAAAGGGCCCCACAGACTTCGTTCAATTCGCGCGAAACAAAATCGTATAAAAGATTGATAAAACCGTACCGTTTTTTTTTAGTGCTGGCAAAAACCGAAAAAAATTGAAACCGGTTAATCGATTTCTTTAAAAACCAGTTTCAGATATAACCGGTTATCCAAATAATGGTAAAAACCGACTATTCGAATATCCAAAAACCTATTATCCGGATAACCGGTTTTCGGGTTTCTTCAAAACCGCGGATATCTGAATATCTGTTATCTGAATAACCGATAATATATATAATCGGATAATAATCCGATTTTCCAAAAAACCGATAATATTCGAATAACTGGATATTCGAATAACCGATTATCCGGATAACCGGTTTCCGGTTTTCTTCAAAATCGCGAATATCCAAAACCGGTTAACCGATTATCCAAAAAACCGGTTTCGGTTGTCAGCACTAGTTTTTTTCTCCACACACTAGGTGTTTAGCACGTTCGGATATGTCCGCGCGTTCCAATTCGCGCGATTTTGAACGAAGTCTGTGGGGCCCTTAAGAAAGGCGTATTTTCAGTCAAGCGGGGTTTGCGGGGAGTACTGGTGCCTTTCGAGTAGTTGATCACGTGATCCATAGCCCTCTTAAAGGCCGATTTATAAATTGACGTCCGTACGTATAACGCAACTTTTTACGCTACCGCCAAAACATTAGCCAGTTCAACAATTTAAGAATTAACGCTGTTCACCTAGGTAATCGCGGAATCGCAACCGTCCGGGTCAATCCATACCAAGTGGTCCAATGCATCTTCTTGACCATTTAAAAAAATATATATTTTTCGTCGAGAGTTAACTTTACAGTTGACAGTTCTAAATTACTATTATTTTATTTTCACTTGCGTTTATTTCAAAATGGCGACCATTTTTATATCTCGGCGCATGCCATTTTCACTATATGTTAGAGTTAGCGGTAACTTTATTATCTCGACTCTGGTTAGTCCTAGGACGAATTTTCCAAAACCATTTTGTTAAGTACATTATAAGGTACTATTCTGTCAAATATTGTGATTTGAAAAATATTTCTTTAAAGTAATATTTTAAGTCAAAGTTCGATATGGAAATTGGTAAAAAAGCCATTTTCGAAGCGATTTTTAAAGCGGAAGGCCATTTAATTTAAGATTTGAAATTGTTTTAGGAGATTCACAAATATCAATAGTCTATGATAAAAATTATTAGAAGTTTGAGAGTTACATACTTTTTTTTCTACAGAGTGCTAAAAATGTAATTTTAGTAAAAAATACGAAATTCAGAGGGTAATATCTATGGTGGGCAGTTATTTAAAAACTTAAAATTTACAAGTATCAAAGTACTCGACTATAGCCTAGCTCTGTGTAAAATTTCAAGTTTGAGACTCAAGTGATTTTAGAAATATAGACTTTCAAATGTTATCAAAAATTTCATGATTTATATTTGTCAGTATGAGCGAACTACTGGTATTCATAAATATATTTTGCTAGTTATGGTGTAAATTAAGCATTGGAATGTAAAATAAGTTAACGTTAGTTACACAGCTAGTTACACCTACACAAAGTGGCGTCAATTTTTGTACCTAACCACATCCATTCTCACTATTATCTAAGCTCTGGTAACTTTTAGGAGATTTTCATAACCTATTTTGTTAAACACAAATACTGATAATAATGATAATTTGTTCAACTTAAATTTTTACGTCAATTCTTTTATAGAACTTGGTAAAAGAGCTATGATCGGGGTAATTTTTAAGGAAGGGAGGCAATTTAGTTAGAGTTTGAATTTTTCTTTCAAAGTAGGTACGTGACGACACACTAGTATCAGATTGAAATAATTTAAAGTTTGAGAATTACAATCTTTTTTCTACTGAGTTTTTAAAAATGTACTTTTGGGAAAAATTGCCAAATTTAGAGTTTAATAATCTCCGGATAATTATTTAAAAATCAGACATTTTCATAAAAAAAAAGTATTGTAGTTAGATGTAGCCTAACCGTAATTAAAATATGTAGTTAGTTTGAGATGTGTGTGGCTTTAATATCACAAATTCGTAAATGTAATTGCTACATGAAATTAGATAATAATGTATCAGTTGGGAGCTATACCTATATACTGATTGCTGGTAGTGCTAGTGGCGTTTTTTTCGTTTTGCCTTATTTTCTCCATTCTGATATGAATTTTTATTCCATCAGACTTGTTGAATCCTCTTTACGATTTAAAGAAAATATCAAATACTTTACTATTTACTATGGTGACCTTGCCTCTTCCAGAAAATAGTATCCAGTTTTCTTGAAAAATTTTCGCATTTCTATTATATTAAAAATGGTGATGGTATAAGAGTCGTCTGACAAAATTAAAAAAATACTTTTTCAGTTATCTAAATTTACAGCTGAATTAAAAAAAAACGGGAAATGAAATTTTTCCAATTGTAAATTTGGTTGTATTTGTCAATTAATTGTCCACTTGACAACAGGGACTTGACAATACATACCTTTTAAAAAAAATCTAACCTATTTAGTTATAAATTGACGTAGCGTCAAATAATTCTAACCTATTTCTAATAAAGTCATTTTCACACTATGAAAATATTGAAAAACTGTGCCAATTTTTTTTTGACATTTCCCGTTTTTATTGATTTCAGCGTATGTATCCACGACTCTCAATGATAACAATGAGAGTTAATGAGGTAGACGTTAGACGTTATAGAGCATATTGTTTAACTCATCGAATTTGGGACGTAATGATAAAATGTCCATGTATTTATATTCTTCTAAGTTTGGCAAATGATTGAAGTCCCGTATTTTTCTTATACATATTTCAATCACACCTTTTACAATCTAATGCTTAATTTACTCCATAAATGTCAAAATATACTTGTAACTACCAGTAGTTCGTTCATACTGTGGCGATTGCGGCGCCAGCCTATCGCGTGCGTCATCGCCGACGCGTCTTACACACGAGAAACTTCGGCAGACAAGCGAGACTCTCCGTCTAGAATGTTCCCGAAAAACAACCCCGATATATAAAAATGCACGCGGCCGAGAGTGACACAGTTCGATTAGAATGCAGCGTTAGAGTTCGACACAAAAGTCCGCGTAATAAACTTTCGCTCGGCTGTTATAAATAAATTAGATTTAAGGTTGTAAATAAATTATTGTTAAATTAATTTGCTAGTTAATAAATTAGTTATTAACTATTTCGTGTTTTGTTTTAAAATAAAAATTAATGAACCTTTAAAAATCGTTACAATACTAACAAATGTAAATCATGACATTTTTTATAACTTTTGAAACGCTATATTTCTAAAATCACTTGAGTCTCTAACTTGAAATTTTACACAGAGCTAGGCTATAGTCGAGTACTTTGATACTTGTAAATTTTAAGTTTTTAAATAACTGCCCACCAGAGATTTTGGGCGTATTTTTTAAATGCACCAATTTCTCGAGGCAAATGTGTTCGAACAAGCTGACAGATAGTTCGAGAACTTTCTCGATTCTACAATTAAAAAACGCTTAAAAAAACGATCGGTTAGTGCTTGCTGTATACTGGTGCTTAAAAGTATTCGGACGACCGGCGTGACCGCCTGGCACTGTGAAGTTTACCACAAGGGTCATATTCGAACGATTTTATTGCTTTTCATTCGGATACTTTTAAGCACCAGTATACATAACGTACAGTAGCGGACAATAAAATCCGGGCACATTATTTGTACAAAGTAAACCTCGCTTTAATATTTTTGACGTTTAATACATACACCTATACCAAATGTCACTAGTAATTCTGACGTTTAATACAAATTTTGACAGAAATATAACCTCAATAAAAGCCTGATTTACCAAATTTTGTCTAAATATGAACGACATGTCAAATTCTTGCCCGGATTTTATTGTCCGTTACTGTACATACATGACGTTGTTAGGTTATGTTCACTGTTCTACTTTGCTGCACTACCTCGGTACTCGGTGCACGCTAGCGGAGCTCGAACGCTTAGCTCGGACAGTTTGTGGATTTTTCGAACGCTACTTCCGTTACTCGAATATAATTAAAAAACGCTTTTTCGTCTACTCGAACGCTCAAACAGCTGTTCGAGTAATTAAAAAACACGCCCATTACCCTCTGAATTTTTTACTAAAATTACATTTTTAGCACTCTGTAGAAAAAAAAGTATGCAACTCTCAAACTTCTAATAATTTTTATCATAGACTATTGATATTTGTGTATCTTCTAAATAAATTTATAACCTTAAATTAAATAGCTTTCCCCTTTAAAATCGCTTCAAAAATGGCTTTTTTACCAATTTCCATATCAAACTTTGACTTAAAACATTACTTTGAAGAAATATTTTTCAAATCACAATATTTGACGGAATAGTTCTTTATAATGTACTTAACAAAATGGTTTTTGAGAATTTGTCCTAGGACTAACCAGAGTCGAGATAATAAAGTTACCGCATATAGTGAAAATGGCATGCGCCGAGTTATAAAAATGGTCGCCATTTTTAAATATACGCAAGGAAAAATAAAATAACAGTAATTTCGAACTGCCAACATGTAAAGTTAACTCTCAACGAAAAATATATACATTTTTAAATAATCAAGAAAATGCATTGGACCACTTGGTATGGATTGACCCGTCCCTAAAAAGTTGGTCATGATTTATGTTTCGCGTTTGCGTCTGTGTCAGCAGTCATTTGAAAATAAAATTTGACAGAAAGTTACGATGAGTGGTAGAAAGAATTATTGATTTGTAAGTATTACAAAGATTTTCATTGTAAATTATCGCTTTTAGATATTTTGAGTGACAATTATTATGTCAGTTTTGATGTTTGTGAACCGTTTGCATCGCTAAACCACAGAATACTAATCTATACAGAAGCATCACTCGAGGCGGCACCATGGATCTTCCGCACAATCTGCCGATAACCTTGGCCATTTAAATCGGTAGTGTAGTAGAGATGCGTGCGTGCTTTGAAAATATTTAGAGATGAGGTGGAAATGGGATTATAATCTACGCTATTAATTTTAAAGCGAGTTCCACTTGTGGCATTGGTGCGCACTCAGAATATCTTTAGGTCTGTTTCTGCAGCAGTCCTTGACTGATCCGAAACTGCCAGAACGTGGTCAGAACCATGCGCCGTACAAAGTCTCACATTTAACGCATCTCCTAAAAGTGGTAATTAATTCGACGGGCGAATATATTTAACAGTTTCAAACTAGTCCGGAACGCTGCACAAACAGACCTATTTTCATGCACCTAATAAAACATATTCCATCTTTTTCGAATAAAATTTGTACTTGCAACCCTCGTAAACACAAGCGGTAAACCATTTACTTTTCTCTGCTACACGTTTATCGCTCATTTCAGACATTTTTACTGTAAATGTTATTCAGTTATAATTATTATCAAAATTTTCTCTAGGTCGCATTTGGGTAGTTCTCGTTACGAAATTTTACTCCGCCATGCTTCTGCATAGGCAAATTTATTATAAATGTGTTAACTCGAGGGTAACGCATTCTTTTTTCTTTCTCGCATTATGCCTTTAAGCAAGGCGTCGAAGGAAACGCGCGAGTGTTGCCGAGTGGACACGAAAGACATTTAAACTGGTAGTGCACTTCTTACTCTTTCTAATTATTAACCTCCTTTTCAAGTGACGCTTCTGTTTAGATTAGTATTCTGTGGCTAAACTATAAAATACATGTTGTGGTAGCGTTTCCGCAAATGATTATTCTTGCGCAAATGAGTGCATCGCGTGAACGGGCGTCAATTTATAAATTTGTATTGCAGCAACACGCAATTTTTATCGTGTGCATGCGCATTGACAAAGGTGTGTGGTGAACAATAATTGTTAATTAACCGCAATACGACCACTCAAATATAAGTCACCATAAAATATTTACATTCAGAAAATGGTACATTTTACTGCAACTACTCAGAAATAGCTTAAACGTCAAGCCGCGAGCAGATATAATTTCTGTGTGCAATATTCATTGCATTGCATTGCCTCCGTGTAAAGCCTGCTTAATATGCTATTTACGACTCTTGTTATGTAATATCATTGAATTTAAACCTAACATAGAACGGCAACGCAATGCTTAAAACTGGCAGCCAGAAATTGGAGGTTTACGCGATTAACTGATGCATTATTTAGTAAATAATCTGGTTGTACACCTTTGCAAATTATCCTACAACCAGATTATTTACTAAATAATGCATCAGTTAATCGCGTAAACCTCCAATTTCTGGCTGCCAATTTTAAGCATTGCGTTGCCGTTCTATGTTAGGTTTAAATTCAATGGTAATATGTATACTATTGCAAATTCATAATTACAAACACAAATGTCCAAAACGTTGTGTGCTGCTACATGTCTGCACAGTGATTAAATTTGATTGTTATTTGGTATTCGTATACAAAAGTATGAATTATTTTTAGCCTGAAGAAAGATTAGAACGTGGTAGAAAAACCTTAAGTAGAGTCACGAAGCAAAGTAAAAGAGTTTGCGCAGGAACAGCAGAACTTGATATCCCAAATAAGAAATTGAAATCAACTAATACGAAAAAACAACAAGGAACTTCACGGACTCAGGTAAAGGCATGCTGTTATTTTTTAAGGATGCGAACATGCCGAAGATGCCTCGCTGTGCACCTTCGATGTTTAGGTCGCGTTGGATACTTTGATATTACCTCCTTATAAAACAGACACATCTACAGATTTAATGGAATCGTGCATATCGAAGATGCACACTGGGTGAATAGCAATGCATATTTTTGTTATGCATGGTTCCATTTAAAAACTATATGTTTGTTTTATAACGGGGTTCCACAATGACCTGAACAACAAGGTATCTTCTGCATTTTTTACACTAAAAGTGTTTTCATCTGATATCGATGTATTGAATCCTCCATTTTTCCAAAACAAAAAAATAAAGTTAGATTATATATGAAATAAAAAGTCATAAGCCTCATGTAATTTGGTAACAAACGTTATTAATTAAAATTTTAATAAATCTAATTTGTACTATACATCCTTAGAACAAATTATATTAATAACATGTAACCGACGTTTACCTTATATGTAAGTAAATGTTTTCAGCTTTCTTAAGACCAAACCAATCTCATAATAGTCTCGGGAAAGTTATCGTCAGTGTTAATAAAAGGAGGAAAAGGATAGTCATAGATTTGTAATTTCTAATAAAAAAATTTTTCTTATACCGTGATTTTATTTTAATATGAAACATTACTGTTCATATTACTATGGAAACTAATTCCAATTTTTAAAGAAATCGTTGCATGATCGTCGTCGTTAGGGTTTCTAATGTCATATCAAATAAAATTTGTCCATTTTAATTCGGAACATCTCTCAGGTGAAGAAAGTTAGTGAAAATGTATCAGGATCAGGAAGAATTGCCTCTGGACAAGTAACTAATGCAATTAACAACTTTTATAATTGTTTAGGATACTGCATGGAGGTAAATAAAGAAATTTTTGAAAACTCGTTGTGGTGTTTGTTTTGAATTAAAGAATTTCTGTTTTCCTTATGTTTTAAGTTTACTTATTTTAAACAAGAATAAACTTATCTAATGTAACTGAAAGAGTCGCTATTATTTTGTAGTACAGATCACTAACAACACAACAGATTCATGACGGCTGTCATCGCATGTTCTGTTTTAAAAAGGACAGTTTAATTTACAAGTTGTAAATGTTGCTATGGATTCTCAAGTTCGTACGTAACAGCAATGTTTCATGTTAAAATAAATTCACGGTATAATTTATCAACATATAGTACTTTTTTATTCTATTTGTCATTCGTTTAACCTTTCATCTAATATACAGGTATTCCAGCCTCTGGGAAGTGCGAAAATGGCATTTTAAGTATATTTTACCAATAGAACTTTATTAACAAAAGTTGACATTCTGCATTATCTAAAATTATTTTCAGCTTTACAAGGTATTTATTTCTTTGTTAAATTGTACACCAAACTTTTTTTTTTAAACGGAAACACTGCACATTACACATTTGGACTATATATGTACTTGAAGAGCTGATGAAAATGATAAAACAACATACTATAGCTTTTGTTTTTTTTTTTTTTTTTTAATACGACGAGAATTAATGTCTACCCTATTTCTCTTCAAAAGATTTGGTTCCATTTTTTAAACAATTTAATTTGTGCCGGAAATTGTAACCGAGTTTAAACTGAATTAAAAATTATCTGGAAAAATCACTATAAGCTTATAGTGACTGCTATAAGCTTATACTACTAACTGTTATACTTAATAAACACCAAGTATAGTCGAACATAATTTTAGATGGTGCAGAATGGGAACCTGCACAACATTTACTAACAAAGGTTTTTAGTAACTTACAGATACATAAATACCATTTTCGTACTTCCTCGCAAGACTGAGACGCCCTGTATAACAATGCTTTAGTTCAAGTTAGGCCCCATCCTGTCGTCACTGCACGACATCAACACAACATGCATGCGACATCAACACAACATGCATGCGACACAACATTTGTGTGATAATTATCTTATAGATATTCGACAAACCACACTTAGGATAAGGATGTCAGAATGTTGACTCTCAACATGTGTCCCGCATATCGTATCCCTTGCATGTCGTACTTCGCCGTGGAAATGAGTATGACTGCATTTAACTTAGAGCTGGCAACGGATAACCGATTTTGGATATTTTGGATATTCGCGGTGTACAGCATGTCACTCATGCAAATAGAGTTGCATAACTTGAATATGAATCTAAGTGAAAAAATGTTTTTCATACAACTCTCTATTTGCACGAGTGACATGCTGTACACCGCGAATATCCAAAATCGGTTATCCGTTGCCAGCTCTAATTTAAATACACAGCCGCAAGGCAACATATTGCATGCATGTTATATTGATGTCGTGTAGCGCCGTCAGGATAGGGCCTTAGGATCCTTATATGTAATAAAATTTATGCATCTAATAATAATATCTTTTAAAAATAGAAAGAAAATACGTCATCATCTAAGGGAAATAAGTTTGCTATCTCATCTTCCTTGTTTAATAATAAGAAGGCTGCTATTACAAAACCAGTATCCTATGAATTGTCAGACGAAGAAGACTCCACACCCAGCACCATGCCAAATTCATCCGAAAATGCTGACTTTTACCACCATGTTCCCACAGAAATTAATTGTAATTTGTTAAGTAAGATGTACTTTTTAATTTGTTGATTAAGCGATTGTTTTAGCAACCGTTATTGATTTAGATGACGACATCATTGAATTGCCTTATGTTCAGGAAGTTAAGCAACCAGAAGATTTGATAATGTTACCAGTCTTACCGTCACTAACCTCAGAATCTAAGTTAGTACAGCATACTTTAATGAGTTGCAGAATTAATTTTTAATGTTTTGTTGCAGGACGTCAGTGAACTCAACAGTCTCGGCACAAAACAACAGTAATATTGAGAATGTCGATACAATCATCGACAAATTTTTAGAATCAAACGATACAAGTTTTAACGACAGTAATAATAAATCGAACACAGAATTTTTGGCGAATGTAGATGAATTACTCTCTAACAGCGTAGAAATAGTAGAGACAAATAATTTTTCTGATGCAACCTCTTCAGTAACCAACAAATTCTCAAGAGGGAATAACCTTAAAAAGTGCACTCCAGAATCAAATTCTTTAATTGAAGTTATTGATTTATCATCATCTCGCGATTACTCGTTGCCAGTTATAGATATTTCAGAGTCTTCTACAAATTCTCAAGAAAAATTCGTCACCTCAGAACAAGTAAGTTGTTATTTCTGTATTAAACACATTATAATATTTGATGTTAGTCTGACAGTTCATTGAAACGAAACTTGGGTGATTGTCCAATATGTTTGGAACCAATAGGAAGTCAAGCGGTGGCATCAACTTACTGTGGTCACATTTTCTGCGATCCATGTATCCGTAACTGCGTCAAGAATACGAAAAAATGCCCAAACTGTAGGAAGACATTGAATCTGAAGCAAATTCATCCCTTGTTCATTTAAATAGTTGTTACTTTTTAGGGTTAGGCTCGGTCAAATTTATGCCGGCTTTCAAAATACGTTAATAACATTCCACTATTTTAAAAATAAATACTCTTTTATCATTGTCATTTGTATTTATTATTATTTTTTTGTAAGTAAATTGATTTATATTAGACCAAATGCCGTAAAATTGTAAGTTGGTATTTTATATACAAAACATCACTAATTTATCTCATATTGGTGTCAGTCACTTTGTAAATTGCAGTGTATTTAGCATTGTAAAGTCTGTATCATATAAATAAGCGAGTAAATCATAAATAATAATACATGTATAAAAAAATATGTCTCTGGGCTTTTCTCAACAAATTTTTAGTTCTGGATTCGAAGCTTAATCGTTTACATCAAATTTATATGAAATAGACTATGTTTAGTTCAGTTATTTATTTATGTTAGACTAAGTTTTGATATTGTCACGAAATATTTGCGTTAATAAATTATCTTTCAAGACATCTTACGATTACTTGCTTGCTTTGTGCAGAACGTTTATTTGTCTTATCGGCATTAGCCATTCCAAACAATTTACTTTGTGTTTGGATGTAAGTCAGTACAGCACAAACATTCCTGGCCCTGGTGGGATTCGAGCACACACAGCCGAGCGGTACTACTTTCCAAAGTCGGCTAGGCTAACCGCTAAGCCACTCGACAGCTACGAGCCCTAACAACTAAATATTCGGACAGACAGTTATTTTAAAAATGTCTGTTGATTTTCCTGGTTATAATTATAAAAAAAAAATTGTATACATTTATTTGAAGACATATTTCATAATTAATATTTCGTTTATTAATTTTTAAATTGTTAATGTTGCGTCTACTTAATACAGTTAATTTGATTGATTCATAAAATTTTCTGGCAATTAATTATTCGGACGTTACCTTTTTACACTTTAAAAACAATTAAATCTTGAAAACAAAAACCATAAATCGTTATCAGCACAAGTTAATTGTTGATTTGGATACTAATAGGCCCCATACACGATCAAACAATTTGCGCATCAGAGGGTGTTGTGCAAACATTTTGATAGTGTACGTTCGTGTTTGAGTTGACCTTTGCATCCCTAAATCATAACCCCTTGTGAGATTTTATGGTTCGTTAAAACGGTTTTTATACAATGTGATTTATGACGTCGGGAAAAAATTTCACCGGGTGATTCCTATGAGTAATTCAAATAAAAAACTTCAAATAAACGTGTCCGATAATGCTTTCTAACGGAAGTGTAGCCCTTCAAAGTTTATTACATGTAACGTCAATCAATCAAAGCAATAGCGATAAGCTTATTTCTTATTTCATTTGTTACCTATGAAAACAAAAATTAGTACCTTAACATCGTTTTATTAACATGTCTATTTGAAGTTTTTTTTTATTTGAATTACTCGTAGGAATCACCCGGTGAAGTTTTTCCCCGACCTCATAAATCATTCTGTATAAAAACCGTTTTAACGAACCATAAAATCTCACAAGAGGTTATGATTTGGGGACGCATGATCTGTAAAGGTTTAGGCAAACTGGAGTTTACTGATGGTATCGTAAACGCAGAAAAATATTAAGATATCTTAGAAAGAAACCTCCTGCAGATTGCAAGAGTTGCTAATGACAACCCTTCATTTAATGGCATTTAATGGAGACCTGGCAACGGCCAACTTCGAAGCGTTCGTTCGACAGTTAAAAGGTGGCCATACACACAGAGGTTGATCTGCCGGTTTTGAACGCCGCGGTTCTAAAGGGTATCTTCATAATACGTCCATGCGTTTAGTAAAAGTCGAATAAAAATGTGGGCGTTGCAAGCGTTGCAATAAAAGAAACATTACGCCTAGAGTCGAATTTATTTTGCCGTCGGAAATCTCTTTTATTAATTCTTCAAATTTGTAACGCAGTAAAAGATTTTATGGCGATTTCTGTATACGCGTCAGGCATAATAAAATAACTCGCACTTACATGTATAAATAGTATTGTTTTCAAGGTATTTAATAGTCATAATTAAAGTGTATTTAATAGTGTTTACTATGTTTTGTACGACTGTCAGCCATTTAATAAAAATAAAAATCCACAGATCAATCTGCACAGTTGATCTGTCCCATGCAAAACCGTGTGCTAGTGTGCATGGAACGGCAGATATATCCGCGGATTGAACCGGCACTGTGGAATTTCGACTTGGCGAAAGTTCTGTACCGCAAGTAAACTGTTTCCAAGTGTTTAACCAGTAAGGTAAAAAATGTTCTGCAATAAAAAAGTGGGCTGTATTAAAAGAGCTAAGAGAAAATGATCCGGATGATTTTAAGAATTATTTGAGAATGGATTTCAATGGATGTAAAGGCATATGGCTTTTTATTAAGTTTAGTACGAGGGGCCCTCACAAAACAAAATATTTTTGTTACTATATACCTTGCTTTCAATTTTCCACAAAGCAGGATGTTCTTTGTAAATTTCTAAAGTTTAATTGCTGTTAGTTACCGGCAGCAGTTTTCACTGGCGGTGTCAATTGACAGATAAGTCTGTACTGGTTAAATCTGATGCGTGCATTTACCACTAACTAAAAGATAAATACGCATGTTAAGGAGCGATTAAGGACGATACGTCCAGGACGTCATTGCATCTAAGATGTCAGGCGTTTGTATATATTCGCCAGAAGGTAAGCGGAGTTTTTAAGAATTTTATTATTTCGCGTGCCCTTAGTACAATTTGGTTAAATTCTTTCCGCCAAAAATCTGCTGTTGGACCCGATGAGTTGATAAAGCGGTGAGAATCAAAGGCTTTTTTAATGTATTTATTGCTTCATCGACAAAGTCAAGCAAAAAGGCCAAGTTCACCGGCGGCGAGACATCATAAAATCTCATAAACAGTTCTTTTTTGCGTGCTAATTGGAGAATTGTGTTTTTTATACTGTCGGCATTTTTTAATGAATTTTATTTAATTTTGATTGTACTTTATCTTGCAGGATCATTTTTCGTAAATATACATTGCGTTTACCACATACCTTTTCGGTTGCATTGAAGGCCTGCGCAAGAGAGCACTGTATTACGGAGATTTTTAAGTATTTTTGAATTACTGATTTTTTTCGTATGCGTGCTATACACGCAAAAAAATTATCAACGCTCGAAATTTAGCGACAAATTTAAAATATTTTGTGAATCTTGATTTATTTATTTTACCGTAAATAAATGAAAGATATTTTTTTTTGCAGTGTCAAGTAAACTTATAAATGGCTGAGAGTCGTACAAAACATAGTAAACACTTTATTAAATACCTTGAAAACAATACCATTTATGCATGTAGGTAAGTGCGAATTGCTTTATTATGCCTGACGCGTATACAGAAATCGCCATAAAAGCTTTTCCTGCGTTACAAATTTGAAGAATTAATAAAAGAGGTTTCCGACGGCAAAATAAATTCGACTCTAGGCGTAATGTTTTTTTATTGTAACGCTTGCAACGCCCACATTTTTATTAGACTTTAACCAAACGCGTGACATCCTGGACGTATCATGAAGATGCCCCTTTTTAGAACCGCGGCGTTCAAAACTGGCGGTTCAACCTCTGTGTGTATGGCCAGCTATTTAGGTGGCCATACACACAGAGGTTGATCCGCCAGTTTTGAACGCCGCGGTTCTAAAAAGGGGCATCTTCATGATACGTCCAGCATTCATGCGTTTGGTTAAAGTCTAATAAAAATGTGGGCGTTGCAAGCGTTGCAATAAAAAAACATTACGCCTAGAGTCGAATTTATTTTGCCGTCGGAAACCTCTTTTATTAATTCTTCAAATTTGTAACGCAGGAAAAGCTTTTATGGCGATTTCTGTATACGCGTCAGGCATAATAAAACAATTCGCACTTACCTACACGTATAAATGGTATTGTTTTCAAGGTATTTAATAAAGTGTTTACTATGTTTTGTACGACTCTCAGCCATTTATAAGTTTACTTGACACAGCAAAAAAATATCTTTCATTTATTTTCGGTAAAATAAATAAATCAAGATTCACAAAATATTTTAAATTTGTCGCTAAATTTCGAGCGTTGATAATTTTTTTGCGTGTATAGCACGCATACGAAAAAAATCAGTAATTCAAAAATACTTAAAAATCTCCGTAATACAGTGCTCTCTTGCGCAGGCCTTCAATGCAACCGAAAAGGTATGTGGTAAACGCAATGTATATTTACGAAAAATGATCCTGCAAGATAAAGTACAATCAAAATTAAATAAAATTCATTAAAAAATGCCGACAGTATAAAAAACACAATTCTCCAATTAGCACGCAAAAAAGAACTGTTTATGAGATTTTATGATGTCTCGCCGCCGGTGAACTTGGCCTTTTTGCTTGACTTTGTCGATGAAGCAATAAATACATTAAAAAAGCCTTTGATTCTCACCGCTTTATCAACTCATCGGGTCCAACAGCAGATTTTTGGCGGAAAGAATTTAACCAAATTGTACTAAGGGCACGCGAAATAATAAAATTCTTAAAAACTCCGCTTACCTTCTGGCGAATATATACAAACGCCTGACATCTTAGATGCAATGACGTCCTGGACGTATCGTCCTTAATCGCTCCTTAACATGCGTATTTATCTTTTAGTTAGTGGTAAATGCACGCATCAGATTTAACCAGTACAGACTTATCTGTCAATTGACACCGCCAGTGAAAACTGCTGCCGGTAACTAATAGCAATTAAACTTTAGAAATTTACAAAGAACATCCTGCTTTGTGGAAAATTGAAAGCAAGGTATATAGTAACAAAAATATTTTGTTTTGTGAGGGCCCCTCGTACTAAACTTAATAAAAAGCCATATGCCTTTACATCCATTGAAATCCATTCTCAAATAATTCTTAAAATCATCCGGATCATTTTCTCTTAGCTCTTTTAATACAGCCCACTTTTTTATTGCAGAACATTTTTTACCTTACTGGTTAAACACTTGGAAACAGTTTACTTGCGGTACAGAACTTTCGCCAAGTCGAAATTCCACAGTGCCGGTTCAATCCGCGGATATATCTGCCGTTCCATGCACACTAGCACACGGTTTTGCATGGGACAGATCAACTGTGCAGATTGATCTGTGGATTTTTATTTTTATTAAATGGCTGACAGTCGTACAAAACATAGTAAACACTATTAAATACACTTTAATTATGACTATTAAATACCTTGAAAACAATACTATTTATACATGTAAGTGCGAGTTATTTTATTATGCCTGACGCGTATACAGAAATCGCCATAAAATCTTTTACTGCGTTACAAATTTGAAGAATTAATAAAAGAGATTTCCGACGGCAAAATAAATTCGACTCTAGGCGTAATGTTTTTTTTATTGCAACGCTTGCAACGCCCACATTTTTATTCGACTTTTACTAAACGCATGGACGTATTATGAAGATACCCTTTAGAACCGCGGCGTTCAAAACCGGCAGATCAACCTCTGTGTGTATGGCCACCTTTTTATTACAGTTATTCTCCGCTCCTCTTACGGCCGATTTTGACTCCCATCGCCGTCTTAATAATAATCCTTTATTTCGCTATCATTAGTGATGTGGAATAATACAAAATAAAATACACATATTAAAATGTTATACATATACATACATAATCACATACAAATTCAAATTAACCCTAATCCTCCTACCAGAGGTACAGGTGTACTTTTTGATTTTAAAATTGAAGAAAAACTTAGTAAGTAAGATACATAGAGTTTGGTTCTCATTCTATACTCAAGTTGGACTTCTTAGCATGGGTTTATGCACATTTCAAACTTAGGCGCCCAACCTACTTTTAGGTACCTCAATTTAAAGTTTTTACCCCGTAGACCAAACATGGTGGCACATTTGTACTTTCACACAAAATAAATTGAATTTGTTTGAAAGAAGCTATATTTTGTGCTTTTTATTGTAATTTATACAATTTTGAAACATTTTAGGCTTATAATGAATTATAAAAAGTTTTTTTTTTGCTTCTGAAACATAAAAAGAATTTAGAAAAAAAGTTCACCATAAAATTTTTATTTACAGTTGGTTCTTGTCCGATGAAATTTGTATCACAAAATCTTTTAAGCGGACACTTAAAAGATTTTGTGATATAAAATTTTTAGTCGTACATCAAACATTCATATTTCACCCATTTTGTGTGATCCGCGCAGACTGGTGACTTATGGAGTACACAGACGTTGTGATATCCGGGCGATATTTAGGCAATTTGATCGCCAGCATCGGGGGTATCGGGCGACTGGATTATTTCAGTATCGCTCGATTACAAGCGATATTTTGATCCCTGACAATTTTTTTTGTAAACACTTGATGGGGCCCCGTTTATTCTGGTGATTTTCGGGCAATCACATTCCGGCAACCAAATCGCCCGAATTTAGCCATATCTATGTGCTTCATTACATTGGCAATGCAAGTTATGACCCTGGAACATCTGTAATATGGTACTGTTAGGTGTGGCTATTCCAGGAATCCAAGGAGATAACAAGTTCGCATAAAGTGCGCGCAACACGTTTTTATCTTTAGTCTTAGTTTCACATTTACACTGCATGTATGTAACACCTTAGTTTTCAATAAAACATTTTTTAATTGATTGGTCTTATCGACTACCAAATTTGGCGCAGTCAGTCGGATTATCGCGATCGATTATCGATTACTGATTTTCGAGTGTGCTTTCAAGTACGTCACGTGATTTTCGGACTTTGAAAACTTATCATACAAACAAGTGAACAAGTGAAACGGAGGCTCGTGTTCTGTTGGATCAAATTTCCAGAGGACAGCGCGAGGGAGCACCTGTAAAATTCGGGATAACGCACCCGCATAACTAGGAGCAACGGATTCCCACGGATAAACATTTCCAAGGAATTGCGGCGGCAGGATAGGATTACATTTCCGGACTCTTGGTCGTAGGATAAGAATTACGAGAAACGCTCAAATGCAGATTTTAATGTAAGTAGTTTTAAGTTTATAAAGTGTAAAATCCTTAACTAAAATTGAGAACCTGATCGATCTAATTGAGGGATTATCTATTGATTCCCCTACACAAAATTTTTACAAAAATCCATTCAATATGCCTCATCCATATACCAGAGCTAGTATTACTCAAGTCGAAATCAACGCTATTCCAAACTTCGATGGTAACACAATCACACTTCCGCTGTTTATAGAAGCATGCGAAGATCTTTTATTGCACTATGCCGACAAAAATAATCTCGAGAACCCAATTAATCCATTTTTAATTAAAATTATCAAATCAAGATTCACTGGAGAAGCCCAGTATTTAATAGCTTCGAGAGAACTTCAAACATGGAAGGATATTAAAGCTTGCTTAGAACTAAATTATTCCGATCAAAGAACCGAAGATTGTCTTTTAACCGATTTAATGCAGATTACCTCTCAATTCGGCGAAAATCCATATTCACTTGGCGATCGAATCAGAACATCTTTAAACCTCTTATTAACTAAAATAAAATTAACAACAGAAGTCGCAGAAAGAACATTGAAGACAAACCTTTACAAGAAAACGGCGCTACAAACGTACTTAAGATGCCTTATGAAAAATCCCAGTTTTAAGGAAATAATTTACAATAAAAATCCAAACAGTTTAGAAGCTGCAATGGCACATGTTTTGGAACGACAGAATTGGTTATATTTGTGTGAAAAAGATTCCCATTTAAATGTGAACAATTCTCCAAGAGTAGTACCGAAACCACCGGGCACTGACCTGTCGAAAACCAATCCTTCAAAATGTCCATCAAAAGTAATATACAAACCTCTGTTCTATCCAGTAAATACCACTCCACCACAAAATAATTTCCTTCAACCACCAAAATTTCAAAATACACCTAGTCATCAATTCCAACAAATAAATAGACCTTTGTTCAGACAAAATCCATTTCAACCATCTTTCCATAAACAATTTCTAAGAAATCCTGGTAACATGCAATCACAATTTAGACCTTTTTATCAGCGACAAAATAATTTTAGTTTACCATTTAATCGTCAAAATGGTATACGAAAACCAACACCAATGGAAGTAGATCCTTCGAGCTCAAGAGTTAGATTACCACCTCCAAAAAGGCCGAGGGAAAGTTTACACAATGCCGAATACGACGAAAATTTGTATTTCGACGAAGAAACACAGCAATGGTACCAAGTAGATTATCAAGAAAGTGAAGAAGAGTGCAAAGAAGAACCGGACGAAGACCAGCAGTTAGAGGAAGCGACAAATTTTCAAGAACAAGCCTCGGAAGAGAGTCGGAACTAGCCGAAATTTCCTTCAATACACAAAATGCTATCCACCTACCTTATATCCTCTTACCTGAACTAAATAACGCTAAATTTCTAATTGACTCTGGTGCAAGTGCATCATCAATATCCTCAAATTTAGTCAGGGATTACTTTTCTGATTATGTATTTTATTCCCCCTTTGTTGTTAATACTATGCACGGTAGAACATTACACGAATATAAGATAGAAATTCCCGCTTTACAATCTTTTGGAGACACAAGCCATTTATTTAATTTTGCAATAGTTGACTTTTCTACAAAATTTCAAGGAATAATTGGTAATGACATCCTAATACCCCTTCAGGCAAAAATAAATTATAAAAATTCACAATTAGAAACAAATCATAGTATAATTCCTTTTTATACTAACGACCCACTAATAGAATTACCCCCGCGAACTAGACAAATAGCTTATTTGCCCGTAACTTTAAACAACGGTGAAGTCATAATAAATCATCAGATAATAACAAAAGGAGTAGAAATTCCTAGTTCTCTTGTAAATGCTAAATCTCATAGAGTAATTGCTGAAATTGCAAATTTTAACGATTACCCAGTTAAAGTACGATTAAAGCCTATTCAAGTTGAAGAATATTTTCAAGAAAATACCGAATTTAACAATATACAGACACAAAAATTAAATTACAAGCTAATAGAACAAATTCAATATAGGACAGTTAAACAAAAACTAAATTTAAATCACTTAAATTTTGAAGAACGAAAAATTATGGAAAACCTCTTATTAGAATTTAAAGACATAGTTCATTCAGATGATATACCTTTAACTTTTCACTCAAATGTAAAACATGAAATTAATCTTAAAGATAACATACCAGTATACCAAAAACCATACCGAAAACCGTATGCACAAAAGTTAGAAATAGAGACGCAGATTAATAAAATGCTAGAACAAGGAATAATTCGAGAGTCAAATAGTCCATGGTCGTCCCTGATTTCATTGGTTCCAAAGAAACTTAACAATTCAGGTGAACAAAAATGGCGTTTGGTTAGATTACAGACGACTCAATGACGAAACAGTTAAAGATAGGTATCCACTTCCCAATATTAATGAAATTTTAGACAAACTCGGACGCGCGAACTATTTCACTACACTAGATTTGGCTTCTGGCTATCACCAAATTGAAGTTGAGGAAAAAGATAAATTTAAGACAGCTTTCATAACCGATCAAGGTCTCTACGAATATAATCGTATGCCTTTTGGTTTGTGCAATGCACCTGCTACATTTCAAAGAGCAATGAATAGTATCTTGCGTGGATTAACTGATAAAATTTGTCATGTTTATTTGGACGATATCGTAATATTTTCAACTTCCCTTCAGGAACATCAAAATAATTTGCGTAAAGTTTTTAACAGACTTAGAGAAAACGGTGTTAAAATTACTTTGGATAAATGTGATTTTCTAAAAAAAGAAATGAGGTATTTGGGACATCTAATAACGACTCAAGGAGTGAAACCTGATCCTTCAAAATAGAAGCGATCAAGAAATATCCAATCCCTAAAACAAAAACAGAAATTAGAGCTTTTACCGGACTGTTAGGATATTATCGTAGATTTATTAAAGATTATGCAAAAATTCTTAAACCAATAACTAAATTTCTAGCCAATAATCAAGAGATAGTAATTGATTCTGAATATGTCGAATGTTTTGAGAAGTGTAAAATTTGCTTTGTAACGATCCGATACTTCAATATCCGGATTTCACAAAACCTTTTGTAGTAACCACAGACGCATCAAATGTTGCAATCGGTGCTGTATTAAGCCAAGGAAAAATTGGCAGTGATAAACCTATTGCGTACGCCTCACGTACACTATCAAAAACAGAATGTAAATATTCCACCATAGAGAAAGAACTTCTGGCCTTAGTATATGCATGTAAAACATTTAGACCATATATTTACGGAACGAAATTTACATTAGTAACGGACCACAAACCTTTATGTTGGCTCCATAAGTTAAAAGATTGTAATCTAAAACTTCAGAGATGGAAAATTTACTTACAAGAATTCGATTATGATGTAGTGTATAAAAAAGGATCCAAAAATTCTAACGCAGATGCATTATCTAGAATAGAGATAAATGTCCAAACGAGAGAAGATATGCAATCTAATAAAGCTGTAAAGACGACTCATCTGTAACATCCAGTATATCAATCGAAAAGTCACAAACCTCCAAACAACCCGAACAAGATGTAGAAAGCATACATTCCTTAAACTCGAATGTCAATTCAGAACATGAAAATTCAATATCAATTTTAGATGAACCAATCGATAATAAATCAAATCAGTTATTCTTTTTTGTACATAATAAAGCTACTGATATAGAACACAGACGAACTAGTGACGATTACAAAATTACGGAATTTCATATTTATAAGGACTTAGCCTATGCGGAAATCCTTAGGATACTGAAAGAATATTCAGGACCAACTACCCAATATATTTATTGTAATGACGAGATTTATAGATTAATTTGCTCAGTTTACCTAAATAATTTCTTAGCTAATAAATTAAAATTAGTTCGTTGTCTAAAAAGATGTCAAGTTATAAATCAAAAAGAAAGGCAGATCGAAATTATCCAATGTATGCACGAAGGAAAAAGTAATCATCGCGGAATAACCGAAACCATTGAAAGAATTAAAAGAAGTTATTATTGGAAAAGAATGAAACAAGCTGTCACAGATTACATCAACCGGTGTGAAATTTGTCAGAGAGCAAAATATGAAAGAAAACCTAATGAGCCAAAATTAAATTTAACCCCTACTCAAAGAGTGCCTTTCGAACAAGTTCACATAGATATCTTCATTTGGAATAATACTAAATTTTTAACAATAATCGATAACTTTTCAAAATTTGCTCAAGCCTATAGAGTTAAAGATAAAAATGCTACTGAAATCGCTCGTAAATTAATATCTTTCTTTTCACGATTCGGTACCCCAAAATTAATAATATCAGATAACGGTACAGAATTTAAAAATAAACTCATTGCTGAACTTTTAAAATTATACAAAATTAATAATCGTTTTACCACATCGTATCATCATGAAGGTAATTCTCCAGTAGAAAGATTTCATAGTACTCTCATAGAACATCTGCGAATACTTTACCTATACGATAAACATTTAAGTGTAAAAACAGCTATTAATCGATCAATTTTAGCATATAATTCCACAATAAATCCTATTTTTAAATTAACCCCTTTCGAAATTTTATTTGGTCATACAAAATCAAGAGATCCTATTGATTTAGATTACGAACAAAATTACATGCAAAATTATGTTAGTGAGCACAAAGATTTAACAAAACATCTTTATAAGAAAATACATGATAAACAACAAGAAATTAAACAAAAGATAATAGATAAAAGAAACGAATCAAGACGGGAAATATCATACAAAATAAATGATGAAGTATATTTGAAACAAAGCAAGCACAGCAAGAGCAAACAAAAAGCATTATATCTTGGTCCGTATAAAGTAACAAAAATCTTAAACAATGATAAATATGTAATTGATCCCTTAAACAAGAAATATAAAACTAAAACAGTGCATATCAAAGAATTAAAACATCGAATTGTTTCAGATTCACAGTTCTGCTCCTCACCATCGGAGGAAATGGAAAATTAATTGAAATTAAGGAAACTATAGGACTTTTACCTCATAGATTAGGTATCGCCTATAATTCGAAGACACACTTCGAACTTATTATTAAGTTAGATTTAGAACCTCTTTTAAATGTTTTTGATACATACATAGAAATTCTTAAAATAATTATGACATTGAAAATTTAGAGTTAGAAATCAAAAGTAAATTAGAAACTCTTAATCTTAATATTAAAAAGCGAAACAAGCGCGGCGCATTCAACTTTCTTGGCAGCGTTATCAAACTTGTAACTGGAAACCTAGATAACAGCGACGGCGAGCGGTATGAAACGCTAATTAAGCAACTTGAAGACAATCAGGATATACTTAAAGATTCCTTAATTCAAAATATAAAACTGATGAATAAAACTTCTAATCAGATCAATAAAAATATTTTAGAATTGGCTAATACCCAAAAGAATTAACTAAAGTTACTAATGACCTTCAGTTACTTATGGCAAATCAAAACTTAATAAATAATTTACATATAATTAACGAACAATTATCAGACTTAATAAATATAATATCTTTAGCGAAAAGTAATATATTGCACCAAAGTTTAATAAAACCTGGTCAGCTCCTGGATGAAATAAAATCTATTCATCTCGATAATTTTCATAAATTCCCGTTTGAACCTCTATTGCAGGACAATTATCTTATTCAATCATTAATAACTATACGTTCCTATCAATCTCAGTATACCTATGTTTTTATTTTGCAAATTCCAATAATAGAAAATTTGGAATATCAATATTACCAACTTTATTCCTTGCCAATTCGATCTAATAATACCTTTGTTGAGATAATTCCACAAACTAATTATTTGGCCTTGTCTCAAAAAGACTATTTACAATCGAGTGATTTATGTCAACCAATTCACAAAAATGAATACTTATGTAAAAATAAAATTAGCGGTCACTTTGATAATTCCCATGAGCCTTGTGAAGTAAATTTAATAATGCATAATTTTCCTAAAAACTGTTTTCATTATGAAGTACTTATCGAAGACTATGAAATCAGAGAATTTCCGGATTTAACTATTGTCGTACTAAAGACAGAAAGTAAAATTATTGAAAATTGTAATAAAATAGTAAGGTCATTTTTAATAATAGGAACATATGTAGTGTATAACGAAAATACTTGTACCTATGATGTCAGAGGAATTTCAATTCAAAATTATAATAAAGAAGCTAATAGTAACAATTTAGAACTTGTAAAAATTAATCCATCAAATAAAAATATTACTTTTGTTCATCATAATGGCGTAGAAATTAAAGATATACACGAAGAGCTTCGGGAACAATTAGAAACTTTAAATAATGTAAAGGGTATACACTTTATAAATTATACCGTGGTTTATACCCTAATCGTTGTAATTGTATCAATAATTGTAATTATTATGATAATTCAAAAATGCACGCAAGGAAGAGGGAAGATTTCGAGGACGAAAAACAATCTCAAGGAGGGAGGAGTTATGACCCTGGAACATCTGTAATATGGTACTGTTAGGTGTGGCTATTCCAGGAATCCAAGGAGATAACAAGTTCGCATAAAGTGCGCGCAACACGTTTTTATCTTTAGTCTTAGTTTCACATTTACACTGCATGTATGTAACACCTTAGTTTTCAATAAAACATTTTTTAATTGATTGGTCTTATCGACTACCAAATTTTGCATTACGAGATTTGCGTTTCTTTTTGGTATCGCTATAGCCCGGCACAATCACAAAACACGTTTAAACACGTACATCTATTACACAACAGTAAGAAAACATCAAAATTTGCCTGCGCTACCGTGTATTCCATACAAAATGTATGGGGTTCAAATGTACCTCCGGTCGTAGAAATGGGAATCATTTTTTTGTAGGAGGACTAGGGTTAAAACTATAGATTAAAGGAGATTTATATATTTTAAATTATTGCTATCGTATACACATTAAATTATCACATCCTAAATATCACATACAAAGTCCATTTAATACTACATTAAAGATTTAATAACAATATTTGAACAATAATATCTCAATTTTTACAAACTAAAAAATCTTTCATAGATTAAAAGGTATTAAGGCGAGGTTCTCCATGCTGTTACTAGCTTTAGCTTTTATGTTAAGGTATTGTCAATGAGATATTTTTTCAGACCTTTAGTAAACAGTTTAGGATTAGTAAGACCTTTACTTTCAGAATGTAATTTACTAACTATTTTAAAGCTCTGATAGACGAATGATTTTTCAAAAAGAATCGATTGCGGTATCTTTTTTCCTAAATAAATAGTCGTGTCAAGCTGAATCATATGAAATATGCCGCTTATTAAAAGCATAAATTGAATTTTCTAAAATAAATAAATTGACGATTGATAATATAAGTAATGATGTAAACATGTAAAGTGGTTCCTACACGAATCACGTGGAGCCAGTTTTAATATAGTGCTTTTGCAATTTTAGAACAAAGAACACAATTTTGCCTATTACTCCAAAATAATAGACCAAAACGTGCAATTGACTCAAAGTAGCCGTGATACGCAGAAAGCATCGAGGACATGGCAGCCTTAACCGTCTCAAAGCAAAAACTGCTCTGAGCTTTGTACGTAATTCATTAAAATGATCGATCCAACGCAACTGACAATCAATAACTAGCCCTAGAAATTTAGACGAAGGCAAATTTTTTATTAACAATTGAAAGTGATGGTTCAATTCTTCTTGAATATAACACCAAAATATTCGTCTTTTCAGCACTCATTTTTAAATTATCGTCAGAGAACCAACTTGTAAGCTCGTAAAGTAAACATTCTATATTGTTTTTTTAATAAAATTTGACTCTCACCATATACACATATCTACACTGGTATCATCAACGTGCAATGTAAAGTGAGCATTAATGTTAGAAGCAAGGTCATTTACAAAAATCAGAAACATAAAAGACCCAAGTTGGATCCCTGGGGAACACCCTTATTTACCTCAAGCAGATTTGACCGAATACTCTTACCTTCACTGTTTACTGTGGCTACGAATTGTTGCCTATTTTTAAAATACGACGCTACCAAATTCATTATTCCATAATAAAAAAGTTTATTTAATAATAAATTATGGTCAACCAAGTCAAATGCCTTAGAAATATCACAATTTAAATAGGCCACCAACTTGTTCTCATTAATGAGATTGTAAATATAAGATAGAAGAGACGTCAGGACTGCATTAGCGGATCTTCCCAGGCGAAAACCATGTTGAGCATTGTTTATAATGTTATGTTTTCCGATAAAGTTAATAGCGAGTTATCGCAACCATCAGTTAACTTACCGTAAACGTTAAGATCATGTGATCCAATGGAAAATTGAATGGGGTCACGTAATTTTAACGTTTACGGTAAGTTAACGTGATGGTTGCGATAACTCGCTAATAAGTAGAGATTTAATAGCAAATTCAAAAATTTTTGACATGGTTGAAAGTATCGCAGCTGGTCTATAAATCGACTTTCGAAATGGCCGCCGAATTGAAGGCAAGTGGCACTACTCTATTCAGGACTGCTTCCATGAGTTTTCTTAAAAATATCCGAATCTTTTGCTTCCTTATGAAAAATTTCGCACGTCTTTGAATTATGATGGTTAAGCTTTTTTGAGAGGCAGGTACTATTTTACGTTAATAAGGCAATGAAGGTCCCACAAAAAGGACTGAAGAAGTGCATGTGCATGAATCGACAAGAACTCCGCTCAGTCAAATAATGGGAATTAACAATAATCCTCGTATGCTCTAGAACGTCAGCAAAGGAGTTTTACGTTGAATCCAAGCCTGTTTCGATGAAATTGGTGGACATTTTGATCACATACTATGATTTTACTTTGAATTTTGAATAAAGTTTGTTAATAAAGATTTTTTTTTCCTACACTAGTAGAAAATTCAATTTTACCGGCTCATCAGAGAGGAGAAAGCGAACGTTTCCACGGCTAGCCCGGCGAAATGGACATAAATGCCTAGCCGAGACAATAATGCGTGACAATAATTTCTGGAATGCGCTCTCATCGACATCAAAAAATTAACAAAGTTTTTTTTATTTAATTCCACTGGTATTTGGTTTTAAAAAGGATTAAAATTATCAAGAAAAAAAAAACTTGGCAGCGGTGGGACTCGAACCCATGCCTCCGAAGAGACTGGTGTATTAAACCACCGGCTTGACCGCTCGGCCATGCTAGTACATACGTATACACGTAACACTGTGTTTTAAAACATCTATAATAATTTTAATAGTAACTCAATTTTAATATTTTTACTTCGAGAAAAAGAACGTTTGTGTGATATTAACAAAATTAATTATAATGTTGTGTAGGAAAAAAAATAATGTGTAAACCATGGCGGTAAAGCAGTTTTCGAGGTCTCGAGAAGTGGCCAGGCTCGGCTCCGCCTCGCCTGTCCATATCTTCTCTCGACCTGGAAAACAAGCACTTTACCGCCTCGGTCTACAATATACTATTTTGAACTTTATGACATTTCCTTCGATAAGAAAAGTTAGGTTATGATATACGACAGTTTCAAGCAAGGCTGGTTCTCAACTAAGGATTCACGGCCAACTGCGAGAAATTAAAAAAAAAGGCACCTTACCTTGGAGTGCAGCTTGGGCGTGTGATCATATCTCTCTTAATTACGATTATTTGCTTATTTTGTGTCTTACTCAACTATTTCAAGACGTCGTGTGTTTATATTATTACCATGACAACGAGCACACTTTTTACGTCCCACTTTTAAGTAGGCTATAGAAAATGTGTTTCTTGCTATGGAAACCACGCATGATTTAGTTTTTTAAGATTCATAGATGAGAAACAAAATATAACAAGCCATTCAAAAAAACCGTCATCAAAGCAGGCCATGAACGAGAAAGATGGACATAGCAGTCACGTCGAAACAAAACTGTATGACAGACGTCAAAACTCGTGAAAACGTTTTACGCAAACATGGAATTTACGTTTACCGATTAACAAAAACGCGTTTCAGTAGAAATTTATTTTAGAAATGGTAGTAGGGTGAAAAATATACCTGACATTTTAGTTCCTTTGTACAATTAAGGAAAGATATATCTTTTTTTCCTCGGCCTGCTTTGATGGTTTCTTTGAATGTCTCGATACAAACTCATTTATACGAGAGAGAGTGCAATATTAGCTGAGAGTAACTCTAGAGTGTCTTTGATGAACATAGCCCAGATACATAATTTTAAAGTCCATGACTAACCCTTGACCAAAATAATTTTTGATGTCATATCAAGGTAGCTACATGTAAAAATTAACAAAATTGTACAGCGACTTAACATTGAACTTAACATTACGCACGCTTGTAGCAGTTGTAGTTAGATCTATGTAGCCGCATCACATCTGATTGGCAGTCGTCGAAATTGCAACTGTCATTGCTGACTATTTTGAACTTGAATACCTAATAACACCACATATTTTGCGACGCTTCACAATCTACTCGACGACGCGACCAAGGGAAAAGTCCGTAGTTGCGTTCGAAAATTATACGTCGGATGCATCTGGAGCGTATGATTTTATCTTTCTCAATCACGATTTTTAACCTATTTTGTATCTCGGTCATCCGTTCAAGAAAATCTTGTGTTTATAGTATTTCCACGACAATAGGCGATCTCTCACATCCCACATTTAAGTAGGGTGTGAAAAGATCTCCTGTTGTCATGGAAATAATATAAACACAAGATTTTTTTAAACGGATATGCGAGATACAAAATAGATTAAAAGTCGTGAGTGAGAAAGATGAGATCATACGCTCCAAATACATCCGACATATAATTTTCGAACGCAGCATTGAGTTGAAGTTTTGCGGGGAAAATCCGTTGAAAAATAACAGTGAGGTTAATTGTCAGAATAATTGTAAATGTAAAAATTATGCTATCTGTAAAGAAAAAGAATTACGCTGGTCGGTTCTTTAATGTTAAGATCGTTTTTCTGATTGTAGTTTTAAAATGAAATTATTTAATTGGTTAAGATTTTAAATATTCGCCAACATACAGTCGTGAATCCCAGAATAATCCGTTGCCGGATGAACGGGAACGTACGAACGGAGAGCTCTAAACTTACCTTTAGGCCAGGATTTTGAACATAGTTTTCCATATTGAAATATAGCTATGTACTTTTTTAAATAAATAATGTCGGCTAAATACATGTAATTTCTTTTATTATCCAATAAACGGCGGGGCAGAAAACTATATGTGTCCGGACTAGCGAGACTGTACTGTACAATGAATAATGTAATTACAGAACACGCCATCTACAATTTCTTACGTGGGTTAGACAAAATAGACTGCTCTCGCTCTCCTTGCTCAACATTTAACATGGTGGGGCACACTTCCCCACTTGAGCCCATCCCTGAACTAAACAAATAGCGTTTTCGATTGACCGCACTAGTGCGCGTTAAAAGAAGATGAAAATACACTGAGTGCAACCAGTGCAGATGAATCGAAAACGCTATAAGCCATAAAATCTTTAAAAATTCCTCGATGAAAAAACTAATTAGAAAGAATAAAATTCAGTCTGCAAAAAATAATTTATTTGTCCACTAACACACAACAAAAAGTTACACTTAACTTACAAACAAAAATAAGAAATCTTTCTCTTAGGAATGTTACATAATATTAATTAATATTGCACGACTGGCCAAACTACATACAAATCTGTGCAGCAACAATGACTACTCAGCAACTTAAGTTTCCCGAAACATTGCAAAATGATAAATAACAGAAATAATAAATATTTTAATCCTTGTTGCAAAGAGGAAAATACACATAGAAGTAGCAAATATATGTATCAACAGAAAAGAAAATTAACCACAATGCGTCTTGGATTTTTATTATCATATTTTATATTCAACACTTTTCTAAGTACAACAACATCACAAACAATATGTATGCCCAATACACCACGACATTTTTTTACAGTATGGTAACATGTTCCACTGGCATGTGTCCCTCAATAGACTAGATTCATTACATTATTCTTAATTCTAAGTACACATTTTATATTTATGTATTTACATTTCACCGTCTACTATGGCACATGGACGTTAATCCACGGGTACGAAAACGTATTTACAGGAATATTAAACAAAGATAAGTTGATGGAAATATCCTTGACTAGAAGACTTGGAGGATGGATGTGTATTATTTCACGGGAAGGAAATTCATACATATCTAATTTTTGGGTTTTCTACAAGAAAGTGCGGGAGGATAAAGATGCTGCAAATTTATGGGATAAATGTCGTTTTAGTTTAATTTATTTAATTTAAAATTTTACACTGACATGAAATAAAATATCTAAGGAATTTCAGGCTTTCTAAATTGAGATATTCTTTAGCTACTTTTCTAGAGAAAATTGCTAGATCAGGAAACTGCACTGGAAAAGTTTTGCTTTATAAATTCACCCAATACAAACGTATTATTCTCTCATTGTTTCTGAAACTGTTTGAGTACTTAAGTATTTAAGAAAATATTAAACATTAGGTATTACTAAGAAATCTTAGTGAAATTTCACTCTGTTCTACAGTACCTACAGGAATAAGTTAAAACACAGTTAAAAGCAACGAGAAAATAATTGATTGGAGATGGTTTGGATTGGAAATGTTTTTCATGTAACATGTTAATAATATTCGTTCAAAATTTTATTATTTCGCAAAAATGAGTAAACCGATGTTTTAAGAAAACGTTTACGAGTTATTAATTAAGGCTGTTATAAATCACTTCAAAACTGAAAGCGTACAGTAGGGGACAATAAAATCCGGGCGCGTCATTTGTACAATGTAAACCTCACTTTAATATTTTTGACTTTTAATACATATACATAGGCCCGTTTTTTCAATCACAAGTTAACTTTAACTTTTGGTTTATTCCCATAGTAACAATCATGAAAACAATTGTTCCTATGGCAATAAACTGAAAGTTAAAGTTAACTTGTGATTGAAAAACCGGCCTTAAATGTCACTAATAACTCTGACGTTTAATACAAATTTTATTTTCTTATTTTGACAGAAGTATAACCTCAATTAAAGCCAAATTTGTTGAAATACGTACATGTCAAATTCTTGCCTGGATTTTATTGTCCGCTACTGCACCAATATGTAATAATTTATAATAGTATCACTCGTTTTAAAACTAGATTACGATAGAGATGTTGTATTATAAAAAGGAGGAGTCAATTGTTCATGACGATGCTGATGGTGGATTACGCAAATAAAACAGAAAGAGAAACAAGCTTGACACCTGTCGAAACCCAACCTCGTAAGAAAGACAAAAAGTCTTCTGACTCTCTCCTCTGCAACTGATACACTTTACTCTAACAAAATGGAACAGAAAAAACACATTTTCTCAACCTCGGAAGAAAGACACAAAATCTTCTGACTCTCCTGTGCAACTGATACTCTTTACTCCTATAACAAAATGGAACAGAAAAAACACATTTTCTCAAGCCTTGGAGCACTTTGCATTGGTCTTCATTTTCTTAAAGGCACTTAAGAATGATTAAAAAGCAAGAATATACAGGCTGTCTTACGAAAAACGCCCCAAGCCATAACTCCGTTATTTATGGACTTATCTTAACAAACAAAAAGACAAATAAAATGAGACTAAAAATACTATAAAGTGAGTCCAGTTTCAATTTTTTTTTAAATTACCTTCAAGGTCAAACAACTGTCAACTGTTATTTTTCAAATGGCTCTGTATACTTTTTATTATTATAACTGGTAGAGATTTTTTTTCTAAATCCAATAATGTGCAACACTTTGACATTTAAAAAATAATTTTTCGTAAAAAAAGAAATGAACTAGTCTATTACGCAAAACGTGCTTTTCATAAAAATGTTAAAGTTTGTCGTGAAAACAATGTCACTGAGGTTATTTTTCACAGATGTTTTGAACTATCAAGTTCTTCTACTTGTACGACTTATTGTTTCCTAAAAAAAAGCCGATTATGGATAACAATCACCTGACTGACTTATTGCAAGTATATTTTGAATGCAATAAAAACAGCAATCAAGCAGTACAGAAAACATTAATGAAATAATTAAAATTAAGTCTACAACTGTGTAAGTTGCTTTGGGAAAAAATCCCTGTCTATAGAGACGCACTGCTTGTGTTTTTATTGCATTCAAAATATGCTTGGAGTAAGTCAATCAACTGAGTATTATCCATAATCGGCTTTTTTTAGGAAACAATAAATCATACAAAGAGAATAACTTGACAATTTGAAACAACTGTGAAAAATAACGCTCAGTGACATTGTTTTCACGAGAAACTTTAATATTTTTATGAAAAGCACGTTTTGCGTAATAGACTAGTTCATTTTTTTTTACAAAAAATATTTTTTAAATGTCAGTGTTGCACATTATTGGATTTAGAAAAAAAATCTCTACCAGATGTAGTAATAAAAAATATACAGAGCCATTTGAAAAATAAAAGTTGACAGTCGTTTGACCTTGAAGGTAATTTAAAAAAAAATTGAAACTGGACTCACCTTATAGTACTTTTAGTCTCATTTTATTTGTCTTTTTGTTTGTTAAAATGAATCTATAAATAACGGAGTTACGGCTTGGGGCGTTTTTCGTAAGACAGCCTGTATATATTTTTTAAATAAATTGGAAATTTAAATGTGTTAAGTGATCTTTTCCAATCAAATTTTTTTTTTAGATTTTCAGCAAACGATAGGATGGCAAATGCAAGCAACTAAATATGCAAATCAGAAATTAACTTAAGAAAATAAACTAACAGATGAATGCCAGGTTGTTGATTATGTTTAATATTGTTTCTTTCTAAAGAAAAAATGCGTAAAAAAGAGGCAAAGAGAAAAGTCCAGTTCTTGTTTAAAAAAGAATCTTTCGTTCGTTTGGTGTAAGAAGAAAGTAACTACAGCAGTCAGTTTATGCGTTTTAGACCAGTTTAGTTAGTTTCCCAAAAGTGCCAGAAATTGAGCTAACCCCTTCTTACTGAAAGCCCTTCAATTTTTAAAGTTAAAGAAAAAATCAAAAAAGTTAACTGGAAATTGCTAAGGAAACAGAAAAACATTAGAAAGAGATATGAGAACAAGAGAAATAGAAAGAAAAGAAATATCGTTAAAACAAGGAATGAAGTGTAGATATAAAAGAAGTGATTGCAAAATGTATACGTAAATGGTGACAAATCTGACTTTATCAAACAAAATATGATGTAACTCAAACAAAAGATCAATTAGATGGGACTACATAAACACAACAAGCAATCAACTTCCATCGAACAAGCCTATTATTGAAAAAAATGAGGAAACATGAAAATCACAGAATTCTTCAAAATGTCATTATTTAGATTGCTGCTTGCAATATAGGCACCATCTCTGAAAATTAATTGACCTAATTAAACTAGTTAACTTTTCTTGTTAAAAAAATTATTAGCTTTAATAACAGAACATGTCAAAAGAATAATGTAGTTCTTCCGTTTGAACGTCTGTATCTAAACAACTTTTGTCAATTTGATCCACATTTACATTTGATACACATTAAACATTAATTCCAGGACTACGCTTTCTACATTTACCGTGCGATCCAAAATTATTTAGATAAGGGGAGACTAATAAAAATAAAAAAACGTCAAGATATATTTTGACGACAGTAGAAAAAATCCCTAATTGAATATACCTATAAGGGGTTTGTTAAAACTCTTCAAATGCCACGTGATTGCTTGCTGACCATTCTACACCTTTCAAAACGTTTAAACGTAAAATCTGTTATTTTACAGGAGTCAAAAGGCAAATGTCACACTAAAAGTTTTGAATCAAACTAAGACTTTGATTTTATTTTTCATAGCCTCCCCTTATCCAAATAATTTTGGATCGCACGGTATAATTACCTGGGACACGTATTCAAAAAAATTAACAGTTTACTCTTCTTTTACATAACTGTAACAAAAATTTTCATCGTTTCTACTTTTTTGAGAAATAAGAGTATAAACGATCGCGAGCCATCTACAATGCTTTAAATTTGAAAAAAAGTTTTCCAAATTCAGTTTCAGAATCAATTTTCTCGTCTGACAAATTTACCATCACAAGAGTAACATCAAATTCCTCTTTTAATATGCGGTTATTCACGCAAATCGTTCAGTGAAAGTTTTCAAGTTAGAAATTTGACATTTACGGAGGAGAGATACTTCGGAAGGATCTTTTCAAATAAAATAAAATTGACTTCAAGTCACTTCCGATTATACCGGAAGTCGCTATCAACTCGCTATTTTAAATAGTATGCTACATTTTTTGTTATGTTTTTGATTTCTACATGTAAAAATATGTAAAATTGCATTACATTTTCCTATCTCTAAATTGCACCTGTTCTGAGATATTTACAGTTTTCTTAAAAATTTAAATTCTGCAATCTGATTTTCAAAAAATTATATCACAGCTATTACGAATAAAATTGCCTCGATAATAGCTCTGATATTATTTTTTGAAAATCAGATTGCAGAATCGAGATTTTTAAGAAAACTGAAAATATCTCAAAAATGAGGCAATTTAGAGATAGGGAAATGTATTGCATTTGACATACTTTTACATGTAGAATTCAAAAACGTGTAGCATGCCATTTAAAATAAGCGAGTTGATAGCGACTTCCGGTATAACTGGAAGTGACCGGAAGTGAATTTTATTTTATTTGAAAAGATCCTTTCGTATCTCTCCTCCGTAAATTTTAAATGTCTATCTAAATTTCTTGAAAACTTTTAGTGAACGGTTTGCGTAAATAACCCCGTAAATTCAGTGATTCAACCAAATTTCAAGTTTCTTTAAATGCAAAATGATAGTATTCGAAGCTTCGATATTATTACTTGGTAAGAATCTCCTACTTTTAGTGAAAAATGCTTAAATTTAGAATGGCAGTCTTAGAGTTTTGTCAGTAATCAGAATGAACCAATCGTATTGCTCACGTTGTGATTGACAGGTTTAAAAGGCTGCACAGAATCCATTATAGCCTCCCCTAAGTAGCTCTTGATTCTTGGAGGCACTAGCAATTTCTCCAAATCGCATTTATGCCTAATCCTCTTCACGATGACGGCTCGACAACGGTCTTGTAAGTTAACAAAATCCCGTTTCATGGATTCTAAAGTCATTTCCGTCTTTGCCGCCGTTGAACAAACGATAGGAAAAAGCGGTTCCTTGGTTTCGTTCAGACCACGAAAGGCTATCCCCAGACACTTCCCGTCTTTGTAATAAGTCAAAGTGCCGGCGATGCCATCAAATAGGATCCCTATCGTCGTGGCTTCGTTTTCTCTAAACGGTTTCGTGTAATGATGCCACCGTCCACTGTGCCACAACAAGCCTTTGTGTGATAAACCCCATCCGTGATCGTCCTCTCCGAGCAAGTTTGTAAACGAATCGGCATGGAGTCTTGCCCTTCGAGTGCCAATCCCGAACATCATACTCGTGCCAAAGATGCGTTGTGATAGTCGCAGTTCCCAGAAATATCTTCCATTATTTAGTATGCGAGTGCCTCTTACACCAGCGGTTCCACTACTCCAATTTGGGTGGAAATGTGCCGTCCTAAATGCAACTCCATATAGCTTCACTTCAGGGCTTCGTTCCCATCTATTCCATGTCCATAAGTCGTCGCATCCGTGGCGTAGTGGAAGCTGATCCTGTTCCATTTCCATTTCTGAGACCTGCGGCTCCGTTTGCTATTCGGATGGCTCCTCCCAATTTTGATGGATTTCTTCCACACTGAAAATTGATCAGAAATAACTTATAATGAAACGTTGAGCGATTGTGCAATTTTTAAAGTATCCGTTACAAATGATTGAAAAGAATTTGTTACAGGTACAAGAAATAATGATGTATGAATTTTTAAATATGCGTAATTCTAATAAATATTCAGAATTATTTCACTTTTTGGTAATTTATTATTTAGTCAATTAAAAAGTTAAAGTAGTTTATTATAATCCTCGCAAATACGGAAGAGGCACGAACTTTATTTTAAATTAAAGAAGGACATCAGGAAACGTGAGAATTTATGATACATAATACATGTAAAAAATGTACTCCTATATTATTTTTTCGGCAAACTATAAAATGAAAAAGTAATGGTTTTCGCACGGCCTGGGGTTATTTGCGAGCACTGAGGTCTAGGACAAACAGACGAGAGCATTTTCGATCCATTGCTCTAGATCTACATGATGTTATCGATTAAGATGGCAAAAATTATACCACATATAGAGGACATCAAAATATTATGATTTAACTTAATTTATCTACTTATATCCAAAAGTTTTTCGTTTCTGAGATATAACCTCCTAAAAGGACAACTTGGAAGTTATGTTTTCTTAAATATCTCTGGAACGATTTAAGATAGAGGGTTGAAATTTGGCATGCAAAACAAATGAAATACAAGGATGGGTACGTGATAGGCAAAATTGAACCAGTGTCGTAAGTCCAGGGTAGTAAGTTATCATTTTAGTAAATAACTTTATTGCAAATTTTTCAAAAAATCTGAAACAAAAACTGAAAAATTCGAATAATATAAAAGTAATTAACTAAGTTGCATCTTCGCCAGATTAACCGTTATTCGTGATATTTAGAGATCGAAAGATTATATTGCAGGAATTCGAAATTTAGTAAAGAAATCAAATCTGCGTTGACAAATTTAGCTGTTATTTTACATAGCAGTACACAACTGTTGCGAAGATTTTTTTCTATTTATGAACTAAAAGTTTACTCTAATAATGAAATAACAGACATGATACTCATTCTTAGAGAAAGTTGAGAAAATAGTTCAGCGGCAGTAAGGCTTTACAGGCACAGAACAATTTTCTTTTAGGCATACTCCAAATCGGAAAATTTTTCTCGCCATTGAGCGGCGCCTCCGGAAAATAGGTACAGTCGCAAGCAATAAATTTTGATCGTCATTGCTGTCAAAGATTTTATTAAAAAAGGAGGTTGATGTCGTAATTTTGATCTAATTTTTTTGTAGAATTTTATTCGAACTTTTCAGTTTTTGTTTCAGATTTTTTGAAAAAGTGAGAATAAAAAAGTTATTTACTAAAATGGTAACCTACTCCCTACTACCCTGGATCTACGCCACTGCTGAAAACTGTTGAATTTTGTCTATACATCCCTGTAGTTCAGTTGTCTTACATAACAAATTTCAACCCTCTTCCTTAAACCGTTCCACAGGTATTTAAGAAAATATACTTTCCAAGTTGTGCCTTTAGGAGGTTATAACAGGTGAACAAGATCTTTTCTAATCAAGTGACCTATGGAAATAAAATCATGTGTCTTTGATTAGTTCATTACTTCAAATTCCACTTGAATGCAATAAAAATAATTCAAATGGCATTTGAAATAATGAACCAAACAAAGACATAATTTTTCTCCATAGGCCACTTGATTAGAAAAGATATTGATCACGCATTATCTCTGAAACGAAAAACTTTTGGATATAGATAAATTAGCTTAAATCTTTAAACTTTATTGTACGTGTTTTGCGTTGGCTTTAAAATTCTACAGATTCTATTGGCCCAATTCCAGTTTCATAATGGAATTTAAAGGAGACTTTAAATTTAAAGTCACTTTCAGATGTCAAAACAAATATGAAAACACATTTTTTTACATCAGAATGTGACTTTAATTTTAATAAAAATTCCATCTAAAGTAAGAAAGTTAATGGCGATATCCGGTATAACCGGAAGTATAGTCGTCCAAGTTTTGTATCGGTTTTATGATGTTGCTATAAAAAATTCTTCAAAGAGACCGGAACTGTGTCTCCTCTCTGTCGCTTTTTTTTTATAGCAAGACCATAAAACCGGTACCAAACTGGGAAAAGTGAAAATATTTTACGCGGAAAGATCACTATGTCTTAGGGCAGTGTACCAACTTTCAGAATTTTTGTACACGGTGGTGATAAAGTCCCGCAACAAGTTCATCTGTTTTCTCGCAAAATCCTGAAACAGGTAAATTTTTAATTTTAAAAAGACACCTTTTAGTGCAAAAATCTTTTCTCGGTTGACATTTGTTTTTCCGCTGTGACGTCATCATTAATTTTTTTAAATAGCAACCCTAATTTTTTTATACAGATTTTGATAGTCCTTCTTGTCAGCAAAATGGTGATGTAAAAGAGTTAGTATTTTCTACAACAAATTTTTCGAAAAAAATAGACATTACAATATATCAAAAATATTATTGTCACGTTTGGAAAATTATTAGATAAATTAGTTTTTTATTTTTGGAGTTACACGAAATTTAACGCGCGGTTTAATTTACAAAATTGTTTAGCTAGTATTTCAGACGGACGGTCATCGGCCTAGCGGCCCTCGATTCTCAGCAGACCCTCTACAAGGTCCACAGTGCATCAAGTTACTCTACAAAGGAGCCACTGTAAAAGAGATTAGTGAATACTGTTCACTTAGATGCCATAAGGGTAACCACATGCTCATCACCCAACTTTCCGAGGACAATTTCATCATCACCCACCCCAAGGAGGAAATACTAATAGCCTGCCAAAATAGAACTACGAAGTTGCAAGCGCAACATTACACCAAGTCGGGCGCACTAACAATATTCTTACCTTGCCAATGTCGTCTCATTGCTCAAGAAGAGGTCATAATCACCACAAGATTTCCTTGCGTGAAGAAACAAAGATATGAACAAATTACACATATTCTTCCTGCCTTTTAGACAAACCTAAAATCATTCGTCCTAAGGCCAACCCTTTGGAGCCAACCCGTTTACAAAAACCTAAGCGAATGCATCATTCAAACTGTAGTTTGTCAATTCCACATCTCAACATCACTCCTAGTCAGTCATCGTCAAATTTCCAACAATACCTAACAAACATCCAGGGTAAACTATCGAGGAAAAGCCAAAGTTCATTCCATGGAGACACTTTATTCCTAATCTGGAATGGAATCCTCACAGTCATTGTCCTGTTCCTATTAAGACGAACCCATTTCACTCTAATGATGTTAGCGAGATCCGCTTTCGCATTCCAAACCCACCACGAAGTTATTGTTTACACCTCAACGGGAGCCTTGATATTGGCACTGCTTTTGTTAGTAATTGTAATTTGGACGAAGATTAAAGAATACCTTCAGAAGGAGGAGAAGAAAAATACAAATGTTAAATCCAACCTGAAACGCAGCTCTAAGGATGTTACCCAGCCGTTCGTCAGGAAGGAAAATTGTGCGCACAATGAAGAGTCCGAGGAATCAGCTTTCACGAGCTGTTCCTGAGATGTCTACAAAGAGTCAAAAAAAAGAAAATGCGGCGTTTCTCACAAGAGATGTCCTATGGATCTTACCAAGCATCCACATAGGGGAGACGGGCCGTTTACCAGTGGCAGTGCAGCGGAAGTCTATGAAGACATAGAGGACACGAGTAGCCGACCACCCGAAGTCCAACGGCAGTACCACTCACAAATACTGGCAGAAATTGGGAATGGGGATAGCAGAACTCGCATTTCATTGGACGATCTGTGTTTACGGTTTGTGACAAAATAAGTTAGTATTGTCACGAAAGGGATTTTCTAAAAAAACCATGAGGGGCTTTCTGGTTGTATTCCGCAAACAAATAATTTAAACGCGAACATGTGTAATCGAGGGCACCGCAACTGTGTCGAAATAAACAGGTAATCGGTTCAAATTCCGCAACGATAGAGCTCAGCGAAAATTACGATAAACGAGGCCGCGCACATATGAAATCGATGGGCGAAACACGGGGCAAGAACAAAGAGATGCAACATGCAAACTAGCCAAAAACGGTGTATAAAAATGCGGGCCAAAATTAGGAAGTCAGTCGTTCTACCGAACCGACTCAGTGGGCACTAGTGCCGACGCACCGGGGACGCCACGCACCGAGACGCTGTCCCAGAACTGGACGCCACGCATCGAGACGCTGTCCCACAACTGGACGCCACGCACCGAGACGCTGTCCCACAACTGGATGCCACTGCATCAAGCTGCTGCAAACCTACTGGCCGACTACAGCACCTACCCCCGGGAACGAGGACCAACTTTCCCCGCCAGCCAAGGGAAACGATACCCGAGTCCACCAACCCGTCAGGGAAGAATCTTGTTCCACTCCGGCCAGAAAAGGAACGACGTGAGCTGACTGTCGCCGTAAACACCCGGACCGCATTCCCAACAATTCGAGACGAACACCCGCAACTAAATTTAATTTAATTTAATAAAGAGGTATTAATTCCGTTTTTTCTAAAAACACCTGTGTTTCAAGCTCTACCATCTATTACCTGCTACCTACGCCCTAAACGGATAAAACCCCCGGGCCGTGACCTAGTGGAGGCCCTGTGGGCTTACCGTGACAGTATTTTATTTTATTTCTTTTTGGAAATTTATCATTTTTTCATTCAGAGAATTTATTGTTATTTTATTAATTTATTGTTATTTATTGTTTATTTCTTTTAATTTTATCTAGATGTAACTATACCGTGCGGATAGTACAAAGATTTTTTGCACTGGGTCGAGCAAACTTAGGAGGAAGGGTTAATGTCACGTTTGGAAAATTATTAGATAAATTAGTTTTTTATTTTTGGAGTTACACGAAATTTAGCGCGCGTATTTTAGGTTTAATTTACAAAATTGTTTAGCTAGTATTTCAGACGGACGGTCTTCGGTCTAGCGGCCGAGGACGCGGGCTTTATGAACGACCGTCCTTTGCTTAGCTTGCAGGTCAAACTCTTTTTCGATCAATGGAACATATGCAAAATTAACATTTAATACAAGGAATTCCATGCTGACAAATGGAAACTAAGGGGGTCATTCTAATCGGATTTGCAACTTAGCAACGGTGGTACCTCCTTAGCAACTATGTAAGAAATTGCAACCTCGGCAATGTTCGGTGGTAACGGGATACAACGTTGTGCAGTCTCGATAATGCTCGGAAGTAAGATCATACCAAGTTGTAACTTGCAACCCCGATTAGAATGACCCCCTATGCTGTTTGAACTTACTTGAAAAGGCTAGACAAGTTCGTATTTACATTCAAAACAAATTAATGCTGACAATTTTGGGACACAGAGCTTTGAACACCAACCTTTAAAAACGTACTTTGTGACATCCGGCACGGGTGGAATAGAAAGGGAAATTGGGAAATGAAAGGGGAGTAGTTAACTTTTTTAGAGTCGCGGTTTGGTACGAGTTAGTTGTTAAGTGGTTAACAAATCGCTAAGTTGTATTGTCGGAAAAAACGGTCAACAGACAGTGTTCGAGAATTTATTTAATAAAATCAGTTTAATGTATTAGTGAGTTTAATTGTGACTTGAAATCGGACCTTGGAGGCGGCGTTGGGTCGAGACAGGCGCAGTCGAGGTAATGTAGATTTTAAATTATTATGTTTCGTTCGCGAATATCCTGCCCTGCAAGCGAGTACTCAGTATAAGGGAAAATATAACGTGGTGGCGACCCCCTTAGAGCATAACCACGTTTTCCCTTACAACGCTACGTAGTGAAGCCTTCCCCTAATTCGTGACATGGTGGGAAGTTTTCCATACCATTCGTCAATTAATGTTGACGCCACAGCGGAAAAACAAATGTCGATCGAGAAAAGATTTTTGCACTAAAAGGTGCCTTTTTAAAATTAAAAATTTGCTTGTTTCAGAATTTTGCGAAAAAACATTAAATAAACAAATTATGAGCTTGTTGCGGGACTTTATCACCACCCTATATACTTTCTTCCCTATAATATTGAATACGTGATAAGCTTTAAGTACAACTCGAATTTGTTACAAAATAAATATTAACAGTATAAAAGTAGGTTATACTTTCAGTTTTCTTTTTTAATTATGCAAATATTACCTACTATTCATTTCTTCAGTTTGTGATTCTCGCGGATAATAAAATACATAAATAAATAGTAATAATATTAAAAATATTTAGGTAAAAATGTGTAGTTTTCTTGTGATAGGGGACATTTGAAGTTCCGCCACTGATGACCACGATGACATGACAAACCATTATTGGAAGATAACGTTACCCAAAAGTACCTAACTTTTCAAATTCGTTTCGGGCTAAAGTTTCTATATTTTTCGTTTTTCTGTTCAATCTTAGTTTTGTATTTATAACTTTAGGTTTTACTTTGTGTAAAGAATCTCTAAAATGTTTGCTAACAAATAAAGAAACACCTATGTTAAAACTCTCTTCATCGAATGCTAATAATAATTGAGAATTTTGTAAGTGGGCCAACTGAAGTGAGACTGGCCTCGTATGTATTCAATTCGTGATTGCATGAATTACAAGAGCAGTATTTACATTAACATGACAGCTGACAGCTTGTCAAACACGCTAAGATACTGATTCTGAAAAGTAGCAGCACTAATCTCAGACATCAAGTTATGTTTTCAAAGTCCGCTAGAGGTAAAATTCAATTGATCATTCGATATGTATAGGACGCCATCGCAAGAATTCTCAACCCATTTAACTTTCTTGTTTATGAATTTAGGAAAAAAATGTTTAATACAAGACTCGCACAGAATAATCTGAAGTTTTTCTAAAAATTCAAGAAAAATTAATTGAACTGTTAATTGCAGAAATTGCAATGTTCATGTTCAAGAAGTGAAAAAAAAAATGTCTAATTTGTTCAAAACTTTTGCATACATTTTTGGCAACACTTTCTTTACAACTGTTGCAGTGAGTTGGCGTAGAATCTATTTGATTTGTGTTTTCCAACAAGCTCACCTGTCAAGTTTATCAAATAGACATGTCCCATGTCCCATTAAAAATGTGACATGTCCCCTTTCTGTAGTTTCTGCGATTCTTGTTATATAACCCAGGGTCGGAAATTAATGATTACTTAATGAGACTGTAAAATAGTATAAACATAAAGAAATTATTAATATACTAAAACGAAAAAATTAAAAGTATAACATTTCAGAAAACGGTTACAAACTTCGCTCAAGATGGTTACCCCCAACTTGCACACATATCTGACAACAATGTATTAATGCTTGTCTTGTGTGTTCAAAAAGTATCAGAGGAATTATTAATTTCCGACCCTGGGTTATATAACAAAAATAACTTATTTTAGTCTCATTTACTTACCGTAGAAATTTGGCAATCGAATTTTTCACCACCCTGTATACAGTGAGCCAGTGAGTATCGAATAAAATTCGTAATTTCTTTTTTTTGACATTTCGAAAAAACGCTCGGACAGGTAAATTTTGTTTTTAAAAAGCACACATTTTCAAGTGAAAATCAATTTTTAACAGTCATTTGTTTTCGAGTAATGACGTCATCGACATTTTTTTTTAAATAGCAACCCTCAATTTTTTTCTTGATTCTGATTGCTCATTGAATTCTCTATCCAACCACATCAAAAATTTATTGTTTTATGGAAAAAATTTTGAGAAAAAAATTATTGAAAATGAATGAATTATCTACTACCTACAAATGAAGTAAGCGTGACATTTTCAATAAAACCAAAATGATACCCACAATAAAAGAAAATTTGTCATTCTTGTCATTATTTCAACAAAGTCTTTTCAAGTCGAGTAATCATGGTTCGTCATTTAACCGAAAATTAAATTATTATTATTATTATTTCATTTCATTTCATTTTCAATAATTTTTTTCTCAAAATATGTCAAAATTTTAGAAAAAGAAATGTTCTATAAAACTAGATTATTTTTGGAAATGTCATGCATTCAGAAATATAATGATGTAACTGTCAATATCAGATCTGACACTGACGATCTTAATAATATATATTTCAATCTAATAAGTCACGCCACCTAGAGTTCATTTATTTATACACAATTTTTGTTATAAATAAATACATCAAAATTTAAGTTAATATTTTCAAAATGTATTAATTTTATTATTATTATTATAGTAAGTATTCTATATAATATTGTATTATCTTATAATTAGTTTTTCCAATTGTAGTAATTTAATGTTGGTCCTGAAGAAGTAATAAAATATTACGAAATACCGACTATTATAATAGAAGTTTTATTGAAGCTGTTAATCCCCGTTTTCTCTAAATATAATTAAGGAATATTCTGTCAACTACACGAAAAAAATGTTAATTTTCACCCTTGCCGGACGTAAAATGCAAAAGAGCTTCATACAAAAGTTATATGGCCTTAGAAAGTCCGTATAGAAAATTATTTTCAACGATACAAGGCGTTCCATAAATGATTGACTCTACCGTTGTAATTTTTTAAAAATAGAACAGCCTGTATATTTTTCTATGTTTAAATTCCGTGTCAAATAAGGTTTTCAATAAACAAAAGAAATTTGACCCTTGATTCAGAATTACCAACTTATACACGAAAATCTATAAATTTCGAAAATATTACGTTACAACATAAATGATCACAATAGCCGCAATATTACTTCTAGGAAATAAAAATTTGGCAGTTGTATAGTACAAAAATACCTCTACGTTACCGTGAACATAGAGCATGAATATTCTACATGGGGTGTTTTTCTTAGGCGTTATGTTTGATTAAAAAAAATCAATAGCATTTATTAATACATTATGTACAGATCGTTTTTTTACTATATATCGATCGTATAAATCTGAATCAAGAAAATATACGACGAAATGATACGACACGACAAAAGCCGCAGAGTTGTTTCACGAAAATTAGAAGGAGATAACTGTACAAAAGTTTTTTGGCCTATCGATCGATCGATCAGCATATATAGGAAAAAAGATTTGTATGTTCTACGTTAAAAAATTCTCACTGTATAAATTATGCAAGTGTTTAAATTTCATACAGATATATTACAAAGTGGACAATGCTCAAGGAAGGAATCACGAAGAATTCATTATAATGGGTAAGTACAGTTCATTTCTTTACTATATGCCGACCGGTCAATTGATAAATCAAAGAACTATTATATAGCTATCTTCTTCTAACTTTTGCGAAACAGCCTTGCCTGCCTTTTGTCATGTCACGTCATTTCGTCGTACACTTTCTTAATTCAGATTTATACGATCGGCATATAGTAAAAAAATGATCTGTAGATATTACAGTATAATTTAGTTTTTGCGAATGTAAAAATAAACACAAGAAGGATGCATGAACATAAAACGCAATAGTTTACCTGACCATAAATTTTAGTCTCAATTTTTATATTGTGTAAATTTGTAAATAATCACAAAATTTTTATAATTCACACCAATCATTGGATTTACACAATATAAAAATGGAGACTAAAATTTATGGTCAGGTAGTATTCTCAGAAATACATAATTAATTCAAGTTATTCGGAATTATTCTGAACCCAAAACTATTGCGTTTTATGTTAATGCATCCTTCTTTAGATATTACACAACCATGTATTGCGTAAAAAAATACAGAGTGGTGATCAAGTCCCGCACCAAGCTCATAATTTTTTTATTTTATGTGTTTTTGCAAAATCCTGAAACAGGTAAAATTTTTAAATTCATATCACTAGATTTTCGACCCTGAACCAGTTTTTTCGGCGACAAACGTACATTTCTGATGTCATCATTTATCTAAAAGTTAAAATATAAACTATCATTTATGGAGATTTTTTAAGCTACTTGTTAGATATTATGTCGCGCAAGTGACCTCCATTTTCTGTCTCACAAATTTTTGGCGAAAGGTTGATTTTAAGAAATTCTGCAATCAACTGGCCTGTCCAATCGCCGGATTTAACAGCTCCAGACTATTTCCTTTGGGGCTACTTAACCCTCCGTTAGTCGCGCATGTATCCAGCAGTACATGCTTTAGTTATTTACAAATTTTTCGGAAATAAATAATGCTAGAATTCCATGATGCAGAGTATTCCTGGTATAATATGTCTTGAATCATTTCCTGGAAGGATTAATCCAAGCAACCCTTCGTTTTGCCGTTATTGTCATAAAACCCCAATGACGTCCGCTGTGTACCTGATAGATACAGCGCGACCATTCACGTTACAATTGTATCTTACTCAGTCTTGATGAAAAGTTTATGCTGTTAAGACGTTACAAATTGAGTAAATTTGTTGTGAAGCGTAGAGGACATGGAGGGGGGGAGAATTTTTCTCTTCAGGAATGTGTTGGGGGTAGTTAGGAGGTAAACATACTAAAAGTCCCCACCCCTACCCCTGCCGCTTCAGGAGGAGAGGGGGAGGAGAAGTTCCCTTTTTTCGGTTTTTCGCTTATAACTCGAAAACTGTGCGTCGCGTCGTACGAAAAAAGTATTCATTATAAAATTAAAGATAATTAAATTTTCTACAAAAATGTCTATTCATCTTCTTCCTATGTGTTATAGTTTTCGAGATATTCGCCAGCGAAAATCGATAATTTTCGAAAAACTTAATGCTCTACAACTTCCTTTTTGTAATCTGTAAAACAAAAGGTTGAGGAATTAGAAGGACAAGATTGACGAGAAACGTGAGGCAAAAAAACGTTTTTCGAAAATTATCGATTTTCGCTGGCGAATATCTCGGAAACTATAACACATAGGAAGAAAATGAATATAGACATTTTTGTAGGAAATTTAATTATCTTTAATTATGTAATGAATACTTTTTTCGTACGACGCACAGTTTCCGAGTTATAAGCGAAAAACCGAAAAAAAGGAGCTTCTCCTCCCCCTCCTCCCCTGAAGCGGCAGGGGTAGGGGTGAGGACTTTTAGTATGTTTACCGCCTAACTGCCCCCAACACATTCCTGAAAAGAAAAATTCTTTCCCCCTTCATGTCCTCTACAACCCCCATTTGGGCATTCATTGACTGGACTATATTGTTTATATGAAGTAAATTTATGGCACACAATGGAAAAAGGAACCGCCTAAAGTTTCAAAAACACGTCCTCATAAGTCATAACATTCTGATAAAATTACCAGGTATAGTAGGACAGGATGCGAGGAACGCTAAAACTGAAATCGAATTTTGGAGTTTATTTTTTACCGATTATATTTTGAATTTATTAGTGCAACACAATAGTGAATACATTAAATATGTAAAATTAAAGCATTTTTGGGATTACTGTATTTGGCAGGTGTATTTCGAGGAGGCCATCAATGGCTTAGCGATTTCTGGGCCACTGATGGTTTAGGAATTTTTTCATTTTTCGAATGACAATGTCGGAAAAGCGGTTTAGCTTTTTGATAAGATGTTTGAGATTCGATAACAGGGGTATCAGAGAAACACGACGTGAAGTCGATAAATTGGCGGCAGTAAGGGAACTTTATACAATTTTCATCGAAAATTGTCAAAAACATTATCATCTCGGCCAAAATGTAACAATCGATGAAATGTTGCTTGGATTTCGAGGTAGATGTTCATTTAGGCAATATATTCCATCAAAACCAAACAAATATGGAATAAAAATATTTTGTCTGAGCGATGCCAAATTATACTATACCGCTAATATGGAGATATATTGTGGGCAACAGCCCGAAGGACCGTTTCATCAGTCTAATTCATCGGACTCAATAGTAATGCGGCTTTCTAAACCTATTTTTGGATCCGATCGAAATATTACTGCGGATAATTGGTTTACCAGTTTGAAGCTAGTGAAAGAGTTGGAAAAAAATAAATTGTCTTATGTGGGCACAGTACGAAAAAATAAAAGAGAGCTTCCGCTAACTTTTGTTTCCCCGAAAAATCGTACCTGTTTTAGCAGCATTTTCGGATATACTAAAGATGAGACTCTAGTTTCATATGTTCCGAAAAAGAGAAAATCCGTTTTTGCTTTCAAGCATGTATGTTTCTTCAAAAGAAGTTTCCAACGACCCCGAGAAGAAACCGGAAATAATTTTATTTTAGTAGGGAGTAGATGTTGTCGATAAACTTTGGGCCACTTATAATGTTGGCAGGTCAGCAAGAAGATGGTCAATGGTGACTTTTTACTACCTTATGAACGTAGCTGGGCTGAACTCTAGAATAATTTTTCTCGCAAACCAAAATGAATTTACCTCAAGACGAGATTATTTGAAAAAGCTGACACTAACTTTGGTAGAAGAGCAACTACGAATTAGAATCCAAGTCTTCCCGTGGAAATAAAAACCTTGCTACAAAAATATAAACGTCAAGAAGAACCCGAACCGGAAACGTCGAGGGCGCCAAAAAGACGACGTTGTCAACCGTGTTATCAACACAATAAAAAAAACATCATTTAGTGTTTATAGTTGTAAAAAATGTGGCATAGCTTTGTGTTTGAAACAGCACTCAAAAATAATTTGTGAAAACTGTCTCGATACTAATGAGGAAGGTGCCCGGTTGTTGTCTCGGGTACGGCTACCTATCATAACTATAAACTGATTTTAACTGCTCACCCGAGACAACAACCGGGCACCGATGACGCAACATGCAAGGTTTACCACAGATTAGAACCACTTCGAGATTTTAGACCTCTATGGGAATTGATATCAAGGTCATGGTTTCTTATACAAATTTTAATTCGAATTTAATAAGCTTGGATTTAATTGGATGTTTAATTTTAATTAAAATCATAAATTTGGTAATCATCTGTCATTCTGTCTACATCTCTTATGTATGCATGCATTGTTTCGACAATTACTAAGGTAAGTTCGATGATACATACCATCTACATCTTACCATTCTATTCTGAAGAATTGCGTCAACAGTAACCAACCAAAAGCTTAGACTTTAGGGACTTTGTACTTCGAGCGATTCTTCAGTGTACTGATAAAACAGGTGCAGTTTATAAAATAACAGGTAAATCAGGTAGCAGTTTATAAAATAACAGGTAAATCAGGTAGCAGTTTATAAAATAACAGATAAAACAGGTAGCAGTTTATAAAATAACAGGTAAAACAGGTAGCAGTATAGATATGACAGATAGCAGTATAATAGCAAAAGTGACGGTAGGCAAGCACACATGCGAGTTTGATACATCCATGTAAAATTTCCATATAGAAGTGACATCGAACGTCAATAGCACATCTACTGATTTAAGTTCCTATTTAATTTTACGTAGGGGTCTAAACAGACCCCTGTTGAGATGTTGATGTAAACAAAAGCAATTTAATCGGTAGAAGCGTGGAAGCATGTATGATAAGTACTATCTATACCAGCTACGTTTTTTAAAAGTGTATACATTCCCTAAATCAGCTTGAAAAAACATTTTTTTTTACTAGTTTAGATAATTGTATAGCTATTTTAGTCAATCTGATTGTCTGTATGCTCGGTTAGTTGATAATACTGATAAATTAATAGAATCTAACGCTGTCATCCTTATACAGGGTGTCATCTATCTCGAGGTATCTTTTTGTATAGATCATCTAACTTCATAATTATTTCTATATACAGTATGTCCCCAGATTGAATTTCCAAGAAAATTGTTTTTCAATTCTCCATCCACCCCTACGCACTTTTCTATCATGTATCTAAATTCCCTGTACCTACATATTATTGCTTAAGGATACATTGTAGTTTCGTTAGATTTTTAGACTATGTTTTTAAACGTATTAATTGTAACATAAATATCATGAGATTTCACATTAAATTTATCAATGGTCGTTTGGTAAGTTTTTTTTATTTCGGATATATTCGGTAGAATCATTCCAAACCCTCTAATATACACTAAAATAATGGATTACGATAAACTAACTAATCACACTTAAGAAATAAATTTGATTAATCGATACGATAATTTTATAGAAATATTTTTTTTTTCACTCATACCTAATGCAGCAGCAAAAATGAATTCAAAATCGTTTGATAATTGTTCAGTTATTTCATTGCAAAATATGATATCACAACAGAGATAATGCTTAAAGGTAGTAATGACTTACAGCAATAACGCTTTGTTTCGCTATCCTATAAGCACAGCATAATCAGCATGGAAACTGTTTGTCGACACCTTTGATCTGACAGGGCAAGATTTTTAATTTGAATTATCTGATCACTACTTGAAAGCCTAGAGTTTAAGTTTACTCAGTCCATCCCGGCATGCATAATCGAAAGCATCTATTATGCTGCTAATTACATGAGACACCACTGATCGTATTCATGCAATTTAAGGGAGAGCGACTGCGTTTCAGTGCATGTAAGAGTGAGAAAAAGAAACACTCCGTGCGTTCAGTTGAATGCGCTCTAACAGGTCACGTGACAGATTATTCATTCGGAATATTGAATTTTCCCGCCAAGGAGAGTGAAGCTGCTGTGTGTATTTATGGTGCGCTATAAATTTCAAACTGCTAAACCAGAAACGTATACTCGAAATCTTGAGTTAAAGAAAGAGATTTCAATTTTACACAGTGTGCAAGGACATCAGAAAATTTCAAGTTGTAGAGGTTTGAGTTATAGAGGTGCGACTGTATTTGGTTATTTAATTTTTATTGGTATATTGGTATGTAATATAATTTTTATTAAAGCATTTTTGTTGAACGAAGAAGCAGCAGATAATGTTTCTCACGAGAATCAATATAATTTGCTCAATTCGATTGCATCTACATTCTGATAGCATAATCGTTACTCATTTTTAACATTTAGTTTAGTTTACAACAGATCAATCAATCAATACAGTACTTAATGATAATAATAGTAACACACAGAAATATAGTGTAGGGTGATGCAAGTTAAAATATTTTTACACTCATTCATGAACACCGATACATTTAATTGATTCAAACAACAAGAGATCATTCGAAAAAAATGTTTTTATGAATATAGACATTTGTGTATCTAGTATTGCCTTAATAAACTTTTAAATTTGTTTATATTACATTATACTTTTGATTTTCAGCGGTAAGGAATTAAAAGCCTTAAGGTCAATTACGTTAGTGTGCAATAAAATTCTCTGGCAGTAGAGAGAGCGGTGAAATGAATCAAGGTTGAAACGTATACGATTAAACGCTATTATCGAAACGTTTATGCATTCAACGTCGAAGCGCGCGCAAATTAAATAAATAAATAAATTTAGCAGTTAAAAAATATCTGTCATTTTGTCTACATCTCTTGTCTATGTAACTTTTCGAGCAGCTTAAACTGCACCCTGTATAAAAGGATTGACCCTGTTCAATTAAAACAATTATCGAAACGTTTATGCATTTAAGGTTGAAGCGCGCGCAAATTAAAATCATAAATTTAGTAGTTAAAAAATATCTGTCATTCTGTCAACATCTCTTGTGTATGTAACTTTTCGAGCAGCTTAAACTGCACCCTGTATAAAAGGATTGACGCTGGTTAATTAAAACAATTTATAAATTATTCCACTATTGCAGAAAATCTGTGAATATGTAGGATGTTCAGAGTTAGCATAATTAAAGCTTTAATTTATCTGTTCAACAAGTCTTAACATGTATACATGCAGATATTTTATTCAGTTTGTTAGCAGAGATTCTAAGCATTAGAGATAAAAGGTGCCTTTAGGTACACTCTATAACACAATGTGCGTTCCAGTAGTGCGCGACGTCATGTGTAGTTGGAGTGAGACATTCGAAATATGTACAAAATTTTTACTAATGATTAATGCAAGTGACTGCACGCGTGTTGGAATGGCAAATGATAATCGCCTAAGTCTAAATGTAAAAATTGTATTAAGAATTGTATTAAGAAATTCAGTCACGTGTCACTGTCTGTTGTACGCAAAAGTAAACGCAGCAGATATCGCGTGGTAAAATACTGATAAATTAGCTGCGTTCAAACCCTTGCTATTAGACAATCCATCACGCGCGATTGGAATTTTGTTTTCATTAAGATTTACTTTTTTTAAAATTTTTAATTTTTATCAAAACTGATGATAGAATTCGCGAAACACCCTGCGTTTTCAAAACACCGTTGTAACTATAGTCTGAAACGACTTCCGTTTGCAATTAATTTGCTAAATTTCATTCTCGGTTAATCACGTGCGATTCGACCTTGATTCGGTTTTCTTTATCTCGATGCTCTCTAAATTGCACTAAGGTGTTGGTTGCTATCTGCTAACATGTCTCGACAAGTATTAACATTCCTGAAACCGCGAGCGCCTCCGCCCACGCGTTCATCTTATTACACATCTCGAACTGATACGAGCAATTGATTCCAACGGTTGAGCGGTGGCTTAGGTGGACGGCTCACGAACGTCGAGGAACGAGTTCGAAAAAGGATATCATTCACCGCGCGCGTCGTTAATATTACACATCTCGAACAGATACAAATAACTAACTCAACGATCGAGCGGCTTAGATGGACGGCTCACGAACGCCGAGGAACGGGTTCGAATCTCTCTCCGGACCGAGAAAAAAAATTCATTATTTAGAAATATCTTGAAATAAACATCTATTAGCGCTGGTTATAACTCAACGCGCTATTTAATACATAAAATGAGGCGAAGAAAAAAAATCAAAAATTAAGGTAGAATTCGCGAAACACCCCTCCGTTTCCAAAAACCGCTGTAACAATGCCCAAAATGTACCAAGGTCGCGAGTCTGGATATCTACTGTCGCGTTTCCCCCTCTCGCTCCGGCTTGCCCGCGTCTCGCTTCTGCTGCCGCTTGCGCGCGAACGGGTTCGAATCTCTCTCCGGACCGAGAAAAAAATCGTTATTTAGAAATATCTTAAAATAAACATCTATTAGCGCTGGTCATAAGTCGACGTGCTATTTAATACATATGATGAGGCAAAGAAAAAAAATCAAATATTAAGGTAGAATTCGCGAAACACCCATCCGATTCCAAAAACCGCTGTAACTATGCCCAAAAATGTACCAAGGTCGCGAGTTTAGATATCTACTGCCGCGTCTCCCCCTCTCGCGTCTCGCTTCTGCTGCCGCTTGCGCGCGACCCCTCTCCCCCTTCTTACCTCACCCCCCCTGACCACGATCCCGCCAAAAATTGCAATTTCGAGGCCTGTGTTAAATCTTATGGAAAATTGGCGCAGAACGCCCATAGCTCCTCTACTTAGGTATATTTCTTTCTTTTATGTTATTAATTTTCTCTTGGTTAAATGGTGTAATGTAAATAAACATTGTGTTTCAGTCTATCTATTTAAAAGTCTATTATTTGCAGATTCGACTTTCTGTGTAATTTAAATCTAAAAAAATCGACGGTAGCTACTGTCATCGCCAAAAAAAAGTAGACACTTATGCGCTTTCAACGGACAGCAGCTGCTGAGTTGCTTACTCAGCAATCGTTTGTGATTGGTTTACATTAAGGTAACAGCCAATCACAAACAATTGCTGAGTCAGCAACTCAGCAGCTGCTGTTCACTGAACGCGCACACTGTTTTTGACGTAAATTTAATAATGCTAAGAATTTTGCTAGGTGGTTGTATTATGAACTGACATTTACGGGCGACAGACAATAATTAACAAACGTCAGTTATTATTTTATTTTGAAAAATATTGGCTCATATTAGCCATAAAAATAAGGCAAAAATGGAAAATGAATTTATCTTTAAAAAAGTTAATTTGTTTATCATTCGTAAATGACAGTTCCTAACAGCTACGCAGCAAAAGTTCTAGTATTATTAAATTTACGTGAAGTAAAGTGTTCACTTTTTTTTGGCGGTGTCAGTATAAGCTAAAAATGACAAGAATGCATAATAATAAAAAAACATATATATATTTGAATCATTATACGTTTTCCTTTTCACCCTTTTGGAATACTGTAAATCAAGGGCGCCCGTGAAGGGGGCTTGAGCCCTGAACCTAGACTTTGAAGTCCTCCCCCTGCTGGAAGTTGCCACATGGGCGCCTATGATGGAAATTCCCAAACCCCCCCCCCCCCAGAAGAAATTTCTGGCTGCGCCACTGAATGGGCCTTATGAATAAAGTTTAAGCAATTGCTTTTTCTTGAAATTTACTAGTAAATGTAGTTATATCTAATGAATAAAATCTTTAGTAATTGCTTGACCTTGTAGCAATTGCTACGACACTAAGGTAAAAGCTTATAGCAAAAGGTTCTCCTTAAAAATTTCTAGTATTTGCTTAATGTTGTATGAATAAAGGTAGCGATTGCTTTTTTTATTTAAGCATTTGCTTAAAAATTATTAAGGTTCCTCTGCCCCATCCTTGCATTTGCTTAAATCAGTTATAATTTCGTATTTATCGCATTCGCACGATAATAATGGCGCACTTCTTTATATTCGTAAACAGAAAAACTATAAAATATGTAACGAATGACTAGAAGATTATAGAAAATTGCATCGGTTTAACAGCGAAAACGTTTGGTGACCTGCAAACTATCTTTTAGTAGATAGTGGTGGTGCATTATATGGTCAATTATAGAAAAAATGAAAATATTTCTTTGTGTCGTATTTGACCCAAGCAATTGTTTCTAAACCTACAACTATTTCTAAAACCTATACGTTTGTTATGAACAAAATTTCTTTTTGCCAGTTTTGTTTAAATCAAACTTTTTTTTCACTTTTCCTTTCATATTGCTTATTTTCCTTGCAACTTGTTTAGTTGTAAGGGAAACATTAAACATTTCCTTGTAATTATGTTATTACTTGTGTAAGACACGGGTAGTTAAAAATAATGATAACAGAAAGGCGATGAATTATCATTTACTTTCAACTTTATCAAATTTTACAAGGTCTCGTCGAAACACTATGTTTTTCTAGGTGCCTCGACAAGAGTAACAGAGAAGTTCTATTGTTATGCCCAAACTAGGTCTTAATTGACCCAAGTAGCAATTTCTTTGTTTGTAGGTATCTGGTTTGAGCTTTTTAGCTAGATAATTACGCCCTCTTTATACGGAATGAGATTTCAGCCCTTATCCGCCACTACGTATAAATTTCGGGATTGACGAAAAATTATGTTTTTTCATTTAAGAATGACATTGACTTGAAAATACAGAGAAAATTTATATAAATAAATATATTAAGAATAAGTAAACAATTATAAATTGATGAAGACAATTTTAAAACTGATTACGTACATACAATACTCTAGTTAATTACTAGAGATCACAAACTTAGATAAATGTAAAATTTAAATCCAATTTATTAAAAATAATTTTATTTTTTTTAATTCTTTTAACAAAATAAATTTTCGATCACTAGTATCCGACATTTTATTAAAAATGAGCACCGCTTCGATAACGAATCTATCGTACCTACTTTAGCTAGGTAGATATGCAAATCTGCACAAGTCGTACTAGCAATTGCTTCAACGAATCCGGAAAGCTAGCAAATGCTTAGGATTTTTATTCATATAATAATTCAGCAATTGCTTTTTCTTAAAGCATTTGCTTTTGCTAATCAGTCAATGCTTAAGGCAATTGCTTAGTTTTTATTCATCAGGCCCAATGAATAAATCGCTACCTTGGAGTTATAAGGTTCTATGTTATGCATAAGGTAGCGAAATTTCAGATTTTTACGGCCTAATGTGTAACAAGAATTTTGTTTTGTAAGCCACATTCTAGAATTAAATGCCTATTTCACTACTACTATTTCACTACTAGCACCAACACCACTTAAATAAGATACTATGCCCCCCCCCCCCTCTAAAAAAGATCCTAAATCCGCCGCTGAACTGAAATACTTTTTATATGAAAATGTATGATTTTTAAATAGTTATCCGGAGATATTAAACTCTAAATTTGGCAATTTTTTTCCAAAATTACATTTTTAAAAACTCAGTAGAAAAAATAAATAACTGTCAACTTTTTTTTTTATTGTCAGCAAAAACAAAACAAAAATGTTGACAGTTATCGTCATTTGTTTGCCTATGAGGAAGTACTTATAGACACTACGCTATTTACCGTAAAACAGGTATCATTTATTGTTCGGCAACTGTTTATTACGTCCATTCATGTTAATAATTTATTTATTTCCTTTCATTTTCTTCTATTATTTTGAAAAATAAGTGTTTATTGCGGCACATCATTGAACGCAGAAAAAAAAGTTCTTTCGAAATGTATTACAGTAATTATACCATCGCATTTAAAAAACAAAAGTTGACAGCTGTCATGCAGCTGTTTTAAATGTATTAAAGACACAAGATATGGTATATTGTAGAGTTTTTTCTGCCATTTCATTTTATTTTTTGACCAGTCAAATCCGACAATAAACACCGACGCTATTCGCGTAGGCGTTTTTTTGGACTCAGCCTGTATACTGGGTGTCCGGTAAAGAATGGGCCATACTTCAAGGGTGGCTTCTTTGGATCAAAATAAATCGATTTAGATCAATTTATCTTAGTACAATTTTGCTTCATTAAAAAGTTATGGCCTTTCAAAGATAATTTTTTTATATCAATATTTTAGCAAAACTCGCTCATTTTTGGAGACATTTAATTGTAATTTGGTATTTAGAGGTTTCTTGTACTGCTGAATTTGAATATCTGCTTATTTTTAATGTAACGTATAGAGGGCGCTCTAGAGACCCTGACATTCCCTTGTTTATTGTCGTACTTTTTTTTACGTGAATATTTTTAAAATATGTTTCGTTTCTTGAAACGACATTTAATTTACTTTAAAAAAGGCATACTTGTCACACGTCGCTAAAGTACACCAGTTTTGAGAAAAATGGCTTTGAATGTGAAAATGTTGAATACTTACTACACCAGTAACGCTACTTTAGGATGAAAAGACAATTACCTAAAGTTGCACTACTTCGTAATTTACTTAAAGTTGAAAAAATTTTACAATTCCACATTTAAATCAACGGTACATTACGTAAAAAATTCTTATTATGTTTGCTATGGCCGTGTATTTCACTCATAGTTTAACTTTCAACTCCAGATTACTCCCATAGTAAAAATTATAAAAACAGTTGTTCCCATGGAAATAAAGTGAAGATTAGTTAAACTGTAACTGAAATACGGGTCTACGTGCCTGATTCATCGTAGACTTAAAACAGTAATATTCAGCATTATCATATTCAAAGCCATTTTTCTCAAAACTGGTGTACTTTAGCGACATGTAACAAGTATACCTTTTTTAAAGTAAATTAAAAGTTCTTTCAAGAAAATGAATATAATTTAAAAAATATTCACGTTAAAAAAAGTACAGCAATAAACAAAGGAATATCAGGATCTCGAGAGCGCCCCCTATATGTTACGTTAAAAATAGGAAGATATTCAGATTCAGCAGTACAAGAAACCTTTAAATACCAAATTACAATTAAATATCTCCAAAAATGAACGAGTTTTGCTAAAATATTGAAATAAAAAAATTATCTTTGAAAGGCCATAACTTTTTAATGAAGCAAAATTGTACTAAGATAAATTGGTCTATATCGATTTGTTTTGACCCAAAGAAGCCACCCTTGAAGTATGGCCCATTCTTTACCGGACACCCGGTGTATAATACATATATAGAAATAACTACCGCAAGGATTTAAAATGCTACTTTTGTAGACAACGTTAACACTTTCTAAAGTTAAACGTCCTAACTCCGTTTATTTTAACACCAAAAACGGATGGACGCGAGGAAACACCAGACGCGAGGGAACTCCAGATTTCTATCTGTGTACAGTCAAGTACTTCAATACGTGTAAATTTTAAGTTTTTAAATAACTGGCCACCAGAGACAGGTATTACACTCTGAATTTCGTATTTTTTACTAAAACTACATTTTTAGCACTCTGTAGAAAAAAAAAGTATGCAACTCTTAAACTTCTAATAATTTTTATCATAGACTATTGAAACGGCTTCTGATCGCTACTGCAAACTTAAGGAACAGTTTTGAGTTTTATAGACTATTAATACATATATCTGTACGTTCTAAACAAATTTCAAACCTTAAATTAAATAACCTTCCCCTTTAAAAATCGCTTCGAAAATTGCCTTTTTACTAATTTCCATACCGAACTTTGACTTAAAATATCACGTTGAAGAAATATTTTTAAAATCCCAATAATTGGCAGAATAGTATCTTATAATGTATTTAATAAAATAATTTTGGAAAATTTGTCCTAGGACTTACCAGAGTCGAGATACTAAAGTTACCGGCTAACTCTAATGAATAGTGAAAATGGCATGCGCCGAGATATAAAAATGGACGCCATTTTGAAATAAACGCAAGTAAAAATAAAATAATAGCGGTTTCGAACTGTCAACATGTGCAGTTAACTCTCAACGAAAAATATTTTTTTTTAAATGGGCAAGCACATGCATTGGACCACTTGGTATGGATTGACCCTGATGTTCTTCTCCTGATGAGGCCTCAATTAGGGTCCCATTGCAATCCATCCGACTTGCAGCAAAATTTATAATTAGTAATTTCATAGAATACCTGAATTATACGTTTTAACGGTAACATATCGTCGGGTTAC